>OZ010590.1:37431804-37651804 GCA_963932145.1 Acanthosepion lycidas
CTATCAGGGTTGAAGGATTATTTGGTCTGATTCCGGGCATAAACTTATCCTGAAGTGGAAAAAGCGGAGGAATGGGGATTCGGTAGATAGGCTAGCAGCCATTTACCTGCTTATCAATATCGATGAGGGAGTGGCGAGTTTTAGCAATTGCACTTCTCCCAAACTATCCAGTTTTACGGAGCTCAGTATTAACGGTTTTGTTGAAACAAGATTAGCAAGTAATGATTCAGTTCTGTTGGTACTTTTGCAGCTATAATTCGATGATATTTTGAGATTTAATTATGTTTATTTGTGATTTTGTCCACCTTCCAGAATTATTTTAGATTTGCCTTCTTTCCAGAATTATTTTAGCTTTGCCTTCCTTCCAGAATTATTTTAGCTTTGCCTTCCTTCCAGAATTATTTTAGATTTGCCTTCTTTCCAGAATTATTTTAGCTTTGCCTTCCTTCCAGAATTATTTTAGCTTTGCCTTCCTTCCAGAATTATTTTAGCTTTGCCTTCCTTGCAGAATTATTTTAGCTTTGACATCCTCCCAGAATTGCTTTAGATTTGTCCTTCTTCCGGAATTATTTTAGCTTTCTTCTCAGTCCAGAATTATTCTAGATTTCCCTCCTTCCAGAATTATTTTAGCATTGCCCTCCTCCCAGAATTATTTTTGCTTTGCCTTCCTTCCAGAATTATTTTTGCTTTGCCTTCCTTCCAGAATTATTTTAGATTTGCCTTCTTTCCAGAATTATTTTTGCTTTGCCCTCCTTCCAGATTTATTATAGCTTTGCCCTCCTTCCAGAATTATTTTAGCTTTGCCTTCCTTCCAGAATTATTTTAGATTTGCCTTCTTTCCAGAATTATTTTAGTTTTGACCTCCTCCCAGAATTGCTTTAGATTTTACCTCCTTCCAGAATTATTTTAGCATTGCCTTCCTTCCAGAATTATTTTAGCTTTGCCTTCCTTCCAGTATTATTTTAGCTTTGACCTCCTCCCAGAATTACTTTAGATTTGTCCTTCTTCCGGAATTATTTTAGCTTTCTCCTCAGTTCAGAATTATTCTAGATTGCCCTCCTTCCAGAATTATTTTGCATTGCCCTCCTTTCAGAATTATTTTAGCTTTAACCTCCTTCCAGAATTATTTTAGCTTTGCCTTCCTCCCAGAATTATTTTAGCTTTCCCTTCCTTCCAGAATTATTTTAGCTTTGATCTCCTTCCAGAATTGTCTTAGATTTTCCTTACTTCCAGAATTATTTTAGCTTTGCATTTTTCCAGAATTATTTTAGCCTTTAACTCCTTCCAGAATTATTTTAGCTTTGCCTTCTTTCCAGAATTATTTTAGCTTTGTTTTCCTTCCAGAATTTTTTTGCTATGATCTCCTTCCAGATTTGTTTTAGCTTTGCCTTCCTTACAGAATTATTTTAGCTTTGACCTCCTCTCAGAATTACTTTAGATTTGTCCTTCTTCCGGAATTATTTTAGCTTTCTTCTCCATCCAGAATTATTCTAGATTGTCTTCCTTCCAGGATTATTTTAGCTTTGCCCTCCTTCCAGAATTATGCTTGGTTTGTAAAACCTGATTTTATCTTGGTTTTGGAATGCCAACATGGTTTTAGGGACTGTAGTTCTCGAAACCTTAAACAATTCAGCAATTTTAGTGACTGAATCTCGAGTCATTCCATCTCCAACAACTTGTCATCTTAGGAAAGCGTATAAGTCACACATTTTAACTTATTTAAAAAAAAATTCTGATGTTCAGCCAATACGAGTTCGAAGAGCCACTCCTGTGTGGCGTTGCATGAGTGTAAGAAATATCAAGAAGTGAGGTTCTTAGGTCTATGCAAGAAAGTTAACAGTTAACTCTAGACTTGAATAGATCAAAATTTAGTTAATTAATAAAATTTCAGAGTTCAGTCGGGGACGTTAGAAGTAAAGAGTGGGAGTAGATTTTAGAGGGAACAGAAAACCCAATCTTAAACAGGAAACAAGGGATAAACCTCTACTCCTGTTTAAAAGACTGGGGAGGAGTATGAACGGGTCGATAGGTGGACTTATCTACGATTAACGAAAATAACAAAATAAAACCGAATGCTGCATCATAAAGTACACGGCGTACATAACTTTGAACACATATATACAGACTGGAGAAGTTTTTAATTTGTCATATTGCCAATAACTTATGGATTTAGATCCCAGAATTCTAACCATTACTCCAATAAGTGGTGTTTCCACTATTACTCATATATATATATATATATATATATATATATATATATATATATATATATATATAACTTTAAAAGTTATTTTTTCGTATCTAGGTAGACGCTCTGTTCATTAAATTAAACAGTATATTTATTTTCGTCTACCAGCCTGAATATTCGAGAAATCTTACTGAAGAAAAGTATGTGCTCTCCAGCTGTATTCGAACACACACACAAACACACAGATAAAACAAACACACACACACACACATACACATACACATACATACATATACATGTGTGTCTTTGTGTCTGCAAGCCGTGAGATATACATTAGTATATATTTGATATCAGAATTGATGTACGCCTACCTTAGAGCAATGTTTGGGAAGGTTGATTATTGTTTTTTGTCTATATATAAAACGCTTCACATTTCACCTTTGAAAACTATAAAATGAGTCTGTGGTGGTTCTGCTGTGGCAGTCGCTTATATAGTTGCATATTTTATTTCCGGTATAACCTGTTCGATTCCAAGCAAAAGCCCACATTTATCTACAGTAGCGTCCAAAACTAAGGGACAAAATTTTAAAAACTAATATTTGAAAATAAATAAATAATTGTTATAATTCTTTTTCTATCCTTTGAAAATGATTCAAATTTTAGTATGTTATTATGGATGATAACGACTACCAGTTGTCAAAATTTCAGCTTTTCACAGTTGTTATTTCTAACAAATATTAGGTTTTAAAATTTTGTCCCTTAGTTTTGGACGCTACTTTATTTGGCATGCCTTCTCGACTTGCAAAACTGACTAAGCAATCTTTCTCGCCATATTCTCTCTCCTATTTGACCTTGAGCCGTACTCATCTAAGACGAAGAAATTAAAAATATAAATTTATTTGACGATACGTTGTCAGTGTTGAGAGAGAAGTCTACTCGTTCCGTTTGGTTTGTTTTCACCTTCCCACAGGCGCACCCACTATAAATATTACGTCGAGTCACGCTTCGTTATTTATTGTTCAGTTATTATTCATAAATTAATTATTGTTGATTTTTATTATTTACTAATAGGAAAGCCAAAGTTAGGTCATTCCATTAGAAAACCTTTTATGATTATCCATTTCTCGAGTTTCCACTCGCTCTTTCCACTTGTCCCTCTTTCTCTTTTTCCTCTTCAATTCAACGTTTTTCTTATCTTTTTCCTTCTCTCTTTCTCTCTTCCTTAATCTTCTTTTATTTCTCTTTTCCTACTACTCCATTTTTCCCTCTCTTTTATCTTCTCTCTCTGTTTACTATACTTTTCCATCTTTGAAGCTTGCTCATGTTTTTTTTTTTTTTAAATTTCCTTTGTTTCTGCTTTATTTTCTAACTTGTATCTCTTCTCTTTCGCTTTTTTCTATTTTCTTTTTATTCTCTCTTCTACTCTCTCTTTCTCTTTTATGTCGTTTTTACTTTCCCCCCCTCTCCGTCTCTCTCATTTTTAGATTCCACTTTCTTCTTTTTCATTTACTCCCTTTTCTTTTCCTCTTTTTCATTCGCTCTTTCTTTTCCTCTTTTTCATTCGCTCTTTCTTTTCTTCTTTTTCATTCGCTCTTTCGTTTCCTCTTTCTCACTTGCTCTCTCGACTATTTCTAAATATTTTTCACTCGCTCTCTCATCTGTAACCCAATTTTTTGCTTGCCCTTTCTTTATTTCCCCTTTTTCACCCACCTCCCTCATTTCCTTTTTTTTCAGTCGCTCTTTCATTTTTCTGCTTTATTCACTCTTTCTTCTTTTCCCCCTTTTTTTCACGCAGTCTCTCTTCTTTTCCATTCGCTCATTCCATTTTTCCCCTTTCTCTTCATTCTTTTTTCACTCTCCTTTCGTCTTTCCCCTCTTCTATCCTTCTTTTTGCTTATCTCTTTCTTTCTCTTTCTATCTCACTTTTATCTCCTTCTCCCATACTTTCCCCGAATCTCTCTATTCACTTTTCTCTTCTTTTCTCTTCACTCGCTCTCTCTTTTCTTTCCTCTGTTTTTCCTTTTTCTTTCTCACTTTCTTCTGTTTTTCTTTCCCCTTTCCCTTACTCTGTCTTATGTTATCTCTTTTTACTTTCTTCTCTTCTTTCCTTTTCGTCTCTCTCCTATTTTCGCTACAACCTTTGCATTAAGATTTCAGTTTCTTTCGCATTACCACATATCATCTTCTCTCCTTCCTCTCACAGTTGTTTTAATTTTTTTCTCTTGCCTAAAATCAGACACACCCACAAATGTCTACCAATCAAACAACAGACATGCTTCAGTCGCCATTGACAACAAATCGCGTGATGAGCAGTCACGTGCTGCTCTTCGTTATTTACGTAGCGACAAACGCGCGCGATTTTCCCGCTGTCGCCGTCTCCTCTACCCGTATTGAAATTAACTACCCGTATCAGCATTTTGCGTTTAGTTTGCATTGGCAATGTCTCATCCTTTCTCATTTGGATTCGACTTGCTTCGCATCTTCAGTTCATCGATTTCCCGCTAATTTACCCGCATGCGGAAGCCTGGCCCGATTTCCGGTCAACGAAAATGGCGCTCGAAGCAGGCCAAGTCAGTCACTTCCGGCTTTTATTTGCAGGTGATCATTGTTTTATTTTATTTTATTTTAGTTCTCTCTTCCTGTTTTTTTTTGTTTGTTTTTTTTTAAATAAGTAACACAAAGACATTTTTTTGGCTAAGAATGATTATTCAAATTTGCATTAAAATGCTTTGGTGGGGGGAATAAAATCAAAATAACGCAAAAAACAAAACAAGAAAAAACGCAGATCGGACGCCATTAGCGTTGATTGTTAGTAGAGATGTGATTACATAAAAATATTTGCTGAATCCACTTGTTAAAAACTGATTTATCCTTTTGTCAGTGTTGCTTTATTTAGGGGATAAGTCGCAAAGCAAAAACGAATAAATCAGGTAACACGGCTGAAACGGACCCTTTCCACTTAATTATGTTAATTAATAATCATTTAAGAGGTGTAAGCTTAGTCTGGCACAAGGTAACAGTAGTAGAGCACCTAGTTAAAAGTGAACTAGCTGCTTTAACCTATTGGTGTACTATATAAAGTTGATAACCATTGCGATACAATAGGCACCCACACTAGCATGACACGACGATGTTGTGGAAGGGGCTACATCTACTATAAACTTTCATGTCGACAGCAATTTACTAAGACGAAAATCTATAGGAAGTGCTTTAATCGCTAGATCTTCCACAGTACATTTACTTCCAGGTTCTTACAACATTTTACCTTTCTTGACAAATCTATTATCACAATTGGAGATATTTAATGCTCATGACGTATCAAGATAAACATCAATTTAGTCTGATGAAGTCCTAAAAGGTGAAACACGTCACATGAAAAATTTTCCGACTTTGTCATAGATTTGCCTGCAATAAACTTTCATATAAATGTCAACATTATGGATGGTGACAACAAAATTTTGCGAGAACTACCATTTTTCTTTAAATTTTTGGGTTGTATTTATTTTCTTAGGAGAGAGCCGTAGATATTTTTCTGCATGCAAGAATTAAGTATGAAAAAGGTTTTAATGTTAGAATTTTTAATTTTAATATTTTTAATTTAGTATATGCTCTAAGTCAAAAGCACAATTTAAATAATTTATATAAAATATTAAAATAAATATTTAACATATATATATATATATATATATATATATATATATATATATATATATATATATATATATATATATATATATATATATATACTTGTGCACCCAATAAATGTAAATAAAGGAAATATTCAAATCATTTATATAAACATATATATATATAAACATATATATATATATATTCCTTTTTTACAAATATGGTTCCATCACCACACAGAAATTTCTATGTTCCAAAACTTAAATTAAAGTTGTAAATTTAATTATAAAAATTAAACTTAAAATCCCAAGTTTCGTTCCATTGTCAAGCGATGTTAGGAATAAGTTTCTAAGAAATTTACTTAATTTATAAGGGCAGATGATCTTAATACTTCGAGTTGTCAAGGTTAAGGAAAATTCAATCTATTTCGATTAGGGGTGGTTGTGTTTTAATTTTCATAGACAACGTATATATCAAATATATGTTACTTATAAATGGAATCATGTTTTTAAAAAAAGAAAATAATTATAATATTATGCTGTACTGTTTGCATCGAGTAGAGTTTTCTTTTAAAATAAAAACAATTGCAGAGAACACCGAATTATAAATCTTAGAAATGTTCTTTCTTATTATTTTCACATATATATATATATATATATATATATATATATATATATATATATATATATATAGATAGATGGTATTTATCAATCCACCCACGAGGATTGAATGTGGTACAAGGCCTTTTTAATGTGGGTATCTCCGAGCCCGTAGGCCCAGCCAAAAATAAATAACCATCCAAACCCCCCGAGGAGGGGCCAGTTCCGTCAACCTCCCCCAACGCAACCCTACCCTTCGGCGGAGCTTCGTCAGGGTTCCTCCCTGCAAGCAGAGAGTTCGACAGACACCCGACCCGGCAGCTCACAAAGCACAGATACTACACTTTGATCCTAGCCACCGGGCCGAGCGGGTATTCTTTTTAGAGATACACATATATATATATATATATATATATATATATATATATAGATATAGATATAGATATAGATATACTAAATGGTTATTTGTGCTTTCTATTATAGAGAAATCATGATATATATATATATATATATAGATAGATATATAGATATATATAGATAGATATACTAAATGGTTATTTGTGCTTTCTATTAGAGAGAAATCATGAGACTGACAGTTATAATTGAATAAAAATGTTAAATTTGAAAGTTAGTGTATCTAAATAAGCGCTTATACAATAATTAAATAAACATTCTTGAATGAATACAATCATTCTTATTCGAGTTCTGATGAAAGAGAAATCACGCAAATCCGAGTCGAGCTTCGACAAGTATTGTGAACATATGACTTTTGATTCATTTATATAAGTTTTCATCGATTGAGGCCAAGAAGACAAAATTAGTTTTCTGCTTAGTCTAGCATAAAAGGTGTGTGTGTGTTGGGGGGGGGGGTTCTTCAGCCTCACTATAGCGTCGTGGATGCAAAGTTGATTATTAAGCCCAGTACAAATGGCATAAAACACAACAGTGCCGCACCCGTTGCGGATGGAACTCGAGATACTGAAACAAACTTGCTAACGATTGCTCTACGGCAGACTTCCTAATTATTATTGTTGGCATTTCCTGTTTTAAATATAAATGGTGTATACATCTGTTAAATGCATATATGTGTGTTAAATCGCATTATTTAATCAGCATTTGAGGGAGAAAGTTTGCCGATATTATTTTACGCTTTATAAATAATCTTCTTCTTCTTTTATGTGCCGTGTCCCTTCTGGACGTGGGCGAACACGGTCCTCTACATTTTCCTGTCCTTTGTAACTTTTTAAATTTTGTATTTTTGTTATTTCTCCCAAACCGAGTTCTACCATCCATTTGATCAAGCTCATCAAGTATGTTAACGCGCTGCCTTCGTCTGTCCCTCTGTCTCTTAATCTGTCCTGTGAGTATCAGGTTTTCCAAGCCCTCATTTCTCATTACATGCTATAGAAACCTCACCCTCTTTCTGGTGTCAAGTATAAGTTTCCTTTTTGTTTCCATTCTCTCCAAAGCTTTGTTGTTGCTCACATGTTCAGCTCATGTTATTCTCAGCATCTTTCTTTTATGGAACCACATTTCTGTTGCTTCAAGTCTCTTCCTCATCTGTGAGGAGATTGTCCATCATTCGCTGCCATACAGAATGACGGATATCACGTAACCGTTCAGTACTCTGTTTCTATCTATATCTTCATAAAAATATATGTTTGCACTTGATTGCGGCAGCTTTGACTACGAATATGATGGCATCTGCCGACATCTTCGACCTATGAGTGTCCGGCACTCCAGATACTAAAACTGAGCCGCCTGGCTTGGGCAAAACGATCCACACTTTTGGGAAGAAGTGAACGCAGACAACTGGTACATAAAGTATGCCACGTGATCTCCAAACAGTCCTTTTCATGTTTTGAATTCAGAGTTGTCCTTCTCCTTGACTGGCTACCAGCCAAGGCTAAAATCTGTCCTACTATTTAACCTATAACTGGTTGGAGAAGAGTTGGATTTCCACCTTCCCCAGGGGTATTTACACGAAAGTGAATGCAACTTGCTCGATTAGATTATTTGTCTTTTCGAGCTACTAACAATTGCACCATCCACACAATTGATATTTCATTCTTTGAGGAAAATATGGAGATTTTATTCCGTTACTTTTATATGTGCCCAAAAGTAACGTAGATGAAAATATCGTAAAGTTTACAAATTTGGAATTTGTGAATATCTAAAGTATTCTTGAAGCTTGCTATGTAAGGAAAGGTATACTATAGAGTATGCAAAGTGATGTAATTTGTTATCTAATGAACAAACAATTTGTTCTTGATTTTTTTTTTTTTTTTTTTTTATGTAATTATTAGGTTGGTGCAAAAATAATGTCATTTTCTCACATATGTTACTACGTAAGAAAACGACATTATTTTTTCACCAACCTAATATTATTTATTTATACATATTATTTCATTTTATTAATTTTGTATTAATTTATTTTAAATATTTAAAAGTTAATTGTTTTTCTTTAATTTTTAAAATTTTTTAAAAAAAAGTTTTTTTTTTTTTTATGGTCATGTATGTTGACTTGAGGTGGGAACATTTATTTTAAAAAAGAAAATATTTGAAAAAAAAAAAAAAAAATCCAGGGCATAAGTTAGCATTTTAGTAAGAATCGATAACTGCACTTTCAAGAACTTTTCGTCTAAAGAGAATATTACTTTGACATCAAGAATATGCCATATATAGCAATTCTTGGGAAAAATCACTTCTACTGCTTTCTATCCCTTCCCTTACACACACACACACACACACATCTCTCTCTCTCTCTCTCTCTCTCTCTCTCTATATATATATATATATATATATATATATATATATATATATATATATATATATATATATATATATATATACACTAACCAACAGGTTAGCCTTTAATTCAGATAAATATTCTGCTCATTTCCTACCGCCTGAAGATTGTGCTACCGTCTCAATATTGTGCGTGTATATGAATCTGTCCGCTGAGGAATAAGCTAAAGTTCATCTAGTGTTTATATCGTATATATTTGGTCTGTATTTTTTATATTTACATTGAGCACTGTGTTTCTATAGCATTTGTTTTTTTTTTATACAAACTTTATTATTGAAATATATATGTGCGTGTGTGTTTGCCTGTATGTGTGCGTCTGTGTGTTTGTGTGCACGTATTGAAAGAGAGTTGAGCCAAATGATTTAATCACTCTTTTATCTCAAAATCATAAAATATTAATAATATAATCATTTTTAATGGTAACTTTCCAATAAAAAGTTCGCATTTTCAAGAGAAAAGATACACATCCTTTGTCGGGTAATTAAAACGGAGTCCCTGTCTAGTGATTTTCTAACCGTGGCTTAGATGTGACACAAAGCCGAAAGTATGGGGCGCCTAGTGAAGATCGAACTCATACTCAGTCGTAACTGATCTAGCAAGACAAGCCTTCTAATCCTTACACCACGTCGAGGTGCTCCACGGAGTCTGTGTATATGATTTGTATCGTTTCGAAGTGCATTTCTTTTCTTTTTATGTGCCATGTCCTTTCAGGACGTAGGCGATCATGACTCTCCACCTCCCTCTATCCCTTGCAGCTCTCAACAAGTTCCTTCCTTCTGCTTTCTCCCCCAGACCACGTTCCGTCATCCGCTTGCTTAAGCCCGCCAGCTATGTCACGCGTTGTTTTCCCTGTCTCTCTTTCCCTCTATTCGACCCGAGAGTATCAGATTCTCCAGGCCCACCTTCCTCATTACGTGTCCCAGAAACTTCAGCTGTGTCTTCCTGATATTAAGTATAAGCCTCCTCTTTGTTTGCAATCTCTTTAAGGCCTCATCGCTGCTCACCCGCTCGGTCTATGATATCCATAGCATCCTTCTGTAGAACCACATCTCTGTCTGCTCGAGTCTCTTCTTCATCTTTGAGAAAATCGTCCAAAATTCGCTGCCGTAAAGGAAGACAAATGCTCAGTATTCTTTTCTTTGTTACCAAAGAAGTCCTTCTGTCTCGCAATACTCTGCCCAGCTTTTGGAATGTCTCCTTGGTTATCCCAATAAGTCTACGGATCTCAGTGTTGCACTTACCGTCCTCTGTCAAGACGCTTCCCTGATATTTAAACCTCCGGTTTTGGGAACTGGTCTGCTGCAGAAAGAAATGGCAACCTATTACGGAAAAAATCTGCCTAGTCAGTCATCTATAGAAAGATAAATGATCGGCTAAGCGTGTATCATGCATGGCACAGAGACTGACTGATTCCACTTCCACCTCGGATGGAGGTTTACAAACATTCCTGCAATCGACTGTCTATCATATGCACATCCTAAACGTAGCAGGGCTTACGGACATATCACGTTGAAACATCAGTTCCCGTACGAAGTTAAGCAACGCCGAGCCAAGTTAGCATCTATATGGGTGACCGCTTGGGAACACCAGATGCTATAAGCTTGGATGTGCCTGTGGTATAATAAATAATAACACGGAATTGTTAATGGGAGATCCAAGTTCCAATTCCCGTTGGGTACGTTATATTCATTTACGCACAAATACACTTGGGACATGGGATGAATCCACTTCTTCTCCTCCCTAAAGCTGTGGGTAAACTTGGATCACTTGTATCAGTATTAGTAAGACTTGTATCATTATTATATAAAAAGCGACATAAAATAAATAAATAAAATTGTGTTCAAAATATTTAGATTACGATATTAAATAACCCATAGAGGTTGATATGCCGCTAAACAAAAACAACCAAACGAAATCAATCAAAATATTTAGATTTTGGCATTAAATAACCCATAGAGGTTGATATACTGCTAACAAAACCATCCAACCAAACTAATCAAAATATTTAGATTTTGGCATTCAATAACCCATAGAGGTTGATATGCTGCTAAACAAAACCATCCAACCAAACTAATCGAAATATTTAGATTCCAGCATTAAATAACCCATAGAGGTTGATATACTGCTAAACAAAACCATCCAACCAAACCAATCAAAATATTTAGATTTCGGCATTAAATAACCCAATGATTTGCCGCAAAACAAAAACAACCGACCAATGAACGCAGCTGTGTCGAACACCTGTTTGCATAAAGAGGGCACCAACTGAAATCAAGTGAAGTTTACAATCTGCCCCTGATAGCTCGGAGCTTATTTTCAACGTTAACTCTCTGATCAACATGGTTTCTCTAGAGCTGTGATGTGCGAAATCTATTTTCATATCATTGGAAGGAGGCTGAATGTATATTTAACAAGCCTAGGAGAACAACTTTGAATCTAAAACCTGTTGAGCCAACAACTCCACTACTTGCTACAGAAAACACAATAGCGAATCCTAGTGTAGTGAGGTTGAGACTTTAAACTCCAACGTAGGAGTCTACAGTATACGTATAGCATATTGGAGGCACGGTGGAGTAATGGACAGCGGCTCACATTGAGGAATTAGAAGAGCCGAGTTCGAATTCCTGTTGGATCAGTTGCGTGCTAATATGAATTCTCTTCTTCTCCTCTACCAGCTATGGGTAAATAGCAGGGTAGACAGAGTTTTCTAGCTTTAGATGCTAACCGGTTTAGGAAAAGGTAACTCTGAATTCAAAAACCGCTCTGGGGAGGATTGAGCTCCATCAGGCTATCTTGCCCAAGAAACATCATTTCTACTGCGGCTGCAGTACAGGTAGTGTCCTTACGACCCTGATGAGTCACGGGAATCGCGATCGATAAAATATTAATTTTTGTATTTACATTCATCTTAATTTTTATTGATCACAACTCATATCCATGTGGTGTAAAAGATAGCGCATTATATCGGTATTGCCCTACCAAATATGGCGATGCGATATGCTGTTTTTTGCTGTGTTCTGATAATAAATATTTAGACATTATAATATAATATATTTAAACATTAGATAATAATATAATCAATAAGTAATGCTTGGATTAATTCTTGACAGCTGACAAAGCTTTTTTTTTATACTGTGAAAGGCACAGCATAGCGTAATAGATAATCAATTAGTAGAACACTAATAATAATATTTTTTAAGTAAACCCGTATCTCCAGCAATTCATAAACTTATTTATTCTTTGAATAGAAATGGAATTAAAAGCATATTTCTTCATTAGCCGGTGATTTTCGTCTTACTGGTAGGACTGCTGAAATATAATTGAAAGTTCTTTAATTTTCAGTTGTTGGGTTTTCGTTTTATTTCGAAAGTTTTGTTATTTTCTGTATGTTGAATGTGATTTCTTTTTATAGACCAATAGCACAGACCACACAAACCTCGAAAAGGCAGCTGGGTTCTCCCCTTTCTTTGCCACTGGTTACTTCTCCTCCTCTTCATGTATACAATTTTTTTTAGATTTGAAAGAGTTTTGTTTGAGGTATTGACCTTGATTATTAAACAAAGTCCCCGACGCACTTTAATTTATTCAGAAGAAACTGCTAATTAACTTTAAAACAATCGAAAAATACCATAATTAACTTAAAGCTGAGACAAAACATATTTTTAAAATTAAAACAACTCGCACCTTGCTAATAGATTCAGATAAATTTTAATGAATAGCACGAATTTGTTTCAAATATTTCAAACGGTATTTCATTATTTTTTGTTGTTAACACATTAGCTCCCAAGTCTATTTTCTACGGATATATTCGTCATATTACCGTTTAAAAAAAACGCTTTCTCTGCCTATGGCAGAATGCGCCAATCACACAACTGAAGAAATTCAGTCAGTGTGCATTTTCATCCCCACTGGAACATAGGTGATTTTTATCGAGTCACCATATCTAGAATCGTAGGCAACCAGGGCTAGAGACCTATCTGTTTTGTTATTTAATCCATAGTTAGGGGGAGAAAAGATAGATTCCTAACTTTTCCGATAATATTTCCGTGTAAGTAAATAAAACTCGGTTATCTGATTTTTCATTCGAAGCTGCAGTCCATTACACCACCGGCACACCCAGTTACATTTGGCTCTATTTGAAAAAGAGTAAAATATTTACGTTATGTTAAACTTAAGCTATACTTATGTATGTTAATACTGCAGACGTCTATCTTAGAGTTTACGGCCATGGTAGGTATTGCTATTATTGTTTCTGTAGCAAGTAGTTTTTAATGTAGTGGAATTGCTAGCTCAACCATTTTTGTATTCTCCTAGACTTGTTGCCAAAGCTAGAGAGACTAATATGCCCGGCTATTAACCCCAATCGGGAGGAGCGGAGAAGAGATGGATGCACACCTTTCCAAGGGTATTTTTGAGAAAGTAAACAGACGGCCTCGACTTGAACTGGACACGCCAGTCTCATTTTTCATGTTGATAAACGCTTCGGGCAAATCCACTAGTTTGTTTTATAACTATTAGGTTGGTGCAAAAATAATGACGTAATAATGTCGTTTTATGACGTATTTTTAACGTCCAAAAACGACATTATTACGTCATTATTTTTGCACTAACCTAATAATTAAGCAGTTAACTTTTCACACTACAAGAACAAAAAGTTTGAAAGGAGGCCCCCCATTACTATTAAAAAGATCTATAACATTTATCGGAGTTAAAAAGTATAATTTCCTGAAAGACATTTTTAAAATATATTTTATAAATTCCAACAGTGTGTAACGCTGATTGATCCATGAATACCTAATTTTTCCTGAATGGAAACGGCTATTTTATTCCTTACAATTGCATGTATTGTTTTTAATTTACCCTTACATTGCGTAATTAAATTTCATGGTTATTCCCGTAATGATTTTAATTATCTACCAAAAAATTACAAATTAATTTATATATATATATATATATATATATATATATATATATATATATATATCTGCTTCTCGTTACATAGGAATATTTTTTTTCAAAGATGTGGAGTAAATCCGCTTTTTGCAGTTATCGGTAATAAAATTTTGAGCGGATATATCCGCTTTCCGCAGTTAAAGGTATCATAATTTTGATCGGATATATGTGTTTTCTGCAGTTAACGGTAGTAAAATTTTGAGCAGGTATATCTGCTTTCCGCAGTTAACGGTAATAAAATTTTGAGCGGATATATCCGCTTCCCACAGACAACCCTAATAAAATTTTGAGCTTATATATCTACTTTCGGCACTTAACGGTATCATAATTTTGAGCGGATGTATCCATTTTCCGCAGTTAACCGTAATAAAATTTTGAGCGGTTATATCCGCTTTACAGAGTCAACAGCAATAAAATTTTGAGCGCTTTGAACGATAATAACATTTACTACCGTTGACTGCTTTCTGCAGTCATCGGTAGTAAAATTTTAAGCGGAGATATAGGCTTTCGCAGTTAACGGTATCATAATTTTCAGTGGACATATCCGCTTTCCGCAGTTAACGGTATCATAATTTTGAGTGGATATATCCGCTTTCAGCAGTTAACGGTATCATAATTTTGAGTGGATATATCCGCTTTCCGCAGTTAACGGTATCATAATTTTGAGCGGACATATCCGCTTTCCACAGTTAACGGTATCATAATTTTGATCGGACATATCCGCTTTCCGCAGTTAACGGTATCATAATTATGAGCGGACTTATCCGCTTTCCGCAGTTAACGGTATCATAATTTTGATCGGACATATCCGCTTCCGCAGTTAACGGTATTATAATTTTGAGCGGATATATCCACTTTCCGTAGTTAACAGTTATATCAGCTTTACAGAGTCAACAGTAATAAAATTTTGAGCGCTTTCCGCATTAACGATAATTAAATTTTGAGCGAATATATCTGCTTTCCGCAGTCAACGGTAGGAAGATTTTGACCGCATATATCTGCTTTCTGCAGTCAACGGTAGTAAAATTTTGACCGGATATATCTGCTTTCTGCAGTTAACGGTAGTAAAATTTTGACCGGATATATCCGCTTTTTGCAGTTAACGATAAAATTTGAGTGGATATATGCGCTTTCTGCAGTTAACGGTACTAAAATTTTGTGTGCTATATCCGATTTTCAGTTAACGGCAATAAAATTTTGAGTTGCTATATCTGCTTTCTACAGTAAGAGGGTTAAGCAAAAGATGCAACAACTGAGAAAAATGTACATGAATTTAAAAATACCTTCTCCTGATATCTCACATTCGTAAGCAGACAGACCAATTTTATTCGACTCGAAGTAACTTTCTTCTTATATGCCGTGTCATTTCAGGTCGTAGGCGATCATAGCTCTCCACTTCACCCTATCCCTTGTACCTTGTTTCGTCCCACTGCCACCTCCTGTAGACCACGTTGTGTCATGCACTTGTTCAAGCCCGCCAGCTATGTCATACGTTACTTTCCCTTGTCTCTCTTTCCCTCTATTCGACCTGTGAGTATCAGATTCTCCAGGCCCTCCTTTATCATTACGTATCCCAGAAAATTTAGCTGCCTCTTCCTGATGTTAAGTATAGGCCTCCTCCTTGTTTGCATCCTCTCTAAGATCTCATCGCTGCTCACCCGTTCCGTTCATGATATCCTCAGCATCCTCCTGTATAACCACATCTCCGTCGCCTCGAGTCTCTTCTTCATCTTTGAGAAGACCGTCAAACATTCGCTGCCGTAAAGGAGAACAGATGTCACGTAACAGCTCTGTACTCTTTTTTTTTTTTGTTACCAAAGAGATCCTCCTGTCTGGCAATACTCTGCCCAGCTTTTGGAATGCGTCCTTGACCATCCTAATACATCTACGGATCTGAGTGTCAAAACACTTCCCAGATATTTGAACTTCCGCACCTGCTTGATTTTAGCGTCTCCGGCCTGCAAATTGCATTTCGAGCCCATCTTTTTACTTACGACCACGCATTATGTCTAAGTTTATGCTTAGTCCCTTCTTCTCGCTCTCCTTCGCTACTTTCTGTAGGGAATTTTGTAATTTCTTTTTCGTGTCATCTGCGTATCTTACGTTAAGATTGTGGGCGCTGATGCTGAATTCCGGTCGGATTTCCAATTCTCTCAGAATTGCCTCGCTGTGTAGGTTGAATAGGTCCGGTGAGAAGACACATCCTTGCCTTAAGCCCCTTTTTATTTTTGTATATTCGATGAACGGGTGGGTCGTTCAGAAATTATCGCATCAATTTTATTTTCTACATTCAAAATGGGAAAAGATAAGAAGCATATATGCATTTAATTCATGTCGTTTTTTTTTTAACTTTGATAAAATGGACGTAAAATATATATCAGAAAAATATTACCCAAAGCCTCATTTCCGCCTATTTCTATTTCTGATATTTATTAAATTAGAATCGCTATTTACTTTCTAGAATTTACAGAACAAAGAAGCTCGTGATCTAAAACCTTGACAAGAAATATATATGAATTACAAAGGAGGTCAGTAAACCGTAGAAAGTTCTATTAAAAGAATAGATTGTTCAACTATCGAACTCTCTGCTTTGAGCAGACAGGAACCCGGACGAGGCTTTGCTGAAGGGCAAAGTTTCGTCCGGGGAGGTAGACAGACCTTGAACCCGTTTATACGGGTTCTAAGGGAATATTTTTGTCCGAGCCTACGGGCTCGGAGAACCCACCGTAAACTCGGCCTTGTGCCACATACATCCCTCGTGGTGGATGCTGTTAAATATAACGGTTCTATTAAAAGAATAAAAAGAGAAAAAAAGCTAAAAAAGAATGCATTGAACGCTTCTATTCCATTCAGAATGTTTGTCTTTTTATTCTTCTCCTTGTTCTGCCATCCATGTACACAAGTTCTGCTTTTCTCTGTCCCTCTTGCGAATGTCAAATTTTCCAGACCTTTCTTTTCTCATTATGTTTCCTAGAAATTTTCCAGACCTTTCTTTTCTCATTATGTTTCCCAGAAATTTTCCAGACCTTTCTTTTTTCTTTATGTTTCCCAGACCTTTCTTTTTTCATTGTTTCCCAGAAATTGTCCAGACCTTTCTTTTCTCATTATGTTTCCCAGAAATTTTCCAGACCTTTCTTTTTTCATTATGTTTCCCGGAAATTTTCCACACCTTTCTTTTTCCATTATGTTTCCCAGAAATTTTCCAGACTTTTCTTTTCTCATTATGTTTCCCAGAAATTTTCCAGACCTTTCTTTTCTCATTATGTTTCCCAGAAATTTTCCAGACCTTTCTTTTCTCATTATGTTTCCCAGAAATTTTCCACACCTTTCTTTTTCCATTATGTTTCCCAGAAATTTTCCAGACTTTTCTTTTCTCATTATGTTTCCCAGAAATTTTCCACACCTTTCCTTTCTCATTATGTTTCCCAGAAATTTTCCAGACCTTTCTTTTCTCATTATGTTTCCCAGAAATTTTCCAGACCTTTCTTTTCTCATTATGTTTCCCAGAAATTTTCCAGACCTTTCTTTTCTCATTATGTTTCCCAGAAATTTTCCAGACCTTTCTTTTCTCATTATGTTTCCCAGAAATTTTCCAGACCTTTCTTTTCTCATTATGTTTCCCAGAAATTTTCCAGACCTTTCTTTTCTCATTATGTTTCCCAGAAATTTTCCAGACCTTTCTTTTCTCATTATGTTTCCCAGAAATTTTCCACACCTTTCTTTTTCCATTATGTTTCCCAGAAATTTTCCAGACTTTTCTTTTCTCATTATGTTTCCCAGAAATTTTCCACACCTTTCTTTTCTCATTATGTTTCCCAGAAATTTTCCAGACCTTTCTTTTCTCATTATGTTTCCCAGAAATTTTCCAGACCTTTCTTTTCTCATTATGTTTCCCAGAAATTTCAACTTTTTCTGATTTTATGCATAATTCTCGTTTATGTATTCTATTTTCCTTGGAAAATCCTCGCTGCTTACATATTCCGTTCTTGATATTCTCAGCATCCTATTACGTACTGTATCCCTTCAGAAAGTGAACGATCATAAGCTATCCCGCAACCTCTTGTCGATTGTAGCTCTAAACAACTTTTGACTCTTTACCAACACCCTGTATCCCCATTATGCCTGCCATTAACACAAACTCATTAAATATGTTACTCAATGTTTCTCCTTCTCTTTCTTGTCTTTATATCTTGTGAGTATTACATTTTCCACGCCATCTTCCGTCGTTATGGCTCTCAGAAAATTCAGCTATTTTTTTAAAAGTATTTCACCCCAAGCAAAGCGGGAGTGCCACCAGTACGCAAGGAACTACGGAGAGTGAAAGTAAGAGAAAAGACTAAAGAAAGGATAGAAAGAAGAACTGGGATCAAGACATCAGAAGATGTCGATTGACATTACATATAAATTTTTGAAGATTATAGTTATCAGGGAAGCAAGTAAGAGGAAGGGAGTTTCACTGTCGGGAAGTGCGAGAGAAGAAGCTGTTGGAGTAGAAGAGACGGTTACATTTAACTGCTTCAACAGTAAAAGGGTGGAACCTATATGCCAACCTATTAGCACGCTTAAATTCTTGAAGTTGCGGCACCAGTTAAAATAGCTCATCAGAGTCATGATGCCAAGTCAATCGAAGCTCTTTCTGATCCTAAGCATGTATATACCTTCTTGATTTTTATGATCCCAATTCGTAGTACACACTTTCAGTCGGTTGTATTGTTGACAACCATATAGTCTGTGTTTTTACAGTTAATAGTCCTTTATATTCGCTTTCCTTTACGACTTTTTCTAAGATTTATTTGTTTTACTTCTGTCATGTCCATAAAAAGTAAATAAAAATAACTATAGTGTCAAATATAATTATAATAAAATAATTCTAACAATTTTCTCTTTTAATTAGCGTAGCATTTTTTAATCAAAATTGTGGTCAATTTTGTTATGACATGCTGTTCTGTAAATGATCACTTCGTGTTCATATAATCTTTTACTTAAATTCCTTGAGGTTACTCCGATGTATTCCTTAAGGCAATTATTACAGGTAATACAGTAAATCTAGTTTTACCTTATTATTTTTTTTACATTAATTAACTCTTTTATTGTTTTAGACGTAGTTGTGACAAATTTTATCTTGAGTTCAGATAACTTCTTTTCATTTGTAGTTGTGATAGAGTTGATGGGTAGTACAATATATTTTGATTCGTTGGTTTTGTCAGGAAAGACCGCATTTCTATTTTGAAATATTTTATAAGCCTTTTTTTCGTATTGAATATGAAATAAGGTATTGGAAGAGGTTGAATGTATTTTCAATGTATATTTCCTTTTGATGTAATTACTGTGAGCTTCAAATTCTGTGTGCTCTTAACATAAAAAAAGAAAACTAATCTAAATTAAATCAGCTAGATTATATACCCAAATATTTAAAAAAAATAATTTTTAATTCTCAGCGTCTCTCGTTTGTGTGCATGTGTAGCCGCATCAACATGAAGATAAACTTAGTCCAATCAAATCCTAAAGGATGAAACGCGTCATATGAAAACTTTTCCTACTTTGTCATACTTCTTTCCTCTAATATATGTATAATATATAATCAGTATTCTATTGAATACACATATGCATACTGATTTTGAGAACTGTCTGAACGAAGTTTTTTTTAACAAACTCTCAGGGCTGCGATTGCGTGTGTAGGTATATAATAGTTTTGTAATGAAATAGGATTT
This sequence comes from Acanthosepion lycidas, assembly GCA_963932145.1. Taxonomy (NCBI): domain Eukaryota; kingdom Metazoa; phylum Mollusca; class Cephalopoda; order Sepiida; family Sepiidae; genus Acanthosepion; species Acanthosepion lycidas. The sequence continues at coordinate 37,451,692 of OZ010590.1, forward strand.
TGAATAGTGATGATAAAATTCAGCAACTATAAGATGAAAGAAATACTTCTCAGAATTTAATACTGGTTCAGAAAGCTTTATCTCATAAAATTCAAGTTAATATGACGATTAGTATATATGAAGCAATAAAAATTGAAATGGAAGAAATACGAGCCAATAATTAATAACGGCTGACAACGACTCATTGAATAAAAAAAATAGATTATTACTAATTCCAATAGAGTGAATAGTTTTTTTATCGGTGTCGCCTCAAGCAAGGCAGTACAGCCACTAAGACAAAAGGGGTTACAGGGTGTGTAAGAATTAGGAACTGAAACATTAGTAATGAGTAGAAAGAGAACAGAGTAATCAGAAGGACAGTAGATAGCGATTGACATTGCATTTAAATTTTTTCAGATTAAAATTGGCTGGAAAGCATGGAGCCGGAAGGGAGTTCCACAAGCGAGAAGTATAAGAAAAGAAACTGTTAGCATAGAATTTTACGTCTACATCTAGACAGCTCAACTGTAAATTGATGAAATCTTGACGCAAGTCTAGTATTGCACCTAAATTCATGCAGCCTGGGTGCCATAGCGAAGAGCTCATCTGAACATTTACCATGAAAGTATTTATATATATATATATAAAAAAAAGGCAACCATACGGCGGTGGGCAAGTGACTGAAGCCGAGCCGCCAGATCAGGACCAATAATAATTGCTGTTTTCTTTGGATTTTATCAATGTGCTCAAAAAAAAAAAAAAAAATAGCATGGGCTCCGGATCATACATGGCAGCAATATTCTGAGCATGCACGAATGGTAGACTCATAAATATGCAAGATAGATTCCGGAGAGAAAAATTGTATTGCCCGACACAGTTAACCGATTTCTTAGCAGCTGATCTAGCAATGGATTCAATATAGTCTTTCCACCTGTCAGTTAGACCGAGAAGTCACACTAAGTGACTTTCTTGGAGGATAGCTGATGGAAGGCAGGGAGAGATCTCTGAGATGATTAACAGAGAGAAGTTTAGTTTTGGAAGTGTTAAAATTGACAAGCTATCGTTTGCCCCAGTTAACACCGATCTTGAGGTCGTTTTGTATATCAGCTACCATATTGACCTTGTCGGACTGATCCTCAAGGCTGGAGTAAATGGTAATGTCGGCAGCGTAGATATCAAGTTGTGATGAAAACTAATTAAATTATAAATAAATGAAAGAAATACTAATCAAGAATTAATCACGACTGACAATGCTTCATCTAATAAAATTTCAAGATGATATTATTACTAATGGCCATAGACTGACGGTCTGAATAGTTGCAACAAAAAGCGGGTGAAATTAAAATGAAAGAAATACTAATCAAATATTGATAATGCTTGATAATATTTCATAAAAAAAAGTCAAGATATTATTACTAATGACAATAGTATTACAAAATGGCTAGTCAAATAGCTGCAATTAAAAAAAGCAAGCGGAATTAACAGGAAATAAATATTAGGTTGGTGCAAAAATAATGACGATTTTTGACGTATTTTTTAACGTCAAAAAACGATATTATTTTTGCACCAACCTTATATATATATATATATATATATATATATATATATATATATATATATATATATAATTAAGTTATGAAGAACTTGGTAATCCGTATGGGTAATCCCAAGGAGGATGAAATCCTGAGAGTTCAATGTAAATCCAGAGCTAATATTTAAAACAAAAACAGATGACTTGAAGGTACCATTATAATAATATCATTATTTTTGCACCGACCTAATACTAGTCAAAAATTATGGTTGTGATATGTATATCCATTTATCATTTAAGCCCTTAGAATATTACGTGCTGCTATATTCTTTTTTAAGAGTGTATCATTATAACAAATTAAACTGTTGATATTTAGTTGCGTCTAAGAGCTAGTCCGCCTGCTTCAAATAAGGATTCTTCGCGCTGGTCTGGAAATCAAAATTTTCCTTTTTTTTTTCTTTTTTTTTTTTTTTTTTTTATTCCTTTAGCCTCTGACGGTTGAGTGGCACGCGCAAATAACTAATTCATCATTCACGAAGGTGAAATATCAGAACAATAAAACAAAAAAAGCGAGCAACTTTTTGTTAAGGCGTTTGGTTGATGGGACCTCAGGGTCAGAAAAAGGCACAGTCTTTTGTCGATGAGAATTTGGTGTGCAGTGAAAGTATTTGTTGAAGTATGTTTGAAAGCACCGTGCTAATCAGTAACGATCGGGAGCGGAGTCGGAAGCGGCCTCATTGTAACGGAAGTAGTTTGTCCCCTTTAGAAATGTCGACATATTTCGAAGGGATAAGTGAGAAAATACCGACGCTGTCCAAAATACAAGAAACATTAATTACACGGACAGTCAAAGGTTCGGTTTAACATAGAATACTTTTCACTTTTCAGAAATATATCGCGTTAAGGCGACCAACGTTCTATAATCTTTGAATTATTTTTTTCCTTCCCCAACGGACAGATCTACACAAGCTGACTCATGTGCAGCAATTGACAAATCAATCGCACCGTTTTCAAGTCATAAATATTCATATCGAGACGTGCTGCTTTTTTATGTGTTGATATCGTTTTTGAGCGTGCGTTTATTTTCTAAAGGAACGATTCAGGGTGGCGTAACAGATATCTACATGGAAAATAAAAGCGGCGAGACGAGTTCGAATTTCGACTGAAGCTGCTTATGCTTGTTTTGTAATATTAACGCCAGCAAGAATTCCTTTATCAATGGGCTCTGTCCCATCGCCAGACATCTTGACTCATCACTACCATATCTTGATAATATGCGAATAACTTTCCGAGAAGTACGTTAATTACCAAAATATGACAACACAAAGCTGCTACAACTATAATCACCCTTGACAAATCAGTAAAAAGCATTCTGGACTATTTTTTCAGTAAACCGATCACACGGATTACTTTTCAAAAACGCATTTACATACGTTGGCTTTCTGTCTGTATTTTATCTAGACTATTGAACTGTGGATAAAAGCATTGGTTCGTGAATTTTGGTGACATAGTAATGTTGAGTTCAATCCCCGTGCTGGGTAGTAGAGACTCGGTGGAAACAGTTAACACTAAGTGAGCAGTATTTAAAAAAGAACACTAAATGATATCCCTGGATATGAACAGTAGAACGATAACAATGTTCCCCACACATTAAATAAATTATTCAGATCGCAATTCTCTGAAAATTATACGAATCGACGGACAACTGAAGAAGGTCGGAAGATACAAGGATCGAAACGTTGTGATAATAACGACAAAGAGTAGAACATTGGTTCAAACATAAATAAAATATAGGCTTTTTTTAAATAATGGGCTCAGATCGCAATTCTCTGAAGTTTATACGGATCAATAGGCAGCTGAAGAAGGTCGGAGGGCACATGGATCGAAGCGTTGTGATAATAACGACAAAGACTAGAACATGGGTTCAAACATAAATAAGATGTAGTTTTTTTTAAATAAAGTGTTCAGCTCGAGGTTTTAGAGAAAATGTAAACAAGCGAACACTTAACATAAGAAAAATATATTTCAAATTTCGAGAGCACATAATGAGAAAAGACGGCTTGGAAAATTTGACATTCACAAGACATATTGCAGGCAAGGGGCGCAACGGAAAGGATCGAGTAATTTACCTAATGAGCTTGTGTAATCGGTTGACAGTACAGGGGTTAAGAGATATAGCAAAAAGATAAAATTTATCATTAAGAACTACAAAGGACAGGAAATTGTGGAGAGTCATGAGCACCAACGTCCTGAAGGAACAAGGCACAAAGAAGAAGAAAAAGAAGGTACGAAAATCCCACTTTATTGACATCAAGGTTCATTTTTTATGTTCTTACTAGATTTTGCTAGGTTTGGTAGATTTGTAAATGTTTAGATGGACGATGACAATGAGTTTTTCTTTAAAAAGAAATAAAACAAAAGTTTCTTAAGCGTCCTCTTTTCTCACCCAGAGTCAAGTAAGGGTCACGTGAGCCCCACCTCAATCTATGATACGCCCTTCCTCCGAATGTATGAGACGGGACCCCCACTTTACTACCTTAATTTTCTATAGGTAGTATTGATATAAAATACAAATTTTATTGTAACCTAATTATGCACAATAATGGATCATTTACAATCTAGGTGAACAATTTCACATTTATTGGAAAACTATTTCAAGTTCTAGTAATTTCGACCATCTGTGGCCTTTATCTGGGACGCTTAATATTATCCGTGTCGAACAGAAAACATCTGAAATTTTTTAGAAAGGAAACGCTGCACAAACAGCAAAAAGATATGTGTCGTTTATGGAGATGGTGCCATAGCTGAAAGTAGTATTCGTAAGGGATTCGCTAAGTTTAAAAGTAGAAATTTTTTTTTGGAAGACCTATGCCTGAACTCATTGATGATGGCCAAAGTAAAACGCTGATTAAAATTAATATATGTCTCACAACACGGCATATCGCAAAAATGATCCACATATCACATATGAACGTTGTAAAGCATCTCAAGCCACATGGATACGTAATTCCCTACAATGTTCGGATGCCTCATGAATTAGCAGAAAACAAATTTGTGAGATCGTATACCTGCGATTCTCTGCTCAAAAGCAATAAAAACGACCCAATCACAGGTGATGAAAAACAGATTGATTAAACTGATGTGGGGCTCAAAAGTTTCTAGGAAAAGCGAAATGAGCCATCGTTAACAACTCAAAAAGCCAGTCTGCATCTGAAGAAGGTTATGCTGCATATCTGGTGGAAATGGTACGGCCTCGTATATTATGAGCTTCTTCCGTAAAATCAGACATTGAATTCAAGCAAGTACTGTTTTCAATCGGACCGATTAAAGACAGCAGTCGATGAAATGCGCCTGGAATTGCCAAATCGAAAGTGTGTCGTCTTCCATTAAAGCTAGGCACAGGCCAGACCTGACCTTTCTTTGCTGATCGGGTTGGAATTAATACAGCTTGGCTGGGATGTCCTACTCCGCTCGACGCAGTCATCTGAACTTACACTTTCGAATTACCACTTATTTCTATCCCGACAAAACTCTGTTAACGAGAAAAATTTCAATTCTCTGAAAACATGTAAAAAAACAAAAAAAACAAAAAAAAACACTTAGACAAGTACATCACAATGAAACGTCAACTTTTGGAAAGATGGAATCATGAAGTTACTTAAAAGATAACGAAAAATGTGGAATAAAATGATACATATATTGGTGAATCTAAATATTTTCAATACCAAGAACGCCTGTCTGTTTAATTTTGTGTTTAATTTTTCTAACTTCCGACTATGTTGTAATACGTGATTTTATTTTTAGTCCGACATTATTTCTTATTACTCATCAGAACAACTGAAAAATTATGAAATATCCTTACCATGACAATTATACTTAGAAACAGTGTGGTTAATTTGAAATATTTTGAAAATGTAGCAGTTAATAGAGCTAAAAACAAATATTCGTCAGTAAAATTAAATATATTTCTGTGAAAATATAGTGAATTAATGGAGAAAAATAAAAGAAAATTATGATAAAAAAATAAATCCCATATATCTTGAGAAAATAGTGAATACATACATACATAGATATATATATATATATATATATATATATATATATATATATATATATATATATGGTTGTATAGATTATAGGCATCTATCCAACCAAATATGTTAGCTCTATCTCTGATATTGAGCGCTTTCTAATAAGTACCGCGCATAAAATATATAAATAATTATATATATATATATATATATATATATATTTATATACACACACTTTTCACACACACACACACACATATATATATATATATATATATATATATATATATATATAAAACTGAAATATAATTTATGAATGTTAATGAGAAGAGGATGCATATTGGAGCCACCAAAAATGAATGGAAGAAGAGATTTTATAACCGTAGGCTGGGGCACCTCGTGGCGGTGTAATGATTAGAAAACTTGTCTAGCTAGAACAATTACGTCTGGGTAGTGAACGCCCATTTTCGTAATAGGCTTTGATAATTTTACCACGTTGATTGATTGTTAATCTTTCCATGGTTGAAATTGCCAAAGACTTACTTTGTTAAATCTGAAAGAAAAAGAAAAAAAAATCATTAGACACTTAAACTTAATTCATAGTTAAAATCGGTCCAAGTTATTGGAACACCCTATATATAGTATGTATACGTATGTTTATATCTGTATATTTGAAGGATAAACTGAGTGCATTGTTCATGGACGTGCAGTATTGGGAAGAATTGACTTTAAGTCGTACAGAGTGAAGGCGCTATTAGGGAAAGGTGCAATGCCTTTGAAGATGCATGTCTCAGGTATGCTCAGATCAAGCGTGACCTCAGAAGACTCACTGACACTGATTTGCCAACTAATATGCAGTCTGGGAAATGTTGTGTGTGTGTGTGTGTGTGTGTGTGAGCACATGCCGTCGTTGAGGGCAGAGGTTATATAAAACATCGGAAATGTCATCATAAGAATCAGAAACTATGCCAACCTGCTTAATCGTCCTGCAGACAATAGCTGCGTTGTTTGCAAGCAAGGTATACAAATTACCAGCAGGACTGAGAAACCACATGGTGGTCAACAGGAAGGTTGTAGCGCGTGCAGATCCAATCAACCCAATCAAGGACAGAGTTTATCTGTCATATATACCTGATAGCTATGAAATCGCATGAGGTCTCTAGGAACCAAGAACGCAAAAAAAAAAAAAAAAAAGACGGAATTCATCATAAGTGATGCAAGAGATGAAGGAGTGGCTCTCATCTGAGCAATCACTATATATGTGTATGTATGCATGCATATATATATATATATATATATATATATATATATATATGAATAAAAAGACAAGAGGAAAAACTATTCTTAACCGACGCGTTTCGTCCTCTGAGAGACTTTATTATAACCGAAACATGTTTCGGATTGTAAGACTCGTTCTTTTGTTTGTTTGTTTTTTTTTTGTTTTTTTTCGCAAATGAATATTGCATTAACAATTTTTTAGCGGATAACAAGGATTTTTTGAGATTCAAAATTGTACTATTTAATCCATAGATTCGGGAAGAAGAAATAGATTTATACGTTTCCTCAGGGTATTTGCGCGTAAATAAATGAAATGAACTCGACTGGAATTCGAACACTGTCCGCCAATTTCTCATTCTGAGCTTCTATACGTTACAGTACCGCGAATCCAATTATAAATTACTTTTCACTTAATACTCTGGTCAAAGTATCACCAATATTCGACGGCAAACATGTTTGTCTCACGTACTAACTTTGCTTAGTCCTACTCTTGTGCCAAACAATGTTGCAGAAATATCTAAGATGGCTGCAGTACAGTAACGGCGGTTAATCTAATCTGATAGATTAGATTAAGCCATCAAATCTGATCCTCACTGGGTACCCTAAAATGGTGTTTTTGTTTTAGTTTTTTCCCGAGTTTAAGTTTAATACTTGGGCGACTCTTGTAATGTGCTTGATAACAAGCTGGTCTTTAAAACTATTGACGTGTGTTCGATTCGTGGGCCTATCTTCGACTTGGTTGAACTTGGTAAATACATTCTGTGTATGTATGTGCATTTGTATATGCATACACCCGTACGTGGGCACGCACACACGCGTGTGTGTGTGTATATATATATATATATATATATATATATATATATATATATATATATCAATATCATTCGAATTCAACGGAGACTCCACGTACACACTAATCTATAATAGATCCTCTTGACATCTGGTGGCGTTTTTAATTTGTTTTATTGTTTGTTTGTGTCGTTTCTAAGAGGAACCCCTTCGCATTGCCCCAGGAGAATAATTTGGGAGAGTCAACATCACGTCTTCATTAGTTTTCAGAAGTTCCATTAGATCTCTACGTTGGACCAAGCATGTGAAAATATTTATTTGCCTGAGTATCGTTGATTTTACAAGGTGCGAAGTGTTAAAAATAAATACACTTAGAGCTTCTTTACAGCCAGAAGAACCCTCCATTCATAGGTTTTCAATTTAGACATATATGTTCATACCAAAATAAGTAAGCCGTTTTTCTACAAATATACAGTAATATAGGTGCTTATATATTTATTATTATTAATGATATTTATTCATATAAAGCACATTTGTTTCCATCATTTATCAAATTAGATCTCATATAGGCTCTGCTCTTTATATATATATATTATTGTATTTCTAAAGAAGTTATCGATTTTTTATTTATTAATCCGACAGATTTGATCATTCCAACGTTATTTTTAGTGAATACCCATGTAATGACAAAAGAACGCAGGTATAGGCTTTAAGAAAGCTTTATTCAACTGAGAATACAAGGTTCGAATATAGTGTTCTTTATAGTCCCAGTAAACAGAAATACCTCTCTCGAAGAGGAGAGTAACAAAACAAGGGGAGACCACTCTTGATTATTCATAACAACCCATACTTGGGTTGGCGCTCCGTTTATTTATTAAACAATATATTTATTTTCGTCTACCGGCCTGAATATTCGAGAAATTTTATTAAAGCAAAATATGCACCATCTGACAGGATTCCAACCTGCGTCCCTTCAGCAGGAGAAAAGGCACTGTTCTGCTTTGCTCGATCGGCGAGAGCCTTCGTGACCGATTTGGTCTAAAGTGTGTCGAGTTTAACGACGTTTTTTACTGATAGGGTGGGGACATGTTCGCATCCTGCAGGAAGGGGCATATTTTCTTTTAAAATTTCTCGAATATTCACCTACGTTCTTCAAAAGTTTAAACGCAACCTTAATCACCATCTTCTGTCATCCCTAATCCTGTTCCCTTCCAGCAACCCTTTGCATCTTAGTAACATTATTGCCTTTCTTGTGGTGAAATAACTAAAAGAAAATGCTCTATTTTTGGTTTGATCTGGCTCTTAGAATAATAACGCATTGCAGAAGGAGTCAGATACTTACTGGTGAGGTACAAGAAACTGACATATTTCCAAATTCTTTAGCGATGTATAATAAGAGTTCCACTTGAAGTTTGGAGTCAGTTTAAATCCTAATAGACATTCCAAGTATGGAACATGTGTGAGAGTACAACCTTTCATCGTGACTGGAGAAAAGTCCGTGATGATAGAACGTTACCATCTTGGTTTTGGAGGTATTTATTGTTATGAGCCAGTTCCTCCTCCATTGAGCAGTGAGAGCAAAATCAGAAGAGAGACAATAGTCATCTAGATTTTTGGTGGTGTTTCCAAAAACCGTGCTATCGTTTGCATATATATTAACTAGTGATCTGAGAATGTTCTTGGGCAGATCATTATTATAAAGCAGAAAAAGACTAAGACCGAGGAGAGTGTTTTAGGGGGACGTCTGCATTGATCTCATGGGCTTCAGAAGAGTGGCTATTAATAATGACCTTCACAGAAATGTCATAGCTGGGGTATTTGTATAGCTAATCCCTTTGCCAAGCCTTCGAGATACCTAAGGCAGGGGTCGGCAAATTTTTGCCAACTTAGGGTTTTAAAATCATTCAGTGTACCAACAGCATACGTATTTTTATACAAGTCAAGGTCAATATACCTGTTCAACAATATATTTTATATAGTAATATATAGTATATATACTTTAGTATATATTAAAATTGAAACAGCTAAATAACTTTTCTGCGTTGTAACAGTTATTGGTTCGGACTTCGTGATGTCATTTGCGGCTGCGTGCCATTGGAAATTGCTTGGCGTGCCGCGTGTGGCACGCGTGCCGTAGGTTACCGACCTCTGATCTAAGGCATTCGCAAGCGTAACGGATTTAGTGTCAAGCGCTTCACCGATTCTACGCATAATGACAGTTAGGGTATCAGCAGTGGACCTGGATGAGCGAAATCCATACTGTTTTTTTGCTGTTGTTGTTTTTTTTTTTAACTCAGGATTGACAACCTTCTTATTCTAGTGCTCTGTTTCCTGATGATATCGACATTTCTGAAATAGATATTTTGTTAAATCTTTACCTCATCTGTTATAAGATTAGTCACGTGATATTTTCAATATTTTCCTAAGAATTATCGCTGTACTCTCTACTCTTTCACGGAGTCGGTGTTTTTACATCTCAGTTTCGTAAACATTTTCGAACAGTCTGAAAATGTCATAATAAACTCTGCAATTATCATAACAGAGAATCCAAATCCAAAGGTGCATCGAAATAATAAGAAAAGCTTTCTAGAAACTAAGTAAAGTATTAAGATAGGAAAATAATGTGTATTACGTATATTCTTGCGTGCGAAGGCCGATAGATGTAATATACACTTCTTAGGAATTCAAGCACGGATATCCACTAAAAATAAACTGATATATTAAAACTATCGAATTAAAAGTAAATCCATTAATTCTTCCCACGCACACACATATATACACGTGTGTGTGAAGAATTAATGAATTTACTTTTTAATTCGATAGTTTTATATATATACATATATGTGTCTATATTTCTGAGATGGGGTAATTTACTTTTTAATTCGACAGTTTTATATATATACATATATGTGTCTATATTTCTGAGATGAGGTAATTTACTTTTTAATTCGACAGTTTTATATATATACATATATGTGTCTATATTTCTGAGATGAGGTATTATGTACATTATTTACATTATTCGGACTATTGTCCTCATCTTTGTCGCCATATTTATTACAACGTTGTGTTGTACGCTCCGGCCTTCTTCCACCATCTGAAGAATGCTGGAGCGTACAACGGCCGAAACGTTGTAATAAATATGGCGACAAAGATGAGGACAATAGTCTGAATAATGTATATATATATATATATATATATATATATATATATATATAATTTTGAAATAATTTTTTATATATATTTTCTTTTTAATATAAAAATATAATTATATCTTTTAATACTGAAGTAATAATGAATTTGTTAGTATAAGATAAAAATCTTCACTATGTCTAACCTTTCCTATGTCTATGTTCCTGATAGAAACCGAAGTGAATATTCTAATATAAGTCAAGATCACATCTATCTCCTACTACCATCCCCATATCTAGTTGTTAATACCCTTTCTTTACCTTCTTCTTTCTCCCTTTCTTCCTCTTCCTGTTTTGTCTTTTCTTTAACTTTTTTCTGTTTTTCTTCCCTCCTTTTCCTCTGTCTTGTTTTAAAATTTGCTTTAGGCCTGGTTTAATTTCATTTTGTTTTATCTTATTACCTTGATCGGTTTGAAAATCCTTACAGGTAATCTCAATCTGTAAGGTGAAATGATCATAACTATGAGGTAATTTTAATTCTTATTGTATGTAATATATATATATATATATATATATATATATATATATATATATATATATATATATACATATATATATATATGTGTGTGTGTGTGTGTGCAATTGCGTATTTGGACAGCAATCCCTCTTTTATATAATTTTTATTAAAGGCGACTGATAAGGTAGTGTGATTAAGCTTTTCATTCAATTTTTCTGACGTTCGTATACTATTGTCTATTCTGGACATAGAGTGTGTAAAAACTATGCTAAATGTTCTATGTATTTGAGCGCTTTCGTTTATTCTATTAGGCATTATTAATTTTTGTCATTTTTAACTGAATATATAGCTCTTTATATATGCGTATCTATTATACACACACACACACACACACACACACACACATATATATATATATATATATATATATATATATATATATATATATATATATATATATATATATATACATCCAATATTTTACGCAAAGGAAAACATTTTGAGTAAGGTGGAGGAAAGCGAAATTATTAAAAATTGGAACTTGTGTATATAAATAGTAAAAAAATACAAACCGATTAATATTTTTTTTGTTGTGTACCAAAATGAACACTGAAAAATAAGCACATCATTGTTAATTTTCATTACTTTTTAATCATTTTCTTATTTTTGATTATTTGAAGATTTTTTTTTCATTAAAATTTATATATTTTTAATTAACATCGTAATTAAAATAAAAATAATATTTTTAAATTTTGTGAAAAGTTTTATAAGAAATTTAAATTAAAAATTATTTAAAAATATTAAAATTTAATTTAATTCTGTTTCGATGCCTTTTAATTAAAATTTATTTTAATTATTTGTTTTTACCTAAAATTTTAAATATATTTTTTCATTTAAGATGCTAATTAAAATTAAAAAGAAATAATATTTAACATTTCAATTTTTTCATAAGACTTAAAAAACCATTTTAAATAAAAAAAAAATAAATAAAAATAAAAATAACGAGATGCGTCATACATCTTATACTGGTTCTCTGTTTCCTCCTTCCTCTCTTATATAATGTATTTGCTAGAAAGTTTTCAGCTTTCATTACTAAAAAACTAACGAGTTTCTACAGTATTCAATTCGCAGTTTTCAAGAGGACGCTGGTGCCTTTTGTATACACCTAATATTGTGTGTGTGTGTGTGTGTCTGTGTGTGCGTGCGCGTGTGTGTGATCCTTTCTACAGTTAAATAAATCTGGGCATAAGATTTCTTCAAGTAAAGGGAAAGAACTCTTGATTTTGTCGAATTTGATCAGCTCTTGCCTCAGAATACGCAATATTGTGTACCTCTGTGTGTATATGTTTGTGCTTTTTTTGTTATTTGCAATAATGTTCACCTTGTACATGGCTCAAGTGCCACTGGAGGTAGAGTGTTACAAAGTAAGAGGTAAGGGGCTCAGTTTATGAGGATATGCGGGTATCAGTAAAGATAACAGTTAACCCTATGTTGAGAAGATTGTAGTAATCAACAAAGTAAGGATTTATCATCGGACTTCGTGATGTCATTTGCGGCTGCGTGCCATTGGAAATTGCTTGGCGTGCAATATTTGGCGTGCACTTGCTTAATTAGAACTTGTATCTCACCAAAGGAATGCGAAAGGAATGAGGGTGGTTCGCTACAATGGGCGTGGCATGGCGGGTCTTAGTCGTGAAGGTTAGAACTGGTGGAACTAAAAGATTGTAGTTCATCTGAACACTTTCCATGGAAATAGCGATACAATAGCGAGAGGCATGTAACGTTTCGTAAGTGAGGAAATGGGTGGTAGGCTGGAAAATAATTAAATCATTCATAAGGCCGCATAGAGACCTTTGAACTCTATCGTAATTGGAAAGTGAAAACTGTGCAGCTCCTGCTCATATATGGCTGCAGTATTCCATTTTCGGCCGGATCTGGCCCTTGTCATGGTATAGGATTTCTGGAGTCAAGTTCTTACTGGTGCGACCATTTTCCAAGTATCTTTAGCGTTGTTGTAAGTGTATGCACAAGGGTTATATCACATTGCGGGTATACATCAGAAAACAGAAAGAAATAAAATTATGTATGTCCACTAATTCTCTGAAAAAAGAGCATACCATGATGAAAAAACGCCCTAAACCTGATAAAAACCAAGTATTATCCTCAAAATGATTTTTTTATTATTAAAAGGAAAGACCAAAATATTTTTTGATTATCTGCTCAAGTTTTTAATCCTTTCCCACACGTTCGAAATTTTGGTTAAAAATCTTGCGTGAGATTAATATAGGAAATGTTAGCGTCTTTTTTGCGGTAAAAAACACATTGAATTGGAAATTCTTTCAAAAATCAAATAATTGTCGGATTTTAATTAAATTTTCTGGACTTATTCACAAATAAATGAAATTAGTTTTGAAATTTTCGTTCTTTTTTTTTTTTTTTTTTTCTTTGAAAAATCATGGTAAGAATTTTTTACAACTGTTACCGCCACTTAATTTTATGAAATTTTGAGAAATTAAAATTTCACCACCTTCATATTTATATTAGTTAAAAGCAAGACTCCTTGAAGAATTTAAATCATCAATTTGTTTTTCTCAAACAGAAATATCATTTACCGAAAATCTGCTCTGAATCGTAAAATAAAAAATGTAACAAAACTATAACATTATTTAATTAGAAATGTTTTAATTACTTTTATAAATATGATATATTAAGGACACTACTGTCTTAAAAATTATCTTTTTCAATGCATAATGAATTTTTACAGGAATTGTTCTCACTTTTTAAAATTTGAATTAGAATAATTTGCTAAGTTTTAAGTAATTTAAAATTCTGTATTAATTTAACCCTTTTAGATGATATTATAAACTATATTTACTAATCATAAATGGAAAACGTCCTGGGTACGACGATAAACTACATCCGCGTCCTGGGTAAGACGATAAACTATGTCCGGCAGCAAGGACTCTGATCAGGAGGTTTTGAGGAGCGTGGAACCACCTCTTAATTGCTGGTGTTCTCAGGTCCACCTTGACTCGGGATGGTAGCACCTGTTGGGGTCCCAGCTATGGGCATGTAGCTAAACCCAGAACTGAAGTAAAAACACTAAGAAAGTGCAAAAATAGGTTTTAATTCCAGAAATACTTTGTAAAAAAATTATTATCAGCAATAAATTTTTGAAGAAAAAAGTATTACCAACAATACATTTTTGAAAAAAAATATATTACCAACAATACATTTTTGAAAAAAAAAATATTACCAGCAATATATTTTTGGGAAAAAATATTACCACCTATACATTTCTGAGGAAAAAAATATTACCAGCAATACTTTTTTGAAAATAAATATTACCAGCAATACATTTTCGAAGAAAAAAATATTACCAGAAATAGATTTTTGACAAAACAAAATATTATCACCAATAAAAATTGTCGGCATTAAATAACGCATTGAGTTTGATATGCCGTAAAATAAACCAAACCAAACGATAAATGGAAAAGCTTAGTACTCATCATCAAACACCAATATTTTTAAAAGAATTCTTAATTTTTTTTTTTTTTTAAACATACCGAATTTTGTAGATACGGTTGTTCATACACGACAATTTCAGAAAATAAAGTTGATACATATAGTAAATTTACAGCCAAAATATCTGAAATTCAATAAGACATTAGATTACGGATAATATTTTCCTATTTTTAAAATATTAATGAGTATTTAAAAATTATTTATAAAAGATGCTTACGATATATTCATTTATGTTTTCATAGTTAAAGGGCTCGTAGAACAACTTTGGATAAACATCATCAAGCTGCCAGCACTTCAACAGCTTAAATGAGCAGCTACCAACGTGTTAAAAATGCATTTCTGCGATATTTTAAACTTAAAGTAAATAATATTTGTCTCAATAAGAGTAATTATACTTTAAATCATCTACTATACCTCAAATAAAGTTTCAGAGAAGTATGTTTCATATTTGGAAAAAGAAAAAAAAATAAATAAAGAGAATTACAATGCAATAAACGCGGGCTAAATATGGCGCTAAAATAAGATTTTTTAGCAAAAAAAAAGAAAAAAAAAAGAAAAAAAAGATAAATAAAAAATATTAAGTTGGTGCAAAAGTAATTTCGTTTTCTCACATAGTAACATATGTTAGAAAACGAAATTATTTTTGCACCAACCTAATACTTCCCGTCAATTTAAATTCGTTTTGAAATAGAGCAATGTTTTTTGCTTATTTGAAATATTACATTTAATCTGTTAAAAAATTAAAATTAAAACTAAAATCTTAAAATCAAACTCAAAAACTAAGAAAGATTTTTCATTTAAAAAATTATTTCAAACCTAAGGTATTATGAATCTGTGGAGGTACCTAAATAAATTTAAGGAAACAAGATAATGCAAGACAGAAAAAATGAAGACAAAAAGTGCATAGATTAGAAAACATATACGAAAAAGTTCGATTAAAAAAGATAGCTTAAAAATAAATGAATAAAAATGATTTTACTATTATCCATTTTTATACTAAGCCAACCGCAATACATTTTAATACTAAGATAGAAAAAATAAATTAAATTAAGAACGTCTGTTGATTTATGATGATTAGAAATTTAAACCCATAGATCAGTTCGTTGTTACAAGTTCCATCTTCTTTAAGTGCTCCAATACTTTCATCTTGTGCCAGAATAAGCTAAGATTAATAAAAAAGAAAAAAATGAAGACATCTGCAAAACTAAAAATGAATACTGCTGGCGAAAAATAAAAGAGTAAGAAGAGAAAAAAAAAATTAAAAAGCATGCAAAACGAATGAAAATAACCGACGAAAAAAATCGAAAAAGGAAAAATGCAGAAAACTGCTATAGGTCTAAAATCATAAAAGGAAAAGAAAGAAAAATTCAAGCGATAGGAGTGAAATAAAACAAAGACGCAAAAAAGAAGGAAGCTGACGATATATATAAAAATGGGAACGAGAAGAAAGAAAAGAAAAGAAAAAATAGGGACGTACACAGCCTAATAAAAAAGAACTGGAGACGTATTAATAAAAAAATAAATAAATTAGTATAAAATGAGTACCAAAAAAAGAGTAGAAAAAGAAAAAAAAAACGACTGAAAACTGTAAAACAGTAATATAATATCAGATATTTCACTGTTGAATAATTCCCATTACTCCTCTTTAATTTTAATTTTACGAATACAGCGCTCGCATCATTCTTTCCTTCTTGAAGTAGGACATCTCGTTTCCCGCCAAGAAACTGTGAGCGTAGAACTGTCGGCTGCCATTAGTCTCCGTTCCCACCACTCTCGGCCTTTCCCAGCCGAAAGGCGGCCCAAGTGACAGATAATAAATGAACTGGAGGATGATGGACTATCTGGGTAAACAAGTCGTACGTTAATCAAACCGACATGATGCCCAAGTGAAAATGTATTCATAACTTTGCGGCTTTCATTTCGACATTATCGAAAGCAGTTTCATGGGAGAAAACAGAAAAACAGGGCGAACGTGCCAAATATTCATGCAAAGACAAATAATTATGCGATTTCAGCATTGAAGATTTTAGAAGTATAAGCATGAAGGTCTCTATTTTGTGGTTTTAGATTCAGTTACTTACTTCTTCCATATAGATGTGTTTAATCATTCAAAAAACTGTCCCATTATGTTTGTATTGCTTACATTAATTTTCGACTAGTGATAGTATTTTTCTTTTCCTTTTATTTTTTGTGGTTTACAATGCATTCTATTATAAAATGATTTTACTCGAGGAAAGCATTGCAGATGATTTGAATACTAGCAGTTTATGGAACCAGGAATTATTAAAGAAATACAGCAAAACTGTCATTCCCTCTAATGATTCCATATATAGTAAGTAGCAGTGTTTACTATAGCAATGCATTTGAAATGATTTTACGATAGGAATGCATTGCAGATTATTTGCATACTAGCTGTTTATGGAACCCATCGTATAAAGGGTAGGATTTATTAAACAAATACATCAAAACTTTCATTCATTTTAAACATACCATCTACACTGTTAAAGCAAATATTAAAGCCTTATTAGGAACTTACTGTTGTTCAGTCAAGATGTGGGGCGATATTGCAAATATAGACCTAAAAATGATCATTTTATACTTATCTTCGTTCTGGTAGGAAAATTATGCAAAATATTAATTTCAGGGAAGTGTCTACAAGGTTAAAAATCTACGTTTTAAACACCCATTCTCACAGAAGAATTTGTAATAACCTACTCTCAATGTGTGTTCTGGTCTTTGAGTAAAATAAAAATGGTCGTTCAATCTGTTGATAAATGAAAGAAAAAAGTATGTGTTAATATGAGGACTTAAATGTGTTGTTTTATAAATTTACTAGCAGCATAGCACGGCGTTGCCCATGCTTGATTCAAAAATCGTACGACTCATACAGCAATCGCTATCACTTGACTTAAAATATTTTTGCCATTCCTTGCCTTTAAAGGAGTGCCCTTTGCCGTGCTGATGTTACTACATGCCTTACTTCTTGCCTATCTCACACTGCAAAATTTTTCTAAGCTCTATACTAGACCTTAAATCTGTTACGAAAAAAGAACTAAACAAAATGAAAAAAAAAGATCAGCTTTAAAAAAGGACTCGTAACTGGAAAACCGAAAGAAAAAAGAATGTTAACAACAAATACTTTTTCACACCCAACCCAGTTCTGCGGAATCAGAATCAACGTTGAGTTTAAGCAAGCGAATGAGCCAATTGGAGTAAAGTGCCATGCAGATTTAAATTTTTCTCACTTGTGACGAATGCAGCTGTCGATATTTTTTTGCATGCTAGCATGCTAGTTAACATTCATGTCAGACAGCTGTTGGCTCTCACGCTGGCCAATAGAATCTTTCTGACTATTCGTGTCAGCCAGCTATTGACTCTCACTCTGGCCAGTACAAGAAGGCCGCAAGTTACGTGAAAACTTCTGTAGAAGCATAAAAAAATCGATTATTTCCACTATCGATGGGAGTTGGGAAATGCAAAGTCGGTCTTAGCCTTCCCGCTAACTTGGAGCATGTGCATGTAAATTTTGGTGCAAATCCGTCGAAAATTGCGGCCGTGCATTCGTTACACGCACACACATCCTGCCTTTTATAGATAGAGATGTTACGAATCATAATTTAAAAAAATACGTTTTTGGGAATCACAGTACTAATATTGAATGTTATGCGTTGAAAATCAGGAGAAATTAAGTTGGTTGATTTTGTTTAGCAGCATATCGACCTCTGTGGGTTATTTAATATCGAAATCTAAATATTTTGCACGTAATTTTATGCTTTCAACTATAGATAATATGTACATAAATTTATACTTTCAGAGTAAAACTGTTTGTTTTTTTTAGATATATAGTTTGTAGATCATAAAATATATTGTTGGGAATTTTACTATAAAATGTTTTTTTAGTGCTGCATTGATCATCATATTGCTATAAAGTTGTATAAAAAATACTGTTGATTTTTGTTCGGGGGTGCACTATTTACCCATAGCTAGAACCCCAACAGGTGCTACAACCCCGGGTCAGGGTGGGCCTGGGAACAACAGCAGTTAATAGGTGGTTCTACGCTCCTCAAAACCTTCTATCTCCTGATCACAAGACTTGCTGCCATCGTTAAGCCTATGACGAGAGAAATTTTAAGCCAGAATTTAAGAGATAATATTGTAAAGGTGTCTGTGATATTTATCGGCTGGGAACGAGACATCAGTAAGCCAAATTCCGGCTGAGTTTGTTACGTTCACGTTTGAACAAATACCCGAGGGAATCCATCTTTTTTTTTTCTTTTGTAAATAAATAAATAAGTCAGACTTGGCTCTCTAATCGTGGTTAGTAACCATTCTAGAAGAAGGACAATTCTGAATTTAAAACAGTGTGTAGCCTTGGTGAGGTACATGCTTAAACTGTGACTAAGGACCGATCATCACGGGTTGTCACTATGGCTGTTGAAGAAACGGAAACAAGCAATCATGCCGAAGATGAAAAATCACTCCGATTTGCAGTGCGCCTTCAAGTCGAAACAACTCCGATGGTGATACTGACAAACTGGGCTATAATAATACTATGTGAATATACTGATAACACTTATCAACAAAAGAAAAAATTAAATGGTGTCGAGACACCAAACATCGTTTTTTTTAGCAAATTTGAGGGCGCTGGACCTGAAAATGACCTTACTTTTTCTTTGTTAGCTACCGTTTTTGCTGTACAGAAATGCCTCATTTTTGAAAAAAAAACATTTTTTCATTTGTTTTTCTGTATATAGAAACCTCTCAATTCGTATTTAAACAAATAACTATTGGTTTGCTTATTAAGAAATACAATTTTTGCAATAACGATCAGACTTTATGTCTTTAAAAATAAGACAATTGAATATACCAAGACCAACAAGTATTTTCATCAAATCATTTAATAAACTAACAGTAAAAATAAAACTTTAGTGAACATAAGAATGATAGTAAAATTTTTCTCTTTCTTGATTGTCTGTCATGTTCAATGTTATTTAAGCCCTTTTGATACTCCAGTAGTACAATGGAATAGGCGCATTCAATTGGGATATCTTTGGTTGGAGTTTCTTTCCAGCTGTGAAAACAAAATACTCTCAATGTGCTTGGTTTCCTTACGTAGTGAAGGGATGAAAGTGATGGGATAAATTTATGAATATCAAACACAAGATTTTAGGGTTTCATTTTTTTTTTTTTTGATGTCACCTTAATTATCAGGTTTACTAAAGTGTATTACTGATAAAGTTTATCAGTTAATTTGAATTTTGGCGATAAATTGGAAAACTTTGGTACATCTATTTTCAAATTTTTGACTCAAGAACACTTTTTTCTCGTAAAGAAGTTTATTTCAAGTGGCTGACATACATTGAAAATTGATAGGTTTCTACGACCTTTATTAACTAAATTTTGCGACCAGCCAAGGTCATAAAATGATATTTTTTCCCCAAAAAAGGGTAATTCCAGTACAGCAAAAACGGTAGCTAGCAATGAAAAACTAAGGTCATTTTCGGAATCAGCATCATCAAATTAGCTAAAAAAAAATATGTTTTGTTTCTTGGCACCAAAAATCATGTTGACCAGCGTAATGATTTTACTATAAAAGCATTACAGATAATTTTATTATAGAAATGAATTCCAAATTATTCTACGATAAAAAAGCATTACAAATAATTTTATTATAGAAATAAATTCTAAATTATTTTACGATAAAAAGCATGGCTAATATTTTTACAATATAAATACATTGTAAATCTCCCTAAACAGAAAAGAAAAAATTTGAGAGTTAATGTAAGCATTACAAACAGAATGGAGTCGTTTTACGCATGATTAAACACGTCGATATCTAAGAACTAACTGAACCACAAAAATGATAGGAAAGTCTTTTATTGCATTGAAGAACAAATTCATCACAGAATTGATCAATGATTTTTATATACATTTTCTTTTCTTTTTTGTAGAATTAAAAATAAGGAAACACGAAAATGTTCACTATTTACATTATTCGGACTATTGTTCTCATCTTTGTCGCCATATTTATTACAACGTTTCGGCCGTTGTGGTTGGAATGTCGAACTGAACCCTTTATTTCGCTCACTGTTCTAGTTCCACCTCCCATGTTTAATGGATTTCAGTTATCAGTTATCTCCTATTAATTCCTCCTCTGCAAGTTCTCCACTGCCTTAACCGGGTATTGAACTCACACTCTTTGGGTCCTGTCACTGGATCTAACCAACGCCTTTATTCCCTGTGCCATGTGTCCTCAACCATTTGAAGAAGGCCGGAGCGTACAACGGCCGAAACGTTGTAATAAATATGGCGACAAAGATGAGGACAATAGTCCGAATAATGTAAATAGTGTACATAATACCTCATCTCAGAAATACAGACAGACACGAAAATGTTGCTAACGAATATGAAACTTCTCCTTTAATGTCCTTTTAGGACTGGGGTGATCAAGGCTCTCTATAACTTTCATTTTTTTTTATGTTGCTCTAATTTTTGAACTTTTACTATCCCTCTCTGTCTCTGTTCTGCCATACATTCACACTACACATAAGCGACCATGACTCTCCACAGCATCCTGTTTTTTGTTGCTCTTTTCTTTCTATTCCTTTCTGCCACCCATTCACATAAACTAATCAATCCTCTCTCTCATAGGCTGGATGTGGCGAGTCCCTTACTGTGCTATTGCTGCTATCATGTAAGGTACTTGGACGAACTTCATTCTTTGGTTCCACCAGGTCTGACTTTCACGACTAGGGCCCGCCATGCCACTCACATTGTAGCAAACCATCCACATTCACTCCTTCTGTATTCCATCGGTGAGAAGTAAGTTCCACTTGAACAGATCCTTCACGCGAACCACTTTTCTGTGGAACCGACTCCCAAGAGGATGTTTCCCCGATCACTACAACCATAACCTGTTCGACGCTAGAGTTAACCATTATTCCCCTCCTAAACTACCCTTTAACGTAACCCTCTACCTAGAGTGGCTCCCGGGTCTTGTACAGGTTGAACCTTACTGTAAAATGTGGGTTATTCACTGTTTTTCTTTTATGTCCTTGCCTTAAGTATGTACTGTGAGTGTTAAAATCTCCAGACTTTGTTTTCTCATTTTGTGTCAGAAATTTCAGCTATCTCGTTCTGATTGTAAGTGTACGTTTCTTTGTTCTTCCAGTTTTCCTTAAAACGTCTCCGTTGCTCACATAATCTCTCTATAGCATTTTCAAGATTTATCGGTAGAACCACATATTTTTGCTTTGAATCTCTTCTTCATCTGTGAGGAAAATATCCAGGATTCACTGTCATTCATAAGGACAGCTATGACTTAACTGTTCTATACACTTTTCTTTGTTTCTTTGTTTTCCTATTTCTTAATACTTTATTTAGTTTCTGGAAGGCAACTTTCGCTATTACAATGTGCAAATTTTTTGGATATTTTTAAATTTCTTAAAATAGATAAATTTCTGCATTTGCTTGAGATTTAGAGCCCCAATATGTACCTCACACTTTGGCGCGTCCCTTTTGCTGACAACCATGTATTTTGTCTTCTTACAGTTAATATTTCCTTCTTCTTACTACTGTTTGCCAATATCAACCTGTCTGCCTGTTTCTCGAAATACTTACATTTTAGTGTCATATATCCGCTTAATAAAAATTTCGAAATTAAAAAGTATGTCACTCCGTGGATATTGGATCAAATGTCGCAGATGTGTGCAAAAGTTCTCAACGTTGTTTTGTGAAAACAAGACAGAAGAAAACAGTTTTTTTCTTTTTTTGCTCGATTCTTTAGCACCCACCGGCATTTTATAGGATTAAATTCGTGATGTGATATTCAAAGAAAAACGAATTATAATTTAAACTCTTAATTAAAATTAATTAACTACAGGATCTGTCAAGAAAAAAAACTTAATTATTCCGTTTATTTTTTATATTAAGACTTTTGCAATTTGAAAAAAGTATTTTAAATAATTTACATCTTTAAATGATGGTCCTAGAATAATTTCTCGTTATGGATATATATATATATATATATATATATATATATATATATATATATATATATATATATATATGTGTGTGTGTGTGTGTGTATAGACTCGGAGTTTCATGCACTAATGCAAAAAACTCAGAGTCGTACTGTCTGCGTTGAATATTAAGTATATTTATTAATATATACGTAATAGCACTTAAATTGCATTAAGCACTGTTTTTTTACACCAAAGTATGTGTAATATATATATATATATATATATATATATATATATATATATATATATATATATATATATATATATTTATATATATATTTATATATATATTTATATATATATATTTATATATATATATATATATATATTTAAATATATATATTTACATATATATATTTATATATATATTTATACATATATATTTCTATGCATATATGAATACTTGTACGTAATTCATTTACACTTATTTATATGATTATATATATATATATATATATATATATATATATATATATATATATATATATATATATATATATATATATATATATATATATATATATATACATGTGCGTGTGTGTATTAAGGTTCAGATATAAATTAAAATATATCAGTAAAAAGACAATATGAACAAAGAAAAATTTTTCTTTACCGACGCGTTTCGTCCTCTGATGGAATTTATCAAGATATTTTCCTCGATAAAGAAAAGTGTACTTTTGTCTTTATTTACATATATATATATATATATATATATATATATATATATATATATATATATATATATATACATACACACACACACACACAAATGCACACTCTCACACACACACACACACATATATATATATATATATATATATATATATATAATTTTAATCTGAGGAAAATTTGTATCGTAGAATATAACCTGAGCGTAATAATAATATTATTATTTATATACTCAATGATTTAAAAAATTTAGGAAAATATTATACATAATTTTAATGTTTTATTGAATTTTTGATACTTTGTCTTTAAATACGCCATAGTTTTCTGTCTTATTTTCTGATAATGTCGCAGGAAAAATCGGCAGGACTTTATACACAGACAAAAAATTCAAAATTCTTGCTGCTTGTTATATTGCACTAAGATTTTCAATTTTTGATTAATAAATATAGCTTTCACTTAATAATAATATAATCTGAAAGATTTAAATTAATACAAAACTTTAAAAAATTCTATAAAAAGTTATAAAAATTTTAAAAGAAACGAAAACAATTGTAAAAATTTCTTTTCTTAAGGCAATAGTGTCCTTAATATATATTATTTATAAAAGCAATTAAAAGCTTTTCTAATTAAATAATGTTTATTTTACGATTCAGAGTAGATATTCGGTAAATGTTTTTTTTTTATTTTACAAAAGGAAATTGATGATTTAAATTCTCCAAAGAGTTCTGCTTTTGACTAATATAAATATGAAGGGCTTGAAATTTAATTTCTGGAAATTTCGTAAAATTAAGTAACATGTGTAAAAAGAATTTTTTCTAAATAATTGGATTCGTTTGTGTATAAGTTCTGAGAATTTCAACATTCGACAATTATTTGATTTTTGCAAAAATCACCAAATCAATGTTTTTTTGTTTTTTTTAGCGAAAAAAAAAAAAAGAAGCTAAAACTTCCCATATTAATCTTTGGTACACCCGCTGACACAAGAAAAAAAAAAGATTTTCAACCAAAATCTCGAACGCGCTAGAAAGGATTAAAAATTAATAAAATAATAAAAAAATACTTTGGTCTTTCCTCTTAATAATTACATAAACATTTTCATGATAAAACTTTGTTTTTATCAAATTAGGAGCATTTTTTCATCATGGTATTCTTTTTTCATAGAATTAGTGGAGGTGCTTATATTAGGAAAATTAATGACAAAGATGGACATTCATCAGATCAAGGTAATGTTTACGTCGGTGTAACTACACGATGTGCTTGAAGAGGAGAGGACGCTGAAATCTTAAAAGTTTAAAAATTATTTTTATTTATTAATGTGTTTATAGTCTAAATTAAAATGTAATGGTACTTAACTTCTGAACAATAAAGTTGATAAAAAAATAACGGAAACTATTTATAACTCAACATAATATATTACATACCCTTGGGGAAGGTATGAATTCTCTTCTTCTCTCCCCCCAGCTATGGGTAAAATAGCAGGACAGACTGGGCTCTATAGCCTTGGGTGGTAAATGGTCTGGAAGAAGGAAAAGCTTTGAATTCAAAACCGGCCTAGAGAGGTTTGGACTCGTCTTGCCCAGGAAAAGACCATTTCTGCTGCGGCTGTGATATTCGTGGTGCCTCTACGATCGTAATGAGTTATGGGATTCGTGATAGTGAATATATTATTAAGTTGGTGCAAAAATAATGACGTAACGATGTCGTTTTTTGACGTTAAAAAATACGTCAAAAAACGATATTATTACGTCATTATTTTTACACCAACCTAATACAATCCTTCCATGGAATATATTGCTGAGCCATATCTGTATTTAGATAATAATACATTATATGAACATAAACCGGATCTTTCATAAAAAAAAAAAAAAAAAAAAAAACGATAGATTCAACGCGTTAGTTCTTTATTGTAATGATTTTGAGTATAATTTCCACTGAAAGAGAAAGTAATTTATTAAAGCAGAAATGTATTGAAAGTGTACTAATTTCGGGATACTTTAAGCTAAATTTACATTCAGGATCATTCACCATATTTTCTTTTCTTGCAAAACTACTTTTAATACAATGTGGGATAATTAAAAACAATATCAGGAGAAAATTGATAAGAAGCTGAACGAGACAGCTAAGTTCAAACTTTGAATACAGAAGACGTCAAAAATGTAAATATTGAACGTTCCTGTATCACTAACGTTTTGATGCAAACTGTAACTGGCGTTTGTTGCATTTTTCCCATTATTTTTTTCTTTTTAATGAAGCAGATTGACTCCATAAAAAAATAAACGTTATTTTGTCTGAAGCAGTTCCATCTCAGTACGAAACGCGTCACTACACAGTTTTCTGTCTTGCCATTCATTACCACCAAACAACCACCTACCTAAATTTGTTTCAACGGAAACTACAACAGATACAGCAAGCGCAGTAGCAAAGTTTTAGTAATTATTATTATGCATTTCTGTTTGAACGTCCATTTTCGTAATAGGCTTCGATAACTTTAACACGTTGTTTCATTGATAATTTTTCCATGGTTGAAATTGCCAAAGACTTAAGTTGTTAAATCTGAAAGTAAAAGAAAAAAAATCGTTAGACGCTTAAACTTAATTCACATTTAAAATCGGTCAAAGTTATTGGAAAACCCTTTATTAACACTATAATAAACTGTTGCAACAATAATATCAACAACAACAATAATAATATTAATAATAATCATAATACCATTAATAACAATAAGTCGAATTAACAATAACAATAACAATAGTATTAATATTAAAGACAATAATGACAACAATGATAATTATATGACTAATAATAATAATAATGGCATTGTGACAAACTTCAGGAAATTCTGAAGCCAAGCTGGTCCCGGAATACAATTCCTCGAATTCCTTTGGATCTTCTTGGTACGGTTGGGTGGGGTGGGCGCTTGTTGTCTGGGCGGCGTACGGCCTCCATATACCATCGTCCAAGCCTTTGCCCTGGAACGGTTGCTTCAGTCGTAAAACCAAAGGACTGAATTTTGACCAAATAGAGCGCTATCGTGTGAGATAAACCGATGACTAACGGCATTAGTAATAAAAAAATAACGCTCATAAAAACCATAGTAATAAAAATAACACTAATAATGATAATAACAACTGTAATAATATTGCTAGCAATAACAACATCAAAAACAACATTAACAACAACAACAACAATAATAATAATAAAAATAGGACTTTACAATACATACAGACGGAAAAATCAAAGCTAATCGACTTGACATCGTGATCAGAGACCATAAAGAGAAAATGTGCCTCCTTATTGACATGGCAGTCCCTACAAACTGTAATGTATCTTTGAAGATCTTCAGAAAACTATTAAAATACAAGGATCTTGAACTAGAAATCTCAGAAATGTGGGGCATGAGGACATTTAACAATTCCATTTGTAGTTGGAGCCCTCAGATTGATTGGAAAAGATACCAATAAACACATTGAAGGAATCCCTGATAGCCTACGCCTTAAAGAAATAAAAAAGATTGTACTCACAAGTAATGCCAACACCTTACGAAGGGCTTATCTATGTAAAATATGTGCGATTATTTTTCAAAACTGTTCGGTAGAAAATGTCATGATGCCATTTCTGAACTTAGGTCTCTGGTCGGGACCCGGAATGAAGTGGGAATGCACCATAAACCGAAGGAAATAAAACAACAACAGCAACAACAACAATAATAATGATAATAATAATAACAACAACAATGAAAACTGTCTTTCGGATCAGAAATCCAAACGGACACAACAGATAATCCAAATAAAAGAGAGAAATTTTTTTTCGTTTAATCTCCAGCTGTTAAAAAAATATTTTGTAATTCTTCGAAATATTATTCCGGACACTAGTCTTCAGCTGGTCGGCATCTGTGGAACAGCGTAGATTCTGTCATTTGCTGATATCTGTCTGTTCTTCTAATCACTTTGTGGAACATTTTAGATTCTGTCATTTGCTGATATCTGTCTCTGTTCCTCTAATCACTTTGTGGAACAGCGTAGATTCCGTCATTTGCTGATATCTGTCTCTCTTCTTCTAATCACTTTGTGGAACACCGTAGATTCAGTCATTTGCTGATATCTGTCTCTGTTTCTCTAATCGCTTTGTGGAACAGTGTAGATTCTGTGATTTGCTGATATCTGTCTGTACATCTAATCACTTTGTGGAACAGCTTAGATTCTGTCATTTGCTGATATCTGTCTGTTTCTCTAATCACTTTGTCGAACATTGTAGATTCTGTCATTTGCTTATAACTGTCTGTTCCTCTAAACATTTTGGGAAACAGTGTAGATTCTGTCATTTGCTGATATCTGTCTCTGTTTCTCTAATCGCTTTGTAGAACAGCGTAGATTGTGTCATTTGCTGATATCTGTCTCTGTTCCACTAATCACTTTGTGGAACAGCGTAGATTCTGGCATTTGCTTATGTCTGTTGTTTTCTCTAAACACTTTGTCGAACAGCGTAGATTCCGTCATTTGCTGATATCTGTCTCTGTTCTTCTAATAACTTGTGTAACAGCGTAGATTCTGTAATTTGCTGATATGTGTCTCCGTTCCTCTAATCACTTTGTGGAACAGCATAGATTCTGTCATTTTCTGATATCTGTCTGTTTCTCTAATCACATTGTAGAACAGCGTAGATTCTGTCATTTGCTGATATCTGTCTCTGCTCCTCTAATGACTTGTGGAACAGCGTAGATTCTGTCGTTTGCTAATATATGTGTCTGTTCCTCTAATCACTTTGTGGAATAGCGTAGATTCTGTCATTTTCTGATATCTGTCTGTTCCTCTAATTACTTTGTGGAACAGCGTAGATTCTGTCATTTGCTGATATCTGTCTATGTTCCTCTAATCTCTTTGTGGAACATTGTAGATTCTGTCATTTGCTTATGTCTGTCTTTTTCTCTAAGAACTTTGCCGAACAGAGTAGATTCCGTCATTTGCTGATATCTGTCTCTGTTCCTCTAATCTCTTTGTGGCACAGCGTAGATTCTGTCATTTGCTGATATCTGTCTCTCTTCCTCTAATCACTTTGTGTAACAGCGTAGATTCTGTCATGTGCTGATATCTGCCTCTTTTCCTCTAATCACTTTGTGGATCATCCTAGATTATGTCATTTGCTGTTATCTGTCTGTTCCTCTAATCACATTGTAGAACAGATTCTGTCTTTTGCTGATATCAGTCTCTGTTCCTCTAATCACTTGGTGGAACAGCGTAGATTCTGTGATTTGCTGATATCTGTCTCTGTTCCTCTAATCACTTTGTGTAAGCGTAGATTCTGTCATTTGCTGATATATATCTGTTCCTCTAATCACTTTGTGGGACAGCTTAGATTCTGTCATTTGCTGATATCTCTCCGTTTCTCTAATCACTTTGTGGAACAGCGTAGATTCTGTCATTTGCTGATATTGTCTCTGTTCCTCTAATCACTTTGTGGAAGAGCATAGATTCCGTGATTTGCTGATATCTGTCCCTGTTCTTCTAATCACTTTGTGGAACAGCGTAGATTCTGTCATTTGCTGATATATGTCTCTGATCCTCTAATCACTTTGTGGAACAGCGTAGATTCTGTCATTTGCTGATATCTGTCTCTGTTCTTCTAATCACTTCGTGGAACAGCATAGATTTCGTGATTTGCTGATATCTGTCTGTCTTCCTCTAATCACTTTGTGGAACACCGTAGATTCAGTATTTTGCTGATAACAGTCTCTGTTCCTCTAATCACTTTGTGGGACAGCGTAGATTCTGTCATTTGCCTATTTCTGTATTTTTCTCTAATCACTTTGTGGAACAGCGTACATTCTGCCATTTGCTGATATCTGTCTCTGTTCTTCTAATCCCTTTGTGGAACACCGTAGATTCTGTCATTTGCTGATATCTGTCTGTTCCTCTAATCACTTTGTGGAACAGCGTAGATTCTGTCATTTGCTTATATCTGTCTATGTTCCCCTAATCACTTTGTGGAACATTGTAGATTCTGTCATTTGCTTATGTCTTTCTTTTTCTCTAAACACTTTGTCGAACAGCGTAGATTCCGTCATTTGCTTATACCTGTCTGTATTCCTCTAATGACTTGTGGAACAGCGTAGATTCTGTCATTTGCTGATATCTCTCTCTGTTCCTCTAATCACTTTGTGGAACAGCGTAGATTCTGTCATGTGCTGATATCTGTCTCTGTTCCTCTAATCACTTTGTGTAACGGAGTAGATTCTGTCAATTGCTGATATCTGCCTCTTTTCCTCTAATCACTTTGTGGATCAGCGTACATTCTGTGATTTGCTGATATCTGTCTCTGTTCTCCTAATCACTTTGTGGAATAACGTAGATTCTGTCTTTTGCTGATATCTGTCTCTGTTCTTCTAATCACTTTGTGGAACAGCGTAGATTCTGTCATTTGCTTATGTCTGTCTTTTTCTCTAAACACTTTGTCGAACAATGTAGATTCTGTCGTTTGCTGATATATGTCTCTGTTCCTCTAATCACTTTGTGGAACAGCGTAGATTCTATCATTTGCTGATATCTGTGTATGTTCTTCTAATCACTTTGTGGAATAGCGTAGATTCTGGTACTTGCTGATATCTGTCTGTCTTCCTCTAGTCACTTTGTGGAACACCGTAGATTCAGTCTTTTGCTGATAACAGTCTCTGTTCCTCTAATCACTTTGTGGGACAGCGTAGATTCTGTCATTTGCCTATTTCTGTCTTTTTCCCTAATCACTTTGTGGAAAAGCGCAGACTCTGTCATTTTCTGATATCTGTCTCTGTTCCTCTAATCACTTTGTGGAACAGCGTAGGTTCTGTCATTTTCAGATATCTGTCTGTTCCTCTAATCACATTGTAGAACAGCGTAGATTCTGTCATTTGCTGATATCTGTCTTTGTTCCTCTAATCACTTTGTGGAACAGCGTAGATTCTGTCATTTGCTGATATCTGTCGGTTCCTCTGATCACTTTGTGGAACAGCTTAGATTCGTTCATTTGCTGATATCTGTCTGTTTCTCTAATCACGTTGTAGAACAGCGTAGATTCTATCATTTGCTGATATCTGTCTGTTCCTCTAATCCCTTTGTGGAACAGCTTAGATTCTGTCATTTGCTGATATCTGTCTCTGTTCCTGTAATCACTTTGTGGAATAGCGTAGATTCTGTTATTTGCTGATATCTGTCTCTGTTTCTCTAATCACTTTGTGGAACAGCGTAGATTCTGTCATTTGCTGATATCTGTCTCTGTTCCTCTAATCTCTTTGTGGAACATTGTAGATTCTGTCATTTGCTTATGTCTGTCTTTTTCTCTAAGAACTTTGCCGAACAGAGTAGATTCCGTCATTTGCTGATATCTGTCTCTGTTCTTCTAATCACTTTGTGGCACAGCATAGATTCTGTCATTTGCTGATATCTGTCTCTCTTCCTCTAATCACTTTGTGTAACAGCGTAGATTCTGTCATGTGCTGATATCTGCCTCTTTTCCTCTAATCACTTTGTGGATCATCCTAGATTATGTCATTTTCTGTTATCTGTCTGTCCCTCTAATCACATTGTAGAACAGATTCTGTCTTTTGCTGATATCTGTCTCTGTTCCTCTAATCACTTTGTGTAAGCGTAGATTCTGTCATTTGCTGATATATATCTGTTCCTCTAATCACTTTGTGGGACAGCTTAGATTCTGTCATTTGCTGATATCTCTCCGTTTCTCTAATCACTTTGTGGAACAGCGTAGATTCTGTCATTTGCTGATATTGTCTCTGTTCCTCTAATCACTTTGTGGAAGAGCATAGATTCCGTGATTTGCTGATATCTGTCCCTGTTCTTCTAATCACTTTGTGGAACAGCGTAGATTCTGTCATTTGCTTATGTCTGTCTTTTTCTCTAAACACTTTGTCGAACAGCGTAGATTCCGTCATTTTCTGATATCTGTCTGTATTCCTCTAATCACTTGTGGAACAATGTAGATTCTGTCGTTTGCTGATATATGTCTCTGTTCCTCTAATTACTTTGTGGAACAGCGTAGATTCTGTCATTTGCTGATATCTGTCTATGTTCCTCTAATCACTTTGTGGAATAGCGTAGATTCTGGTACTTGCTGATATCTGTCTGTCTTCTTCTAATCACTTTGTGGAACACCGTAGATTCAGTCTTTTGCTGATAACAGTCTCTGTTCCTCTAATCACTTTGTGGGACAGCGTAGATTCTGTCATTTGCCTATGTCTGTCTTTTTCTCTAATCACTTTGTGGAACAGCGCAGACTCTGTCATTTTCTGATATCTGTCTGTTCCTCTAATCACTTTGTGGAACAGCGTAGATTCTGTCATTTGCTGATATCTGTCTCTGTTCTTCTAATCCCTTTGTGGAACACCGTAGATTCTGTCATTTGCTGATATCTGTCTCTGTTCTTCTAATCCCTTTGTGGAATAGCGTAGATTCTGGCATTTGCTTATGTCTGTTGTTTTCTCTAAACACTTTGTCGAACAGCGTAGATTCCGTCATTTGCTGAAATCTGTCTCTGTTACTCTAATCACTTTGTAGAACACCGTAGATTCCGTCATTTGCTGATATCTGTCTCTGTTCTTCTAATCACTTTGTGGAACAGCGTAGATTCTGTCATTTGCTGATATCTCTCACTGTTCCTCTTATCACTTTGTGTAAGCGTAGATTCCGTCATTTGCTGATATCTGTCTGTTCCTCTAATCACTTGTGGAACAGCGTAGATTCTGTCATTGGCTGTTATCTGTCTCTTTTCCTCTAATCACTTTGTGGAACAGCGTAGATTCTGTCATTTTCTGATATCTGCCTCTGTTCCTCTAATCACTTTGTGGAACAGCGTAGATTCTATCATTTGCTGATATCTGTCTCTTTTCATCTAATCACTTTTGGAACAGCGTAGATTCTGTCATTTTCTGATATCTGCCTCTGTTCTTCTAATCATTTTGTGGAACAGCGTAGATTCTGTCATTTGCTGCTATCTGTCTGTTTCTCTAATCACTTTGTAGAACAGCGTACATTCTGTCATTTGCTGATATCTGTCTCTGTTTCTCTAATCACTTGTGGAACAGCGTAGATTCTGTCATTTACTGATATCTGTCTATGTTCCTCTATTCACTTTGTGGATCAGCGTAGATTCTGTCATTGGCTGTTATCTGTCTCTTTTCATCTAATCACTTTTGGAACAGCGTAGATTCTGTCATTTTCTGATATCTGCCTCTGTTCTTCTAATCATTTTGTGGAACAGCGTAGATTCTGTCATTTCTGCTATATGTCTGTTTCTCTAATCACTTTGTAGAACAGCGTAGATTCTCTCATTTGCTGATATCTGTCTCTGTTCCTCTAATCACTTTGTGGAACAGCGTAGATTCTATCATTTGCTGATATCTGTCTGTTCCTCTAATCCCTTTGTGGAACAGCTTAGATTCTGTCATTTGCTGATATCTGTCTCTGTTCCTCTAATCACTTTGTGGAATAGCGTAGATTCTGTTATTTACTGATATCTGTCTCTGTTTCTCTAATCACTTTGTGGAACAGCGTAGATTCTGTCATTTTCTTATATCTGTCTGTTCCTCTAATCACTTTGTGGAACAGCGTAGATTCTGTCATTTGCTGATATCTGTCTCTGTTCCTCTAATCTCTTTGTGGAACATTGTAGATTCTGTCATTTGCTTATGTCTGTCTTTTTCTCTAAGAACTTTGCCGAACAGAGTAGATTCCGTCATTTGCTGATATCTGTCTCTGTTCTTCTAATCACTTTGTCGCACAGCATAGATTCTGTCATTTGCTGATATCTGTCTCTCTTCCTCTAATCACTTTGTGTAACAGCGTAGATTCTGTCATGTGCTGATATCTGCCTCTTTTCCTCTAATCACTTTGTGGATCATCCTAGATTATGTCATTTTCTGTTATCTGTCTGTCCCTCTAATCACATTGTAGAACAGATTCTGTCTTTTGCTGATATCTGTCTCTGTTCCTCTAATCACTTTGTGTAAGCGTAGATTCTGTCATTTGCTGATATATATCTGTTCCTCTAATCACTTTGTGGGACAGCTTAGATTCTGTCATTTGCTGATATCTCTCCGTTTCTCTAATCACTTTGTGGAACAGCGTAGATTCTGTCATTTGCTGATATTGTCTCTGTTCCTCTAATCACTTTGTGGAAGAGCATAGATTCCGTGATTTGCTGATATCTGTCCCTGTTCTTCTAATCACTTTGTGGAACAGCGTAGATTCTGTCATTTGCTTATGTCTGTCTTTTTCTCTAAACACTTTGTCGAACAGCGTAGATTCCGTCATTTTCTGATATCTGTCTGTATTCCTCTAATCACTTGTGGAACAATGTAGATTCTGTCGTTTGCTGATATATGTCTCTGTTCCTCTAATTACTTTGTGGAACAGCGTAGATTCTGTCATTTGCTGATATCTGTCTATGTTCCTCTAATCACTTTGTGGAATAGCGTAGATTCTGGTACTTGCTGATATCTGTCTGTCTTCTTCTAATCACTTTGTGGAACACCGTAGATTCAGTCTTTTGCTGATAACAGTCTCTGTTCCTCTAATCACTTTGTGGGACAGCGTAGATTCTGTCATTTGCCTATGTCTGTCTTTTTCTCTAATCACTTTGTGGAACAGCGCAGACTCTGTCATTTTCTGATATCTGTCTGTTCCTCTAATCACTTTGTGGAACAGCGTAGATTCTGTCATTTGCTGATATCTGTCTCTGTTCTTCTAATCCCTTTGTGGAACACCGTAGATTCTGTCATTTGCTGATATCTGTCTCTGTTCTTCTAATCCCTTTGTGGAATAGCGTAGATTCTGGCATTTGCTTATGTCTGTTGTTTTCTCTAAACACTTTGTCGAACAGCGTAGTTTCCGTCATTTGCTGAAATCTGTCTCTGTTACTCTAATCACTTTGTAGAACACCGTAGATTCCGTCATTTGCTGATATCTGTCTCTGTTCTTCTAATCACTTTGTGGAACAGCGTAGATTCTGTCATTTGCTGATATCTCTCACTGTTCCTCTTATCACTTTGTGTAAGCGTAGATACCGTCATTTGCTGATATCTGTCTGTTCCTCTAATCACTTGTGGAACAGCGTAGATTCTGTCATTGGCTGTTATCTGTCTCTTTTCCTCTAATCACTTTGTGGAACAGCGTAGATTCTGTCATTTTCTGATATCTGCCTCTGTTCCTCTAATCACTTTGTGGAACACCGTAGATTCTGTCATTTGCTGATATCTGTCTCTTTTCATCTAATCACTTTTGGAACAGCGTAGATTCTGTCATTTTCTGATATCTGCCTCTGTTCTTCTAATCATTTTGTGGAACAGCGTAGATTCTGTCATTTGCTGCTATCTGTCTGTTTCTCTAATCACTTTGTAGAACAGCGTACATTCTGTCATTTGCTGATATCTGTCTCTGTTTCTCTAATCACTTGTGGAACAGCGTAGATTCTGTCATTTACTGATATCTGTCTCTGTTCCTCTATTCACTTTGTGGATCAGCGTAGATTCTGTCATTGGCTGTTATCTGTCTCTGTTCTTCTAATCATTTTGTGGAACAGCGTAGATTCTGTCATTTCTGCTATATGTCTGTTTCTTTAATCACTTTGTAGAACAGCGTAGATTCTCTCATTTGCTGATATCTGTCTCTGTTCCTCTAATCACTTTGTGGAACAGCGTAGATTCTGTAATTTGCTGATGTCTGTCTGTTTCTGTGATCACTTTGTGGATCTGCTTAGATTCTGATGTCTGTCTCTGTCTCTGGTTTACTTTTTAGGACAAATTTTGTTCTTTTAAAGAAGTCATTGATTTTTATATTTTTTAATGAGTTTTAATAATTTCTAGTAAAATCTTTTGTATCGTTTATTCATTTTTTACAGTACAACAGCTTCCACCTTTTCTACCAGAAAATCAATATTCTCTGTATAAAGTGAAGAATATTTTTTTCCGGAAAAAACTTTCAAAACGTAACCTTTAAATCTCGGGTGGTCGATTTCAGTCAAAATGACTACAGTCACGAAACTCTAAACCTTATTTTCAAAATATTTTAACCAGACAAAAGCTGTTGGTATTGCAATGAAAACAACAAGGAATAAACCAATGTCACTAATAACAACGCTACAGATTTTCTTCGCTTCTAATTAAGGAATTTTTCAACTGTCATTATGAAATCGCCACGTTGAAAGATTGTAAGTTTTCAATTTTCTTAACGTTAAATCGTGTAATTTCTTTCTTGTGCTTATATTTAAATCTACTAATATAGATAACAGGTTGAGAAGAAAGTTGTAGATTTTTTTTAATTTAACGCTCTAAATAATTTTCACAGAACAGACGTTGAAATACTTTCGTTACACCGCTTTAACCTCATATTAGATAAAAATAATAATAAAAAAAAAGAATAGACGGATAATAAATATCGTCAGGCAAACAAAATCATAGTGCGACCAACCGATCAGAACGCTTTCACAACTAGGATGTGAGAAAATAAATAAATAAATAATTAGGAGACCAAATTTTCTTTATTTCTAAAAATAGATAGTGCAACAAAAAAATTTGAAAGCTTTTACAACCAGAATAAAATTCCGCGATCCAGTGAGAAGTGATCGGCCTTTTCAGAGCAAATCTATAGATGCGTATATAAGCAGATGGAAAATCAACCAAAACCAGAGTCAATAAATTAATTTTGTCCATTCTGCGCTCATCGTAATATACAGTATGTTTGTTTTCACTGGAGCGAGAAACAATTTAGCCGTGTAACGTCATTAGTTAGTTGAGCAAATGTCGTATTTCGTCTCTGGGTATGTTACGATGAGCGCAGAATGGCTAAAATCAGCGA
The DNA here is from genome assembly GCA_963932145.1 of Acanthosepion lycidas. Taxonomy (NCBI): domain Eukaryota; kingdom Metazoa; phylum Mollusca; class Cephalopoda; order Sepiida; family Sepiidae; genus Acanthosepion; species Acanthosepion lycidas. Next base: position 37,488,002 of record OZ010590.1, read on the forward strand.
AAATTTTTCATCTTTTAATAGTCAGTTGTGCTTAGTTTAATTTTTAACTTATATAAATTAAGGTAGAAAAAACGCAAATGTTAAGATACCGAGTGCCATAAAGCACTACCCGGGGTTCTCAAATCAGTCTTTTCAACTCAACTCGGGTGGTTCAGCGATAGTACGCCCACCCGTACTCTTTCTCTTTGTCTATCTCTCTTATGCACCAGGACTTTTATACTTGAACTCTTGAAACTTCAACCTTCGCCTTCTTCTTTATTATTATGTTGTGATCTGTTAGGGTTTATTTTGGATTTTATAACACTTAGGACATTATACTTTAATCATTACACAAGGCCAATATGTACTCAAAGCAAATACATCGATCCTGTTAGAAGATAACTTTCTGCCCTCCATAAATGTTTGAGCTACAAAATTTGATTAAGGCAATAAAAAAATATTGAGGTTCTAATGATCGGAGAAAACATCCTCCCGAGAATCTGCTTAGGGTCAACCCATGCTAAAAACGCCGGTTCTTGTTCGATTACCGAAGTTAAGCAGTGTCTATTTTGGTCAGGAATTAGATGTGGGACCACTTGGGATGACCGGGCATTGTAAGCAGCCTTCTACAAGCGAAAATATGTTTCGGCTTTAACCTTTAGCAGTCCGTATATAGGTGACTTCATTTATCAAATAAAATGGTTGCACAACCACTGCATTCAACTCTAGTCATCAGACAATAGTGTGGTCGAATCTTGAACTGGTGTTGTCATATCCTACTATGGCAACAGGAAAATGACTAACTGAAAATTGGAAATGATGCTAGTGCAGTTGTCTGGCTACTTATATGCAATGGATGAAATACTTATGAATATTGCTGAGGGGTAAAGGTTAAATGTCAAGAAGGGTTGATAAACCGTAAAAAACAAATCAATTTCGGGTGTCTTAAGTAGCTGTTCTTGGGAAGAAATGGTCCAAATAGAACTTTCTTTTTTCTAATGGTACCAAGAGAATGGGGATAATTCATCTCAGTGACATGGTGGGAGTCTTAGCTATGAAGGTTAGAACTGGTGGATAAAATGAATGAAGTTCTTTGGACTATGTGTCATGGAAATAGCGATAGAGTAGCGAGAAGCTTGCGACATTTGATCTCTGGAAAAAGGGTTGTAGAGTGGTAAATAAATCATTACCTACAAGGCCGGGTAGGCAATTTTGATCTTTATCAAGACTGCAAAGTGAGATGAACGACACTCGGCCGTGGTATTATGGCGATTCATGACAACGTTTTTTGTGAAGAAAGATATTTTCATATTTTTTACTAGCTACAGAGATCAGTGTTCGGGTCGAGGCAAATCCTATTTTAAAATTTTTAAACTAAGCAATCTCAATTCGGCCTGATGTCTGACGAAACCAAGCTGAGCAAATATCTATCCTCCTCCTTCTCTTCCACTATTTCACTGTCTTCCTCTCATCTCAACATCTCTTTCTTTCACCCTATTCGTCTCCTCTCTTTCACTATCTTTCTATTGTTTTCTCACTCTTTTTCCTTCTTCCATTTCTCTCTCTTTTTCACGATCTTTCTCTCGCCTCTTTCTCTATCCTTTTTCTCTCACTTTCCCTATCTTTTTCCTGACTCTCTTTTCTTTAATTTTTCCTGCTTCTCTATCTTTCACTGTCTTTCTCTCGCCCTACCTCTCTGTATCACTTTCAATATTCTCTTGTCTCTCGCTCTTGTTCACTGTTTTTTCTGCCTCTTTCTCTTTTACTATATTAAAATCTTTGACATCACGGTTAAATAATGGTGATTTTCTAAGCATAGCTTAGATGTGGCACAAGGCCAAATCTATGGAGCACTCAGTGAGGATCACTACTCAGTCGTAAGTGTTTCAGTGACACAAGCTTTCTAACCATTATACCACGTCGAGGTACCCTATATCACCACGTCGAGGTACCTTACATCACCATGTCGAGGTACCGTACATCACAGTTAAGTAATGTGGGTAAAATGTTATATTTACTTTCACGGTTTTGGGTTTCATCTTCACATATTAGTAAAATAACCCGGTGTAATGCTTTTATATAATAATTTCAAATTAAGATGATTTATGCTACGTTTGACCAATTCGTAAAATTTTATGAAATCATCAATTTGCTTCATTTTCTCAGGATATATGACTTACTTAAAAATATCTAACACTGAAGGGTGCTGAAAATTTGTCGATTGGTTTGGCTTATTTTGTTTTACGGAATATCAACCTCAAAGGGTTATTTAATGTCGACAAGATTTTTAGGATAGGTTCGCATGAAGATAATATATATTCTTTGTAAGAAATCAGTTTGTAGATCAGGTTTCATTGTATTGCTGGCAATATTTTCTTTTTCAAAAAATATATTACTGGCAGTATTTTTTTACCCCCCAAAAAATGTATTGCTGCTAATATTTTTTTTTTAAATGTATTGCTAGTAATATCTTTTTTGTTTTTAAATGTATTGTTGGTAATAATTTTTTCCAAAATTTAGTGATGGTAATATTGTTTTCTAAATGTATTGCAGTTATTTTTTACTATAAAAACCTATTTTTACACATAGTTTTTTTTTAACCCTAGTCTGTGGGGTTTCACTATTTGTCCATAGCTAGGACCCTAAACAGCTGCTACCACTCCGGGTCAGAGTGGACCTGGGAACAACAGCAATTAAGAGGTAGTTCCATGCTTCTCAAAACTTCCCGATCAGTCTTTGCTGCCGGGTGTTGTTTATCGTCATACCCAGGACGCTTTGTCGATTTGAGCAACTTCTTAAAATCTGACCAAATATTAGGGTTTAAGTTGGAATCGCTTCCGCTCAACAACGCAAATTTCTACAAAATCAAAACATTAACTTAAAACTCGATTCAGGTCCTTAAATAGCTTCGTCAGATCGAGACTAGTAGCTGCTCAGTCAATAAATACCGAATATTTTCATATAAGGAAACAGCTAATATTTCATTATTATTGGAGATGAGAAGAACAGGTATTACACTTTGATGATCTGACGATCAGAAAATTAAGAAAAGCGTTACTCGAGTAGCACTGACTATTCATTCAATGAATGCCGAATTTTTCTATATAAGGAAAATTAATAAGTGTGTTCCAATAACTTAGACTAATTTTAATGTAAATTAAATTTAAGCATGTAATGATTTTTTTTCTTTTTCTTTCAGATTTGGTGGACATTTGGACAATATTATTTTTCACACATCATTGCCATGACTTCAATAACATGAGTCAATAGAGAAATAAATAAATTTTCACCAATAACACTGATTTATTTACTGCTGACTTTAATCCGTCTTAATGAAACACCCTTATATATAATCCGTCTTAATGAAACACCCTTTGTTACCACTACCATTACTATTTTTGTTTGGTCTGATCGAGTTCCTCATAATTGTATATACACACTGACGTTCGAAATGTCTTGTGATAAATTCCTCTCTTGAGGGGTATACACATTCGGATACTTACCGGTCACAGGGATCTGTCCCTGCCCTGGTAGTATCACAGCTATGACCAGCTTGGACCGGCTCTGACCAGCTTGGACAAGCTATGACCAGCTAAGACCAGCAGCCCGAGTGAAAACACTCGGGTCCCACGTTAAAACCCGACCTTGTGTCACAACCTCACTCAGTGGGGGGGGGGGTCAAGTAAATACCGTATGTAAAAGTAATGCTAGAAGGCGCCACCATTCGCGGATGTCATAGAAATGCCCAGACCTATGTGATTTGTGCTTGGAATTCCCGTGAATCAATGTGAACATCGATTAGGCTGCTCATGGCAAGATGACGTGAATTGTCCATTTTCTAACGGGGGAAGTATAGTGAGTAACATATAGATGATGGGACTGGGACATACAACTTCTCTCGTTCGTATATTACGTATATATCAGGAAAACTTATTGGAAGGCATTACTATTTACTATGGACAAATCAGTGGTCGACCACGGGTCCTTGATTTTTCAGAGATTTCCAGTAAGAATTATTTCTAGGAACAGACATTCGAAATTGGTACAAATCACATTCAAATTCAACAGAGGAGGTATCAGAAAAATAAGCAGCAAGTTAGCTTAGTGTTCTTTAGTTTTCATGTAATATGGAAATAGAAGCCCCACCTGTTAATACAACAAAACCGGAAACTTCTCCTAACCTGGACTTGCAACTTTGCAAATTGAAACCCGTAGGAACGTAATGCAACGGTTCGGATATTTTGTGGCTGATGGTAAGGTTTTAGTGTAATTTTTTTTTCGACAAGGTGGTAGCGGTTCAATAATTGTGCATGGTGTATAAACGGATTTTGTGCCCAACGATCCGACAGAACACATCATTGTCTAGTGATTGCTACTCTGCATTGATTCAAGATATTTTGTGCTCATTCATGGATTCCGTGCGCTCTAACATTGATAGGTTATGCAGAATAATATACTTTGTTACTCAAAATTTATTTGAAGATCATTCTGCATACTTCCGACTAATGATGCTGCCTAAATGTTTTCCCGACATTCACCCAATCGAGAACTTCAGCTATAGTGAAGATACCAAGTCATACGTAAAATCCAGCACCTTCAAATATCAACAACCATTAAGAAGACATGTATCAATATATCCCCAGAGAAGTTCCGACCACGTATGGAATCAATGCCATGTCAACTTGCTGTACTTCGTCAGGTTAGAGGGAATCATAAAACAATAAGCACATATTTCATGACTTCTGGTAGTCTTGTTGGTAAGGAAGATATTTTTTACTAACCCCAGGGTCGAGGCAAAAGTCACTATTAATTTTTAAATCAAGCGTCTCAGTTTGATCTGCTATTTGACGAAACCAGGCTGAGTAAATTTCTCTTCTCCTCAACGTCTCTCTCCCTCTCTTTCACTGTCCCCCTCCCTCTCTTTCATTGTCTTCCTCTCTCATAGAAAAAAAGGAAAAGCGTAGTGAAAGACAAAACTTTTTCTTTTCTAAATTCTAACCCTATGCTTCTCCTTTTTTTCTATAGGTATCTTTCCCCCCCCCCCGCTCAATTTATCTTTCTCCTGCCCCTCTCCCTGATTCACTGTCTTTCTCCTCTCTCTCTCTCTCTCTTTTACTATTTTTTCCACCATTGTTTCTCTTTTCCGCTTTTCTCTCTCTTTTACTATCGTTTCTCGCCTCTATCTCTCTATCACTCTACTCCTCTGACCATTCTCTCTTTTTCATTATCTTTTTCTCGTTTCTCTCACTTGCCCGCCGAATTCTCTCTTTCACTGTCTTCCTCCGGCCTTTTTTTGTCCGTTATCATCTTCCCCACCTCCTCTTCACCCTATCGCTATCTTTTTCCAGTCTCTTTCTCTCGGGCCTGCAACTTTTGAATATCTGCCAGTGCTATATTTAAATTATCACAGATACGTTTATTTTTATGCCCAAAATTTTACTTAAATTATCATTATTAATTTTTGCAAAAATGCTTTAGCATACTTACGTCCAGTTTCCTTTTTACAACTTTTCCATATTTTATATTTCAATATTTGGCTCAAATTGTAAGTACGTATATTTAAAAAAAAATTTGGTTGAAACAATAAACAATGCAAGGGAAATAACTCCTTCTTTACTATAGATGAGTTATTCCCCTTTAAAAATGTTTCTATACTGAATTTTACTGCATTTATGACCGGATATTACAATCTTCACGGTCGGGTCAAGAAAAGACTCCGAAATACATCCTGATGTTTGATCCTTTGATAGATATTTGGGATTTTTCTTTTAGGCTGGATCGAGAACATTTTAATCTCCCTTCATAAAGCACGAAAGAATTGTCCCTTTTTGAAAGTAGCCATTCTTCGACGTGATTTCGAAAACTGTTGTTTCTATGTAATTGTAATTTCGAAACTTTGGTTAAAGTTTTCTTTTTTTTACGTCATCGCGGTGCTGTTAAAATAACATGGTTTTTTTTTGTTGCGCTTTTTTCCCGTTGAAAACCCATTGATTTGGAAATTCTTGTAAAATTAAAGTAATTGTCCGATTTTAATGAAATTTTCAGGACTTATTCACAAATGAATGAAATTATTTTTGAAATATTTCTTTTTAGTAAATTTTAGTAAAAAATATTTTTTTTTTAATATGTTACACCCCACTTACTTATTGTCCCGAAATTTTGTTCAATCCTTTTTATTTCCTTACAATTTTTTTTTTGTTTAAAGTAAGAGTCATTGGAGATGGTAAATCACCTACTTTTTTTTTTCAAATTTGTTCCAACTCACGGAAAATGATCTCTGAATAGAAAAATAATGAATCCAATAAAACTATGATATTACTTAATTAGAAAAGCTTTTAATTGCTTTTGTAAATAAGTAATATTAAGGTCATTATTGCCTGAAGAAATAAATTTTTGCTGATGAATAATTAAATTTTACAAGAATTTTTTATTTGTTTTACATTTTGATTATAATAATTTATAATAGTTTAAAAATCGTGCAAAACTCTGTATTAGCTTATTTCCTTGTGATAATTAGTAATTAAGTAGAAACAAAATTTACGAGTTCAAAATTGCAAAGTTTAATAAATTTAGTGATTCCACTTTTTTTTCAAATAATTTTTTATGTTGTATTTTTCTACTTAATACATTCCTTATTTCCATGTACGGTAGACTGAAATTGCCATTATTATAAAAAGAGTTTTGTCCCTTTATTCTAATAAATAGACATAACAGTAAAACTAAAAATAAAAGGGTTCACTCAGATTTCTAGTAATTTTCATTTATGGTCATCCGTAGTAGCTGTCATCACTTGTCAATCAACACATGGATCAAGTATTGGATCAAAACTACGGTACCAATCGTTAATAATTCGTTGTATATTTCTTTTTTATGCTATAATTAAGTAATATTTTTTTAAATCAGATTAATTTAACATTAAATTTTCTAATTTTACTAAAATGACGTGTCAGAAATTTTTTTAAATATTTTTAAAATCGATAAATTTGTGTTTGTTTACAAATTTCTTAAAATTAAGAAAATGGCGGGTTTTTTGAAAATTTAAAAATTTGAAATTAAATTTGACATTCCAATGTATATAGTTTCTATCTGAAATATACCAGAATTGTTTACTTAATGGAAATAATAAATTTAATGATTCAACTTTCAAGTAAAGCTAAAATGAAATCTTCAAGCATATTTTTTCATTTAAAAAAATGCATTTTAATTTAAACTTAGGTATCGATAATTTATGCCGAAAAAGTGGAGGTACCTAGATTTAATCGTAGATAAATAATAATTTTAATTATTGTGATTGATGTTTTTTGAATTTAAATTTTGATGATATGTAAAAAAAATATACACAACGCATTAAAATTTTTTTTACTATATTTTCATTTCGTGTTTTTATCGCGATTATATTTATGTTTGATTTAGATTTGAATAATATGAGGATTATCACACACTTGACTTTAAAAAAAAAAAAAAAAAAAAACGTCGCTAGAGACGCTCCTTAAAGCAACGTACATTTTTCTCCTTATTCAGTCTTTTCCAACTCTGACTGTAAGATGTAGTCGAACGTGGGAAAGAAAGTGTCCCCCACTCATTGGGCGCTTTCATTTACACGATCTTACTTTTCTCTCGTCACTTTTGTATCTTTCTTTACACATGTGTCTATGATGTAGGCCTATACAAATTTCACACACACAAAAACACATTGTCTAGTTTAAATGTTTTCTATGTTTTTTTTCTTTGTTCTTTTAATCAGTATAACCCCAAGCAAGGCAGTACAGCCACTAACAAGCAAGGGGTTACAGAGTGTGGAAGAATTAGGAATAGAAACATTAGTGATGAGTAGAAAGAGAAAAGAGTAACCAGGAGGACAATACATAGCGATTGATATTTGCATTTAAATTTTTGCACATTAAAGTTTGCTAGTGTAGCAGACCGTGGCGGTGATGAGTATGTATTGTAGAAGAATACACGTGAGTTAAAATTTCCTGCTAGCCAGTCCAACTACATGAGAAAGTTGGACTTTAATTAACTCCAAAGAAAAACAAACAAGACCCATAAATATATGTAAACAAATATATGAGATAATAACAAGTTATAGGTTACAAGTACATGGACAGTTACATGAAAAGAGTGTGTGTGGTGAATATTATGTGTGTGTTGTGGTGAGTTTTCATACGTACGTGTATTGTTCTTAGCGTGTTCCCAGCATTTGGGAAACGCTGTATCTGTGAGAGCTCACATCTGCGAGGTGGTATAAGGCTGAAGGCCTGATGAAAAAAGAGATCGAGGTTAAGAGTCAGCCAGTATTTATAGCCAGGGGAGAGAGACTCCTGGTGAAGGGTTAAGGAGCTGAGGAGGAGCTAACTCCGACACTGGAAAGCATGGAGCTGGAAGGGAGTTCCACAAGGGAGAAGTGCAAGAAAAGAAACTGTTAGCATAGAATTGTCGGTTACAACTAGCCAGCTCAACTGTAAATTGATGAGACCTCAATGCCAGTCTAGTACTGCGCTTAAAGTTAAAAAGTCTAAGTACCATCGTGAACAGCTCATTCCGAAAAATTACCATGAAAGTATTTATCAAAAAAAAAAAAAAAAAAAAAGGCGCAGAAAAGCACGGCGGTGGGCAAGTGACTGAAGACGAGCAACCAGATCAGGACCAATAATATTGCTGATTCTTCTTTTGATTTTATCAAGGAGCTCCAGGATTTAATGCTGCTTGACAAAGCTTCATCTCATAAAAATTCAAGTTAATATGACTATTAGTATATATGAAGCAACAAGAATTGATATGAAAGAAATACGAGCCAAGAATTAATAACGACTGACAATGACTCATCGAATAAAAAAAAAGTAGATTATTACTAATTCGTATAGAGTGAATAGTTTTTTTTTTAATCGGTGTCACCCCAACCAAGGTAGTGAAGCCACTAAGACGCAAGTGTTTACAGGGTGTGGAAGGATTTGGAACAGAAACATTAATAATGAGCGGGAAGAGAAAATTGTAATTAGGAGAACAGTAGATAGGGATTGAGATTGCATTTAAATTTTTGCAGATTAAAGTTGGCTCGAAAGCATAGATCCGGAAGGGGGTTCCACAACTGAGAAGTGCAAGAAAAGAAACTATTAACATAGAATTTTACGGCTAGATCTAGCCAGCTCAACTGTAAATTGATGAGATGTTGACGCCAGTCTAGTACTGCGTTTAAATTCATACAATCTGGGTACCATAGCGAAGAGCTCATCTAAACAATTACTTTTAAAGGATTTATAAAAAAGGGCAACCTTATGGCAGTGGGCAAGTGACTGAAGCTGAGCCGCCATAGCAGAACCAATAATGTTTCTGATTCTTCTTTGGATCATATCAAGGAGCTCCAGGTAAATAGCAGGGGCACCGGGCCATATATGGTAGCAATATTCTAAGCATGGAGATATAGTAGACTTATAGATGTGCAAAATTAGTCTTTAAATATTTTCTTCTTTTATTGTAATTGTAATTTTGTTGTTGATACATGCATTTTACTTTGCAATGATTTTTAATACTAGAATTCAGCCAATTCAATGCTTTTTAATACTAGAATTCAGCCAATGCAATGCTTTTTATACTAGAATTCAGCCAATGCAATGCTTTATATGCTAGAATTCACCCAATGCAATGCTTTTTATACTAGAATTCACCCAATGCAATGCTTTTTTATACTAGAATGTATTATGCATTCTACGTATTGTTATCTTGTTATTTTTATTTTTGTTATTTAATATTTTATTTTATTATTTTATTTTATTTATTTTATTATTTATTTTATTTTATTATTTATTTTATTTTATATTATTTATTTTATTTTATTTTATTATTATTATTATTATTTTATTTTATTCATTTTATATTATCTATTTTATTTTATATTATTTATTTTATTTATATTATTTATTTTATTTATATTATTTATTTTATTACTTTATTATTTTATTTCCTTTTATATTTTATTTTATTTTGTTATTTTACGCATTGTAATTTTGTTGTTGATACATGCAATGTCGTTTGTTTTAAATTTTTATTGTTACTCGGACTCACATTGAATCCGCAGTAATTGTTAGGGGAAGATAATCCAAGGGGATACGTATTTTCTACATAAACACAAAAAGCATTCCTGTCACTGATAATTCATGGCTATCTCTCGTAGCCAAACTGGTAAAACACTGTCCATTGTCAACGAGGTTCTTCTCGGAAAGTAGATCAAGCTTCAAATTGTCTTTGAAGCTTTAAGAAAAATATAGGTTATCTCCTCTTGGCAGAAAAAAAAAAAACTTGATAGGGAGATGAGTCTATTTATCTGACATATTGTCATACCCAAGACTATATATGTATGTAAAGTTGTGTTAATTTTAAACTACTTTGTTTATCCTTTTAAAAATACCATTTGATATCTTTGATTTTCGTCCTCAAATAAACATAAACAGTAAGGAAAAGTAAATAGCTGGTTGTTCGTTTACTTTACGAGTATGCCTGTCTGTTAAGGTGGTTAGCTGGTCCCCGTTGCTGACGCCTGCTCAGAAACATTTCTATATTTTCAAACCTCACACAGTCAACGTGTAGTTTATACTGTAGCTATGCAAAGAGAGGGTACAATCTGGCGTGGTCAGCAGTTTTGAATAATACCAAAAACGCTCAGACCCTCGGCCACGATGTCTTACGACTTTTGTGCTCGCACAACTATTGACGGTTAAAAAAGTCCCATCTACTCAGTTTCGCTCACAAGGCTTGGGTCAACCCGTGCTATAGTTTTCAGGCACCTTCCAACGGTGCCGCACGCTGGGGTCGTCTCACAAGTTACCTCCTTGACAAATCGACCACAGTGAGATTCGAACCTGGTCCTAATGGTGGAAACGCTGACGTTGTTAACCACAAAACTACGCACTAAAAAAAAACAAAAAGAAAAAAACACCAACCAAACTAAACATTTGTCGACATTTCATCTTCTATCGTCTCTGATTTTTGCCTTCATTGAGTCGGTTAGACATTGGACAAATACCTCAAGCTATTTACCATGATAACGCACGAAGAGTGAGAGTGAAATCGGCAAGCCCAGTTCAAAATTTAGCCGAATCAGTTGCGTTCACTTTCGCACTAATACCCTTGAATCCAAAGGTATGATTCCATCTCTTCCACCCGTCAACTATGAGTTAGTTACCAGGGTAGACGAGGCTATCTACCCTTGTGTGGCGGTTAGTTTAGAACGACGACTCTGAATTCAAAACCGTTGAAAAAGCTACCGTAACTACACCACTATCTTTCCCAAGGTGCCAAGGTTATTCACAGATAAGAAGATAAATCTGTGGACAGCCATCGTCGTCTACATCTTAAAAGGATATTGCATTAAGAAAAATTACTATGACGTTATTATATCGATAAAGTTTCCCATATACTTTGTTTACAAAAATATTCTAATTGGTTGAGAAAAGATAAAAATATAAAGAAAAATAACGTTTTATTAATTTTAACTCGTTTTAACTTTTATTTTAATATTTCAATTGCTTTTTATACTAGAATTCACCCAACGCAATGCTTTTTATACTAGAATTCAGCCCCAATGCAATGCTTTTTATACTAGAATTCAGCCAATGCAATGATTTTTATACTAGAATTCACCCAATGCAATCTGCAATGAGATACCAGGTCAGTACCAATAATATCGCAGATTCGTGTTCTTATTCATTCAAGAAAGTCTAATAACAGAGCAGAAGCACCAAACCAGATGTGTGTTAGCAATATCCAATGCCTAGACGAATGGTAAAAAAATGCAGAAAACATATTAGGCCGAGAAAATAATCTAGTATGGTACAGTGAACCAACTTTCCTAGCAGCAGATCTAGCAATTTATGCAATATAATCTTTCCATTTCATACCATAGGAAAAAGGTAGCCTGAGAAGTCGTAAGAGGTCACTATCTTGGAGTTTAGCATCAACCATAATGATGGAAGGCAAAAATGGTTGTCAGACGATTAACAAAAAGAGTAGATATTTTATGTCTGTTAACTTTGCTGATCGTTTTCTAGTGCAAAAATAGTGTATCTCAACGAGGTTATTAATTATGTATAAATTAAATAAAAATTAATATAATATCTAAGTTATAGATAATTGGAGCCAGTCACTAAATCAACTATTCAAGGCACAAGTTTTGGGCTGATTCCACATGAATCGACCCCAAACTTTTGTAAACAATTTGGTCATTTATTGTGAATTTCATGTTTAAATTTAATTTGATTACAAAACTCTATAGTATTTGATTGCTACAGTATTTATAAGATTATTTCAAACAACTTACATAATCATAAAAATAACATTTTTTAAAGAGAACAAAGAAAAATATAACCTGCATTTAAGCGCCGTAATGAATTGGCAGTTAGGTTTCATAATTCCACAGCTGAAATTCTTATTTGTAATCATAAGTTCTATGCTAATAGTTTTTTCTCTCGCACTTCACTCATGTGAAATTCTCTTCCGGCTTCTTGTTTTCGTATCAAATATGATCTTTAAAGATTAAATGTAATGTCAATCGTCATCTACCTTCTTGAATTATGTTCTTGTCGTCTCTTAGTTGTTTTATTGCCTTGCTTAGAATGAAATTATTAAAAAAAATAAATGATAAATAATATATATCTATATATATATATCTATATATATATATATTTGGTTGGATTGATGTGAGTTTGTGACCCTGGGTTTCACGCTTTTGCGATCGTCAGACAAAGTGATTACTTTTTAAAAAAAATTTGGGATTATGTAGATTGCGTGTATTGGTGTTATTATGGAAGTGGGGGTGGGGAAGTGTGAAACCCAGGGTCACAAACTCACATCGATCCAACCAAATATGTCAGCTCTATCTCTGATATTGAGCGCTTTCTAATAAGTACCACGCATATAATATATAAATAATTATATATATATATATATATATATATATATATATATATATTTATATACACAGACTTTTCACACACACACACACACACACACACATATATATATATATATGTGTGTGTGTGTGTGTGTGTGTGTGTGTGTATATATCCTAAATTATAAGTCATCTATATATTTTATTTAGCTACCCACTTAAAATAAACTGCATTTTTAAAATCAATTCACCTCAAGCAAGGTGATAATATCACTAAGACACAAAGTGATAATATCACTAAGATGTAAGGAGCTATTCAGAGTGAAAGAGAATCAAAAGACTTTAGAAGGAACCGGAAACGCAATCCTAAACAAGGAACAATGTATACACTTCTACTCCTGTTCAAAAGACATGGGAGGACTGTGAACCAGACTATAGGCGAAACTATCTACTCCTATTATGGGAAAAAACAGCCGACAGCAAACGAAAGTAAGAAAGAAGAAACTATCCTTCGCATGCTCCAAACGAAGTATAGAGCAACATCGTCAAACAATCTGAATATGACGATGGTGACAAATTACTGAAAGAGTAAAAAAAAAAAAAAAAAAAAAAAAGAAAAAAAAGAAAAGAAAATGGTGTTCTCAGAAAGATTAAAGAGAGTTTGAAACGAATCTAAAGAACGTGCCATCCTTGTGTGACACTATTTACGTCGCTAGAAAGAAAGAAGAAAAAAGAAAGGCGAGAATTAAATTTAGGTGATAAGAAGCCATCACGAAAAGGATACTAAGCGGTGTTATTTTTCTGACAAGGAAAAGTGGTAAGATTTTTATTTTCATTGTCGAGAAGGTAAAACACAGAATTTAATCTGATTTATGTTACGGGGCGGCGAGTAAGATATATCCAATCTGCCCATGGCAATGATAAAAAAAAAAGACTTTTTCAAGTTGGACAAGAGACCTCCCGCAGAATTCTAAAGAGATAAAAATAAAAATTAATTAAGCACGCACTGTCCGAGAAAAACAAAAATGTCCGCTGACCACCATGAAGGAAAGATTAAGCCTTTGTCTATATGCAGAATATCATTGAGATGAGCATCTGGTTATTATCAGGGCTGGCTATGATAGCGAAACTATTTTATCGGATCAGTAATTGGCACCAAGAATGCAAATACGTCCAATTGACCACCCACTTATTTGGCGAAAGCCCCGGGTGATAAAGTCCAAGTGACATTTGGCTAAGATAAAAGTCCAAAGGTTTGTGGTCGGGCAGAAGGAAATACTCTTAAGTACAGACTAAGCTAAACTGTAATCCCACATACAATGGTAACAAGTTTCATGAGTGTAACATTTCAATTATATAATTAAGTAATCGTTGATATATATATATATATATATATATATATATATATATATATATATATATATATATATATATCATCCACATACAGGCCTGTTTCGCTGTATCACACGTACTGCAGATGCAATATCACATCTCATCAGTGTGGCTAGACCGATTTGGCATAAGTCGGAGTTTCTACTCCTGAGCTATCCGCGCACGGCGGAGGGAAAGAGAAATTCTAGCGTATTATTTTTATGATTGTAAACAAGCGTTATGTCCATGTGTGTGCATGAGTGTGTCTGTGTGTGTGCATGAGTGTATACGTGTGTGTGCGTTTGATGAAGAAACTGTGAGATGTCGGTCCCTAATGTTTGTGTTATAAACTTATTAGCGCTTAGTGCTATTTTCATGTCAGCATTGACCTACAGTAGTGTACAGAACGATATGTTCAGTGAGATATTTTTATTATATTGTATGTGGGATTACAGTTTAGCTTAGTCTGTACTTAAGAGTATTTGATCGAAACTAAAATGGCAAAATGGGTAATCATCATCAGCGTTTTTATAGCTTCTCATTTCCAGTAAACGGAAATTTCCTATTTCTCCCAAAATGGGCCAGCACAGCCAGGCATCAATGTTATAAATATGTAACAATTAATGTATTAAAAATCACAGATATTGTTTCATTAATGCACACTGTAAAATCCGGCATTAATTTAAAAAATAAAAATCCAATATTAATTTTAGATTTCCACATATTGATACCTACTATTTCCAAGATATTTAAAGTTAGCATTGATTAATTGTTAATATTTCGTTGTGAGTAAACATCGTCAAACAATTTCAATACGAAGATGGTGACAAATTACTGAAAGAGAAAGGGTGTTCTCAGAAAGGTTAAAGAGAGTTCGAAACGAATCTAAAGAACAGGCATTACTTGGGTGTTGATTCATACCCTTTGGGAAAGGTATGAATCAATCGTTTTTGATAGAGAGTGGAAACAAGAACTTTGGGATTTTGACAAAGCGTTTTCGGCTATTTGTCTATTTTTATAAACCAAGCATTACTGTGATGAAAGCCAATAACTTATTGCAAACGTCTTGAATAAAAATAAAAAAAAAATAAAAAAATCCTTTGTAAGTTTTAATCACTTTCGCATGAATTACATTTGGCTAAAACAAACGCACTCAAAGATTATCGGATGCACTCTACGATTGCGGAGGACCTATGATCACATTGCTAGGACTTCGTTGTTGAAACAACAAAGAGGCAGAGACTAGACTGCATAAAATCATAGCTGCATATTATTGCAGAACATCGTATTTTAATTAGAATGACGGAAAGTGCATCGGTAAAAATGAAATAATGGCTGTTCTTCATCCCACAATTTATAATAACAATGGTTTAAAAGAAGATTCTTTTAAAATCAAAGAATTTATTCTGTTGTATTTCTAAGCAATCAGTTTTTATGGAAAAACAGAATCAATGCTTTTTAAATAGGATTATTTGTCACTTTTATGGATTTTTAATGTTTTTAGTTAATCTATTTTGGTTTAAACAAAAAAAAATATTTGTTATGAATGCCAAAAATTTGATTGAAATTCTAAAATTTAATTTCATTCTTCATTCATTAAATTCATGAAAACACACGAATTTCATATTCGTGTGTTTTCATGAATTTATTTTTGGTTGTTGAATAAAAAAATCTATCAACCCAGCATTTTCCTTTGGCATTGACTTTATTGATGGCTGCTGTGAAGAATTGTACCATACTGATTTGTGGATTGTAGATGTTTACAAATTCAAAAGGATTCCACTCAAATCCAAATATATCTGACAAGGGAATGCAAACCCGGAACAGAACAATTCTGTTGCTCTTCAGTACGAATACCTCATATTGGTAATTATTATCTCTTGATGTAATAAGCTTTTAAACGTTTTTATCTACATACCTATATAATATACACGCCATCATTCTACTATGAACCAATATCGTTCCATTCATCTATCTATCTATCTATCCTTAACTCTCTCACTTCTCTACCTTCTATTATTTACGTTGTTTACATACGGAATATTGTCCTCATCTTTGTTGTTATTAATACAACGTTTCTGTTGTTAAGTTCTTCGGACTTCATTTGGTAAACTTCAGGGAATCTCGATCTGAACCCTTTATTTAATATAATAAGGTAGATTGTTCTCGTTCTGCTGGTCATGTCTAGGGGAGATAACTCGTTTAGTTCTTATTTTAATACTGCTCATTTATTGCACCTGTCGTTTCGACTGCGCCAGAGTACACACTGCTCGGTCCAGGGATTGAACTCAGAATGACTATGTCACCAAATTCATGCATCCACGAGGGTATTTCCTGATCCCATAAATCAGATAAATCTATCTATCATGTCAGTTTGTTGATATTCATATATACTGATACATACGTACATATATGAGTGTGTGTGTGTACGCGCGTGTGTGTGTATAATTCTAAAGAATTGTTGGTATTATTTTAATCTGACATTTTTATTACTTTAAACGTTATTATAGGGGATAATTCGTAGTTTAAATTGATATTCCATTTTTTTCCTTAAACAGGGGGGTATTATGCCTATGTACCATGCGCATTCGAGAAATCCACTATAATAGCGTTTCAAGCAATACAAATGGTAGATTAAAATAAACCTATTAATACTTCAGAAATTGCTTTGTTTACGTCTCGGATACAAAACATAAATAAAATTGGCTTGAAAGCATGGAGCGAGAAGTGCGGGAAAAGAAACTGTTAGTATAGAACTTACGGATAAATTTAGCCGTAAAATCAACTGTAAATTGATGAGACCTTAACTCCAGTCTAGTACTGCGCTTAAATTCATATAGTCTAGGTACCATAGCGAAGAGCTTATCCGAACAATTACAATGAAAGCATTTATAGATAGTGCACAAGGAAGCAACTTTACGGCGGTGGTAAAGGGAATGAAACCGAGACGCCAGGCGAAGACCAATAATATTGCTGATTCTTCTTTGGATTTTATCAAGAATCTCTAAATATAAAGCAGGAGTACCGGACTATATCTGGCTGCAACATTCGAGGCATGAACGAATGGTAGACTTATAGATATGTAAGATAGATTCAGGTCACAAAAATTGTCTAGCACGACACAGTGAACCAACTTTCTTAGCAGCAGACCTAGCAATGGATTCAATATAGTCCTTCTGCTTCATATCAGCCGAGTATGTTAGCCCGAGGAAGCGCAACGATTTACTCCCTTGGGGGTTAACATAAGTCATGTTGACGGGGAAGTAGAATGTAGTCTCTCGGATAATCAATAGAGAGCAGTTTTGTTTTGGCAGCGTTTAAATTAAAAAGTCATCCTTTGCCCCAGTTAACAACAGATTGTGGGTCTTTTATGAGATTATCCACCAATTTGATCTTATCGATCTGATCAGACTTACTATAGAGGCAGGAGTAAATGGTTGTATCATCAGCATTGATACCAAGCTGTGAATCGTTGCCATCAGGAAGTTAGTTAATGAAAATTAAGAACAAACTAGGATCAAGAATAGAGCCCCGTGAGCACCGGCATTAGTACGAATGGATATAGAGGAGTGGCCGTTCAGGATAACTTTCATTTTGCGTTTAGATAAGAAAGACTGAATCAGTTCAAAAATTCGTCAGGAGACACCATAACTTTTCAACTTGTGAAGAAGACTGGTATACCGAACCCTGTCGAACGCCTCCGAGATGTCCAGAGCAACATCGCGAGCTTCATCATTCTGATCTAAAGCTTGGCAGATTCTTTCTGCAATAATCCTTAATACATTGGCAGTTGACCTAGAGAAACTAAAGCCATGTTGCTTGTCTGGACAAAAAGAACCTGCGATGTAAGATGCTTAACCAATTCTGCATTTTTATTTAACACCTGATTTAGCATCCCATTTCCATATTTAACGCCTGATTTAGCATCTCACTTCCATATTTAACGCCTAATTTAGCATCCCGCTTCCATATTTAACGCCTGATTTAGCATCCCACTTCCATATTGAACGGCTGATTTAGCATCGCATTCCTATATCTAACACCTGATTTAGCATTCCACTTTCATATTTAACGTCCGATTTAGCATCCCACTTCAATAATGAACGCCTGATTTAGCATCACACTACAATATCTAACCGATTATTTAGCATCCCACTTCCATATTTAAGGCCTAATTCAGCCTCCACTCCAATATTTAACGCCTGATTTAGCATCCCACTCCCATATTTAACACCTGATTTAGGATTCCACTTCCATATATAACGCCTGATTCGGCTTCCCCTCCAATATTCAACGCCTGATTTAGCATCTCACTCCCATTTTTTACACCTGATTAGCATACCACTTCCATATTTAATGCCTGATTTAGCATCTCACTCCCATTTTTAACAACTGATTTAGCATCTCACTCACATTTTTAACATCTGATTTAGACACCAATGTGACGTCCCCCGGTGTCACTGCGCCAAATGTGACGTCTGCCTGGCTGCGTCCGTCATACTATCCTGTCCTGTGACGACCAACTGGCTTGGTATTGGTCGCGCCACCAAATGTGACGTTCTAACCTTTTGGTGATTCGGATGGGAATTGGGAATCTGGTTAGATTCGGTATCAGCCTTGTCGTTCCCAGCTCGCCTCCAACGTCTGGTTACCGAAGTAACTGTTTTGATTTCCAGTCTAACCTACCCACGTTGTGATTTTATCTTAGGCAGACGAAATCAATCAGTCGCCGGGCCATAATGCAAGCCGAATTCGATCAAAGGTAACACCGCACAAGTATATGTAAAATAAAATAAAATAATAACTCGAAAAGTTCAAATGTGTTAAAAAAGGATAACAATATTTTATATCTGGTTGCTAAATACAGGACTGCGTCTTTCTCCCAAACCCGCTATATGGATTCGTGACATTTTGTGTTTGTTAGGCGAGTCTTAACATCTTGTTTGTTCTTTAAGAAACTGGTTCTTGGTC
Organism: Acanthosepion lycidas; assembly: GCA_963932145.1. NCBI lineage: Eukaryota > Metazoa > Mollusca > Cephalopoda > Sepiida > Sepiidae > Acanthosepion > Acanthosepion lycidas. The sequence goes on from OZ010590.1 coordinate 37,507,206, forward strand.
TATCTTCAGGCGATATCCGTAAAACTTGTTTTGGTGGTATGAGTCTAAGTCGTTCTTCAAAAACAAATTGTTCTTGGCTAGAAGTTGAGGTCGTGATTTTCGTGGAATCTTTCGGCCAGGTTTCTGCGGGGTGGGTGCAACTCCAACTGCGAACTTCACTCAACTGCCTGTCAAATGGAACTCGAACTGGTACTCGAACTGCTTTTCACTCGCTGCGACTCTGCTTATATGGACGCCGACCAAAACCGGGGTGGGCTTGTCGGGGTTTGAGGTTCCTTGATAATTCTAAATCCCAAATCCACTTCTTTGTTTTCGGTCAGGAAAATTTATTATTTTCCATTTTTGGAAGTCTTTCTTCTTCCCACCTTCTGTTCTCATATTGGTATCTCACCATACCCTCAGAGGGTGTCAACGGGTTTCCCCTCTCTCTCACAGTGGCATCTCACACCAATCTCTTCAGGGGGGCGTAACAGGCCTCCCCTCCTTCTTCATAGTTTACCTTCGCCTAACGCTCACGCCACCATTCAGCCAATGGGCGCTCAGCGGCGGGGGTGTGGCTAGACTAGCCTCGGTTTAAAAATCTTGCTCAAAGAAAAAAAAATTATTTTCCTTTTTTTTTTCTTTTTCCTTTCTTCCCTTTCTTCTGCCCGACAACAAACCCTAGACTCTTATCTTAACCGAATCACCTGGACTTTATCAATCGAGACTTTTCGCTAGTATCAAGTGGGTGGTTAATTGGACGTATTTGCATTCTGTTGCTAATTAACTGTTCTGATAAAATAATTTCGCTATCATAGCCAGCACTGACAATAACCAGATGCTCCTCTCAATGATATTCTGCATATAGACAAAGGCTTAATCTTTCCTTCATGGCGGTCAGCGGACATTTTTGTCTTTCGGTCAGCGGATGACCTATTTAATTTTTATCTCTTTAGAATTCTGCGGGAGGTCGCTTGTCCAACTTGAAATGTTCATTATCGTTGTCATAAATTAATTTAAATCCGACACATCCGGGACCCTACTTTCCTCGCTAATGAGAATAAAAACCTTTAGCACTTTTCTCTGTTAGAAAGTAGATAACATCGCTTAGTGTGCTTTTCGTGATGGCTTCTTATCATCTAAATTTAATTGTCGCCTTTCTTTTTTCTTCTTTCTTTCTAGCGACGTAAATAGTGTCACAATCCTCCCCTAACCTTCCCACTCCCATTTTAAGCCCTGATTTAGCATCTCACTCCCATTTTTAACACCTGATTTAGCATCCCACTCCCATTTTTAACACTTGATTTAGCATCTCACTCCCATTTTTAACACCTGATTTAGCATCCCACTCTCATTTTTAACGCCTGATTTATCATCCCACTCCTATATTTAACGCCTTATTTAGCATCCCACTCCCTTTTTTAATACCTGATTTAGCATCCCACTTCCATATTTAACGCCTCTCTCTCTCCTCCAATATTTAACATCTCACCCCACTCCCACATTGATAATTCTATTTAGCATTCCACTCTTACATTTAAAACCTGATTTAACCTTTACTTCCATATTTAACATTTTGTCGCCTCACACATTTAACATTTGACTTAACACACCCTCCCTCTGAATCTAGCCTTCCGCTATCACATTTAACACATTATTTTGCCTCCCTACTCATATTTAACATCTTGCCCCTCCTCACATTTAACATTAATGGGAGTAGTAAGTGGATCCATTATTTGACTGTGAGACAGAGCAGCGGAAAAATTGAAAGTTTGCATAGCGGCAACATCAGCAACATTAGAACAATCTTAGATTACATTAATCCACTTGACATTATGAGCATTAAAATCACCAAACACAAAAATGTTCGCAGATGAATGTAGAGAGAGAGAGAGAGAGAGAGAGAGAGAGAGAGAGAGAGAGAGAGAGAGAGAGAGATATTGTAAAATACTTTGTCTAATAAGTTACAGTGACGAGAAGAAGTAAAGCGACAAAGGAAAAAGCGATAGATAACAGAGTGTAATATAGGAAGTCGAAAGTATATGAGAGAATCATACAAGGACTCAAGAGACAATTCCATTGCCAATGGAAGATTTCCCAGGATGTAAACACCAAAGCCATGCATGTTACTGATGTTGCCGCTATACTGACTTTCAATTTTTCCGTTGCTCTGTCTCACAGTCAAATAATGGATCCACTTACTCGTTTCCCTAATAAACCTGAACAACATGTTTCTTTACTTGATTTCTTCCTCCCCTCCTCCTCTAGCTCTTGTCGAGCATCACAAATCATACTGTAGTATATGCTGATATTTCTTTTGAGTCGTCACTTAGACTAGAACCTCCTATTCATAAGACCTCTTTCTGTTACTAGCGTCCTGATTGGGATTCATTTCGTGACTTTCTTCCAGACGCCCTTTGGATTGATATTCTTAACATTCTTGTTGAAAACTGAGTCGCTGAGTTTTTTTTTCATTTGATTTATCTGATTTAGCCTTCTCTTCACATATTTATCATCTAAGCATCCACCTCCCACATTTAATATCTGATTTAGCTCCGACACATTTTCATTTTTTTGCGCCAAGCTTGTTAAGTTGCGCTATGTTTGAAAGACCACATTGCTTAGGATTGTACAGATTTACTAATCGACTTAGCTAGTTTTACTCGGGATTAGTGTTGTATATATTCTACAATGTGTGTTAATTTGGGTTTCCTGTATCGAGTAGGTTAATTTTTTTTTTTAAGTAATTTTCTAAACTAAGCTTACCCTGCTACATTCATTTATTATTTGAACTGTAATAACAAGCATTGTACTTCTGTACAATTCCCCGAAATAAATTTCCGAGGATATTTACAATCTGCAATTTAGAACTGAATGTCATGAATTAAAAAAAAAAAGTTTAACATGAAGATCTACGCCAAGTTTCTAAATAGATTGCAACTTGGAAATAAATAAAAAGTTATTTGAAAAGATAAAGGCAGCATTTTTGTTCAGAACACCTACACGCACATAAATTGTTGCCATTTTTCAAGCAAATTCTGAAGTGCTTCAATTAAAATTTCCAAAACTTCATTTTTGTTAGATTTCCTCCTTTTCTTTCTCGGTTTTTGAAACTTTCATTTTAAAATCTTAATTAATATGCTTCATGATATTTTTTTTATTAATTTTTTTCTTTCGTTTGGTAAACATCTAATTAAGATACACGTTCTTCCTTACGACACGTCAGTCACGTGTGTGAGTTGTGTGTTAACAATAGCTTTGTCTCAAAGATGTCAAAGCTTACAAAAGGTAAAAAAATAAAAATAAACTAAGAAAGAAGAAACATTAACAAAAATGTCATGGAAGTAAAATAATTTATTTCTTTTACTGAAACTATAAGAATATCATTGTGAAGGTGAAAATAGAAGTAGTGATCCGAGTTCGAATTTGGCTTACGGCGATCGCTTTTTGTATGAATGCTTTTAGGATGACAATACTGGGACTAAAATGAATTAGAATTAAAAGGGGGTATTTTGAGGGATAGTATGCAGTAAATACAAGAAGCCTGTTCATTGGCTGTAATTAAGCGATATTTATTTTGCATGAAATGCAAAAATGTGGCAAGAGATCAAAAGTGGGGATGGGGGAAGGCTGATTTTCTGACTTATAATCTAATCTAGCTAACCACAACTAACTCAAACACGAAACTCTAAGCGTTGCTTAGATGTAACACAAGGCAGAAAGTATAGAGTACCCAATGAGGATGGAATTCCCTACTCAGTCGTAATTGTTCTAGCGAGACAAGCTTGCTAACCATTACACCACGTCGAGTTGCCCAGTTGGCTATAATTAAGCTCCTAATGCTGAATCAATGCTGGCCTATACAAGGCGTCAAACACGAATAAACGGTCTTTTTGTTTTGCACACACCATGGTAATAGACAGGAAAGCATACAGTGTTCTGTAGTAAGAGTTTTCCTTAGGGTAAAGAAATCTACTACTGTACGCTGTCAAATTCGAAGTTACACCAACGGTCTGTTAAAGTGATTCTTATAAGTTAAGTCCATAGAGTACTAATGTCTGCTAAACTAATTTTATTTATTTGCTTTATTGTCAAAAAATGGATTTTTAATTTTACCCCCTCCAAAATGAAACTGCTCTCCATTAATCATCTGATGGTCTCCTCTCTGACTTCCATCAGCATGTCTGATGCTAACCTCCACAAAAGTGACTCGTTACACATTCTCTGGTTCGCATTCTCGGCTGACTGACTATATAGAATCTGTAGAGGCCCGTTAGTTGATATGTTCTCTCAATTTATATTTGACTCAAAATACCACAAAATATGAAACAAGAAGGAACACAAAACGGTTTTATAGCAACAACAATATTTATATTTGTATAAAGATGTACATAAGCATAAGGGTTACTATTTTTGTTGGTGTTGTGTCCCCTTGGCTGAATTAAAGTTTTTACTAATGAAATATATTTATCCGAGCTCACAAAAGTTGAATGAACTTGTCGCTCAAAATGTTCACTGTTAGTTGAAAGAAATATAAAACTGAGAATATGTTGAGTAAACTTTTAGCTTCAGAAGGTTTGAAAAATTTGAATGTTCCGCACTGTTTGTAATTAAGTTTCTGTTGCTTGTCATTAAGTTTGTAATGTTCGTAATGAAGTTTGAAAAGTTTCGTACGTACGTGTATGTGTGCGTGTGTGAACATGTGTTCATAGCGTCTGACCGCAAGTGGTTGAGACGCGATCTCATTTTTACGACTACATTTTGTAGCGAGAGAAATCAAGGAAGAGAAAGAAACAAATTCGGGTCTGGTATTCATGATAAACGTAATCACGTGACAGGCTCGAAAAAAGCATTGTCAGAATTTTGGGGCGAAATTATTTTTTAGTCGGGTCAAGAACTAGGTCGATGTTATTCCAACGTAGCTGAGAAACGTGATTTAAATATTAAGTGACCAATTAGAATTTGCGGTTTTCTGAAAATATGTATGAAACTGAATAAGCTCTGTGATCCGCTTTTTGCACAAAAATTGAGTCGGTTCACCATGTCGTGCGAGACAATTTTTTATCTCCAGAATCTATCTTACATATCTATAAGTCTGCCATTCGTCCATGCTTAGCATATTGATCTTTGATAAAATCCAAAGAAGAATCAGTAATTGGTCCTCGCCTGGCATCTCAACTTCAGTCCCTGCCGCTGTAAAGTTGCTTCTCTGAGCCTTTTCTATAAATACTTTCATGGTAACTGTTCGGATGAGCTCTTCGTTACAGTATGCTCATTGGCCCCCCTTTTATTTCTGTCTCTATTTTTCTTTAAGTTTAATTTCCCATACCCTCCTTCGTTAGGTGGTCAGTGATGTCGGTTCGCTGGTGGATGCGGGGCGCCTTTCGTTTCGCGTGAGTGTTTTTTTCGTATTTTTTGTGTCTGAATGAGTGCATGTCAGTGTGAGTGCTTGGGATGAATGAATGTTTTATACTGTTATAGTCCCGCATTGGTTTCGGCCATTGAACCGATGTTTCTGCCACATTTAGTCATTGTGGGGGGTTTTATTACTAATATTATTTTTCTTTAGTTTCTTGTAAATAGTTTTTGTGTTCACTTTGTAAATACTCATTGGGGCTAGTTTTTTTAGAATTGTTGTTTTATTCCCCTCCCCCCACAGACAACGAATTGTAAATACGTGGACTAGTTAGTATTTTCATAGAGACAAAGAGGTATTATGGTGGTTGTAGTAAGAAAGGTACGTATGAATGTGTTGTTTTGGTGTAAGGAATATTGTTTAGTACGATTGGGTCAGAGCCTGCGGCTAGCTAAGTTATAGTTAAGACAGAAAAAGACCGTCCTTTCCCCAATCCCCTTTTCGGCCTTGTGCCACATTTCTGTAGATAACAGAATAAATATCGCTCTTCGTTACAGTACATGGACATTTTGAATTTAATTACAATACTAGACAGGCGTCGAGATCTCATCAATATTCAGTTGCGCTGGCTAGATGTAATCGTAAGTTCTCTGCTTTCCAGGCAACTGCAATCTTTAAAACTTTAAATCCAATGTCAATCGCTATCTAGTGTCCCACTGATTACTTTTCTTTTGTTATCGATCCTTTGTAATGTTTCTATTTCTAATTCTTCCACACTCAGTAACCCCTTGTGTCTTAGTGGCTTTACTGCCTTGCTTAGGGTGAACTCGATTAAAAAATCTTTATAAGATTTTAGGTTGTTTTACTCTTTCTATTTCACGAACACCTGGTTTAAGCGGACTGACTTTTTTGTTCAAATACTGCATTACATTCTCAGAACATCGAAGGAACGAACACTGTTTAACTGACAAAGAGATTTTCAGACAACTGATTAAACCTTGCCTTCCCCCTTTTAATAGAATAGGAGAGAACGACCCGCTAGAGCTGAACATAATGTACTAATTTATAACTTCGTGTGTGTTGGCTGGGCAAGGTAAATTATTCTATTTTCAGCAATGCGTTTAACATATTTTACAGGCGTTAAAGACAGTTGAAATTTCAGGGAAGATAGTGAAAGAAGAAGGCTTAGAGAATTTGACACTCATAGGACATAATGAAGGCAAACGGGGCGGGAGGAAAATTTACCTAAGTTTAGTAATTTACCTAAGGAGTCCGGGTTACAGGAAGTGAGAGAGATAGTAAATAAAACAAAAAGAAATATTGCTAAAAGCTACAATGGATAAGAAGTTGTGGAGAGCCATGACCAACCACGTCCTGAAGTGGTACAGCCCATAAAAAGAAGGATTTCAATTTTGTTCGCTACCTTTTTTGATTTGCACTTCTTTTATTTATGGGTAGTAGACTTGGAGAAATTCGTAGAACGGAACGGTCAAAATGTTGTTGCCACAAAATCAGGAAAACAAATTCAAATGAATTCAAAATATCTCTGAATACAGTGTTGCTAAATGCGAGTTTTTTTTAGTCGATATTTTAAATAAAATTGGAATTCAAAGCTTCTTTTACGGTATAGTTCTTCCTTAATATTCCTATGGCGTATAAGAACCTTCTCTCATTAAAAAAAATACATATAAGCTATTATTTACATTATTTAAAGTCGAACTTATATCCCTATCTTTGTTGTTACTATCACAACGTTTCGGTCGTTGTACTCTTCGGTCTTCTTCAGGTGTCTGTCAATCCGGGTAACCTTCAAAGAATTTCGAACTGAACTCTCTATTTACGATGGGTAGATTGTTCCCGTTTCCCTGTTCATGTTTAGGAATATCATGTCTTGTTTTTTGTTTTGTTTTTGCTTTTTTTAAGAACTGCCCAGTTTTGCTATTTCTTTTTTCACTGAGTCTGTACTCGAACCAAGGATTGAACTTACGCTATCATTCGCTGTGGTATTCAGGCCGAAGTTTAAGCTCTTTGGTAAAATAATCATTGAATAAATATTTAAAAATTCTTGATTTATTTTGAAATAACAATAACTCCGAAGTAAAATAGCACAGTATTTTTTGTTTTTTATAAAATATGAGAAAATTAAACTAAAAACAAATACTGACACAACAATTGGAAGGCGTGTTTCAACATTAAATTACAATTCAATACTTATCAATTGTTTATCAATAGTTAAATCAGGTAAGTGTTTTTTTAGTCATTTCACCACAAGTAAGGCGGTAATGCTACTAGCACACAGTGGGGTTACAGAGAGTGAAAGTGAGAAAAACGATTGGGTATGGCGGGGGATTGAGGAAAGGATAAAAGGTGAACGTGATTCAAGAAGACAGAAGTTGGTGATTGACATTGCATTTAATTTTTTGAAGATTGTAGTTTTTAGGGAAACAAATAAATGTAAGATAGTTCCACAGGTGGGAAGCGTGAGTAAAAAAACAAACTGTTGGAGTAGAAGTGGAGGTTACATTTAACTATTTCAACAGTAAAAGGGTTGATGCCAATCTAGTAGCACGCTTAAATTCACGTAGTTGGGGTACCAGGGAAAAATCTCCTCAGAGCAGTTGTCATGAAAATATTTGTAGAAAAGAGAGAGAGAAAAGCCACGTCACGTCGGTGAGAAAGTGACGGAAGTCGAGATGTCAAGTCAGATTCGTTTACATTGCAGATCCTTCTTTGGATTTTCTCAAGAACCTCGAGATGAATATCAGGAGCACCAGACCAGATATGAAAACAGTATCCCTTTCACAGACGATTAGTAGATTTCTAAATGTGCAAGATGAACTCTGACGAGAAAAGATTTCTAGCACAACAAAGTGGCCCAACTTTCCTTGCAGTAGATGTAGCTGTTGATTCGAGATTTTTTAAATCAAATATTAACTTCATCAGCCTATCTATAAACTAGCCTTTTAATGAATACAAATTGAATAATCATATGAAATAAACGCCTTTCTTTTATTCATTGATCACGTTGTAGAGATAGAAAGGGCGACTGCCTCTCTTTGGTTTAGATCAAGGCACTAGGGTTACATGACTGTCGCCGAGTGACATCAGTTCATAGAGGGCCCATGTCAGTTCCTATTTATCGCGCCCTGAATCAAGACGTGGCAGCCCACGCCAATTACTATACAGATTGCGAAGAAGACAGACGTACAGTCCACTGCGGCAGGGTGAACAGAAGAACCCACGTGGTCTCCAATGGCACATAAAGGACACCGCCGGCCTACTCTTCCTTTCACTTGGCAAATATTACAAATAAGACCCTCTCTTATCGTTTCTATCACATTGCGTGTTTTATTAATATGCTATAGTTTCTCCGTGTGGGACAAATTAGTGATAACTTTTGTGCATATCAGTATAAAAATATTTTTTGACAACAATTCATATTTGTCATACCTTTCTTTCAGTAGAGGTGGTAGCACTTGCTATGCGCAAACGGTGAACTCTCAAACAAAAACAAAACATTATGAAAGTATAAAAATACATATTTATAGAAATTTTTATCTATAGTTGAAGGCTTGTAATAGCGTTCAAAATCTTTAGAGTTCGGCATTGAATAACACATAGAGGTTGATATTAAACTAAGCAATTTCAACCAAACTTTTCTTTCAGCTATTCTATACTCTCCGCATATTAAGGTATTATTATATCACATATATAAAATCTATATCCTTAATAATAATGGTTTCTCAATAATGATAATGATAACGTAATGATAATGATAATGATTTCATAATAATGATAATAATTATGATTTCTCAATAATGATAATGATTTCTCAATAATGATAATGATAATGATTTGTCAATGATGATAATGATTTCTCAATGAGAATGATAATGATTTCTCAGTGATGATAATGATTTCTCAATAATGATAATGATAATGATTTCTCAATAATGATAATGATTTCTCAATAATGATAATGATTTCTCAATAATGATAATAGTAATGATTTCTCAATAATGATAATGATTTCTCAATAATGATAATGATAATGATTTCTCAATAATGATGATGATTTCTTAATAATGATAATGATTTCTCAATAATAATAATGATTTCTCAATTATGATAATGATTTTTCAATGATGATAATGATTTCTCATTAAATGAAAATGATAATGATTTTTCAATAATGATAATGATTTCTCAATGATGATAATCATTTCGCAGTAATGTTAATGATTTCTCAATAATGATAGTGATAATGATTTCTCACTTGTGATAATGATTTCGCAATAATGATAATGATTTCTCAATACTGATAATGATTTCTCAGTAATGATAATGATAATGATTTCTCAATAAAGATGCATGTAATGGGGAAATGCAAACTGGAAATATTCTCTTTCATAGCACCCCCATTAAAAAAATTACTGTAGATGATTCTAGTATTTTGAGAAAATGTTTTTTGCATTAATTCATCGTATCATTACATTCATCAAAGTATTTTCTTAGTTTTTTTTCAAACTTTACATCCCCTTTCAACTAAATAGCGTATTACCTCATGTAAGAACGATTCGAGTTTTGAATCAATGAGTATTACAAGGAAACATTTGTATCTTCTTTGAATTACTGATTAAATAGATTGTTGAATGAAACAATAATAGCTTGAAATATAAGAAATTTAGGCTACTTGAGCGTGTATTGTCTGCTTTTCCGAGAGAAAACAGACATTGCGTTGGGCTTTTGTTTATACTTTTGAATTTCAAAAATACTTTTGGTACATTTCGATGTGTGGAAAAATAGCTGCGTTTGTTTTTCATTCGGAACCAATCAAAAGATTTCATTCCAAATTCCAAGAATGAATCTGGAGCCTATCTGAATGAATAGATAGAGGGCCAGGAATTGAATTCGATGAGTTAACGAACAGCTGCTGCATGAACCCAGGTCACCCCTATCCAGGAAGAAAAAAAGACAGAAGAAATTTGACGATCACCAGACGATAATTGAAAGGAACATCAAAGTGGCTCCCACATCAAAGAAAATTCTTCGGTTAGTGTAATTGTTCTGTTCTTCGCTGTCATCACGGAATTTGCTTCGAAAATTGTACCTATTCTTTGAAAACTATTCAGAGAAGTATTTTCTCCTTTCTTCATATATTTTTATGTTGCTTGCCTTTTCTGGGGACATATGCAGCATTGTAATTTTTATTGTAAAAGAGACATATTTCATTTGCATTGATTATTTTTACATAACGTTATTGGCCATCATTTGGAGCACAAAGCAGGTAATTTGTGTAATTCTTTCATTTTTTGTGAGTTAATATATTTATCGACTGCCTTTTTAAAATTCGGCTCGTGTCGTCTATCTTTGTTACGTGCCCTTATGTTACCCCAAACCTTTTTTTTTTTTTTTAGATTTTTTCGTGTTTTTTCTTTAAGTTGATAGGTGAGGGATACACATCGATTTTGTTAAAACTATCTATCCACATTCTGCGCTTGTTGTTTACATCGTATTTGCAACAAGAAAAATGGACGGAGTCCTGCAGCAAAAGTACTGGTCGACTACTTCCTTTCCTAGAAAAAAAATTCTATCATTTAAAAACGAGAGTAGCGCAAATACTGTTTTTTTAGGTTCAAGCAATTCATAATAGCTTACTCGTGAATCTCGACAAAACACAAATAACTTTTTTGAGTTTTTCCCCTTCAGTTTGTTTTATTGAATTGTTGAATCTCGCTACGGTTTTCTATTTTAGAGATTCTTCTTACAAATCAGTTGCCATTGCCGATGACTGTCTTTGTTCAAAAGACGCATTTTTTGTGTTAATTAAGAACAGAAAAGCAAACGTTTAAACGCATTTATTTTTCCGTAAATTCATACTGAACCCACTTTCTTTGCCCTAGAAATTTTCCTACGTATTACAGTTGGTTGATTGCACAAGCGAGCTTCATCTCTCCTGACAGATCTTCTATTATCACAATGTTGGATATTTGATAACAAAGGGATATCTCTTCTTGTTCTTCTTAATAATTATCTTGCTCTGTATTCAATAAATCTGTCGGCACTAGCAGCTCCAGGGATTGAACTCATGATTGCTGTTGTTATGGCCGGCAAACAGATATTGGGTGACGAAAGACAGCAACAAACAAAACAAAAACTTGAGTAAAAAATATAACGCCAAATTTATTTTTGCTAGAGAAAATATATCGTCAAAAAAGGTTACGGTGCACTCGGCAAAAATATCGCGTTGTCCTGAAAAGAACAGTTTGGTAATCGTTAGAAAGTGCTATCCTGAAAAGGACAGTTTTTAGTCGTTGAAGAGTTTTATCCTGAAAAGGACAGTTTTGTAGTCGTTGAAGAGCATTGTCCTGAAAAAAGAACAGTTTTGTAGTCATTAAAGTTTAAGAGCTCTGTCCTGAAAAGAACAATTTTGTCATCGTTGAAGAACTTAGCTGTTGGAAATTGTTAAATTATAAATTTTAGTTCAGTTCTATTTGCAGCGTGAGTAAGCTTGATTTTTACAAAATATTTTTTAGCTGATCAGACATTTTTATCACTTTTAATGTTAAAACGTGACCAGCTTCGTTTTCTTGACGACCACTTATTTACTTAAGTTAGCCTGGCATAAGGTCATAAATATGGGGCGCCGGTGAAGTTTGAATTCACTAACAGTCGACTTGATTAATTATCTCTCTTACCTAAACATTTATTCTCATTTATCAAATAAATGCCCTCGCCACCTCCCGCTTCTTAATTTTTGGATTTTTTTTTCTACCCCCAAAGCTTGTTATGTTCGGACACACCTTGTTCATTATTTTTTGTATTATTTTTATGGACATTTATTTATTATGAGATTGGCAAATATTTTTATTTTGGGAATATTTTCGATTTTTTGGTAATTTCTTTTTGGTTTTATTTCTTCTCGATCTTTTTATAGTTTGTTGAAAGGTTGCTTTTTTTTTTTTTAGTTTTAAAATCCTCTCTTACCCACCCCCTCCCCATTTATTGAACCTCCTCCCCCCCCCCGTTTATCAGATTTTCTCTTTTTCCCGAACGCACCCATATTTCTATTTCTGTTTTTTTTTTTTTTAAATTTCCAAAATTTGTTTATAAACTCCACCCTTTTTTATTTATCACCCGAGTGTACTGGCATATAAACGAGGCTCCCAAATGAATACTTGCAACGGCGTAAAATTTAGGTTGTCACACCTGTGAAGTCCCAACGGATATTTTCTGATTGGACGAGCATTAACTTAACAGTAATTTTAAACACTAAGTGTTTAACTTTATTTTTAAGACTTAACAATAACGATATAAAACACTACACAGCTAGTGAACTTGAGAAACCTATTTTCCTGAAAAACAGTTTGTTTTTTTTTAAGAGAAAGATTTTATAAATGCAATCTGACATTAGCACCGATAATTGGTGAATGCTGAATGTTTCTTTATAGAGAAACGGCTAATATTGCCATTATTACCTCATAATGTGGTGCTAAAAGGGGCACTTGTTGGAAAAAAAAAAAAAAATTTACACAAAAACGAAAGTACAGGTCACGCGTTTTCTCTTAACCCAAGGGAAGTAACTTTTGTTGTTTTTTCAACGACGTGTCCGGCGTAAAAATATTTGCGTTGTTGCCAGCATTGCTTCATCGTGTTGTTAAATTCAGAGTAAGTAAGAGAATATAAAAATCTTTTTTGGTTTACATTTTCACTTCAATATAAATTCAGTTATTGGAGAAAATGTCTTTTTCTTTTTTTACTGTTAAAGCACAAGAACTTCATATTTGTCGAGCAGTGTAATTTTTTTTGTGAATCTTGTTCTTTGTTTCTTTCTTTCTCTCCAAAGTTTTTTTTTTTTTTTCAAGTAACAGAATTTATTTAACGATGTTTATTTCTTCTTGTATTTATTCCATTAAAAAATCAACTGAATATAATTGTGGCTCTTAAAAATAGGAACAAATATTTTTTTTTTTCCCTGTGCGTGTATATTTGACACGGTTAGGGAAAATTATAATTTTTATTATAACAAACAATAAAACATTGTTAAATTAAAGTTAATTTTTCGATTATTATAGGAAAAATAAAATACAAGTCACTCGCCGAGCCTCTCTGGCATTTTGACAAGCACTCTATCGTAGTTGAAGTGGTGTCAATATAAAATAATAAACTAAACAAGAGAAAATATATCGGGCACTCAAACTTTAACTTACTTTTGCTTTAAAAATAAGTATTTTATTTTTTAGTTATTTAAGTTTTTTGTGTAGGATGGTAAATAAATTGAATGTGAAAACCTGTCGATAGCTTAGTGGACCGACTTGGTGATTGATTAAATTTTCGGAAAGTTCCATGTCTTTCTACTCATCTAATTTCTGGGGGTATTTCGAAAATACGGCCAGAAATAAAAAAAAAAAAAAAAAAAAAAAAAAATTACTCAATTCAATTGTCAATTTCTACTAGGAACAAAATGGTGGGTGGTTGGGAAGAAATTAGATACACTTTTGACTTTAGGAATGAGAGAGATATATTTTCTGTTTTTTTTTGTTTCTTTTTTATTTTTTAATTTATATAAGGTATATATAAGTTTTATAATAGTTTTTGTGGGATGGGAACAGAAAATGAATTTTTCTGATTTATATTGAAAATTAATAGCAGTAATAATTTTAGACAAATTATACAGCTCAGCTTCATCATATTGAAGCCAAGAAATCAAATTTTGTCTTCTCCTTAATTCTTTTTCAGTAAAATGTTAGGAACGGATGACCCCCACCCACTCCGCCATTTCATTTTTTTTTTTCTAATCCTAATTACAGAGCATTATTTTTATTTTATTTAATTTATTTTTTTTTTTTTTAGAATAGTGTTATCAAATTTTGAATGGTAATTTTATTTTGTCAGTCTGCTTTTATTATTTAATTAAATATATGAGAATAATTGGAATTCTCAATATTGAATGCAAAACTAAAGTAACATTTTATTGCAGAATTCAATTATTTTCACTTAAATATAACCTTATTGATTATTTTCATTTGCAAGTAACTGCATTTTAAAAATATATGCAATTCTCTTTAATACAAATATTTCAAACTTTTTAACCAACCCAAGAAAAAAAGTGGCTTGAAACAGCATTGATCAGCAAAATTTCAATTTTGTTACATACAAAGAAGATACAAAAGAGTAAACAGTTTGATAACTCCACCTGGTCTGTCAAGGCACCTGATATGGTGCTCTTCCAGGACTACATATTTGCTACAATATGTGTGGCATGGCGAGTCTTAGTCATGAAGGTTAGGACTGGTGGAACTAAAGAGTGTATTTCATCTGAGTACTCTCCATGGAAACAGCAATAGAGCAGTGAGAGGCTTGCAGTCTCTCATTTGTGAGAAAGGGATTGTAGAGTGGAAAATAATTTGTCACCTATGAGAATGTGGAAAAACTTTTGAAAAGTGGGGAAAATGAAGACTGGGCAACTCCTGCCCATGGCATCAGTGCTCCATTTTCGGTCTGATCTGGCCCTTGTAAAAGTAGAGGATAACAGGAGTTGGGTACTTGCAGGAGTAGTATGGAACTGATCATTTTTCCAGCATCTTTAGTGATAGATGGTATGTATGAGTTCCACCTTGAAGTCTGGGCTGAATTTGAACCACAGTAGACATAGGGCCTCTTTGAGGGAACAATTGGCAAAAGTTCTGGGTTCAATTGATGATAGCAGAATGTCACATGTCTGGTTTTTGAGGGACTGAATGTGACCAGTCAATTTTTATGCTGCTAAGCTGTTAGAGCTAGGTCAGAGAAGAGATCAGCTGCTAAGCTCTGGTCATCTAGACTTTTGGGAGTTGCATCCATATTTTGTTGTATCATTAGCATAGTGATATTTTTTTCTTTATGAAAGATGTTTTTTCCTAAGAATAAAAAAAAAAAAAAATCTGCTCAGATGAATAATGGTCTGATTTTGAATATCTCGGAAAAGATTATCTGCAAAAGCCAAAATAACTAGGACACTTTTTATTTTTTTTTTTAATAGTTTAAATAACCAGGTGAGATAAACATGTGTTGAAAAAATTAAATACTACTGAATATTGGCTTAACCCCTTAAAAATCTTCTAGAGACAATATTTAAGATAGAAAATAATTTTGAAATATTAAGAAAAAAAAAAAGCTACCATGTACCAAATCTAAGAGGAAGCATTAACTAGTAGGGGTTATCCCCCTTGTCTATCAGTATGTCACATAGGTGGTTTTCTATTCAAAAGCAATTGTAATAAAACCTAAACATATAAAAGTGAATTTATATATTTTCTTTGTTTTTGACAATTAACATAAATAATAAACACTATTTATTAAATTGTTTAGTTACATTATTTATCTATTATTTATTGGAATAGGTGGCAAAACGGTGGCCAGTTGATTAACATATTTTAATAATTTAGTTAATGCTTATAAATTTATGAATATATAATTGTTTTTACCTTTAGTTCTTTATAAATTGGTAAGTGTAATTATTGTGAATTCAGGTTTTATTACAATTTTAATCATCACTTTTTATATAACAATAAACATTGCCAAAAAGTAGAGGTAGTTAAAATAAGTGGTGTTATAGGAAAAACCATCCTTTTCACACTGTGTTTTTTTTTTTTTTTTTTTTTTTTTTTTTTGGTGGGGGACAAAGGTTCATATTTGCCCAAATTTCTTGATGAAAATAATTTTATTGGTGATGATGAAAAAAAAAAAAATGTAAAATCATTAACCACCTAAAACATCTTCTAGAGACAATGTGTAAAATTGAAAATTATTTGGAAATATTAAGAGGAAGAAAGCTAACTTGAACCAAATCTGAAAGAGGAAGTTTAACTTGTAGGGGTTATCTCCCCTTGTACGCCAGTTAGGTGGTTTTCTGTTCAGCAGTATAATAAGATAGAATCTCTATTTTTTAACTTCATCATGCAGTGACAACATAGCATTCTTCACCATTGAGGAGATTTCTTACTTGCTAGAAAACCAACAAGTTAATTTCAATCCCATTTGTTGAACACTCCTGCACATACACTATGGCTAAGTACATAAATGTTTTCCTTCCTTTTTTAAACTATCTGTATACATGAATACAATTTTCAATCTCTCTTCTTTGGTTATTCTTTATATAAATATATATGTAAAATTCCTCCACATTTTGAAATCAGAGCAAACTTGTTCAACACTAACAACACTATATTTTAATAATTCTAAATGACATATGTTATTAACAATTTTCAGTGATGCTAAAGTCTAAAGACCAGTCAAAATACAGGATAAAATGTCCAGGGATATAAAAATTGCTAGTTAATTCTATTATTTATATATAACTTGTTGAATTTTATTAAACTGCTTTCATAAATGGCTCTGAGGTTATCTCATCTTTGTCAGGTAAGGCTAAGGTCTTTTCCATGAACATTGGCACCAACTCTAGAATAGACAACAAAAGACCTTTCCTCACCTCACTTAGCACAAGGATTGTGATTTCCTTATATCAGCTTGGAAGATTTCTGGACTTATCTAAAGACTCTGTGAAGACTACCAGTCCAGAAAAAATCCCTGTAGCTGTTCTCAAGAATTGGAGCCCAGAACTGTCCTCAATCTGCCTAAACAAGAGATGTTTCCCCAAACCATGGAAGGTGTCTAGCATGTGCCATGTGTACAAGACGCAGGTAAACGCTTGTCTCTGTCATAATGTTCCCTTGTTAGTCTCCTCAGTATCATTAACAAAGTTTTTGAAGCTATCATCAACAAGAAAGTTGTTAAATACCAACAAAAACAAACTTCTGAGTGACAAACAGCATGACTTTCACTCTTCTAGGTTCACTGCTGATGTCTTAACTATTAACACATAGAACACATGACACATAGAATTGGTGAAGCTCTTGGTAATAAAAACATCCCAGGAGTGATTGCAATAGACATTTTCTTTGACAAAGTGTGGCACAGGGGACTTACATACAAACTTGCCAGCTATGGAATCTCTGGGAGAGTCCTCTCAGTAATCAAGTCCTTTCTGTCAGGTCTATGAAGATCTTAATTAATAGCCTGTCTTTTTTCTACTTTATATTAATGATCTGCTCAAGAACATTCCCAGGTCTTTGGTATATATATATATATATATATATATATATATATATATATGACACCATTTGATCCTTTTGACCTCTCACAAAGACTGTCTGGTATCATCCAATAGATCTTGTCGGAGTTAGCTCCCTTAGCTCCTTAACCCTTTCACCAGGGGTCTCTCTCTTCCCTGGCTATAAATACTTGCTGACACTTTGCCTCTTTCTCTTTTTCCCTCAGGCCTTTGGGCCGCCACCTTGAGGTAAATCTCAGGCTTCGGCCGTATACCACCTCACAGATATGAACGCTCACAGATACAGCGTTTCCCAAATGCTGGGAACACGCTAAGAACAATACACGTACATACGAACACTCACCACAACACACACACACACACACACACACACACACACACATAATATACACCACACGCACTCTGTCCATGTAACTTGTAACCTTTCTTGTTGTTAATACATATATTTGTTTACATATATTTATCGGTCTTGTTTGTTTTTTTTTTTTCCCCTTCTTTGGACTTAATTAAAGTCCAACTTTCTCATGTAGTTGGACTGGCTAGCAGGAAATTTCTACTCACATGTCTTCTTCTACAATACATAAACATCTACTTCTACTCAACGTCGCTGACATGGTCTTCTATAATCTAAAACAAAGCTAGTAACATTTCATCACCACCAAGCAGACTATAAGACTGCACCAATCCTGACAAGTAGCTATGCCCTCAATGAGGCTCCTTTTTTTTTTTTTTTTTTTTTTTTTTTTTTTTTTTTTGAATACCTATTGGGTCTAAAGCTCATTCCTGGCCTTAAATTGAATGCATATATTTTTTGCTATTACAAAAGATGCTGGAAGAATGGTCAGTTCCTTGTATCTCTGCAGAAAATACCTAACTTCTGCTGTCATTACAAGAGTCAGATCAGACCAAGAATGGAATATTGCTGCCATATCTGGGCTGGTGCTTCCCATTCTTCACTGTCCAGCCTCCCCAGAGTTCAAAAACGATGACATGGACTTGTAGGTGATGAACTGTTCTCTATCCTGCAGCACTTATCCCATAGACAAAATGTTGCCAGCCTTTCACTGCTATATTAGTAGACAGATGTTTGGACAAGCTATATTCCTTAGTTCCACCAGCTCAGAGCTTTGCTCCTGATTACTCTTTCTGTTAATTATTAATGTTGCTATTACTAATTCTGCCACATCCTGTAACTCTATTTGTTTTAGTGGCTTTACTGCCTTACTTGGGGTGATACCAATTAAAATATATATATTGTTATGACCTTGCCCCATCCTACAAACAATGATAAGTCAGATATAAAGAGAACAAGGAATAAATTTATTATGAAATGCATAAACAAGTGAAAAATGAAAGATGGGCAAAACAAAATAACAATGTGTCAAAAATAAATATTGTGGACAAAAATCCTCACCAAAATGTAAATTATACATCAACGTATGACCTTGTGCCACACTTGCACGAATTTACAGAACATGTGCCATACTTGTACGAATTTACAAAATATAAAAATGTAAGACAGAGAGAGACATGTAATAAAAAGGATCTCATGCCAGACTTGCATGAGAGTATAACCATAAAAAAGGTACATTTAAACAAATGTAAACAAAGGAAAACAAACTTACCTGTCGTCATAAAAGTTCTTTATCACTAATGTCACTTATATCTACTCCCCTTCTTTTTCTCTTTTTCCTTTTCTCTCTATTTCTTTTTGTATTAGATGTGTCTGTTTTTGAGGTTTTCTTTCTTTTTCTTTTTGTCTAGTCTAGGGGCTTGAGTGATGAATAAGTTGAAGCTGTTTTCTCACCTTCGTCTCGATATAGCAGCATTCTTTTTGAGGTCTTTTTTTTTTTTTTCCTATAAGTATCTCTCTTGAGATCTTTTCTCGCTTTCTTTTTTCTTTTCTATAAGCGTCTGGTCTAGGGGTTTGAGTGATGGATAAATTGAAGCTGTCTTCTCTCTCTCATCCCGATGTAGCAGCATTCTGTGTATGTTGTAGTTTTTTCTCAGAATCCAAACATTTCTTTTGCATTTGTTGCACTTGCGGTTGGTCGTCTGTTTGGTTCAAAGAGGAACTTTTATTTTTCGCATAATCAACTTTCGCATTTATAGCATATGCGACCTTCTGGCCCAAAGGCCTGGACAGGACTTCCGCATTTTTTGCAGATGCATCTATCTGGCCTGAAGGCTTGGTTGGACTGACTTTTTCGTTTCACTATTCGTTTATTTTTTTCTTGTCATGTTCTTATTTTCAAATACGAACCCTTTATCATTGTGAGCGAAATGAGGTCACTGATCCTTTCTCACATTTGTGGGATCAGAGAGAGTTTAAAGTGTTTCAATTCTCTATCTGGATTCCATCCAGCTAAATCATTCTGTTAACACATTGACAAAAAGAGAAAGTGTACATTCTGGTTAATCCCTGTTGACACCTAATTCTACCTTACCTCTTTGGGTTTCCTATTTTTATGTTTTCTGAAAGTACTAGGCTCTTTATTTTAGAATGCTTCTAAAGTACAAGCATTGGTATAGTTTTATAATAAATTTAGGTGAGTGTTCATAACTAATATATATATATATATATATATGGGTCATACTTACATCATGTATCAAAAATTGATGGTAGGACCCATCTTAATGGATGTATTTGTATAATTGCATGTTTTATAAACATCCAGCATCAGCTTTATAGCTTTTATGTACCTTGGCAAACAATCAGAGGGGACCTTACTTTGCATGCATGAATAAACCCTCATTGAGTGCTCTATACTAAATTTGACATTAAATGACCTAACAAGGTTTAGCATAATTCATATGTATAAGGCCTTGACGAGATTAAAACTTGCTAGTAATATATATGAGGCCTTGGTGATGCCAGTCTAGTAGCACGCTTAAATATATGTAGTTGGGGTACCAGTAATTATCACCAAAAACCAACTTGCTAACCATTCTGCTATAATGAACTCACCCTAACATAACCACTTATAGGATATTTTATCAAAACAAGACTTTCTTTATTTTTTAGGTAAATATTAAAAATGTCTGGTTCAGGTTACTCTGGGACTGTATCCAAATCTGTTGTTACTGGAGGAGCCAAGAATCCATATCATGATGGACTGGAAAAATCTCCTGTTGATAAAGATGCAGACACATCAGCAACTGATGCAGTGATGGCTGAAGCATCAGCTGTTTTAATTGCAGAGAAACCCATTAAGGTCTGTATTTGTAAATCATTTCATTTTGAAAAAAAGAAATGGTTTCGTTCTGAAATTTTTGTGATGAGTAGTTATTTGCATTCAGACTAATGTCTACATCTTTGTTGTTACTAACAACAATTGCTATATCGGATCAGGTCTGTACTGATTTGATAATTTCTGTGATAAATGGTATCATTATTTACATTTGGGCTACTGTTCACTTTGTTGTTTTGGCAAACATAAATGTGATGTCAATGAACACTTGCCGACACTTTTGTAATCTCAACGAATACTTGTTTTCACTTTTGTAATGCACGTTGTAGTAGAGACTTTGTAATCACAGATACAACTATAGTAATGCTGTTGAACAATACTGGTGTCAGATTCCTTCCAATAGTACTCTCACAAATAGTAACCACTGAATAGTGATCTGAATACTAATCCATATAGTGATCAATTAGATGCCATGCTAATTTTCCCATATATACATTTTCTTCATGTGAGCTACTTATTCAAAATGGGATTACCTGTATTTGCTCTCTGGTGATCTGTGTTCAAACTCCAGTGTTGGCAGCAACACTTTATTCCTATTTAACAAGGAAGAAATGTGCACACAATAAGACAGTGTGTCAAAAAGATGGTGTTTCCTATGACACTACTTTTTTAATTACCTTCGCTCTTTGGTGATGTTTATCATTTTAAAAAGTGGTGATTAGAATTGGAATAAAACTTAGACATGTGATTTTTTTTTTTTTTTTTTTTTTTTTTTTTTGTGGAAAAGACTCTTAAGATCTTAACCACATCAAATCTAGGGTCAACTGTTATCTTTCCTACATATCCTCATACACTTCTTACCTCCTCTTTTACATCCATACAACCACCTCATCCAGTAACCCCCTACCATGAGTGACTCTTGGGTCTTGAATAATTAGTAAAAAAAGACATTTTTTTTTTTTTTTTTTTTTTTTTCTGCAATTGCCAATTTAATATAATTCTGGGAGAATATTCCATCCAAGTACGTATTCCTCTCTGTTCTTGATCAACCCTTGTGATATATCAATACCAAGACAATTTTAAATATTTCTGGCAGTGGTAAAGGGTAAGTAGATTCATACCCTTTCTCAAGGGCATTAATTTGAAATGAGCCTTAGCCAGTGTTTGAACTATTTTTTTTTATTTTATTTTATTTTTTTTTTTTTTAAAGCGAGTTTCACCCATTACAAGACCCAGGGTTCATGTGAGGTAGAGGGTCATGTTTGGAGGCCATTTGTGTGTGTGTAAGAGTGGAAGATAATGTTTAACCCTAGCCTTGAACAGGTTAAGATTGGTAGGAGAAACATCCTGCTGTGAGTTGGTTCCACAGGGCAGTGGTTCCACAGGAAGAAGCTGTTTGAGTGGAACTTTTCACTGATGGGATATGGATGGAATGTAGGTGATTTGCTACTATGTAAGTGGCATTGTATGTTCTTGCTGTGAAGGTTGAATATAGTTCATCTGAGCATTTTTTGTCGAAGTAGTGGTAGAGCAGTGAGAGGCTTGCCACTTGGTTTGCTGATCTTGATTTTCTCTCTTAATAAGTATAACCACACCCTATTCGTAAGCTCTTTATTAAGAATCATATCTTAATTAGTTTGAGAGTGAGATCAAAAGGCATAGCAGTAATTAGCAGGGTGCATATACATTATACAAATTGAAAAGAGTCCCAAGGAGGCTTGATAGCAGTTGATGAACTGTGTAAAATTTTATGGTAAAACACCTGAGAAAATAAGTCTTTGATGTATTTAATGAATATTGAAGTAAAATGTGGAAAAGGCACTAATTAAAAAAAAAATTTAATTACTTTTGAAAAATTCAATGGTTTTGAGGGGTTTGTAAGGAATCAAACATAAGTTACTAACTCTGTATAATTAAGTACAGTTTCATACCCAATTTTAATTAATATTTTCGACATTAAGATTTTCATTGGTGATAGCTAAAAGGTTATATGTATTTATGTCTAATTGACAAACACAAGTGAAAGTGTCAGTTGTCAAAAACAAACTGGAAGTTAAGGAAAAGAAAAGTGGAAAGGAAGGAAAAGATGCAGCCATTATTCAATTCAATTACTTCCTCTCAATTTTTTTTTTTTTTTTTTTTGAACTGTCAGGTTCACCCAGTACAAAACCCCAGTCAACTTGAGCTAGAGGATTACTTTAATGAATAGTTTATATGGATAGGAGGGAAAGATAATGGTTAACTCTAGACTTGAACAGGTTAAGATTATAGTGATTGGAGAAACATTCTCTTGGGAGTCTGTGCCACTGTGCAGTGGTTCATGGGAAGGAGCTGTTTGAATGGAACTTGCTTCAAACACATGGAATACAGTGGAAATGTGGGTGGTTTGCTACTATGTAAGTGGCATGGCAGATTCCTAGCCATGAAGGTTAGACCTGGTGAAACCAAAGAATGCAGTTTTTCCGAGTATGGAAGTAGTGATGAAGCAGTAAGAGACTTGCTACATCCCACCTGTGAGGGAGAGGTTGAATGATGGAAAATAATTCTTCTCCAACAAGGACTCTGAGATGCTTTTGAACTCTATCAAGACTGGAAAATGAGGATTGGGAAGTTCCTGCCCAGATATGGCAACAGTACTCTGTTTTTGGTCTGACTTCCTATGAATAGAAAATTTGCTCAATCAAAAACTCAGATGTGGACTTTGATATAAAGTAAAAAATTGAGTGGAATTTAATTTTAAGTGGACACTAGAGTTCAGATTACTGTATATCATTATTAGACATCAGAACTGGGGAAAGAAAACGGTTTTAAACACCTGTGTAACTAACGGCGAAAATCAAGAATGTTTTGCTAAAATCTGTTAAGGTATTCTTTATCATTATTCCAAAACTTTGCTTAATCTTAGGAATCTATTAACTTTAGTTTTGTGTAACACGTGGTTGCCTCAGGCCAGGTTTGCAACGTTCAAACACTGAGCTTAAGACTTTAACAAATCTTATCTAAACAAAGTTTGGGTGAAAGAGTCTCCTGTCAAGGATGTCACAAGATGAGTGACTTGGATAACAATTCTATGCCTTTACACAAGAACTTTACACAAAATAGTTTATATATAATTTCTTGTTATTTATATATTATAAATTATTTTAATTCAAACTTCCTTATCAGATTGTGATAGCTATTAGAGAGATGTGGTTAAATATACTTTAATGTTTAAAAAAAAAATTTATTCAGTATGATTATTGTTTAAGTAATAAGCATTGTAACATAGCACAAATAGCCATATTGTGGAAAAATAAATTTCAACAATAGATGCATTTTTTTACGTATTTATGGTTATTTTTTAACTTATCAAAAGCGACATTCTTGTACATGTAGTTATGGATAATATTATATATTAATTATTATTTTTTTTTTAATTAATACCTACTTATGCTCAGTTGTTGATATTAATAGTTATCTGCTGATGTGTTAAAGTTTTGGAATAATGCAATAATATAAACTTAAATTTAATCTCTCTGATAGATGTCATGATCTGTAAATTTAAGAAAATTAAAACTAATTTCTAGTCAAATTATTTCCATAGGTAAACTGAAGGGTGTGCTTCAAAATCTATACACATTTGGTTTCACTAACAGCCTTATAACTATATAAACTTTGAAGATATTTAAAAGGTGTGTTAGTTTTTCTTTAATCTGCTGTGATTCTTCAGGGCATGGGCAATCATGGCTCCCAACAACCTTTTTTATGTTGTTGCTAGCTGGCATAGAAATACATAAATTTTGAACATATTTAAAATGTTTCATAATTCTTCTTTTATTGGTGATGAGCATTTTCAAAACTTGACTGAAAAATATGTAAAACAAAAAGTTGCTATGGTAACAGCTTTTCCTTAGATTTATGTGCTATTTTAGGCAAACATTTTCAAAATGTCAGCACAAAAAGAGAAAAATAGTTCTTATGTATTCTATATTGCACACACATTTCTTCTAGTGGAAATATTGAAGGCTGCAAATTCTGTGTGCTCTTAAATAGAATCCAATGATAATTCTTGGTTTTATTTTGTAGTTATGACAGCAGTAGAAGTTTATTAAGTCAACATTAAGTTTAAATAACAACATGCAAAATGCATTGGTTGCTCACATAACAAAATGGACCACAATTTTGACATGGAAAATGCTACTTTGATTAAAAGAGAAAATAATCGACAGATGAAAATGTCTGGATCGTTCCTTGATCACTAGTTCAGCAATGATCAATTTTTGCCCAGGCTCTTATAATATATCACCATTCTTGCTTGATTTTTATATCTTCACAGTGTAGGATAGTCAGAGACGGAAGTGATGGAGAGAAAAAGAATACAGACGATTTCTGCTAGATTGAGGAACAAAAAAAATTTAAAAAAATATTCTTTCAAAAATTATGTCAACAAACCCCAGTTTGATGAAATCCTAATGGATCAAACATATCACAAGAGCAGTTCCAGTTCCCATTTTTCTAAATGCTGTTTGTTGATTATATAAAATTATACAAAATTATATATTCTTATATTATATATATATATATATATATATATATATATATATATATATAATGTGTGTGTTTGCATTTAACAAATATTATTACTGTCACCAGAAGAGTCCATGACAGAGAGGAGCAAATTGCCTATTTCTTTGAAGTGCAATCTTCTGGTGACAGTAGAAATTCGAGAAGTTTTTACAAGAAATGTGTTTAAAGGATTAAATTGTGATTGGTTCAACAGATGAACACTGAAAGCAAAATCTGTTTGAAGTTCTGAAGAGTTCTCAAACCTAACCAAGAAGGTAATGACATAAACATGAAAGGTGCATGCAGTTCCAACCACTTGACACATCATTCCTCAAATCTGTTTAATCTCCCCAACCCAAATTCTGCTGTTTAGTCACTGGAATACTGCTATTGTTACCTTTGGATCATCTGAAGATGTCCGCTTTTTAAAACTTCTTCTTGAAGCATGGAAACTTGAAATAGTCAGATGGAGTAAGGTGGACACTTGATGTGCTCATGCCTCCAAGTTCTTCAAAACATTCCTCATCTTGCCAACCCTTTGAGCAAAAAAGTGACCATCTTCCTGCAGCTTCACTTACCACTTTTATTTCAACAGCTCCTTTTAATTGGCACAGCAAGCTCAAAATCAGACATTTGGTATTTTTGGAACCTTATTGAAGTGAGATATATATATAGTTTGAAATTAGATAGTCTCTGGATTTCAGTACTGGTTGAATTTAGTCCCAACTCCAAGTTATCATCATTTGAAGTTAATCAAAACACTTGTTTAATAATTTACTTTTAGATGATCAGTTCTGGATGGTTGCTTTTTATTAGAAAAGTCATTGAAATCTTGTTGAAATGAATTGCATAAGTTACAGATAAGTTTAATTTGAAACACTTAAAAAAAAAAAAAAATGACCTATGGATTTTGGCAATTTACTGGATCTTGGGTTGTAAACAAGACACTGTCAAATTATCAAAATTTATGGCTATAGTTTTTTATTTTTGTCTCTGATCCTCTGACTTTGAATAACACAAACAATAATGTCTGAAGCAGAAAATTTTTTCTTTTTTAGTGTAAGTTCACAAATATGAGAAAAATTTGCAAGATGTAAGAAAATTGTTCTCAGGGGGATATTTTAGAAATTAGGTTGGTGCAAAAATAATGACGTAATAATGTCGTTTTTTGATGTTAAAAAATACGTCAAAAAACGACATTATTACGGCATTATTTTTGCACCAACCTAATATATTCAGTTCCATATATCCAATAAATTGGTCTGTACCCTCTTTTGATTCTATATGATGGACACTAAGTATCAGTTTTCAATATAACTTTCTTTGTATTTTTCAGAAAATTATAGTTTAGATCTCTATTCCTATATTTTTGTGGTGCTGAAACCATTTTTGGCACTGAAAATCTTCAAAAAGGAAATCTAAGTGAGTTAAATGCAAAAAAGAAAATTAATTAAGAAAAAATGAATTTGGAGAAGGCTCTTGGGATATTTAAATCTGAAATAATGAAATATAGTTAAATTTTAGTAAGACAAGAGTTTCTCTAACCTACCCATTTGCCTCCAGGCTAATATGACAAATATTTATGATCTAAAATTTTCCAAATTCCAGGGAAGAACTCTTGGTATGTTTTTGTTATGCAGTACTATTAGACCACTCAAACTGTTCATATTGTTACCAAAATTCAGACCATTTCAAAGTAGTAGGGGGGTTATCTGTTGTTGGACAAAGCCAGAGGTGTGAAGATTTCCTTGTATAAATAAGATGAGTGAGAGAAATGGGGTGGGGGTGCAGGCAGAGAATGTAAGAAGATAGGTCTGTATAAACTGATTTTCCTCCTTCCCCTGCTGCCATTAATAAATCCGCAAACACAATTGTAGATAGAGAGGAATACAGTGCCAAGACTGAGTTCTCTTGAATTATTACAATTTCTTGCTAGAATAATTTTCCTACTGAAAGATCAACTAGGTTACTTAGAAAGATTAATAATTATTTACTCCTTTATCAGGAGGCACAGTGGAGTAATGGATAGTGGCTCTGATTGTGGAATTAGAGAGCCGAGTTCGAATTCCACTCAAATCCACTACATTCACTTATGTGCTAATACACTTGGGAAAGGTATGAATCTGCTTCATCTCTGCCCAGCTATGGATAAATAGCAGGATTGACCGGGTTCTATAGCCTTGGATGGCAACTGGTCTGTTGCAGAAAGAAATGGCAACCTACTGCGGGAAAATATCTGCCTTGTAACTCATCTATCGCAAGATACATGATTGCCTAAGCGTGTATCATGCATGGCGCATAACTGACTCCTTTATGTATTTTTCAGAAAATTAGGGTTTAGATCTCTATTCCTATGTTTTTTGTGGTGCTGAATCCATTTTTAGTATTGAAAATTTTCAAGAAGGAAGTCTAAATGGGTTAAATTCAAAATTTAAGCTCTTTGAGAATTTTGATTCATCCTTGATGATCAGGGATTTAGACCTAAACTCCAATTTGTTTTTCTTAGAAATGTGGATGTTTTGTTTTAATCTTCCTCTTAAGTACAAATAACATTAAAACCCTTCTATAATTGAGCTGAATCATTCAGAAGAGAGCCAAAGATTGAAATAGCCCAGACCTTTCCCCGTTGACCTTTGGATTTTGAATGTTTTTGACCATAGAAAATCTGAGTCACCATTCCATGGACACTTGTTTGATCATTGGATCATTATGGTTTAGCCATGTTTGATTAATAGTGAGAAGTCATTTAAAAAAATACTACTAGGTCAGTGAAAATATAGTTATACCAACTTGAAGGTAATCCACTTGATATTATTTCACTTGGCATTCAGTCTTTTTCTTGTTCACTTGGCTGACAGTTTCTGTCTATGCAACTATTTTTGAATTATAAAACCAACACATTACCTGGACATCTCTAATGTCACAGTAATTTTTTTCTGAGATTTGTTGATTGACCTAAATTAGATAGTGAACAGGATCAAGAAATTCATGAGTTCATATTGCTGAAGGTCACCGAGACAGTTGTTGTAATTTGAACCACAAAAGAAGCTGACACGACTTATTCACAGTTAACTATGACAGGAACTTGTCAGCCAATCATGCTCTCATGGATTTCATTTGGCATTTTTATTCTACAAGAACTTCACAGAATACCAGAATTCAACAAATGAAAATGTCATATTTACCCTTTATTTCAGTCAGTCTATGATTAAAAATAGATTAAAAAGTAATGCAAAGATTCTGCTAATTGTATACAGTATAAAAGAACACACCATTTTGGCTACAATGACAAAATAATGCTTAGGTTTAGTTCCTGCAGTTCAAACTTTCATAGCAAAGACACACCATACCATGTACACTGGAAATAATTACTACCATTTCCAGCATGTTCCATTCAGAAAGCTTCTTCCCAATAACAGCTACTTTGTGGATCAAACTCCAGACTGGATAAGTCTCATGACTGATACAATCTTAATCTTTTTCAAGTCTAGGATAAACACTTACCTAGGCAAATTGGTATTTTACTTTATATTAGGTTGGTGCAAAAATAATGACGTAATAATGTCGTTTTTTGACGTATTTTTAACGTCAAAAAACGACATTATTACGTCATTATTTTTGCACCCACCTAATAGAAGAATATTTTTTTTTTTTTTTTTTTTAAGATAAAATGACAAAATAATAATCAGGGAATTGCTTTGGGCTGAGAAATTTTCTACTCCAGCTTTTATAGATGTTCATTCCATTTTATGTGAATGATATAAAATAATTTCATAATTCTGTAATGGAGAGGAAATATTATTAAAAAAAAAATATGATATTTACGTGTATGTGATGAAGCACTTTGAAGTATTATTAATGCTTGACTTGCGTTTCTTGCATCTGAAATTAATTTGGTTAATTTCTTTCATATAACCTGTCATTCTGTACATGTTAGTAAATACTGTCAGTTAGAAATAAAGAATAAGCCTTGAGAAAAATTCAAATTTGCATCCCATATCCTAAGGACTCTACTTGCTGTAGCAACTGCATTACCAATTAGGCTACTGGGCAAGAATTATCAGCATCTAACCATAGAACTATAGTCCCAGCATCTCCAAATGCATATATGTAACAGCCCCTTTTTTAATAGCAATGGTAATATTAATCATTTCTCTGCAAGGAAACATTTCGGATTCCTTAAACAAGCAACCAGTACTGTTATCGGGTGAAATTTATAAAATCTTTCTCTTAAAACAATTTTTGAGAAAAATAGATTTTCATGTCAAGTAGTTGTTATTGCTCTTTCCAGTACTGATGGGTGTTTCCTTAACCTTTTATTTGAAATAGTGTGGAATGTTAACATCTGGTCATTATTTTTCTTTGAGATGTGTGCTATCCATTGTAGTTGTTGCTGCTGTTGATAGTCCTCAAGTGATGTGGTTTCTGTTATTTGATGCAGTTCTTTGTTTGTGAATCTGCAGTGCCAGTTCACAATGTTCAAAGAATGATGATCTTTTAATGTTAGATGTAACAGTATTAATTCTCCTAAATATATAACAGGTTTAAAAAAAAAAAAAGAATTTGAAGCAGGAAATAATTAAAATGAAACAATTAAAAACTCTGAACTATTAATAAGGAAAGAACAGATTAAAAATAATTAGGAGCCATAAAATGAATTTGGAGAAGACTCTTGGGAGATTTAAACTTGAAATAACCAAATATAGTTAAGTTTTAGTAAGACAAGATTTTCCCTACCCTACCCACTTGCCTCCAGACTAATATGACAAAGATTTATGATATAAAATTTTCCAAATTCCAGGGAAGAATTCTTGCTATATTCTTATGCAGTACTGTTAGACCGCTCAAACTGTTCATATTGTTACCAAAATTCAGACCAGGGGTTTGGCCAGACCACATTTCAAAGTGTGTGTGTGTGTGGGGGGGGCATCTCTTCTTGGACAAAGGAAGGTCATGAATATGAAAAAGAAAAAATGTAATAAATCAAAGCCAGAGGTGTGAAGATTTCTTTATATAAATAAGCAAGACAGATTGGGTTGGTGGGCAGGCAGAGAGTGTAAGAAGATAGGGTCTGTATAAACTGATTTTCCTCCTTCCACTGCTGCCACTAACAAATCCGCAAACGCAAACTTAGATAGAGGAGAATACAGTGCCAAGACTGAGTTCTCTTGAATTATTACAATTTCCTGCTGAAAGAACATTAACCAGGCTACATAGAAAGATTAATAATTATTTACCCCTTTATGTATTTTTAAATTCTTCCATTTGTTTTCATTAAACCTATTGTTAGTTATCGACACAGTTTGTTGGTTTGTACTGTGAAATTGGATTTCAGCAGGCACATAGAAATTACCATGGCCACGGATATTTCACATTTGAAATCTCAGCGGAAACATGACAACCACTGGGCAAAATTTTTATAAAATCTGGTTACCTCCCCTCTCACTGCTATCAACATGCAATGACCAGGAAGACTGAAAAAAACCAAGTAATGACATCAAGAATACTACATTTTTTGTTAGTTCTCAAACAGGGGAATGGTAGGTCACTGAAACAAGAGTGAAGTGTTATATATTGACTATTATTATCAATTTTACAGTGCTTCATCTTTTTATAGTTTGGGTAAGAGAATCAAAACCAATTATAATTTCAGGATCATTAATTTTATGTATTTTAGGTAGTCTATACAACCATGCTGAAATAGATTGTCTTGTGGCAATATTTTCATAAGTTCTATTCTCAATAAGATTTTTATATTTTTCTTTTTATGATAGCATTGAACTGTTGTAGTTTTTATAATTTTTTTCCATTTTATTTCTTTCACCACAACTTTTGTTTGTCATGAAGAATATTTAATATTCTTTTATGGTAATTGTTTTCTCTTATTACGATTCTATTTACTTTATTTGGATTTGATATTTTTTTTAATATGACAGGTTTCTTAAAATTTCATATGCAACAACTCTTGTTTTTAAGTGTACTAATAATATTAAATGTGACAGAATATAAAAATCATGTTGAATGGGAAATAACATTGGTTTGTAATAAGTAAGCAAATTTTATAATTTTTTTTTTATTGGTAGGGAGACTTTTTTTTTTTTTTTTATTGTACTAGGGAGTGTTTGTTTCGCATAGTGTGAGTGGCCATGGTTAAATGACAGAACTACCCCAACAAAAAAGAAAAAAAAAAAGAACAGCAAAAAATAATATAAAGCAAGTAAACAATATATGCAAGAAAAATTAGCACTAATAAGGCAAAGTGACATTAATATGGCAAAAAGTTCACAAACTAAGAATTGGGGTTGACACACAAGAGTAAATTCAGATTAGCAAAAGTAGTGTTCTGACTCCAAGACAGACTGAAACTGAGTCAGATGAAAATGACAAGTGGCCTAATCTTATTGAAGGAAATGTGACTGCAGCCAGTATTTCACCATGGACAATCAATCAACCCAAAAGTCTTTGCTAGAATTAAATAAAACTTCTTAAACAAAAAATGCACCCACTCACATTCCAGGACAAGTTTTATGGCATACTGGAAAACTATGCTAACCATACACTCATCTATACAGATAGGTCAAAGTGTGTGGACTAGACAGGATGTGTAGCAGTGAGCCAAAATATTACCAAAAAAAAAAAAAATGCCTCCTAAAGGGAAGCTTTATTTTTACTGTGGAGCTTTATGCAATAGAGCTAGTTCTCAACATCATCACACAGAGCAAACAAAATTTTTTTTAAATTTTCTCTGACTCGCTGTCCGTCCTAATGGCTTTGAAAGGAAAACGTCCAATGATCCACTTGTTATCAAACAATTATGCAAAATGAGATCTACTTGCAAACATAAGTACATCATATCATATTATATTGTATTTCTAACCACATCAGAGTGGAAGGTAAAAATAAAGCAGACCTAGCAGTCAAATCAGTTTTAGATAGGGTTTGGTTTATTTTGTTTTGTCATATCAACCTCAATGAGTTTTAGATATTGATCTAGATACAAGGATCAAAATTCCATACACCATCTTTAAGGAGGTCATTAGCAAGTCTATTCAAAAAGAATGGAAATGGTGCTGGGATGATAACCCACACAACTCTTTGCAATTTGTTGTATAGGAATAAAGTGTCACTGCCAACACTTGAGTTTGAACATAGATCACCAGTGAACAAACACAGGTGATCCCATTGTTGAATTAAGTAGACCACATGACCATAGAGAAAATGCATATATAGGAAGTCGTGTGATGTCTAAATGATTGCATTTACTATTCTATTACAGTCTGGATCACTATTTCTATTCTATCCTCTGTTACTATACAAACTGCTATTCTCTACTCACTATACTATTTCTCTATTCCGATCACTATATGGATTACTATTTGAATGAGTATTATCGAGCAAGTACTATTAGTGCAAGATTATTCAAAGGCATCTAACACCAGTATTGTTCAACAGTGTACTATAGTTGTATCTGTGATTACAAAGTCTATACTACAACGAGCATTCGTTGGCTTTACAAAAATGGCAACAGGTGTTCATTGACCTCATAAAACCATTCAATCTAAACGACAAGAATGGAAGTTGGCTTTCAGGAAATCTCGAAAGGAAGAAGTAGTACTGGTCTACTTATGCACTGGTCATATGAGACTAATTCATTTATACTTACTAAAAACAATGAAGATTAACCAGTATGTCAAGCATATGAAATGTCATACACTATTAAACACATTAACTGAATGTTCACACCTCCCTCTATCTCAAGACAAAAATGCTATAATATAAACATGTATGAGCTCTTTGAGAAAGCAAAAGTAGATGGTATAATATTATTTCTTAAAACAGTTGGTCTATACCAAAAATATAAACCAAATGAGAATGTCAATAAAATCAATTTCTCTACAAATTATTAGGTTGGTGAAAAAATAATGTCGTTTTCTCACATAGTAACATATGTGAGAAAACGACATTAATTTTGCACCAACCTAATATATTTGAAAAGAATATTTCAATGAAACTAGGCTCAGCAAAAACCCTCTTTACAAAAATATGTCAATGAAACCTGATCTATAAACTGATTTCTTATAAAGAATACATATTCTATTCATATGAATCCTGAAATTTCTTGTCGGCATTAAATAACCCATTGGGGTTTACATGGCGTAAAACAAAATAAACCAAATCAAACCAAACCATTCATGGTAGCCTCTCATTCAAAAGTTTGAACATTCCCATGCCCTTCACTAAGTGTCCTACCAACATAAGCTGTTACAGGTGCTCTGAACCTGATCATTATACCAAGGATTGCCCCAGGGTGGAGTTGTAGCCATCCATGAATGGCACAATAATGAGTACAGTGTTTTTGATGCCAAGCACTAGGTTATATTGCTATACCTGTCTTCTCCCCACAAAAGAAATAAATGAGACACTCCCAGTGATAAAGGCAAACATAAATGGAATATCATGTCCAGTATTGGTGGATTCTTGCTGTTCCTGCTCTCTCATGAATAATTACAAAGAGAATATCAATGTATTGAAGGCCAATGGAGAGGTCCTTAAGAATCAAGGAATTAGTACCATAGAGCTTAAAATAGAAACCAGTTAAAAATCACAGTCAGTAGTAGTGGACAGTAAATTCCTGGGATTCAACCTCATGCTGAGAATGGAGATCATCACTAAGTTGAAATAACTAGCTTGGGGAAGGCTGTATTCTCAATGGAAGTTGCTGATAGGTACTGCCCTTAAAATTAATGAAGTCCATTTTAACACTGAACCTGACTGAAACAAAAATCTGGACTACAACTTGGAAATCGTCAAATTGTCACCTACTAGAGAAATTGAAAAATATGGTGGCCAAATATTGTGTATCCAAAGGAGTCAGAACATTGCAAGATAGTGTCTGACTACAGTGGACTTTGTGAGATTCTGAAGAATTGCATTCATTCTTTTACAGAATTCAACAGGCAAGAGGTGTGTAAAAAGAAACTATTAGAATAGAGCTTATGATTATATCTAGTTACTTCAACTGTAAAATAATGAGATCTCGTAGCCAATTGTATGCTTAAATTCATGTGGTCAAGTTACAAAGGAAGAGAGTTAGAAAAACTGCCATGAAAATATTTATAGAAAAGACAGAGGGAAGTCATATCATGTCACAGCAGTGGGGCAATGACTGGAATTGAGATGCCAAGTTAGGACCAATAATATTATTGATCCTTTTTTGGATTTTCAAAAGATATATAGCTGGATCAGCATATCAGATATGACGGCAATATTCAATGCATGGAAGAATGTTAGCGTTATAAATATGCAAGATTCTGACAAGAAAGAGTGTGTAGC
This sequence comes from Acanthosepion lycidas, assembly GCA_963932145.1. Lineage (NCBI taxonomy): Eukaryota > Metazoa > Mollusca > Cephalopoda > Sepiida > Sepiidae > Acanthosepion > Acanthosepion lycidas. The sequence goes on from OZ010590.1 coordinate 37,541,722, forward strand.
ACAACACCGTGAAACATCCTTCTCAGAAGCAGACTTAACAATTGATTCAATATAATCACTTAATTTCCTCTCAGTAGAAATCATGATATCAAGAAGGTGTAAAGAATTGCTCCCTGGGGTCAGTGTAAGCTATGCTGATGGAGGGTAAAAATGGTTCTCTATAATGATTAAAGAATGTTGTGTTGTTTTTTGTTTTTTTTTGTTTTTGTTTTTTTAGGCATTCAAATTTACAAGCCAATTCTTGCTCCCTTTAACAACTGATTGGAAGTTGTTTTCAAGAGCTTCTGCCAATTTTGCTTTGTCAGACCTATTAAGATAGGAGTAAATAATTGTTTCATCAACATAAATACTGAGTTGAGACTTGAAAACCTTTTTTAATAAAAAAAATAATCATAAAATTTGTACCTTTTTCTTTGGTTTAAAAACAAACTACCAAACTACTTCCTTGATTATCTGGATATGAAAGGAAGAGAAAAAATTCAAATTTCCTGAACATTTTTTTTTAATCATACAAACTAAACCAATTTTAATATTTTATCTCGGACAAACATTTTCAGAATTTATAAAAATGTAATTAGTGTTTGATAAAAATAATGATAAATCCAGAACTGTGCTTGTTAACTGTAACCCTATCATTTGATGAATTCCAACAGCATCAACAATGTTTTTTCTTTTTGTTGTTTCATTCAATTCTCTTTGAACATGACAGCTCTCAGTCCAAATGATTTTTTTCTCATGTAAATGATAAACTACACTACAAAAAATATTTTAGTAGAATATATAGTTATCTTAAATTACAGCTTTATATTTATTTGTTTGTTTTTGTAGCATTTGCAATACAAGGAGATTGAAGGTGACTTGTTTCAGTGCCCAGATACCAGTTCTTTGGCTCATTGTGTCAGTAAAGATTTATGTATGTCGAAAGGGATAGCAAGTATTTTCAAAACAAAATTTGGACGTGTTAACGAATTAAAAAGACAAGGTAAGCAATTCTGTTAAATAAAAATATTATTTATTTTATTTCTAATCACTAAATTTTCACTTTGTTTCTAAATTTTTCATTAAAATTAGAATTTCTTTGAATGTTTCTTCCACTGAAAACTTTTTGTAACTATCTTGATGAAAAGTTGAAATATGTTTTTTCTTTATAAACATCTAATCAGTTTGTGGTTGAAAATTTAATTCTACTAAAATCGTTTTGCAACATGCTGATTGATGGACGGACTAACAGAAATCACAGAAATTTATATACAGATTTTGAGGAACTCTATACGTATTTTGGTTAATCTGATTTGAAATATTTTGGTTTTAATTGAAATTGACATTTAAAAATTTTTTTCCATTACATTTTTCTTCCTTTTTGTTTGGTGGGAAATGGGTCATTTTGACATTCTCAGCTATTTATCCTCAAAATTCAAAGACCTTGATGTTCCCCCTAATAAATGGTCACCATTAAAATATTTGTCTACATTATTGAACTCTGCTTAATATCATGTTGCTTTTTAGTCTATAATCTTAAAATCAGTTGGACTCAATGCTTTATTCTATGTATTTTTGTATAATCTTAACAGGTCCAGGGTCTGTTTTTGTTTAGGAATTGTATATAAAATATCAGTACCGATGAAAATTCTATTGTTTTCTTATTTAAATTTTCTGACAAATCATCATTTTTAATTTAACAATTAAATAAGTTACATGACTGTAACATACCCATAGAAATTCTCCTATTACATCATTAAATATCTGAGCTGAACAAATATTACAATAACAATCATGTGTGAACGTGGGTTATTAAAAAAAGAGGGTACAAATGAAAAGATATGTGTCATTCTTCTGCTAACACCAAACAGCATCTGTTATATATTATTTTTTTTCTTTCTTCCATTGCACTCAAAATTGAGTGGTCCATTGTTTATCTAAGGCAATGGCAGGGAATTAAGTAAGCAGGTACTTTTCACAATTCTTGAATGTGAGTTAATGATAGTACCCCAGAGTAATACCAGTTGGATAATAGATAAAAGGGTTAGGGACTTATTCTGACTGCTACCACTGTACCAAGAATTTGTATGCAGGGTACAGAGAGTGTAACACATTGCTAACTAAATTACTGAAAAACAAACAGGATTAGAATAGGGCAATCATACATTCAGTTGGTTTATGGCTCAATAGACTCTGAAGTGGAAATCCTTTTCTTCATGATTTTAGATCTAGAATTTCTCAGACTGAATAAAAACCTTGCAAAAAAAAAAAAAAACAAACACAAAAAAAACTCCTGTCTAGTTCAAATGACTGCAATGTGTGAACATTATTTTTTTTTTTTTTTTTATCTCTTTCAATCATAACTGTTTTTATTGTAATTACTTTCCCTGATTAGCTTCTGTCTATTGACTTCCACTGTAGCATAAAGTTTGCATTCAGGGTAGACCCATTATTTACAGGAAGTATTTTTTTTATTTCAAGAGAAAGTTTGATGTTTTGCTAATAGAATATCTATCCTTGCAGTTAAAGTACATTATGACATCTTTCTCTGAGAGAAATGGCTTATTTATTTAAAAAAGAAAATTACAAAATTATTTAACTTAAGATAAACAATTGGTACTCTGCTTATGTTGCTTGAACCTCTTTCTCTTTTTACTACACACCCCAAACATTGTCTACAGAATTACTACCCTCCTCACAGTTGATGCGCATGTGCGCATCTAGGCTTTGAACTGGATTCCCTGTTAACCCTGCAACAACTTGAACATGCTTCATACTAGGTAAGCCATGCTCTGCATTGCTACACTCTCTCCTGATCTCGTGATCACACCAGGTCACTTTTGTCTTGCGCTTTTCTGTAATGGAACAGAAGAGGTTTGTGTGTTTAACACGGTAGTGCCATCTGTTGAGGTGAATCGGACGAGGGAAGTCTTTTCATCTGGGTCTGGTGGGTCCTCATCATCCATAGTATCACTGGGCATTTGTGTGGAATCCGTGTGTTCTGTTAAGATTTCTGGATCTGATTTTTCAACTGCGCTCCCGCATTCTGAGGACTCACTGTCAAGGTCCAATGACTTAACAGGGTGAAAGTCCCTAATATGGTGCAGCATCCTGTTGACAAGAACTGAGCGTAGACCATGGTGTCCAGTCACCACACCCTTTCCAAATTTAGATGTGCAGATGGTCTGCAGAGCTTTCACCCATACTACATCTCCAATTTTGATTGTTGCATTCTCTTCGCATGCTGGTGGAGTTGCAACATCTATACATTTTACCCGCACATGGTAGGTGTAGATTTCATTTGCTGGGGCTGTGGAGGCTGATGTATCGTCCTTTGGCATTATATTGTAGAGATAAACCGCTTCCTCCACAGAACACTGCTTTCTGGCGGCAATGTGCTTGATGGTGTAATGGCACCTTTCCACTAAGCCATTACTCACCGTACGCACATCGAAAGCGCAGATGAACGCCCCATCCTTCTGTAAATTTTCTGAATGCACTCCCGTAGAATGCCGCACCATTGTCGGCGAGTAGTTCAGTCAGTGGTCCTCGTTCGAATAATATTGACTTCAGATGACGCTGGCAGAGTCCTAACGGAACAGTGGGCACCATATGAAGAACCGTGTAGGGCCACAATCGATCAGCGTCAGGTCGTGTCTGCTGCCAAGGTGGGCCACGTCCACTCCTATTCGGCACCAAGTGTATTGTATTAGGTTGGTGCAAAAATAATATCGTTTTTTCCACGTTAAAAAGTACGTCAAAAAACGATATTATTTTTGCACCAACCTAATATTTAGCTGTCCAGCTTTCCACTGTACCGGAGAACGGTCTATGGACTGACATGCCTCACATTGTCCCACCATCTGCAGGATTGGCCTGCCTCACAAAATACAGGGTGCACCAGGTGAAATGATCGGCCCGGTTTGCCTGATCGCGCCTGCATTAATTCCCTATCGCAGGATCCTCCTGACGTGCTCTGGTAACTGTTTCAGTGAGCATGCATTTTAGTAGGGCATTGCAGGTCTTGTCGTCCCATCTTTGGTCATCGTGTTTGCTCGTCGCTTCAGAAACGCAGTCTCTAGTCTAAGTCAGCCACACACTGAAAAGTGACCGGTGAGTTTCTCTCATACAGAAAATGCGCTTCGACGAGTAATGGCGGTTGAAATTGGTCGGATCTCTGTCCCTCGTCTCCACTGAAGTATATCATGCTCACCACAGACGTACAATGACTTTGGCCCCATACTTCAGCTTCTTGGGGTCATTGCACGAGAGTCTGAAATTGGTAAAGTGCTTCTGAACTTGTTTCGTCGAAACTAGGCTTTCATTGACGTAAATATCGTAGATGCATACCGACGTGGCATGTTTAATCGACTCACCTTGTGCCAGTACCCCATCGATTATCAACCACATTATAAGGAGCGCTACATTCAGTCCGAAACTTGCGGATGTGCACCTGCAGATAAGCTTTTCTTAAATCCAGAAGTGATACATTATTTCTCCGTTGCCGCCATTCTCCTAATTTGGGCGCACAAACGTCAGCATTCACGGTGAACGTGTCAACGTATTTAATCAGCTCCCATTAGTCCATGACAGGGCGAACCTTTCCCTTGTTCTCTTGGACCACAGTCATCAGTGAAATTAAACCCTTAGCTGGCCTGAGCTCCTTCCTGGAATACGGTATCAACCAGCCATTATCCAACCAGATTCGCAGCTCATGCTCGTACTCACATTGCACAAAGCTGGACACGACGGGTTATTCAACTATCGTGTTGCGCAGCATTGCTGAGGTTTGACCTCCCGTCCACTTCCATGTTGCGTTCCAAACCTTCGCCGCCTGGTCAAATGTGGCGCTGAAGTCATGGGAGGGGTTCGCTGCAACAGGACTCTACTGTACATGATGGAGAGGTTGGTACCCCTCCCATATCTTTTAAAGTGTTCATCCCAATCAGCAGGTCATATTCCAGAGTGAGTCACCAGGACATCTACTTTGGTGGGATTACCACCATTCAGACTCGCGTTGACGACCCTGACACTGCGCAGGCGTTAGTTTCTCGATTGATGGTCATCACACACACAAACCTTTTTCATCTATGATCGGCACACGTCTTTGCTGGCTAATGATCGGTAGTAACTGGAATCAACAAGCACTGTACATGACCTCCCTTCAATTTGGACTGCGATTACCAGTAGTGCTAAATTTTTTATCTGCTCTAGGAAAGAGACTGGCACTATCGTCTATTCCCTTGTTTCCTTTCTCGGACAGGTACGCGCAGGTTAACCCAGGGCGTGGCACTGAAAACAACGCACCTCTGGATACGACCCCAGTTCATGCGCCCTGCTTCCTTCTTTAGATATGGTGTCCGTTTGACTGCTGAGACAGTCTCGTGCCAGGTGGTTCGCTTCGATACAAGCGTAGCGTGTAACGTCGGTATGGGGATAAACGGGGATGTCAAGACTCTTAGTCCGAGTTGCTGGTGATGCTGCTGCTATTACCTTTGTTGGTTCCAATGTGTCGTCCTTTAGGATAACCCGGGCACGCGCCAGCATCTGGTCAATGGACAGCATGTTCATTCTCGACGACACGAGCGCGCCGGATGCAACATGAAGAATTCATGACATTTATCAGGCAGAGCTACGGAAGCTCGCAGTATAGGTTGGTGCGGTGAGCGACCACGCGCACAAATGCGCATTTGTGGCTGGACTACTAGTCCAGATCAAACAACTCGTGTCGTCGAGAATGAACATGCTGTCCATTGACCAGAGTAGTCCAGCCACAAATGCGCATTTGCGCGCGTGGTCGCTCACCGCACCAACCTATACTGAGAGCTTCCGTAGCTCTGCCTGATAAATGTCATGAATTCTTCATGTTGCATCCGGCGCGCTGTGAATTGCTCATGTGCTGCGAACTCGTCCGCCACGAAGGCCGTATATAAGATAGTCTTTATTTTGTCTGCATCCTCCTCCTTCTCGTTTCTCGATTGTTGATAGACGTTCCCAACGGTCATTCTCAAGGGAATGACTTGTTCCAGCCATTTCACGTCGTACAGTCTGCAGACAAATTCTGCCTTTTCTATCAATTCGACCACCGCCGTCCTGGATAAGACGATAAACTACGTCCAAGAGCAAGGCCTTTGATCAGGAGGTTTTGAGGAGCGTGGAACCGCCTCTTAATTGCTGGTGTTCCCAGGTCCACCCTGACCCGGGGTGGTAGCACCTGTTAGGGTCCCAGCTATGGGCAAATAGTTAACACGCCAACTTGTGTAAAAATAGGTTTTAATACCAGAAATACTTTGTAATAAAAAAAATATTACCAGCAATAATTTTTGAAGGAAAAATTATTGTCAGCAAGACTTAAAAAAAAAAAAAAAATAATACCAGCAATACAAATAGCTAAAACAGATAAATTCTTTGAAAAAAATATGAGCAGTTATAGATTTCTTCAAGGGAAAATATTTCCAGAAATAGATTTTTGAAGAAAAACATTATCAGTAATAAAAATGTTGTCGGTATTAAGTAACCCATTGAGGTCGATATGCCGTAAAACAAACCAAACCAAACCGTTTGACCACCGATCCAGCACCGTCAAACAGGAGAATCAGCTTCAGATTGAAATCGGTGTCCATCTTAAGGGCCGAAATAACTTGTATTAAAAATTGGGTATTCTGCTTCTGCCGCCTGTATTGCTTTCTCTTTCTACTGCACACTACGAGCGTCATCTACAGAATTATTACCCTCCCCTAACAAGCTGCTTATATAGTAAGTGGCAGGTGTTGATACATTCGCATAGGTGTGATGTCCATTTCATCAAATCCCGGGTCGATGCGCATGAACATGCTTCATATTAGGTAAGCCATGCTCTGTGTTACTACAATAATTAGGTTAAAGTTATTCCAAAATTTGCTTGAAGATGAAACAGAACTAACGCTTTTAATTTAATTATATAATTAAATTTGAAGTTTTTGCTTCGGCTTTTGAAACATGGTAATTCTTGTGTAGTGAAGGAACCTTATTTTTAAACCAGTTATACTATGTATATAATTGTGTGTAAAACAAGATATACATAGGTATAAACAAGATTTGTCATTATATAACCCTCAGGATTGATGTGCCACAAAACTTAACCAACCAACCAATGAGGTGAATAAAAAGCAAGGAGGGAGCATGACTTCAAAGCAGACAGCAAACTTCAAGTCTCTGCATTTAAAAATCATTAATATTGATACCTTCATTTTCAACTGTTGTTCTTTGTTGGGTAATCTCACAAGTCATTACTATTAACTTTGAATCTTACATAATGTTTCACTATAGGGATTCTGATTAAGCCAAGCTTAGTGAATATTTATATGAAGGAGCTTATGGGAAATGCAGTTAGGAAGCTCATCTCATAAATTTTTGCTAGTGTTTAATCTTAGTGTTTCTTCTTGGTCCCCCTGCTGTATGGTTGGTCAGCAAACTAATCTTGCAGAACAATGTTAGTGAAGTGAATTTAATTGTCCTTATTTACATGTGGACTACTGTTCTCATCTTTGTTATTATGACAACATTTTGTCTGGATTGACCAGCATTTGATGAAGGTGCTTGTCAACCCAGGTATCCTTCAGAAAACTTTGAACTGAACCCTTTAAGATTGTTCTCATTACACTTATTGAGTACTGCTCAGTTATTGCTCACCCCAGTTCCACTGAGTTCAAATACACATTTGAACTTAAAATTACAATCACGAATCAATGCTTTAATCCACAAGGCTATTGTTCCATGGGACAGTCCTAAATGGAGAACTTAGAATCTTATAACTAACCTGCCTGCTGATGAGTGCTGCTGCTTTGTTGTGATTTCTTTCTTTCAGTTATTTTTTTTTTAATCATTTCACTCTAAGCAAGGTGATAAGTCCACTAGGATGCAAGGGGCTACAGGGAGTGGAGGTGGAAAAGAAAGAGGACTGAGAATGGGGAGGATTGAGAAAAGGACAAAAAAAATGGAATAGCATTCAAGAATAACTTGCATTTACATTTTTGAAGATTGTAGTTATCAGGGAAGCAAGAAATCAGAAAGAAGTTTCACATGTGAGAAAAGAAATTGTTAGAGTAGAAATGGCATGTGCATCTAGTTAGTTCAACAGTAAAACGGTGAGCCAATGCCAGTAGCATGTTTAAATTCATGTAGTCAGGGAACCAGGGAAAAAAAATCGTCTATAAATATTTTCATATTTTCTCTGTTTTGAGGAGATATATCCCTGGTCCTTTGACTACATGAATTTAAGGATGCTACATGTGGTTTCTAGGGATGCTACATGGCATGGTTTCCCTCTGTCTTTTCCAAAATTATTTTCATGGCAACTGATTTGCTGAAAGACAGAGGGAAGCCATGTCATGTTGGTGAGAAAGTGACTGAAATTGAGTTGCCTGATCATGATCGATTCACATTGCATATCCTTCTTTGGATTTTATCAAGAATCTTGAGATGTACAACAGGAGTACCAGACCAGATATGTCAACAGTATTCGATGTATAGACGAATGGTAAATTTATAAATATGCAAGATGGATTCTGACGAGAATCACTTTCAGGAACAACAACGTGCACCTAGTTTCTTTGCAGTGGACATAGCAATTGACTTGATATAGTCAGTGCACTTCATATCAGTGGGAAATGTGAGGCCAGATGGCACTGTTGCTCTCCTGAAGTCAGGCAGAAAAGATTCTGTGGTGATTAAATGAAACCAGTTTTGTTTTGGTGGCATTGAAATTTACAAGCCATTTCTTGCCCCAGTTAACCACTAGTGAATAAAATGTCTCTATTATCTACAGTAGAATTAAATTGTATCTCAGTGTATGGTAATTTGAGAAATCTAGTATTAATTGTTAAAACAATGAGTAGCTGGTTTCTTCTCATTTAATTCTCCTGTCATGTAGGCGTCTATGTATTTGCTCTTTCGATATATCTTGGGGCCCTCATTTTATATAGATACCTTACCTAAAATTTGACATTGAGATTTCTCAACCTCCAACTGCCCTAAACTTAGGGAAACTTTGCATAAAAAACATAGCTCTCATTCTTTAAGAATTTTCTGTCCCTCTCTTTCTGTCAAGATAATAGCGTTTTGAGCAGATAATATTAATATAAACAAACCCCAAGTTTGGAATTTAGGTATAAAACTCGTGGTCCTATTTGTTTAAGAGAATTCGAGTCATTCTTTTCTGTAAGGACGTGTTTTGGATAGATAGACTATCATAGTTGCCGACACGTTTCGTCCAATGTGAACTTCTTCAAGGCAAAAACGAAATGAATTTATTAAACAAAGTAACTAATAACAGAAGATGTCCTTCGCAACTGGAAAATTTAGAGAACGCTATTTTCATACTGTTAACTGAAAATTACGTCAATTACTGTCACGTGTGGAGATATTGTTTTTATAGCTGTGTTGACGGATTCAACTATTTTCTTTTGACTTTTTGATACTGTTATGTACGTTTGTAAGTAGTAATTCTGTTAAGAAAGGTAAAATAGGGAAAAAAGCCTGGACGTAGATTAATATTTGGGTAATATTCAATGGCGGAACTCTCGAGGATTTTCCTTCTGAGTGATTTATTTTCTTTTTTTTTTTTTTTTTTATGAATGTAGCATTTTTAAAATCAAAATTGTGGTTGAATTTATTTCTATGTATGACTAGGGCATTAGCTAAGTTGTTTTTTGTGTGAGGTCTTTTGTGCTTATAAATGCATTTTTTTTTTGTTTTTTTTTTTTAAAAATATTTGTTCCTCCAATATAGTGGGAGAAACAGTTTTGGCAATTTATTTTATAAATACCTGCTTCAGTAATATTGCTATTAGTGTTTGAGGACCTGAGTATATCTATAATTATTTTGGAAGTTTTTGTGACTATTTTAAGATTATTTAGATGGGATAGGTTGTTCTGGATAGTGGACGTGACAGAATTGGTCGGTAGTATTATGCATCTGTTTTCATGTGATTTACTGTTGGGGATTATGTTGTTATTTTTGTTTCGGTTGTATATTTTGTATGCTTTTCTTGGATTGTTGATGAAATGATATGGGTATTGTAGTTTTTGAATGTGTATGTTTCTTCTTTAAGTAAATATTGGGGACTGCAGATTCTTAATGCTCTTAGAAACCTACAATAATTCCAGATTTAATTTTAGAAGAGTGGTTTGAGTTGAAACTGATCAGATCATTTTTTATTTATAGCCTTTCTGTAAACGTAATTTTCAGTTAATAGTATGAAAATAGCGTTCTCTAAATTCTTCTAGTTGCTAAGGACATTTTCTTTTGTTATTATTAGTTACTTTGTTTAATAAATTAATTTCGTTTTTGTCTTGAAAAAGTCCACATTAGACGAAACGCGTCGGCAACTATTACAGTTTTCCTATTGTCTTATATATATATATATATATATATATATATATATATATATATATATATATATATATCCTCCAGATCTACAAATCAACAATTTGTCCTTGCGTGGAGTATTGCTGCCGTATATGGTCTGGAGCCCCTTCTGTCTACCTCCAGAGGTGGATATGCAATATAATTGGCCCTGCTCTGGCATCTCGTCTACAGTCACTTTCTCACAGACGCGCCGTCGCCTCTCTCTGTCTGTTTTACAAATACTTTCATGGCAATTGCTCCGAGGAGCTGCATTCGCTGGTTCCCAGACTTCGAGTTCAAGCGCCCAACGAGGCTTGCATCCCGCTCTCACCCTTTCACTGTCGAAACTCCTAAATATAGCCGTCTCTTCTACTCCAATAGCTTCATGTCTCGCACCTCTTGTCTGTGGAACTCCCTTCTCTATTCCAGTTTCCCTGAGAGCTATACTCTCCAGCTATTCAAATGTAATGTCAATCGACATCTCCAGTTGCCTTGATCTATCCACTATCCTTCTTCTCATCCTTTCCTCTATCACTCCTATCTGATCTTGCTCCAAATTTTCTGTAACCCCTTGCGTCCTAGTGGCTTCTCGCCTTGCTTGGGGTGAAACGCTTAAATATATATATATATATATATATATATATATATATATATATATATATATATATGTTATAAAGGACTGAAAATTATGGAGAGCCAGGGTCAGCCACGTCTTGAAGTGACACGCTTCTTCATGGAAAAAGAACTATCATTTTCGTTTTAAAAGTGTTTTATTTTTGATTATCTTTAAGTTCAATACAAAGTTGTCTCCCTTACATTTGGCATTCTCTGTGTTTGTATCTATGATTCTTGTTTCCTTTTTCTCCAACGTGTTCGGTCCAGTGTATCCTCAGCATCCTTCTGTAGAACCACATTTCTGTTGCATCAAGTCTCCTCTTCATCTTTCAGGAGATCGTCCAGCACTCACTACCATACAAGAGGACAGATATTACATAATTAGAGTAGTTTAGTTAGTACTCTTTTCCTTGTTTCTAGCGAAATTTTCCTAAGAGTTACAATGGATAAGAAATTGTGGAGAGCCATGATCGCCTACGTCCGGAGGGGACACGGCACATAAAGATGGAGAATGATTAATTAACCTAGAGGATGAAGGGGAAATCTAGGTTGGAACACACACACACACACATACACGTCTCTTGCTTCTCTTACGGCACCATTACCACTGGTAATTAAAAATGCGTGTACAGATGTATCCTTCGTTTTCCTTGATATATTTTTTTTATTTTCACTTAGAACTGTTTTAGCAAAAGTTTTTGATAGTCTCATTTTGGCATTTAAAAGTATCTGTTTCCATGTCTGACATATGCCCCTGAACAAATTAGACATCATTGTGTACCAGGAACAATATAGTATTGATAAATTGAAAAAAAACAAAAATATAAATCATGAAAATTGATGAAATACCAAACCAGTCTGGGATATTTATTTAAATTTTTATGCACCAGCATAAGTAAAAAAAAAAATAAAAAAAAATAAATACATTTTTTACTCTCTTAACTGCTTATGTAATAAGAAGTTATATTTTATTATTATAGACTGCTTTTCTGCTTTGTGAACACCATATTGTCTCTCATACAACTGTTTTTGTTCAAGGTATGTCTTTCCTATTTTGCAGGAATAACCCTAAAATATATCTAAATAAAATATTAGATAAAGAAAAATTATTTAAAGCAGGTTTTAGTCCTGAGTCCTAGACATGAAATGGTCGATAGGTTTTCACTTAAGTCGAAAGTACTGACTGTTTTTATTTTCCTTTTTTTTGTTTTTACAAAATATGCGCATCTTTAATAACTTTGTTATTTAATCTCTTAGACTTTAAACCAAAATCAAAACTTAGAAGATATTAAATTATTGCAGTATGACTGAAAATCTTTTACAAAAAGTGGACATTTTTAATCGTACTGCAATAATTTAATATCTATATCTTGGTTTAAAGTCTAAGAGATTAAATAACAAAGTTATATAAAGATGCACATTTTTTTTTTTTTTTTTTTGTAACAAAGTTATAAAGATGTAAATTTCTTTTGTGGAATTAAAACGGGTTTATTCAGTATTTAGTTATTACTTTTTTGTCAGCTAAATTTACTTTGGTTGCATCTTGACATTTATGATCAGGTAAAAAAAATCACAGAAATTCACAATTTTGACCAGGAAAAAAAGTCAGAAATTTAGCGAGGAAAAAGTTAGTTTATAGCAATTATATTAGTAATAAAATGAATAATATTTTAATAAAATATTGGCATGAAAGGTCACATTTTAATTTCTAAGAAAGAAAATATGTTGCTGATTTAAATAAAAGTATTTTTTCAAATGTAATATAAAATCAGTAATTCAATAATTTATTATGATTTAATTTGTGTTATGTCTTTTTTCTTGTGAGACTTTTTTCTGGTGAAATCTCTTCTGACAGAAATCTATAACCTCTTTAAAACCATCCAAATATAAAGTTTCTGCAAAAGGATTCAATGAAAACTAGTTTAAAAAATGAACTGGATTTTTAAAATATTTACCTTTTTGCATAAATTATATTAAAAAATATAATTTACAATTGGTGTTTGGTATTCCTTAACTCATTTCAAAGGAGAAGTAGATATTGAGTCACTTGTCTTCACCTATAAAATCTCATTGGGTGTACAGGAAGGACAAAATGAGTGCCTTGGTCTGTTTAATGTTTCCCTGGATTATGCCTTGCATATATACAAGCATGTATATGAATAGGCAGGCACTGATCATATAAGCATTCCATACCACATCCCAAACAAATCTACTAATATAAAACAGTGAGATAGGTATTCATTGTTGGTATAAGAATGATCTTGAATAAAAAACATCAACATCCGTGACCAAATGTTCAAAGAAATAATACTGAAGCCCAACATTTCCAATACAGAAACTATGATCTGGAATTTGAATGAAAATGGTGATGGCACCTATACTGAATCCATCATAAAAAGGATATGGAATTAGTAAATAGCAAACATTTCAAATACCTTGGTGAATGGATCAGTTATAATAAATTTAGTAAAGGAGATAAGGATATTGAACATAGAATAGGCTGTGCTTGGGATAGTCTCTTTCAACACTTCAAATTACTAAAGAACCAAAACATTAACCTAAAACCTTGTGTCATGTTCTTAAATAGCCACATCAGATTGAGACTTTCATATAGATGTCATGCTTGTCACCAAATCCATTCAGAAATATCTAAACTGTTGGATGTATACAACTGCTTTTTCAGATAAATCCTTCAGGTCATCCTTCTTTAAATGTTTTGGTGCTGCAGAATCAAAATCAAAGAACTGTATCAAATAGCAGAAACCACACCACTTGAGGACTCACAACAGTGGCAACAACTATAATGGATAGCATATAAAATGTAATTCTAAAACAGCCTCATCTGAAAACATTTTAGCTGGATAAAAACATTGTTTTATTGTTTTAAGTGATAAACTAGTTTGGTGATTGATTTTTATAATTGAATTTTTCATCTCTCTCATTTTTGATAAATAATTGTGTAGATGTGTGTTATCAAATAATAAAATGAAAAACAAAAAATGCTCAAGTAATGTTTCAACTCCAGAAGAGACTTTTTCACATTAATACTACTTTCATTGCTGCAATCAGAATTATATACCCCCTTATGCACACAATTATTGATATCCCTTGTCAAAAATGGGTTTTTGTAGAATTTCTTGATAAATTAGTATCTACATAAAAAATTTTTGGTCAATGTAGACACAATTGTTTAAGGAACATCAGACAAAAGTTAAATTTTTAAAACAATTTATTTTTAACATGTGAAAAAAAAACGAACAAAAAAACAATTGAATGGTGCAAAATATTCAATGATTAGTAATCACTAGTATATTCTTTATGCATAATAACTTCCTTCAATCGGTGAGAGCCAATTTCAATTAGCTTTATGCACAGACCAGAAGGAATTTTAACACATTCTTCAATCACTTCAAATTAGATGACCTTCTTGTCTTCACTCCTACCATAAATTTTCAATTGTTTTAAGTCAGAACTTTCAGCAGATCATGGGAGTAGATCTATCATATTTTCTTTCAATTTTGGGTTAAAAGTGATCTTTGTCCTGCATGAAAGTCCAATGGTATCCTAATACCAGTTGCTTTACCAATGACTTCGGGCTTTTGTTCAAAACATCAAAATAATTCTCTTTTTTACATTGTTCCTTCAATTCCTTTTAGCAGGAAAACAGTTCCACAGCATTATATTGCCTCTGCTACAATTGATGGTAAGAATGGTATTCTTCAGATTGTAGGCTTCTTCAAAGAGTAGTCCTATCACTGTGACCAAACTCTAGTTTGGCTTTTTCAGAAAGTCTTTCAATAATTTAAAACAAGTAGTTAAGTGGTTCTTTTTCAACAGTGGCATCTTCTGAGGGCAGCACACCTTCAAGCCAACTCTTATGAGAGTTTGAGTAATGGTTGATTTTGAAACATGGGCTCCAATAGCTGTCAAATTGGCTTTCATTTCTGCAGTTGTTATCTTTGGATCATTGTTAACCATTCTATTAATGCATATCTTCTCATCCCATTCTGGAGAGCGATTCTTTCTGTCACATTCATTCCTTTTCTCCAACAAACCCGTATCTTGATGCTTCATAAAGCTGATATTGCCTTGTTAAACATTGCCAGATGTTATCCTTTGGCAAAATTTATGATCTGATTGTTCACATTATTATGATACAGGAGCAGGTTTCATAGACATTTAATTTTAGTGAGAAATTCAGTAAAAAAAAAAAAAAATAAAAAAAATAAAAAATCAATTTTTGGACAAGGGGTGGCAATAATTGTGCGCATGAGTGTAAATAGGTGTGGGGAGAAATACAACAAATGATCATTTACAAATTTACATTGAAAAAAATTGAACTTACAGGGTTGCCTATCCTTAAATTTGCAAGAAGACAGAATGCATGGTTGTTTGAAAAAAAGAACAGTCCAACATGCAATTTACAACTTGGAGATACTGAAATCAAGTTGAAAAATTTATTTATTTGGAAAGTGTTTTAACAGAGGATTGAAAGTGCAATACTGAAATCCAAAGGCACTTTGGGGTAGTGAAAGATATCTTCCAAAAAAGCCAGGTAAGAAAAAAAAAAAGCAGGACATTTTGTTAGAAACAAAGAAAAAAGTACTGAACTGCTATGTAATATTGGTCCTCCTATATGGCAGTGAATGCTGAGCAATCATCTTACAGATGAAGAAGAAACTTGAAGCAGCAGAAATGTAGTTCTACAGAAGGATGCTGGGAATACCATGGATGGAACATGTGAGAAATGATAAGGTTTTAGTGAAGATGGGAACATTAAGGAAACTTATTCTTAACATCAAGAAGAGAGTATTGAAATTTCTCAGGTACATCATGAGAAAGGAAGTCTTGGAAAATCTGATGCTGTCAGGACAGAGGAAATGATAATGCATGACCCCTATCTAGTGAGCTTGAGTAAATGGATGGTGGAACAACTTTATTAAGAGCTACATAAAACAGGAAATTGTGGAGAGCCATGTTTGTCTACATCCTGAAGATGAGGTTTTTCTTTTTCTTTCAGATTTAACAACTTAAGTCTTTGACAATTTCAACCATGGAAAGATTAACAATCAAACAACATGTTACAGTTTCAAGAGAGCAGTTGGAAAAATTGTTTGTAAATTCAAAGTGGGTTGGTAGCAGATGTGAAAACACCACTGCATGCTCATTTACGCCGTTCAGCTGAAAATGTTGCTGCAATGGATGATAATGTGTCATCATTGTGCACAGGAATTGAACCTCTCCACAACAACGTTACGTCGTTTCCAATGGCACTTTTGGTTGGTCGATTATGTCGACCAAAAAAATCACAAAGAGCACGAAATGCATTTCTGTTTGAACATCCATTTTTTGTAATTGGCTTTGATAACTTTAACATATTATTTGATTGTTTATCTTTCTGTGGTTGAAATTGCCAAAGACTTAAGTTGTTAAATCTGAAAGAAAAAGAAAAAAATCATTACACACTTAAACTTAATTCACATTTAAAATTGGTTCAAGTTATTGGAACACCCTTATACATTTATTTCTTCCTGGACTATTCTCTCTCCCACTTTGACACTTGAACTCTTGAAACTTTCAGCTTATTCTTTGGTATTATTGTGATATATAAAGATTTATTTTGTATTCATCAACCATGTGTATTTTCTTTTGATCATTACATAAGGTCAATATACACCCAAATCAATTAAACTGATATATAGTGGGAATGGACATTGCCATAAGATAAAAACTCTTCTATAATTGCTAAACTCTTATGCCCTATACCTTCTTCTCGTATCTATTATAAAATGATGGGTGTATAATTAGTAATGTTAACTCTTATTTATGATTGTTGATATGTGAAGTCTACATTAAACCTATATATTTTTTTTTTTCTCTCTCATCAATTTCAGCTAAGAACGTAGGAGAATGTGCTGTTTTACAGTTTCCCAACAGGTATATCTACTATTTGATTACAAAAGAAATCTATCGTCACAAGCCAACATATGCTAATCTTGAAGCCAGTTTAGTTTGGATGAAGGAACATTGTCAAACAAATGGTGTGAAGGAATTATGTATGCCTCAAATTGCCTGTGGACTTGATCGATTGGTTTGGAAACAAGTGTCGGCTATCATTCAAAAGGTCTTTGCAAATGTCGATATTTCCATTACTGTTTATACTTTTAATAAAACAAGACAATAAGCAGGCAATATGCCTTAAAGAACTTAAAAAAAAATAAACCTATTTATATGAATAGTTACGTTAATGCTTTCACATTGATACATACAAATATAAATAAAAGGTGTAGGCAATAGTGTAAAACATTAACTTGGGCATTTGATTAAAAACCAAGAAAATATAATTTATCTTTTTTATTTCAATTCTAAGCTTTGTTTTGTCAATTGAACTCTTCATATTCAACAATGTTTCAACTCTGGGATCTCTTCCTGAGTCATGGGTGTTTCACCCCCCCCCCCGGATGATGCTGGAATATACTTAGCACTAAGGGTGACATCAAGGAAGCCACATTGATGGGTTGGCCTGGCAGATGCCCTCATCGCCAACAAGTGCAGATCTACACCTCACAGTATCTCAGTGGCTGCTCTGATATGTGAACATGTGATGGGTACCTGTGGGAAACAACTGTGTGTCAAACAGATGTATAAATATTTACCCTAGAGAGAATAGGGACTTCATCACAAGGATGTAGAAACCATGTTTGGATGAGAGCCTGGTAATTGATAAAGTCTTGAGTTAGATAAAATGTAATGTTGCATATAAGAAATACATTTTTTTTTTTTTTTTCAAAATACTGTTGTTCACTCAATACAAAGCATAAAAGCAACTCAAGATAGGTTACTGTTATAGTGGAACACACCTATTCTATAGTTAATAGACTCTCCCACCTATAATAAGTAGGAGTAACGAGTCAGTCAGTCAGTCAATGGATGACAGTCCAATACGAAAGTATCAGCGACCACAACTAGATTACTCTGAGTAATGCCTATTCTATCAAGTTCCTAACGTTTTGTATGTTGAACCTATTTTAGGACCGACAGTACAAATACAAGCCTCCACTGTGAAAATCACTCTACAACAGTTACTGAATGAGGTTTTTGTTAGGGTATAAAATGCTGGAATATATGTAGTATAGTTAACAACAGTTGACCCTAAACTTGAAGAGGTTAAGATTAAGGTTCGATGGAAGAATCTGTCTGAGCAGAACTTACCAGTGGAATATGAAGGGTATGAGAATGAGTTGACTATGTGGACATGGCTTGTCAGGTATTAGCTATGAAGGTCTGAACTGGTGGAACTAATGAATGTAACTTGTCCAAACATTTACAATGAAAATAACAAAAGAGTAGTAAGAGGCTAGTAATGATTTGTCTGTAGGAAAGAGGTTGTAGGGTTAGAAATAATTCTGCCCCTACAAGGTTGTGTAAAAACTTTTGAACTCTGGAAAGTGAGGAACAGCAGAAATGCAAGATCTAGTTCTTGTAAAATCTAGTGTTCTCACTTGTAATGTATGATACTTTATTACATTTGTATAATTACTGTTGTTAATACAATGCTTTGTCTGATCCATTCTTCAGATAGAATCTCTGAGAACAAAGGAAAAGTTTTTGTTTTTCTTTGGTAAGGGGTTTCCTTTGATGTTATTGATTCCATAGCAAGTGTCTGAAGAGATTTGAGTGTCTAAACAATACACAATATATTCTTTTTAAATTTATAGAAAATTGAACTCTTTTGTATTACTAATGTTTCAGCTGATTCATTCTGAAACCTTTTTCAGTGGGTTTTATTTATAGAGAACGTGAAGAATGTCCTCTTTGTGGAAAATGGTTGTTAAAATATCAACCAATGCTGTTTAAATTCAGCAATATGGAATACTCATTTAATAACATTCACTGTCAACCATGTAGCCTAAGTGATTCTAATTTATACATGGAGGATGGGTGCTCTCTATTTTCTTCCCTGTTAAGCTAAGAGAACTTCACACTGCTGAAATTTAATTGGAATCTTAGTAACCATTTTCTTTTGCTATCTGGTTCTTGAAACAAGACTGCTCTTATTTTGTATAAATTAGGTTGGTGCAAAAATAATGACGTAATAATGTCGTTTTTTGACGTTAAAAAATACGTCAAAAAACGACATTATTACGTCATTATTTTTGCACCAACTTAATACAATTGAAGAAAGCTGTAGAATTGATCTGCTGACATGTTATGGTGTCAATAGCACAAAGGAAATAACTTATTGACAAAAAGTTTGGAATAGTAATTGATTCCTCTCCATATTTCAATGTTTATTTTTTTCATTTATTTTTATTTTTTTTTATGAAAGGAAGTTGTAATTTTTATTTAAAAATGTGATTAAAATTAAATCACAAGATGAAATTATGAAATGAAATTGGTTAAATAGATTTTCTTCCTTACAATTCTAATTAATTCTAATGCTAAGTTACTTTTCTTTAAACTTTTTGCTTGTGGAACTCTCATCTCACTTTTTGTTTTCACAGAACTCTCTACTTGTTTTCCTGGAACTCTTTTATCACTTTCCCAGAACTCTTTTCTCACTTTCCCAGAACTCTTTTCTCACTTTCCCAGAACTCTTTTCTCACTTTCCCAGAACTCTTTTCTCACTTTCCCAGAACTCTTTTCTCACTTTCCCAGAACTCTCTTCTCTCTTGTTTTTCCAGAACTTTCTCCTCACTTCTTGTTTGCCAAGAACTCTCTTTTCACTTTTGTCTTGCTTTTTGTTTTCCTGGAACTCTCTTCTCACTTACTTTCTCTTCTTGCTTTCCTCAAACCTCTGTTTTCAATTTCCTCAAAATTCTCTTCTCATTTGCTTTCTCTTCTTGCTTTCCAGAAACTCTCTTCTCACTTTCCTCAAAACTCTCTTCTCACTTTCCTCGAAACTCTCTTTTCACTTTCCTCGAAACTCTTCTCACCTCTCTTTTCACTTTCTCCTCGAATTCACTTCTTGTTTTCAACTTTGACATATCATTAAAATATTTTTAATCTCCATCTTCTGTTTTCTTGAATCATGTTCTTTTATTGTTCTCACCTGTTAATAATGTTTTCATTTTCTCTTATTCTCTGACACTCAGTAATCCTTTATGCCTTAGTGATTTTATTGCCTTGCTTGGTTGGTGAAAGTATCAAAAACATCTGCTCTTAGTGGCAAGAGAGGATGACCTCAGTATTAGTGTTTATTCTATTTTTAACATTGAATAGTGTTTTTATTCAGATTTCTCAACTCCTATAGTATTTATATGTATTTTTATTTATAAACTTCCTTATCAAAAATATTTGCAAAATGCCAATTAATTCAGATGGTGATGAGAATAAACATTGAAATATCAACAAAATCATTTACAGTGTACTTTCTGTCCCCCCCACCCCACTATATTTTTGTTTATAAATTAACCTTTGCCAAGATGGATAATATATATAAATAATGATCATTCCTCATCACAGAAAATACATTGCTGAAATTAATTTATGGGTTATATTTTTCCATAAAATTATGAAAGCATACAGTGTTTATTTCCTATTTTGGTTTTAATCTGTTTATGGTTAGACAAGGAAAAAATCCAATCTAGTCATTATCAAAAAATAATATTTTTTATATTTATTTTATCTCTTTCAGACAGACATAGTTGCACACACACACACACACTCTCTCTCTCTCTCTCTCTCTCTCTTGATTATTTTTGTGGGAGTGGTTGTTTTCACTGGTTTTCAAAAAAATCTGTTCAGGTTGTGCTTTCATTAAAATATCACCTGACTGTGACAAAAAGAAAAAAAAAAAAAAGAAAATTTAACTGGCAAATAACATTTTCTGCATATTCCAAATTATCAATTAGGTTGGTGCAAAAATAATGTCGTTTTCTCACATAGTAACATATGTGAGAAAACGACATTATTTTTTGCACCAACCTAATATTTACATTCAGACTAATGTTCACAATTTTTTATTGTTACAATAATAACAATAAATGTGTTATCCAAAATGCAAATAAAGTAAATAATGACAAATCCTCATCCATAAATTCAGACAGGAATTAGTCATTACAAACATATGTTACACCAATATTAATGACACCAACAAAGATGGGGACAATAGTCGACACATAAGGAATTATCATTATTTATTCTATTTATCTCAGAAATTTAGACAGAATGTATTTAAGACCAACTAAATATAGATATTTTACCAGAGTAATTGATAAGTCTAAAATATATATAATGTATTTTTCAATTGATTAATAAATGTTGACTTATCTGCTGATGAAACGAAAAAGAATGAAATAAAAAAAAAAAAAAAAATTGAAGAAGATTAACGCTTGGATCGTTGGATTATTTTTAATTTTGTTTTTTGACCGTTATCTTCATTATTATTTTGGAAATGAAACTTTAGATTTATTATCTTTTCAAAATGATATAAAAAAAAAAAAAAAAAAATGCCATATGGCCATATCACTGGAAAGATAGATTCCTGTATGATATATAGGGTTAGTGTTGCTGCAGTCACTTGAGTTTTAACATATATCCCCACTGAACAATCACAGGCGATCCCATTATTGATTTAAGTAGAGGAAATACATATATGGGAGGTAGCATGACATCTAACTGATTACTATTCAGATTGCTATTTCTATTCTATCCTCTATTACTATATGGATTACTATTCTCTATACTATTTCTCTATTCGGATCACTATACGGATTACTATTCAAGTGAGTATTATCGTGCAAGCACTATTAGTGCAGGTGTTATTTGAAGGTGTCTGACACCAGTATTGTTCAATGGCATACTATAATTGTATCTGTGATTACAAAGTCTCTACTACAATGAGCATTACAAAAGTGATGAGTATTCATTGACATCACAAAACTGTATGACCACTAAAGTTAAGCAACATTGAGACCGCTCAGTAACCATGATGTGTGACCACTTGGGAATATCAGGTGTAGGATGTGTAGGTGGTGTAATGGATAATGGCTCAGAATTGAAAATCGGAGGACCAACCTCCAATTCCAGTTGGGTTCACTTACGTGTATATACCTCTTCTCTTCTAGCTATGGGTTAATTAGTAGAACTTGTATCATTAAATCGTTATTATCTCTAAAAAAAAAAAAAATTACAATCTAAAAATATTTGAATTTGATTCATTATTTGCATTTTATTTCAATTAAAAACTCAGTCTAATGAGAAAGGGGGCTTGGAAAATCTGATACTCACATGGAGAATAGAGGGAAAGATAGACAAGGGAAAGCAATGTGTGACACGCCTAACGGGCTTAAGCAAGTGAATGACAGCATTAGGGTTTGGGAGAAATAGCAAAAGCACAAAACATTGAGAACTACAAGGGATAGGAGAAAGTTGGGAGCCATGATTTAAATAAATTAAAAAATGCTGGTAGGATTATAAATAGCGGTAAATGTGGGTTAACTTGCGACAAAATATCTTATTTGGGATCCCAAATATCAAAAGAAGGAATTTCACCAAACAATGAAATGACAAAATATCAGAAGTATCTACAGTAAAAAATAAAATAAAAAAAGAATTAAAATCCTTTTTTGGGATTGACTAATTTTTATAGCAAATATCTACCTAGATACAATGACATAACAGAACCATTTACAGAATTAAGGAAAAGGAACACAGAATTTAAATGGACTCGAAGGCAAAATATGGAGTTTTGAAAGGTTAAAAAAAATGCTAATAAGAGAACTGATTGCAAAATTCGCTGATTCCCCCCCCCCCTCAAAAAAAAATGTGATATTGACTACGGATGCAAGTGAACATACCGTTGCCGTAATTTTATCTCAAGGTCATCCAATAATGTATATGTCGAGAAGTTTAACGTCAACTGAAGCTAACTACTCAAATATTGAGAAAAAAGCAGAAAGAGCTCGAATTTTTTTTTTGTTTAAGCAGGATTACAAACCTTTGTTTATATTGTAATCCGGAAATGAATTATCAAAAGTCACATCTTCTATAATTCTAAGATGGGCTATAAAACTCATGGCCTTTGATTTTGACATCATATACGTCAAGGGAAACACTATTTCACGCGTGGATGCGCTATCCAGACTAAATTTCGACAGTAAAAAATTAGAAATGTCTGAAAATTCAGAAGATAAAATACTGCGCAGGGATGAAACGGACATGTTACTCCTAAATCGTCTTAGAATGGAAACCATACAAGATCCAGTGTTAAGTAGAATTTCAGACAGAATAAAAATAAACACATGAAGCAATTGTTCAGTGGCAGAAAAATCTTACAAAGAATCAATACGTAAGTTAATTGTAACGAAAGGCATAGTATGCAATGGAGATATAATAATACTCTCACAAAGTTTAAGGAAATAAGTACTAAAAGATGTACATTGTGGTATAAAAGCGACACAAATGAGATTAAAATTACAAGCGTGGTGGCCAGGATATTCTCGAGATGTAGAAGACTATGTAAAAATATACCCTAAATGTGCTGAAATAAATAAAAATACCTTCGGCAAAACAAAATTCACTCGTGGTCTAGAGACAAAGGACCATGGGCTGGGGTACACATGGACTATGCCCACATTAAAGGCATGGGGCTATTTTTGATTTTAGGGGATTCATTTTCAGGATCGTCCGAAGTAATTAAGGCTGCTGACAGAAAAACTACCACTGTAAAAGAAAAGGGCAATATTTTCAAGGAATGGGATGCCTAAAACTTTGGTCTCAGATAAGGCACCAGAATTTTGCGAGGTAGTTTTTGCCCGTGGCTAAAGCGTGTTGGATGCGTCACGTATAAAACACAACCCTACCAATAACAATCGAATGGAATCACAGAAAGAAGGGTACAGGCTGTGAAAATGGGACTAAAACATTTTCCTCAGCTAGTGATAATACAGAGAGTTACTTACCAAGATTATTGTTAAGCTATAGAGCAAATCCACATGCCGCCAGACTACAAAATCCCTTTGCATTAATCAGAGCTCTCGTAACAATAGCATTTTCAAGAAGTGAAAGTGTATGGTATAAAAAAGACAAAGGATATAATCTAGAGAAGACGGACATGGAAAGGACACAAACCAGCAATACTAATGAAAAAAAATAGACAAAATAAACTTACCCATGCGGATCAATTCAGAAGTTAAATGGAACCTTAGGTTATATTAGATTGGTGCAAAAATAATGACGTAATAATGTCGTTTTTTGACGTTAAAAATGCGTCAAAAAACGACATTATTACGTCATTATTTTTGCACCAACCTAATACAAATGAACGAAGAATCTGAAGGTGAAAAACATGAAGGGGAGGAGGGGACTAATGAATCCACGAATGAAACTGAACAATCTATGGAAGTTAATGACCAGAAATCTGACGAGCCGGCAGAAGAGGAAAAATTAACTCAAACCTAGGTCCCTTAGAACAATAAATCAAGAAAGACACCAAGAAAGACAATTTAAATTCCCTAGAATAATTAGTAGAAGTCAAAGATCAACGAAGAGCATAAGACCATTTCGGTTCAAGGAGGTTTAGTATTGTTATGTAAATGAGATACTGTTATAAAAGCAGTCCTCCATAGCGAATGCCAGTCAAGCTACAATCTGTTGACCTGACAACGTCTATTCCAGAGACTACACTACTTTATAACAAATGTAAGTCAAAATTTAAGCTTAAAATACTCTGCGATTATGAAGTCTTTATATAGTAAATTAATTTATACTACCTTTTTGACAATGCTAACACCTAAACTATCAACTGATAAAAGATGACAGCGAGCAGAATATAGAAGCACATACCGCAACAGAATCAACGAACCGAGATCAAATTCCAAACTGGCCTGTTGCGTTCTTTCGTTCAGTGTAACCTATTTTCTATAAATGCTGTCAGGAAAGGCATGTATTCATTCCTTCTCCTCCGCCAATGATGGATTAAATTGCAGGTAAACTGGGCAACGATTTTGAATTTAAAACCGCGGAGTAGACAACAGGAAAGCGCCACACTATCTTTTCCAAGAAGCCATGGCA
Source organism: Acanthosepion lycidas (assembly GCA_963932145.1). NCBI lineage: Eukaryota > Metazoa > Mollusca > Cephalopoda > Sepiida > Sepiidae > Acanthosepion > Acanthosepion lycidas. Next base: position 37,566,718 of record OZ010590.1, read on the forward strand.
GTTAATAAAAACGAACCTATAAGGAGTCATGGCTGCCTTCGTCCTTAAAGGAAATGGAATAAAACGTCCTTAATTCTTTTGCATTTTTCAAAACATTGGTTATTTATGGATCCAAAGGGGTGCGATTATCCCTCTTGTGATTCACGAGAAGGCCAGTGAGTGACGTCATCTTGGGGGGTGGGGTAACGAACCCCAGTTTGTGATATAGACCGCTAGGACGATAGACGTCAACATAAGCCCGTAGCGGATGCGGGAACAGAGGAACCCACACGAGGATACCATCTACCTGACCATTTTCCCACCGGCAAATATTACAAGTAACACCATTTCGCTTTTCTGTCTTTCACACTGCTTGTTTTATATGCCTGTTTCTCTGTGGAATAAATAGTCACACACACACACACACACATATATATATATATATATATATATATATATATATATATATATATAATTTCAAATAGGTTTGGCTAAATAATTTACACATATGTGGATTAGTTTTCGTTGTGATCGTTTCGTTCGCGGATTAATTTCTTTTTAGCTTTAGAAAATTGATTAAGAAAAATACCAAGATTTTCTTTCAAATGGTTTTTATTTTTCCAAATACTTTCAATCTCACCTGAGACCATCTTCAGGGGGTTGTCTGGGAGTATGTATATGTGTTTTTGTATATTCAAAACATTTCAACTGTTCGTTTTTACTGCTTATGCAGAGTTCTAGATTTCAAAGTTTAAGAGTTTTTTTCCAGTATAAAAGAAGTAACTTTTTGCTCATATATATATATTGCATAAGTACAGGGTATTTTTTTAAACAGTTTTCTTGTAAGTTCATGTGTTTCATCTATGTCTTTGACTAAAATGAGAATGTCAGCTACATATTTTAGGCAAATGTTTTACTTCTGGTGTATTAAGTACATAGAGACCATCACATTCTATATATATATGCTGTTTTTGTGGTTATAAAAAATAACTTCTGTGGTGCACATCAAGAGTATTTAAAAAAAAAAAAATAGAAGGTCGAATTTTTAATGGCGGGAAAGATGGAATATTGTAGATATTGTTTAGGATTATATTTATTATATTATTAACTAGGACGTCGAGTGAGGTTAAAGTTTTTTTTTTTTTTTTTTTTTTTTTTTAGTTTTCAGAACTTGGAATAGTTCGTATGTTGACTTTTTGCTGTATTTATTTGTGATGTAAGGTATAATTAGTTTAAGAGCTTTAGCTAGCTGTTAAACAGGGGTGGGGATTTCGGATATGATAGGTCGCAGAGGGAAGTTAGATTTATGTATTTTTACAGTTCCATACATATATTCTGGTTTATAGGCTCCAATTATTTTTGGAAATTTCAAGCTATCCAGTCTTGCGTTATTGGCTGTGATAAGTTTGTTGATTTTCTATTTTAATTGGTTAATCGACTTTTTTTCAGTATTTAAAGGAACACTCATGCACACACTTACAGATTAAATGGATATTATTTGAAAACACATTATTGTTTTTATGTAATAAAATAATAATTTTAGCTAATTCGGACTCTACCCAGAAACTGTAACATAGACCCACTCGACACAACTGTAGTATAAACCATAGGTGGGCTCTGTGGATGTTGAACACAAATGTGCCTGAGCAGGCGTCTTCAACATGGATTGGCTTAGAGTCCTAGTAGACAAGTATACTCGGATACGTGAAGCCAGCCATATATAGATAAACTTATAATATATATAATACATATATATAATATATAATAAATACATATATATATATATATATATATATATATATATATAAACTTAGCCGAGGTGTTTCGTACTCTGAGGGACTTTAAGGCAAATGCGAAAAGGAAAGGTTTGTCTTTTGTCTTTATTCATATTAAAGACGTACTGTAAAATTGTTACACACACACACACACACACACATTATATGGTGATTTTTATAATCACAGTTTAGTTATGGCACAAGGCCGAAAGTATGTGGTGCCTAGTCAGGAACAAACTTATTACTTAGTCTTAAGTGATCTAGCGAGACAATATACCACGTCGAAGTGCCCACTTGTGTGTGTATATATATATATATATATATATATATATATATATATATAATAATAAAAAGGCTTAAACACTGATATTCCATGGTCATAATTTATTCCATTGGAATCGTAAATATTTACGGTTCCAATGGAATAAATTATGACCATGGAATATTAGTGTTTAAGCCTTTTTATTATATCCTTACTCTGTCCTGGACATTGAGTTCTACCTGGATTCTATCCCCTTGGAATTTTTTTTATTCAAAAAATATACATGTATGTATAGTTATATATTTTGCATATGTATGTGTATATTTACCACTAATATTAGCTATATATATATATATATATATATATATATATATCCCGAGCAATATTCGTATTGCGCACACTGATCAACAATATCTTTCTTTTAGTTCAAATCTCGGATAACTTGGATATATGATTTTATTTCCTTGTGTTGTTCTGAAACACTTTTCTAAATGAACTTCTGTCTATTATTTATGAATCAGTGGAATTCTAATGATGCCGTTTCCATTACGGCTAAATTGAGCGATCAATCTATCAGCCAATTCTTAAGTATATATCTTTGCTCTGTTACTCAGTATATGTACGTCTCGTCACCGTCCATGACTGTCTAGGTATATACGTCTCTCGTAATGTCTGCAAATGGTCAGCTTAAAGACTTAATGAATAATTACATTCCATTTGGAATCGGACCAATTCCAAAATTTTTCAGATTTATATCTGCCTCTCTTTGTTATGAGAAGAGTCACTTGGAGGGTTGAAGCTGAAGGCAGTCTCGACATTAGTGATATTGTCTCTGGTTAAAGAAGCGCTGATTGCTACCAACGAGAGGGTCACTATTTATCAAGACTTAGTGTACTACAAGGCAACAATAACGACGCCCATAGTTGATATTCCTTTATTCACAGAACGGCGCTATATTTTGTTTTTACAGATCTGTAATTTATTGACCGTCACTGATCTAGTACTGCATTTTCAGTCCATTTATCATAAAAATAGTTATAACAAAATCGACAATAATAAATTTCTGACTATAATATATATATATATATATATATATATATATATATATATATATATAATCTGGTCATCTCATAAAATGAATTTTATTTAGATCTATTATTCTACTGTAAACATATTCTAATTTGATTTTAAATACAAATCTTTTTTGCTTTACTCTTCTATTATATAAAATTTACAGTGTTTTTTAGAAGCTGATATTTCGAAAAAAAAAATAGAAAATGAAGTTTTATAACTTATTTTGAAAATTAATGGTAGGCGCTTCCAAAGACTGGATAAAATAAAAGGAGCAACCATGATGAAAATAGACCGAAACTTTTATCATAAAAAAAAAATAGTTTTATTGTCAGTATCTTTGTGTTATTATTAAGAGGAAAGACCAAAGGATTTTTTGATGTGTAAAAAAGAAAAAAAAAAAAAAGGGTAATTTTTAATCCTTTTCAGAACTTTCGAAATTTTGGTTAAAAGCTGTTTTTTTTTTCCGACCTTAACGTAGGACCATAAATCTGTATGGGAAATTTGCGTGTCTTTGCGATGAAAAACATTTATTTAGGAATTCTTGCAAAAATCAGATGTCAGATTTTTAATGAAACTTTCAGAACTTCGAAATGAATGAAATTATTCTGAAACAATTTTTAAAAAAATGTCCCTGTAATTTTTTTTTTTAAATTAACACCCTACTTATTTAATTTTATAAAATTCCTCGAAATTCTTTTTTGCAGTGGTTAATGTTTATATTAATTATAAAGACAAGTACTTAGAAAATTGAGAACATCAATTTGTTTACATGTTAATAGGGACCCTTAATTACAGAAAATTTGTTCTGAAAGGTAAAATAAAAATGCAATAAATATCAGCTTTTAATTGTTTTGATGAATAAAAAATAGATATTATGGACACATCTCTTACGAAAATATTTTTTGATCAATAATGAATTTGTACAAGAATTGTTTTCATTTTTTTTTTTAAATTATAATTCCAATAATAACCTTTTAAAACTCTGTATCGGTCAAGTGATATTAAATTTAAACTGTATGTACTGATCGTAAACGGAACCTCCCCTAGTAGTTTAAAAAGCCTTGTGCTTTTATTAGGTTGGTGCAAAAATAATTACGTTATTTTTGCACCAACCTAATAACTATTGTAATCACTAAACCCGATGCGATCGAATTTCTATCGTTTTCATAAAATTAGTTATGGGGTGGATAATAAATATTTAAAAAAAAATATTTCTGGCATGACTTTAATAAAAAAAAAAAAAACATTTATAATAATTTCGATCATCTATCAATATTTCCTGAAAGGTTCATTAACATCCGACAATTATTTATATTTTTGCAAGACTTTCAAAATTAGTGTGTGTCATACCAAAAAAAAAAAAAAAAGTGCTAAAAATTGTCTGTTATTTACTAGTTCCGCTGACAAAAAGAGAAACAAGGTTTTTTTTTTAATCAAAATTTAGAATGTTCTAAAAAGAAGGAATATTTTTTAAAAAATAATTAAAAAAAAAAAACCTTTGGTCTTTCCTCTTAATAATAACATAAGCATTTAGACAATAAATTTTGTTTTCGGCAAGGTTGGTGTCTTTTTCATCGAGCTATGCTCTTTTTTTTTTAGCGATTTCGTGGAGGTACCTAGTTAAAATATATATCGAAAAAGGCGTTTATGTTGTATTCATGTAACTTTATTAAGGTTTTCTCCTTAAATAAATTTCCCAGGCGTCAGGTTGTCGATTAGTGTGTCAACTTCTCAAAAACACCACTTTAATGTTAAAAAAATGCTTTTCTGCGATGTTTTAAGCTAAAAGTAAATAATATTTCAAGTAACATTTCAGTAAAGTACATTTTATTTTTGAAATAGTTTTTGTTAAGACAGAATTATGTTGTTGACAGATTTGTAAATATGGACGATTTTATCGATAAGAATTTTATCGATAAGAAAATTATTCCAATAAATTTAAATTCAGTTTGGGATATGGCAAGGTATCTTGTTTATTGGAAATTTAATTCCTATCTAATAGATTAAATAAAAGCTTCAAGAATTTTTATTTTGAAAATACATTTCAAACCTTAGTTATCGTGTTCTATTGATTTCTAAAGTTTAACAGATTTGCAAGTTATTTAAATCCAGAAGATATATTTAGATTGTAAGAAAAAGTCTTACTAATTAACCCATAGCTGGAGGGAGGTGGATTCATACTTTACACATAAGTGAATATAGCGAACCCAACGGAAATTGGAACTCGGTTCTCCAATTAAAAATTCCTGGCAATTATCCATTTTCCTTACCCGCACATCTAACCTTGCAGCACCTGGTACTCTCAAGTGGTCACCCATCTAGGTACTAACCGGATTCAATGTTAGTTAATTTCAGTGATCGTATGGGAACCAATGTTTCAATAAGATATGGCCATAAGCCCCATTTCTTTGGTAGTATCTAATTAATGGCAAATATTTTAGGCAAATAATACACGTCACCTCAATAACATTGTTGCCAAGAAGACATTTATTCTGTTTTTAATTACAGCAAAAATATATGGGCTTCGATCTGCCCCTCCCCTAATAGCGTCGTGCATGGAAGTTTGTACAAGGATTACTTACAATGTTTGTTTTTTTTTTAAATTTTCACGGTAACATTATCAATTTTTAATCCATTGGTAATTTTCACTAAGGAAGTTTTGCTTAAAAAAAAAAAAAAGGAAACTAAAATAAACAATTTTTCCCTGGAGAATAAATATTATGTTGGTGCAAAAATAATGTCGTTTTCTCACATAGTAACATGTGAGAAAACGACATTATTTTTGCACCAACATAATATATTTTATCTTTTTATAAAATGTTTCGTATAGTCAAATTGATAATTTAGAAACAAACCATTGTTATCAGTGATAATATTGTACCAATTCTTAATCCTAGAAAAATATTTTCTCCAAAGGGGGAAAATATATATATATATATATATATATATAGATTTCTAAGGCAGATATTTACGCGAATGGCCCCAATTAGTGGAAATGGCTAAGCAGTGCAGCCCGCTTTATGATGAGTCATATCTCATGTAATCCATTTGGCGGAAATGGTGGACCATCGCTGAAACTCATCAACGACAGTTTTTCGTTGGAAGAAGGATAAATAGAGAGAGAGAAAAACGAACGCTTGGTGAAGAGTGAGAAACGCTTGAAAATGATATCGAAAAGTAGAAAAAATAGAAAAGAAAGAAAACCTATATTTGTTCAGAAAACACGACTCCAATGCACGTGAAAAAATAGTTTATATATATATATAAATAAAACGTAGTAAAATAAATGAACACAATTTTATTTTTAATAACACTTAAAATATTTATTGTAAGAGAAAAATTCAGAAAGTATAAAAAAAAAATTTTTTTTTTTTTTTTTTTTTTTTTTTCGAATGAAGCAGAATAAAAAAATTATTTCATAACACTGTATAATAGAAAACATTTTATGGCAAACAACGGAAGCTAACAAACATATTACTTGAAGAAACATTACCCAGCCAGCCACCGACTTTACGCATTGCCTTCAACAAACTTATGATGAAAATATTACATATTACGGTTCAATCCTACAGACGGTTAATCACTAAGAACATTTGTGGCTCTGAGTGACTTATCTGTGTTGAAAATTCCAATTTTTGTTTACTAGTTCATGAAATTTTAAGAACACTTCGATCGTCTCACATTCTGATTATACAAATAGTTAAAAAAAAAAAAAGAACATCATTGTTTTGAATCGCATACCGAAATATACCAACTGTAATGAATAAGGTTTCTTCATTGCTAATTGAGGAGAAAATAAAATACAAAATAAGTTGGGCAGATAAAAGAAAAGAAGCTTTTCAGTTTTTATTTTAAGCGTAACAAATATTGTCAAATTAAAAATAAGATATATTAATAGTGTTTCTGTTAAAGAAAATGAAATGCAACAAGGAAGAATTCTTTATGTAAAGAAACAAACCGACAAAAGTTACTTTTTAGATCATAGTATTAAAAAAATTATTTTGGCGAAATAGTTTTACAAAATTTGATATTATGAAAGTACGACACTAACCATTTGGTAAGAAGGCTTATCTACGTCAGATTTAGACTGTGACTGTAATTAATATATACATAGATATACTTATGAATAAAAATGACAATAGGAAAACTGGTAATTGCTGACGCGTTTCGTCCAATGTATTTTGCTTTGATAGTCATTTTTATTCATAAATATTGTCTTCTCTACCGGTTAATCGGAGAAATTTTCACATAGATATACGTAAAAAAAAGCAAGCATATTGAACTAAAATACAATCCTTTAGCCACAGTTATTTCGTTCAGGAAAATTTAAAAAAAAATTATATTGTTAGTAATAAATCTAATTTGTCCAAATCACAGAATAGTCGTCTCGGAGGGCTTCGATGGGAAACTCACTATTTCGTCAGTTTCATCCCAAACTGGATTATCGTAAGCATAATCCGGTTGGTTTTCATTGTCGGAATGTCCGGCAGCATACCCAGTTGCCATGACGCTTTCATCTTCGAATAAACTGTTGCGGAGATCCCACATTGGGTTTCTGACATTAATCGACATGGTTAGATCACTATTGGAAGAAGAAGAATCCTCGGATTTTCCCACTCCGGTACAACAAGCACAACAACTCGAATGCTTAGCCTTGCCAGTCTTACGTATGATACAGTAGATGACGATACTGAGTAGAACCACGATAGAAAATACGATGATAACGATTATCGCTATGCTAAGTTTTGTCGCTTCCTCGTTACAAAAGTCCAAAAATCCTTTAAACGAGCAGCCGTCAATATCCAGTCGTTCTTTGCAGTAGAAGGCGTAAAGGGTTCTGGTAAGGTTTCTGGCCGGCATTCCCAATTGAGACATCCTGATGCAGTTTTCGACGAAGAACTCTTTACTCTTCAGAAGCGGTCTGCAGTGGTTTTCAAAAACAGGGTCGCCCAAAACATCAAGGCAGGTCTTTGCAATCGTTTTTTCCATCGAATAAATTCTCAAGTCTGGCGCTTCATATTCTTCAAGAACTGGCAAGTCGGACGGTTTCCATTCCGGAAGAACTGTGTCTGAGCTGAAAGTTAAATTGTTTTTGACATGTCTACCACCTGGTGCGGTCGATATACTGTGGGCATAAGATGATGTGCCTTCTCCCTCATCGAACATAATATGAAGTACTTGCCCGCTAGAGAATTTGTCTGTGTAGATATTGTATTGTTTATAGATATCACGTAAGGAGTGGCTGCTATTCCAGAGTCTAAGGTAATCGAATTCGAATGAGATTTGATATGAGGTTATTTTGATCCGAGTGAGATCTAATGCCGAATCGATGTGTTCGTTTTTGTATTGAAAGTATTGCAAACTTGATTGTGAAAATAAGTACACAATTGCATTTGTATCTTCTTTGTGCCAAACGAATACTATATACAACCAGGTGTCCAGTTCTATGCTTATATCACTGTAGTGAATTGCATTAAAATGCTTAATAGAAAGGAAGCCTTTCGAAATACCTAATTTAATATCTCCTTTATTAGTAGAGAAATTGATAAATGAAACATCTGCAGTTAGTTTTGTTTTAAATTGAATCCAGAATCCTATGGTTAGTCTTGGAAGATTGGTTAAGAGCAAGTCTGATGTCTGTGCAAAATTGTCGGAGAATATCACCTTGTAACCGGAATTGGTTATATCCTTATTAAGATGAATTTTGAAGCTGTTCTTTACGAATCTTCCTATTTCTTTCAGCGAAAACAACTCGCCCGATAGAGATATATTCTTTATTTGTGTCATGCTTATATCATTACCCTGATTTCCATCATTATTTCCCAGAATTCCACACATTTTCTTGCCAATCTGGGACACGAAGACTCCAAGAAACATTTCTGAATCGACCAGAGAAATCAGGATTTTCGTATCGTTAACTACGACTCGTACGAGCTTTCGCTGTGTCCAGAATACTTTCAAACGTTTAGTGCTTGTAATTATCTCTTGACTAGTAGGATATTTGATTCTAATTTGTCTGTCTTCTGTCGTGTGCGTTAAAACTAAACCGTCCTTTGTTTGCGTAACTATTAATATTGCTGACGGATCAATTAGGAAAGAAATGGATATTAGCCTTCTACACAAATAGTTATTGCGACAAGGCTCGAAATAGCCTTCGACCGTAACTTCTTCTGTCGATACGAGCAAATAAGTACCAACAGTATTCATTGTGTAAGCCACACCGTCAAATGTCATAACATTCGGCCCAGATACGATAGCAACTCTTTTCTTGGTTGTTTCATTGTCCATACTGTCAATCTGCAAAATACGACAATCCTTACCAACCCATCCGTACGAACAAATATCACATGGATAGGTTGTACTGTTGCTTAGAAAACCACTCCAGTAAGAAATCAAATCGTGGGACATGCCCAACCAGTGAGATGAACATTCGCAAGACTTCGTTGTTGAACTGCAGATACCTTTCAAATTGCAAACACCCCCTGCAGCTGTTGGGCACACCTCGTCACATCTCTCACCGAAAAATCCTTCAGAACATACGCAAGAGCCACTAGTATTCAGAGCACCGAACAAGCAGTTCTTTTGGCAGTCCGGAGACGTGAGAACGATATTTTGGGATTCAAGGTTTTTGCAAACAGTTTCCACTGGGTCTTTCTTGCTAGAGTTGACGGAAGCTTGGCATTCTTTGGCGAACATTAGTGCTGTTCTTGCAGACTTTGTCGGGTTTTGAGTGGCCACAACTTCGTTGATGCACTCATGTTGATAAGACTTTAACAAATCCTCACCGAGGACAAGACAGTATTTCATCAAAGCGTCTTTGAAAATCGAACTACAAAGCCTACTAGCTTCTCTTACCAATGAATTGTTCGCAGCAGTGACGGGTCCAATAACAATATCGATGTTTGGCTCCTTTCTTAAAGGTAACGTACTTGGTCGCCATGTTGGAGCATGTGCTAATTGCATAGGATACATTATGATTCCTTGTTGTGAGTCTTTGGCAAAAAGATCATCCATTTTGTTGAAATTCCAAGACATGTTTAGACCCGGTGTTGTACGAGAAACTTTCATCCGCCAGTTTCGGGTGATGATTGTCGGATTATGTGGTCGTTTCCAGATTCTAACTTCGTCGATGTAGCCAGTAAATCCTTCATGAAGGTTGTAAATATCTTGCAGGTCTTTGCTAGCGGAGCCAAGTATAAACTTCCCGCTGCTTGCGAATGTCTCCGACGAGGCACGGACTGCCTTCACCATCGTTGAACCAGAGCCGTAAATAACATAAACTTCCAGAGAAGACGTAGCAGACATCCATACAAGATCAATTTGATTCCAGGTATTCAGTTCCAAGGAAATTTTGGTGTCTATGAGCGAACCGTTAGATATTATCCTCAGGCCATATTTCGCGTTAAGAAGCAAAAGGTGGTTTTTCAACGTGACAAAGCTGAAAATGACTCCTTCATATTTAGTCGGATTGACATGAAATTCTAAGGTGAATTCGCTGAATAAAGTCAAATTCTTGATGTACATTCCGTTCCCGTTGTAAAACAGGCATCCATCCGTCGACCCATCCTCGTTTGTCTGACCACCAATTGGACTGATTAAAAAGGTTTTAACGTATTCTCGAAGACTATTACTAGTTAATTCTTGCTCGCAAGAAACATTCGTAGAAGAATCACAAATGGCAGACTCTTTGATATTGCAATGTTTGTAGCCAATTTCTCGAATTGTGTTGCATGACGCCAATAGACCGTTGGTCAGTCTTTTCTTTGCGTCTAATGTGGTTGATAGCGTCACAGAAAGTTGGTCATTTAATTCTACAATTACAGTCATTTGGTAAAGAGTGAAGACCATTTGAAACGATTTTTCTGTAAGTCTAGTCAGCTGGATATTTCTGTAATACCGGCTTAGATAAAGGTCAATGGTGTGAGGTCCATCCCAAAAGGTGACTTTTTCAGCCGTAAAACTAGTTTCATTGATCAATAGGTTTATTTCGTTTTTTTCTATAATTAAAGAAATATAGCATAAATCAGTTTTCGCGCATTTTCTGAACTGACCATACAGATTCATGTTCTCTGGCTGAATGGTCAGTAACCTGTAAAGACCTAATGTGCTTATATCGAACGAAACAAGATCAAAAGTTCTGATTCGGGTATTGGAAACAAAAGCAGTAAGTTGGGTGACGTTGGGTGATGATGAATTGCGTTTCATTATAACACAGTCAGGTCCAAGCCACCCTGGTAAACATTGGTCACATTTTTCTCCGACCCAATGTCCGTGACAAATACATTGACCGTTAGTGTCACAGGATCCATGGAGGTTACAAGGTCTCAGGGCGCCATTGGGGCATGTTTTATCACACATGCTACCCCAGTAGCCGGAATCGCAGACACAGTTTCCAGTGTCATCCACTCGGCCAAACATACAGTTTCTGCACATGACGTCTAACCAGTCGGGTTTTGATGTTTTCAGACTGCAGATTACTGTTTTTATTTTGTCCCGATTACCCCCAAGACTTGAACACATTTCACCTACTGATGACACAGAAAAGTAGATACTTTCAGGCGATACGGTTGACTGAGAAATACATAGATGGTTAGAAGTCTGCAAGATAGTGTCTGAGATTTGGGGGCAGTTATCTTTCAAGAGTTTCGACTCAAAGTAATCTCTACATGTTTTTAACATATCTGGAGTTGGTTTCACTTCGTGCCTGTCTGTAAATCTCTTCCTTAAGGAATACAAACTGACATCGGAATAGATCCAGATAGGAGCCTGCCAAGGATACATCGGTAGGAAAATGTTGTTTCTCGATTTGCTGTCTTGTGTTTTGTAACCGTGACCCTCGGAAAATTTAAAAAGAAATTCCAGTTGTCTCCCGAAATAGGAGATCTTCGTATTGAGGTGAAATGTTTGGTAAATGGTTGAGATAGACAAAGGCTCACTCCAAACGGTGATTTCATCGAGCAGGCCCATGAAAGTTGAATTTGTGAGGGAAAACTTTGGACTTTCGAATGACGGATGCCAAACGCCGAGGGAAATGACATTTTCTCTTTCGTAAATATCGGGACAGGTTAATTTTAAAACGTTGTACGTTATCTTTTTGTCAGGGCCAAAATGATAGAAGTGAATTCTGGATTTCTGTTTCTCGAACGTAATAATTATCTGGTTCCAGTCATTCAATACGTTCACTGCTTTTGTGTCTTGAGTTTTCCGACCACAAGTAATTCGAATTGGATTGGTATTGAACACAGCAAAGGTCTTTTGGTTTCCGAAAGATATCAGCGTTCCCGAGTGGATGTAAGGCTTGACCAGGAACGAAATGGAATAACCAGAATTGTTCTGCTGTGTTTGTTGTTCAACTCTGATTGGTTTGCTCAACGCAGCTGTGTTGTTGAAGAATAAGGCATAACCAGCGGAGAGCGGGCTAATGAGCGATCGGTTGTCTTTAAGAAATAGGGTATTAGTTTCAAGTATTTTGTATTGCTGGAAATACTGTGAGAGCTGACCATTTGTGGATGACCCAAAATCGAAGGCTAGAGTGGATGGATTGCATGACCCGAGAAGACCTACGGCTTCTTTGCAAATGTCCGAATGACTGTGAATAGATATTGTCAAATATATAGCTTGAATAAAAATATTAAACGTAACTGTTTCGGACAGTAGTAGGGAAATGGAAAGTTCAGAGGTCGATTTAATAGTTAGTGATAGTTTTGAAATGTTTGTCTGTAGTTGGTCTGGTTTGAATCTATTTCCGTTAAGGTATATTTCTGGTTTATTACGGTTTCCGGTTGGATAGATGGTCAGGACCGTTTTGTCCACTAGTATGGCGAAAGCGTTGATACAAGTACCATATTGACACAGAGCTTGATGGATGTGAACATCTGTTTTCTTGTTGAGGAATATTCGGAAAACACCCGTTTCTTTCGCTAGGTTAAATACTTTCCCGTCAAATCTAAGATACTGGCCAGTGCTAAACACCATGGCAATTTTAGTTTCTTTAACGGTCAGTGGAGAAACATGAACCACTGAACAATTATTTCCTATCATGCCTTGTCTGCACTGGTTGCAATCCTTTCCATCCCAGTTCCATTCGCATTCACAAGTGCCGTTCTGATGACAGAACCCGTGTCCGCTACAAGGGTTTCGCGATCCTCCGGGACATACGTCTTGGCAGATGTCGCCAGAGTAGCCAAAATCGCAAACGCAGAACCGGCTGTTATTTTTGACATCCCATGTACCGAAATGGCACAAAGAATCGTTGTTTCGGTATTTGCTATCAAGGAATTTAATAAGTGGCAGGCCGCTACTGGTTTGGCACATTTCTGCAAACTGCAGAATTTGGGATCGACCCGCTTCAACATATCTCATCATACTGGCGAACTGAACGCAGGAGATAAAGTAAAAATCCGTGACAGCGCGAGATATTGGTAAACAAAGCTTACTGAACCCTAGATTGTAAATCTCACGGCAATATTCTTCAGCCGAATCTTGAAGCATTTTCGAGGTGAAAGTGTAATTAAGAAAAGAGACCCTGTTGCTGGGGATCTTTCGGAGGTCCGAGGCCACCCATTCTGGCTCATTCCACATTTGGCCGAGAGTTCTGAATTCACGACCCTTAACAAAATCTGAAGCCACCCCACCGATTCCTTCATCAAACAACCAGGCGGCTGAAAGGAGATTCTTGACAGAAAGGGGATTCATGTTCCAAGACTCCATTATGATATTTGGTTTTAAGAGAATGTCCCAAACCAGAAAGTTTTCAATCTCTGCTTTTAGGCTAGGAAGATACTTCAAGTTTGGTTTTCCAAACGGAGGTAGCCATTGACCAACAGAGAGATAACCAGGTTCTTTGAATAGATTTGGAAGGATGAACCCAGTGTAGCGTGCTACATTTCCGGTCATAGTAAAAACATAGATGTCGCACAAACCTGTATGACCGGTGTAAACAAAGACGATCTTATTCCATTTGTTTTTGGTTAGTGTTAGGTTCGTTTCTGTTTGCTGGTCATCAATGACGAGTTTTATGGTGCCGTTATAAAACAACGATAAAGATTGATTGTTCGAATATGTGAAAAGAACTCCAGTTTCATTGAGGATTTTGACGAAGAAATCTATAGAGATATTTGGACTAAACATCACTGACCGGACCGGTGTGTAAACTACAGTATCATTAAATTTAAGGCTGTAACCTCTCTGTTGTAGATAGTATCTATCCGGATAGAATATGTTGTCACAAGAATCAACTTTAAAATGTTGGAAACTGTTCAAGGTATTCCTTGTTTTGTTATCTTTGAGAATCCAGGACGGTGTTAGACGATGGAACCTTGATGGAGTGGTTCTTGTGACATTTTGAGGAGTAACTTTTGCTACTTGTGTCTTGGCTTTTATGGAGCAGAAATTATAGAAGTTGTATACATTTCTATTCGGGAAATACACAGAGAGTATTGAACTGGTATTGTCATTTGAGTTAGGTGAACCCAGAAGTCCTGCAGTATATTCCTTTAGTCTTGCGTCCATTCTTACCTGAAAACGAAGGAATATGTTTTCGCTGATTACTGACAATATGGCATTGAAGTCCGTTTCGATTTCAATTCGGGATTTTAATGGACGTGACACTTTGAACCCTACGAAATATAACGGAGTATCCAAACTTTTCAGTTTACCATTTACGTATACCAAAGACCCTTTGTTTTTTAAGCTTGATGCGTGGATTGTTATATTTGCGTAACCTGAAATCGGATCGCCGATCCTCAATCCGAGCAGCGACATGCATACATAGTTCTCATGACATTTTACAAGCCTTCCTTGCACGATTAGGTTTTCTGTTATGCTAAGTAAATTATAACTACCGGTTTCCTTTAATTCAAAGTTCGCCCCTTCGACACTGTGACCGTGCCCAAGGGGCGACAGTCCAGCCATTATTTTAGATTGATTAGCGTTACTCTGGTAAGCAATGGTACAATTGGTTCCTAACCAACCGTCTTTGCACATAGAACAATTACCATGAGACTGAACTGGGCATTTACACAAGCCAGTGATAGGATTACAAGAGCCGTAGCCAGAACAAGGATTAGTAACACCTCCAGGACATTCGGCACTGCAGTTTTCATTCCAGTAGCCTGTCAGGCATTGGCATTTATTCTCATCAGTGCTGCTTTTGGTACCGAAGAAACAGGTTCTGTTGCATTTCTGCCCGATCCATATTCTGTACTGTACTTTGTTGCCAAAACGGTTGCATAATTCCTGCCCAGGCCACATGGTTGTGTTGAGGAGGAGTTGGCAGTAGTCGGCATAGTTGATAACTGAGTCTGCAACACTTTGCAAATTCCCCAAGGATTGGGCATTGGAGACGCAGCTATCGTAATTCAGTTTGGTGAGCGATTCCGCGATGCTGGTACAGAGTCTAAAAGAATAAATGATAAACAAAATTAAAGGTTAACATTAAAAGACGTGGCGTAGAGATATTTATACGAGTTTTATTTAATAACTATTAGGTTGGTGCAAAAATAATGACGTAATAATGTCGTTTTTTGACGTTAAAAATACGTAAAAAAACGACATTATTACGTCATTATTTTTGCACCAACCTAATAATTTAGGATTTTGAGCATTACACAGGTTGCCTAATATTTGCACAAGAATTAGTACCCAAGTTACTTAAGTCGTCGCTTAATATTTTTAGTCCTTGGGTTTTTATAAATTTTAACGACAGTTCCATGTAACTAAATTAGTAGAATTCTTGAATACAGTATAAAATAACGTCCGACGAGACGAGATTCAATGTCGTCCTATTGAAAACGTCCTACTTATTTCAATCCGGGTTTATTTTGACTGATTTTAATTGCTAACTTTTCCCTAACATATTATATTCTCGGTGCTACGACAGTATGCTTGCCGAAAGCGATCAACAGAGAATGAAACCCTCAACATCTAAATATTGTAACCAGTTACAGATTTGTCTCTCTGATCAGGGATTTCGAAGAATGTTGAAAGCTCTCCAAACTCACAATATATGATCAGTTAAAATTCACAACTCTGGAAATCACCACGTAGCCATTCCGAAAAATGGAAAAAAAGGAAGAACCCAGTAAATACCCACCAAGAAAAATATTTTGTTGCCGGTAAATACCAAGATCGATAAGATTAACACATTTTACGATGTGAAGGGAAGAAAAATCGATGGCATGACCAAAGAAACAATGCCAGAATCCATATGTTTGCTTCGTCTAAATATGTTTTTAGTTCCCGAATCGACAAGACTGAAAACTAGAACAAAGGAGGCTTATCTTTTTTTTTTTGATCCATGTTATACGTTTAACGATCGTAGAATATCCAAAACTTACGATAAAAATGAACGGAAATAAGGTGAAAGATTTGAAAATAATAATCATAATTATAAAACTGCTCTGGCTAACGTTTTCTGTTGAAATGAAGCGAAAAAATTATACCGAGTCAATTGCTAGGTCTGCTGCTAGGAAACTTGATACCCTGTGTCGTGTTAGACAATGTTTCTTACCATAATCTATTTTAAACATTTCTAAGCCTACCATTCGTCCATGCATTGAACATTCCTGTCATATATGGTCTGGTACTCCTGTTATACATTTAGAGATCCTTGATAAAATTTAAAGAAGAATCTGCAATGTCACTGGTGTTTACTTGGCATCTCAACGTCAGTTACTTTCCCACCACCATAGTACCTACAACCTATATGTTATTATTTTTCAGTCTTTCTCCAGGCTCTTGTTAATACCAAAATGCTCAAATTTGGATTTGTCTGTCCACAATACATTCTACTAAATTATGAATATGTTACATGAACATATTTTGTTTTTTTACCATTAACCACTCAGTAGACATTGGGAGATTATCAAAAGGGCTAGAGATTTGATTCAAGTCAAACTAAGAAACAAAATATCATTCGATTTTACAAAGACTTTTTACACTATCTGGTTTACGCATAAATGAAAAAAACCCAAAAAAACCTTTAAACAAGACAAAAATTCCCAAAGATTTAAAAAAAAATGATGTCCAAATTACTTAAAGTCAAAAAAAAAAAAAAAAAAAAAAAAAAAAAAAAAAAGGAATAAAATTTTGGGAATTATGACTTCCGACTCATTCTACTGATCTCTCTTTCATTGAATTAGTTTGGGATGAAATGGATAGGAGATTTCGAAGAGAATATCCAAAGAGTGAGAGTGAGCTCGAAGAGAATATCCAAAGAGTGAGAGTGAGCTTTCTCAGTTCTTGAAGAATGCTTGGGAAGGGCTCCCATCTTTCTTTTTTTTTTTTTACAAAAACTGTTGGAAAGAATTCCAAGAATATGTAAATCAGTAATTAAGGCTGCTGATGGTTTATTGATAAAAACAAAATATAATGCTGTTGTATGATAATTTTTTCTCTCTAGTTAAGTGCTTATTTTTTGTCAAAATAAAAGCAAATACACTGTAGTGACAGAAATTTTGTCTTTTACTTAAGAAAAATGCAAAAAAAAAATATATATATAATTTTATGGTGTTTTTTTAAAGAGATGCAGGGTATCCCCCAATTTTTTGCCAGTATGTGTTTGTTTTCTTTTATTTAAAAGGAAAGAATCAACAACAGGGTAACATTAAATTCCCGACGAGAAATGTTTCCATATTGCAATCAAATTAATAAAGTAATAAAAACAAGAGTCATCCGGATTAAAAACATAAATCCTGAAATGGGAACAGTCAATCTGTTAGCTAAAAACTAATGTGGTAGTAGTAGTAGTAATAATAATAATAATAATAATAATAATAGGAAGAAACAACTTTGAACAGGTAGGAATTACCTGGCCATTTCACTGTCAATATAAATACTTTTGCACAAATCTATGCCAAATACGTCTCTTTTCCTGTTCACATCTCTTTTCTTTCGGCTAATGGGCACGTATATCTTCTCAAATTCGGGTTTCATTTTGAACGGCATTGGTGCCTCAGAGAGGGTAACTTGTGGCCTTCGGAAGGGCTCCTTCGGTATTTGAAAAGCAATCGATGATATTTCATCCATGAATACATTGTCTGTAAAAGAAACAAAAATAAATGAAAATATTTTTTATCAGTGAGAAATACTCATTTACACTGTTCAGAATGTTGTCCTCATTTTTATTGCCATATTCACGGCATTTTAAATGGTTCGGTTTGAAATTCCGATATATCACCTGAAGAAGGCCGGAGTCTACAACGACTGAAACTTCGTGACTATGACAATAAAGATGAGGACGACAGTCCGAATAGTGTAAATTGTTACAATACCTTATATCAGAAACAGACCCAATAGTCTAATAGAAATAACATGCTATTAGATAAAAGACAGGATTGTATTCAATGAGCACAGCCATGGACGATCTCAAAAACTGGAAGATTAAAGAATACATTTATGAAATGTTGTAAATCAAAGGTTCATACTGGGAATATAAAAAAAATTAAGAGACCACCTGAAACCGCAAATTTTCTTTTGAAGTCTACCTTAAATTTATTAATCATACCCCATCTTTATAACCTTTAGCACTTTTTCACTCTAAGTCTTTGAAAGGGTCAAATATGGAGGTTGATGAACGAATCTATCACTAAAGTGTTAAAACATTTATATGTTCACGTTTAATCTTTTTTTTTTTTTTTTTTTTTATTCATGTCGAGATTTTTCTCGATCTCCAGTTATTAACCAACTACCGTGAAAATCCATCCTTTGTCACTTTATTACAGCATCGCTTGTGTGGCGCATCACGGTAAACATTATTGGGCGTTTGTGAAATAACATTCAGTATAACCCGGATATAAGAGAGTTGTCGGGGCCGGAGAAGAAGTCTCTTATATCCGGGTTTGGTCTAATTTATATACATTAACAGAGGTTCTAATTTGGGACCAGAGACGATCTCTCTTATATCCGGGTTTCTCTTATATCCGGGTTACACTGTATAAACTGATCTAAACAAATGTATTTCCGTGTTAAAAAAAAAGAAGAAGCCTTTGCAATTTCATAAAGTATCTTGGACGACTGCTTTTTTCTTTTAAAGTACGACATTTACATGCAATTTAAAGGATATCGACCATTTTACCGAATTTGGTGTTTCGAATTTTACTTATGATCTACAACAAAAGTACAATTCCTCTTCTATATGTCGTGTATCTTCAAGATGCAGTTGATCATATCTCACAACAACTTCTTGTCCTTTGTAAAAAGGTAAATATTGCTAAAAGCTACAACCTCTCCTAATTTCTCTCCTGTCGATCATTTACACAAGCTTCTTATCTGTTGTTTCTCTCTGTCTCTCCAGCCTTTAATATGCCCTCTGAGGGTCAAATTCTCCAAGCTCTCTTTCTACATTATCTGTCATGGAAATTTAATCTCTCTCTTTCTGATATTAATTTCGTGTTCTTTTTGTTTCCATTGCCTCTATAATTTCATCGTTGCTCACATGTTCAGTCCACGGTATTCTCAGTATCCTTCTGTAGAATCACATTACTTCTTCAAGTCTCTTCTTTATCTGTGAAGATATTGTCCAACATTCATATAGGAAGGCGATATTATATCACAATTCAGTACTTTTCTTCGTTCCTGACGAGATATTCCCGTTATTTAATACTTTGCTTAGCTTTTGGAAGGCATTTATTGCTATCCCAATGCGCCTTCGGATTTCTGTGTCGCACTTTCTATCCTTTCGAGATATTTAAATTTTTGTACTTGATTGATTTTGATACTACCATTGACACTATTCCTTTTCGAATATGAATTCCCCAGCGTAATAAGCTTGGCCATTTAGGGTTGAAGATTTTTACTAATAATATTACTACTACTATTAATAATAATGTAAAAACTGAAATTCCTAGAGACCAATGTCCAAGATAAAATCCTTACTAGTTGCAAAAAAGAGAGAGGGTGGTGGGAACGTCCCAACATTTTCGCGAAAATATAACCGTGCAGTATCTTTTTCATAAAAGGCCGAAGAGCCATTCAAGGTAGAGTGTTACTGGATAATTTTGTATGGGCGTAAGAAGCGGAGGTAAGAAGTGCAATTTATAACGTTATGTTGGTTAGCTCTAGACTTGAAGTTAATATTGTAGTGATCGGAAAAAAATTCTTCTGAACACGTACAGAGTTTAACACTGTGTGACTCTCTCACATGAAAAACAATTTTACTTTCGTAGTGAGGAAAATAAATCTACGCATTTTTCGAGTGACTGATAATTTGGAATTATAGCTAAGATGAGTGAAATTAGTCATTTCACTTTTCCTTTTATTTCAAAACTAATACAAGAAAATATCATTATTAGTTTTTTTTTTTTTTTTTTTTTTTTTTTTTTGTTCTCCCTTGAACATTTTTTGGCTTTTTATTGCTACGCTTCAAGCCGATCGACCAAGTCGAAATAAAGTAACATCTTCTTCTCAGTTTTCCTACCTAGGGAATTGAATCTTGCCTGAACCGATTCGGTCATGAAGGTTTCCATTTTTAAACGGACATTTCATCTATAATATTTTTTTTTCTGTTAGTCGCTTCAGGAGTTAGAATACACGATGGCCCTCCACAGATAGATTCCTATTTTTTGTTTCATTATCTGTGAATTGCTATGGTTTCTTAGAAAATATAATATGGTAATTTCTTGTTGACTTCGTAACAATTTTGAAATTAGAGCAGTTCTTTTCTCGAACTGGCTCACAGGAAAGTCTAGCGAACTGAATCTACTGTACCATTTATCCCATAGGTTGGCGGTAAAAGACGAGTTTATGCCTTTCTCAAATAAATGCCTTCAAACATATTTTGAACGCAATTGTATGTCTTCAGCTACAGATAAAATGTTTTGCTGCTCATTTTTTCTATAAATAGGTATTGTTGGTAATTTCACTACAAATATATATTGCTGATATTTTTACTGTAAGAATGTATTTTTATACTTTCATAGTGTTTTTATTTTTGAGAGGGGGCACTATTTACCCATAACAGGGACCCTAACATGTGCTACCACGTCGGGTTAGGGTGGTCCTGAGAAAAGCAGCAATTAAGTTTTAAGCGTTTCAAAAACTCCAGTCTCCCGATCAGACCTTGGTACCGGATGTTGTTTATCGTCATACCCAGAAATCAAACGTTTCCATACAGGAAGCATCAAGCATTCATTGACCGAACAGTTAGCGTTACTGTTTGATGAAATTTATAAAATCTTTTTCTTAAAACAGTTTTTCAGGAAAATTATTTTTACCCGTGTTAGTAACAAATTAATAGAAATTGTAGAATTGAAATTTTACCCTCGGGGATATTGAAAGGCCAATAACAAACCAAGCCTTCATCTGCCGAACTATAGGTTCGATTCCAATGTTGTTGTATTTCAACTCTGTTAAAATACCTGAAAAGAAATAAAAAAAGTAAAAAGTGAGTTTGAAAAAATTTGTTAATTTTATATTCACATTCTTATATTAAGTTTCAACTGTTCTAAGCCAAATTATATAGTGTTACAAGAAATGCTTTTTTATAAGGATGCTTAAGTAAGACTTACTGTTCCTATAGTAAATTGTTTGTTTCATTTTAATTGGTTGTCCTACGGATGTGGATTTGTGACAGAATAAACTGTGTAAATAATTTATCCTCATAAATATAGGTACAATAAACATTTCGACACCTTTTATAAAATTTCGATTAAATATGGATCGGAATTCGACAGAATGATGAGAGAGAATAAAGAGGAAAGATTTATCAATCTAACATGTTTCATCAGAAAATTATATATGGCGTCAAAAGAAAATCCGGTATTTTTTTTTCTTTTGCGCTGTTTGATTTTCATTGGCTAAAAATGTTTTCCGACTTGTTATATTAACGTTAGTATAATTTGTGGTCTTCCGAATTCTAGGAGAGACGACACGTCCATTCGAAGTTCCAACAAATTAATGGATTCCAAGCCTAACTCAAAAAGACGTAAACATTGCTTTATGTATGTAAGTATATCATAAATATAATTAGTCTATGTGCGATTCAGATAATGTGTGTGTATGTCCAGCAGATATTATGTTTGCTGGTTTTTCGTATGTTGATTTGGGAACGATTTTACGTATATGCTTTTTGTTTTAGATAAACATACATTAGATTCTTTAAGAACGGATTCAATGAAGGTTGGTGATGTAACATTGTTTTTGGCGTGTGTTCATAGTTGGTATATCGTTATTAGTAGGCCCTTGAAGTACTTTCTTCGTAAAGAATTATATTCTTTTTTAATTAGAGTAGAATTTGTAAAAGCAAATTTATGGCCAGTTTTGTTCCTATACATTACGAGAGAGTTTGAATGTTTGTCTAAACAGAAATCTCTTTTATGTTTGTAGATAGAGGCCTTTAGATCTCCGACATAAATGCTTTTACATTGTAAACAATTTGATAAATACCGGCATCTGAATTGGTGTTGGATTTATTTTTCTTCCTAATTATATCTACTATTGTCTTGGACGTGATGGTAAAGATCATAGTGTTAAGGATAACGAATTTATTTACAAGGTTTTAGAAAGAGTATTCGAGAGAAGTGTTATGAAATTTGTGTGGTTTTAGAAGTGCAATTAGTGGTGTCTAGCTTTTTAAATTTGTGTATTTTGAAAGCTCGTTTTTCTAATGTTGAGGATGAAATAATGTGGGTAGTGAAGAAGTCTAAATGTTTTTTCAATGTATTTCTCTTCTTCACTTAGATATTAACCATAAGGGCTCTAAGGTAGAATCATGTGACTAATCCTGAGAAAACTTTAATATAAGTGAAACATGTTAGATTGATAAACAATTTCTATTCGTCTTTATCTTATATATAAAATCAACAGATTATTTTAAACAGAAATTATTTTATTGTAGATGTTATATTCAATGAGTAAACCTGTTTCATATTCCTGTTTTTTGAAATAATCAAATCAATATCTACCGCCCTATAAATCGAAGCACTTATTAAAGAAAATGTGACTCTCGACAAGAATCTAGCTTGTATTCCTAGGAAAGTACATTAAAAGCCAGGTTTGTTTTAAAGGAAAAGATTTCAACGAGGTATTTGCATTCTTATTAAGTTAATTGAGTCATGCTTTGCGGTCATTACTACACGTAGCTTAGTGGTAAAGAATGCCTGGCTTGAAGGAAGATTCCTGTGGTAAAAGGAATACTGTGTTCGATTCCAGTTGAGAGGTACATTAAAAAAGAAATAAGACGTTTCATATTGGCAGATATTAACTGAATTGTTAAGGAATGTTCACTCAAAGACTGTCATTAAACAGTTCATTAATAATAATAATAATAATAATATATTAACGATTTCACCCCAAGCAAGGCGATAATGTTACCGAGAGTGAAAGAGACTGAGAAGACTTTAGTTAGAGAAATGAGGAAAAGGATAGCAAATGAACACGATTCGGGAAGACAGAAGATGGCTGTATTTAAATATTTGAAGAATGTAGTGACAGGGAAGCAAGAAATCGGGAGTTCCTCAGACGGGATGTGTTTATATATATATATATATATATATATATATATATATATAGATAATATTAGTGGTAAATATACACATACATATGCAATATATATATATATATATATATATATATATATATATATATATATATGTAGGTGTATATATGTAGGTGTAATTATTTGTATATTATATGCGCGGTACTTATTAGAAAGCGCTCAGTATCAGAGATAGAGCTAACATATTGAATCAGATATGTGTGTGTGTGGATATATTTGTATGTGTATGTATATACGTGTATATGTTATTGTGTGTGTGTGTGTGTGTGTATTCGCATGTGTTTTTGAACATAAAAATATAGGTCCTTGCTAGATTAGATAATCGTTATATTTATTCTTTATATGTTTATATTTGATTTGTAACCTGTAGTCGATATTAATTTTGTCAAATTTTCTCAATTATACAGCGGTCCTTTCAGTAAATGTCCTTCAATTTTAGTTTCCCCTCCCCATCTCATTCCTTCACCTCTTCTTTCCTTTTCTCTGCTCCCTCTTATTCTGATCTTTAACATTGGATCGTCTATGGTGCGTGTATGTCACCACGAAATGTATCTTTAAAGTATTAGACATCCGACAACATTCATATTTCCCCCTTCCACTCACCTCTAGTAAAAAAAAAACCTCTCTGTTAAGTTTTAATCGCCGACCTTCTCTCGTCTGTTACCCCTCTCTTTAACACTAACATTTGTCCCACACTCTCATACCTACACTCTCTCTAAATTCTATTTTTATTTCCGGAGTTCCTTTCTGTTTTCTTTTTGAATTTGTAGGTCTGATGAATTGGATCGTATTTACGATTCCAATGGAATAAATTATGACCATGGAATATTAGTGTTTAAGCCTTTATATATATATATATATATATATATATATATATATATATAAATTAATTTAATGAAAAACAGACCACTTTAAGGTACCATTACAATAATTTATTTCACCAAAATCCTTTTAAAGGATTCCGGATCATCAGGTAACACTTCCAGCAATATATATATAGGGTGTTATTTTTTAGAATTTTAATTCCACGCATGCGCGCTGTTTTCGACTGCACAGTGTAGTAGGGTCAGTTTGGCACCGTCTGCGAAAAAAAGAGCGCCAATTTGGAAAAGGCATACTGTATTGCTTCGCATTCGCACCGGTATCTCCAATATGAACATTTCAGGACAGTCCAGAGGATTCGGAAAGAATTGGATGAGTCTAATGGTGATTACGAAGGTACGACAGTTTGAAAAACCCCCTCTGATAGTTCTGATAGGAAAAGAACTACAGAATTTGTTAGTGATGCCATCAGACTCAACAAAGAGGCCTACATCAAATGCCTTAAGGAAGTAATGCTGATCTGCATCAAGAGGCTGGCTGCTGAAATATCCTATGTCTGGCAGCAGGACTGCACCTTGCCACACAAGCATGAGATCCCAGTCATGGCTGTCAGAGAATTTCTGCGACCACATCACCACCTTACATCTGGCCATCTATTTCAATAATTGATTATTATGCGTGGTGGTGCAGTTGAGCGAGAGGCCAACAAAAAGATCTGATTTTGTAGTGAGCCCATTATTGCAATCTGGTACCAAATTAATCTCGTCCCTTTGACTAAAACGTTTTTGAAGGGAGTCTGATCCTCATTATGTGTCAGCTATAGTGTCATTGTCGAAAAAATGCTTGAGGAATAAGAAAGCAGACAGAAAAGTTTTCAGCCGAAACAAAGCTTACGTTTCAAAATTAAATTTGATATCTGTTCAGATTGGGAACTTTTCAGCTTCGTACTTATTTGTCATTTGGTGACATCGTTAGTACAATTTCAACTTATTCTTTACAGTCCCCATAAGTAATCAGCTGGGTTACTTAGAGACATTTTCTTTTAGAGTAATACAGTGTAACCCGGATATAAGAGATTTTCTCTGGTCCCAAATTAGTCATACTTACCTAAACAAAATAGACCAAACCCGGATATAAGAGACCTATTCTCTGGGCCCCGACACCTCTCTTATATCCGGGTTACACTGTATTATCAATACTTACTTCTTCCAAACACGGAATTCGTCTAGGCATCCAGTAAACTTCAATGTTGGTTGATAAACAGTTTCATTGGAAACTGGTTGCCATCTTCCAAGGACGAGATTTCCATCGGAGTGGAAAGGATTGTTCGGCATGTTCACCGTAAACATCTCCATGGATCCGATATGATTAAAAACGTAGATATCCAAATTTGAAGAAATCCTGTTGTAGACAAGTGACACTTGGTTCCACATGTTCTCTTCCAAGGCAAGGGAAGTATTCCATTTTTGGTTTCTGCTCGTCACCACTAAGGTAACGTCGTAGACAAGCGTGAAAGATCGATGCTGAGCATAGGAGAAGATAGTCCCATAACAAGACGGCAGACCGCAGGTCTTAATGTAAAATTCAATCGTCACATCACTACTGTTGATCAGGTTTCCGAGGTTTGCAATGATGGACGAATCGTTAAAGCAGACTGCAGTGTTGGATCCGATGTCCGATATGTACGTCTTGTCGATCTTTGAGGTTTCCAGAATGCTCTCTCCTTTAGACACTCTGTTGTCCAGGATGTTTTTGTCAATTGTGTATTGGTCGTCGTCAGGGGAAATGTAAGTAGCTTTTGATGTTGCAGCCAACGTACCGAAGTTGCAAACTGATATAAGTGGAATAGCTTTGCAGTTACCACATTTTCCGCAAAGTCCCGATTCAAGATTCATATTGCAGCAAACTTCATTGGGGATCTCGAAGATGGTTGTTAAATGTCCGGTTACAACGTTTATTTTGATCTCAAGCTGCAAGTCCAGCACGGCAATTATGTAGATCGAGGGAGCTTTGTGCGTGACAAGAATTCCGCAACCACTCTCAGCTGGAAGGTGTTTTGATTCGACATTCCTTTTTTGTCCGTTGATGAAAAGCTCTGTATTTCTTCTGTTTTTTAGAGTCACCGCAACACTGTGTTCTTGCAGCTGAATAGCCACACTGTCTACGCAGAGACTTCGTCCGCAAGAAACATGTCGAACCTGAAGTAGAAAGCAAACATCGGGTCACGATCAAATAAAATTAAATATAGAAATTGAAAAAGAAAAGGGCACCTCAGCATTTCATGTTGGAGTGATCTGGTTTGGTTGTTTTCGTTTAGTGGTATATCAATATCTCTGTGGGTGATGGAGTGAAAGGTTCGTCTAGTAACGTAATGTTTTCGCTGGGCATACTAATAAAAAAAAAACGGAATTAAATCCCTATGGATAAACTTCGATATGGTATCTAGAGCTTATGAATTTAAGCGCATCACTAGACTAGAAAAACGGTCTCATCAATTTAGAGCTGAACTGAAGAGAAGCAACTGTAATTCTATGCTAACAGCTTCTTTTCCCGCGCTTTGATCTTCAAGAATTTAAGTGCAATGTCATTCATTAACTAATGTACTCTTGATTACTCTTCTATTGTTCTTGCACCTCTATGTTTATCTTATCTGGTTCTTTAACACTCAGTAACCCAGTGTTTCCTTCTCGGCGTTTTTAAGCAACGGCACACCTAGGAGCAAATGAAAATATCACGGCACACTAAGCAAAATTTTTAAAGGGTATACACGTTGGAGTAATGGCTCGTATTGAGGAATCAGACAGACGAGTTCGAATTCGAATCGAACACATTACATTCACTTACGTGCTAATACCATTGGGAAAGGTATGAATCCTCTTCTCCTCCCCCAGCTATGGGTAAATAGCAGCACAGACCGGATTCTGTAGCCTTGGATGGCAATTGGTCTACCGCAGAAAGAAATGGCAACTTACTGCGGGAAAAAAATCTGCCTTGTCAGTCATGTATCGAAAGATACATGATCGCCTACCCGTATATCACATAACTGACTGATATATTAAATTGTTATGAGATAAAACCATATATTTAAAATATATATATACACACACACACACACAAATATGAATTTATTTTATTTCAAAGTTTCTATTCAGCTACTTGTGCGGCTTATTTAGTGTGAAGCCTGTGCCTAGTGTTTTTTTTTTGTTTTTTTTCGCGATTTCTTCAATGTTTCCTCGAATGTGCGATAAGCAAACCCTAGTTTTTTCTTCAGTTGACAATATTTCACGGCACACGTAAAAGGATCGGGACGGCGGTTGAGAATCACTGTAGTAACCCCTTTACTATTGGAGATAGAACATAGGATGTTGCACTAGGGGTGCATATGTCCCATGCCATAAGATTCTACAACATCAAACTATTAATTTAAGTCATGCTATTAAATAGCCTCATCAGATCTAAATTCTCCTATGGATATCATCTATAGGATCTAAACTCGTTCACAGGTGTCGAAATTATCAGCTATATACAACCATTTTCGCAGCTCATTGATTAAAAGTGGCTTCAAGCGAATGCATTCTTTAGGCCTTCAAGACGAAAGAATCGTCGGACGATATCGATTGGCGCTACAGAATCACCAAGAGCATTACCAAATAACAAAAGCCACATTATTTGAAGAATTCTAATACCAACAATAACTATAACTTAAACGAAAGTTTAGGAAGGAAACTCCCATGAAGAGCGATTACTTGAGGAATATATTTTCTTGAAAATATATTTTGAGAAAAAAATATGAATTTAAACCAAGAATAACGACGCTAACTGTTCATGCAATGAAAATTGAATCTATGGAAACGGTTATCATTACGACACATAAAATTATTTAGTCCTCTTCAGACATTGAATTCAGCTTTGTTCTACAGAATGATGCAGAGGATACTATGGACCGACGTCCTTGGTATGACGATAAACAACATCCGTGTCTAGGGTAAGACGATAAACTACGTCCAACAGGAAGGCCTCTCGACAAAAGGTTTTGAGGAGCGTGGAATCACCTCTTAATTGCTGGTTTTCCCAGTTCCACCCTGACCCGGAGTGGTAACACATGTTAGGGTCCCAGCTATGGGTAAATAAGTAGACCTGAAACTGAGGTAAAAAGGATTATAAAAGTGTAAAAATAGGTTTTAATACCAGAAATACTTTGTAAAAAATTATTACCAGAAATAAATTTTTGAGGAAAAAACAAAACAAAACAAACTATTACCAGCCATATATTTTTGAAAAAAATATTACTAGCAATACTTTTTTGAAAATAATATTACCAGAAATAAATTTTTGACAAAACAAAATAATACCAGGAAAAAAAAGTTGTCGGCATTAAATAACCCATTGAGGTTGATATGCAGTAAAACAAACCAAACCCATTGATGCTGATATGCCGTAAAACAAACCAAACCAAACCCATTGATGTTGATATGCCGTAAAACAAAACAAACTAAAAACCATGGACGGAACATGTAAACAAACACAAGGTATGCATATGGAATAGTGTTGATAGCAGACAGAAAGCAAATTACAAAAATGCCTACAGAACGTAGTGAAGGAAAGCGAGAAAAAAAGGATTACATATCTACTGCAAGAAAACAGAATGCGTATCAGTTAGCAAACTATTGAGTCGAACGTGTAAATAGGATATATCAAAATCAAGCTGGTGCGGAAATTTAAATATATGTGTTTAAACAGACGACGGAAAGTGTGACATTGAAATCCGAAGGCGTATTGGGATCGCCAAAGATGCATTTCAAAAACTAAGCAGAGTAATAAGAAATAGAAAACTTCGCTAGAAACAAGGCAAAGAGTATTAAACTGTTACGTGATATCTGTACCCTGTATGGCAGTGAGTGATGTGCCATCTCCTTAAAGATGAAAAAGAGATTTGACGCAACAAAAATATGGTTCTATAGTAGGATGCTGAGAATACCATGAACTGAACCGGTGAGAAATAACGAAGCTTTAGAGAAAATGGAAACAAAAAGGACACTTATACTTAACCTCAGGAAGAGAGAGCTGAAATTTCTAGGTCACATTATGGAGAAAGAGGGATTGAAAGGTCAGAGGTAAGTAACGCATAACCTACTTAGTGAGCTTGAGCAAATGGATGGTGGAACAAGAAATAACAAAAAGACAATTTATTAAGAACCACGAAGGACAGGAAGTTGTAGAGAGCCGTGATCGCCTCCGTTTTTAATGGGAACAGCACATAGTAGAAGCTGTTCTCCCCACTGTCTGATCGCAAACTACGACTTACTTTCTTTTTATGTACCACGTACTTTCAGGACGTAGGCGATCATGTCTTTCCACTACCCTCTATCCCTTGCAGCTCTCAACAAGTTCCTTCCCTCTGCTTCCTCCCCCAGACCACGTTCTGACATCCATTTGCTTAAGTCCGCCAGGTATATTGTTTTTCTTTTCTCTCTCTTTCCCTCTATTCAACCAGTGAGTATCAGATTCTCCAGACCCTTTTCTTCATTATTGTGTACCAGAAACTTCAACTGCCTCTTCCTGATGTTAAGTATAAGCCCCCTCCTTGTTTGCAAGGTAAGATCTTGTCGTTGCTCACACGCTTGGTCCATAATATCCTTAGCATCCTTAGAAATCATATCATACCTAGTAGCAGGAAGAGGAGGGTTAAATCCGATTTAGATCATCTAATATTTTCGGGTGCGGATCATATACTACAGTAGGTTGGATCCATACTGTGTGCCCAATACAACATCCAACAGTTAACAATCCAGCATTGATTAGGTAAAAATCAACCAACGAACTAAAGAAGCAAATACGAAAAGACTTTTGCAATTTTTCTTATTGCTTTGACAATCTTAAACTCCCAATGGTATTTATGCGGAAGGTAGTTTATAGAATTTGATCAGAATTCGAATTTGGCTTGCCATCTTATCCTTCCGACTCTTACGCAACCTGCGCGTCTAGACTACCCACAATGCATCACTGATAAATATAGGTAAACAGTCAAGCAAAACACAACGCAATGGTCTGACGATTGCACTTAGCATGAAACAGACTGTCGCGTCTGGATGTTGATTTCAATGGCCACTTTTATATTTACATACGCTCTGTCCTTGACATGGAGCACTTTAACCCATGAATATAGCATACCTTAAAAGTATATTTTATTAGATATACAGTACCGTTCAAAAGTTTGACATCTCCCCAGAATTAGCGTGGGATGAACTTGAGAGAAGAGTGAAAAAAAATGAAAGTGAGCTCTTAGAGTCATTGAAAAAAAAAAGAAGAATGAAAGCAGTTATCAAACTTATACTCTGAGAAATTTGTGCTGCAGTAATCATAGGTAAAGGAGGATATTTTAACGAGAGCAAAATTTAATCATAAAATGCTTTTTTCTTTTTGTCATAATAAAATTTCTAATAAAAAAAAAAAATCATGTTTGACCTTTTTTAAACAATGTATAATATTTTGGGCCAATTTAAAAAATACCAGAGGTAGCCTTAAACTTTTGAACTGTAGTATATATATATATATATATATATATGTATGTGTGTGTCTGTGTAAAAATTTCAGAGTATATCTTTAAAAGGACAATATCAATAAACACAAAAGGAAAACATAGCGTTTCGTCCTCTGAAGGAGGATTGGATGGAGTTTATCTTGTAAATTACAGATTTGTTTATTGTTGTAACTGATCGAATTTTTTAATTCACTTCGTTTGTGTTTATGAAGATTCCTACTTTGTGTGTCTTATCCAAATATGTTAATTCTTTTTCTTCTAATTATTTTGAAGATTACAGGAATTCGTGTGAGTAGAGAGAACAAAACGCGTCACCTGGCTAAGATAAGTTTTCTTTTTATCTTTATTCATATTGTCTTTTTACAGATATACCCCATCTGAAATTCTGACACATTGTCGACTTGAAAAGCATACACTTAGCTAGAAAATTTAAAAAAAAAACAGTTATTAATATTCGCATATTCCTACAGAAACAGAAAAAAACTTTCTTGAAAATTGCATTGAAGAAAGTTATTTCTCAGTGCTCATATAGTTTGATCAAAACTACACCGTATGTTTCTCGTCTACGCACACGAATTCCTAAAATTCTGAAGAGTAAGGGTTGGGCAAATTCAGTCCAGACATGGCAGTAATATTCAGTCTTTGGTCTAATCTGAGTCTTGTTAAGACAGAACATGGCAGAAGGAGTCAGATACCTGGGGCGTTACAAAGAGCTGGCCATTTTCCCAGAATCTTTAGCGATGAATTGTATACAGAATTAGTACCGAGACAAGAAACATTTTTTTATTGTTGAAGAATACCAGAGAGGAGCGTAGGTCAGAAACAATGTTTACTTTAGAGATAGCGAGTATATATTTGTGTCGGTGCGAGAGAGAGAGAGAGAGAGAAAGTATATGCCTGTTTGTGAGAGGGAGATTGATTACATGTGTGTGTCAGAGTAAGATTATATACGTGAGAAAGAGATATGTTGATTTTCTAAGCATAGCTTAGATGTGGCACAAACACGAAAGTATGGGACACCTAGCGAGGATTGAACTCACTATTCAGGCGTAAGTTATCTAGCTGGCTAACCGTTACACCACGAAGTATCTGTAAATTATTTTCTAAGCATAGCTTAGATGTGGCACAAATGGGAAAATGTCGAGCAACAGTAAGGATTGAACTCGCTACTCAATCGTAATTGATCTAGCAAGACAAGCTGGCTAAGCATTGCAGCAGATCGAAGTTCCTAAGAGAGAAAGTCTATATGTACGCGTTTCTTTTTTTAAATAGAGTATACGAGATGTACAGAAAAAGAGAGGTGGTGGCGTGAGAGTAAATTACAAGAGCGTGAAAGAAACAAAATCGGCGAGAACAATAATTGAAAGCTTTAAAATAAATACCTGAATACTGAAATTCCTTCTCATGATAAGATTATATGTTCCTGGTCGGTTTACAGTAACCCCAAGTCCAGCGAAGTTCATAACCATGCCGTTCCTCAAAGACGTACATACTAACGGAGAATCATCAGGTATAGTCGATTCTAGGAGACTGCAGTCTTTTCCCGTCCATCCGTTGGCACAAGAATCGCATTTTTCTCCGCCCCAATTTCTTTTACAAAAGCAATTTCCCGTGACAGCACTACACTTTCCATGTCCACTGCAGACATTACGAGAGCCTCCGACGCATTCCTTGTCACACTGGTCACCCCAGTAGCCAGGCCAGCAAATACAGGTTTTCTCTCTGGAATGTGCTGTTCCGAAAACGCATTTCTGATCGCAGTTGGAGCCAGTGACTAACGGAAAATGTTTGGAAGGGAAAGCGTTGCAAAGATTTCGCGAAGGAGAGTCACCTAATCGTAGAACCGATTGGCAAATTGAAGAAAATATTATTACAGAGTTCAGAGCAATATCTTTATTTTTCGATCTAACAACGTTTGAAACACAGGCAGCGTAGTAGAAGAAATTGGTAATTTCAAGTCTGGCGCAGATGTTCGGAATATCTCCTAAGAGAAGTAATTTCGTGCATGTACGGGATGCTTCACTTATAGTATTGATCTCAAAAGGTTCATTAACTTGGACCCTGATTATCGAGCTCTTAAAATCGGACAAAATCCAGAAAACTCCACTTCCTTGGATCTTAAGAACGTGTCCGACGACGAGATCTTGGGCTGTTTGACCAAAGCCTTCGTCAAAGTTCCAACAGAGTACAAGAAAATTCACTCTTTTTATGAAAACTATTGTCCAATGAGAAATGATATCAGCTGTTGTTAAATACTTGTTCCAAACCTGGATTTTGTCTATAACACCTGTAAATATACCTTGAGGTTTATTACCGTCATTTTTAACCGACAACTGCCATATTCCGATTGCAAGAGTGCCGCCCACTGGGAAACATCCAGGACCTATGACAAATTTTCTGTAAATGATGACTTCTTTTTCGTTGATGTAATGGAAAATTAAGGTCCCGTTTAGTTTATTGTATACTAAACCAATATGCGTCCAAGCGTCAATGCCAACTGAAATTCCCGTCTTTGTGATGGAATTATTGAAGTGAATAGAGAATTGTCCTTCTTCGATGGAAATGGCAAAAGTGTGATTATGTGCAAAAGACAATACAGTTCCTCCCAATGACAGCACCTTTAGAGTAAGTTCAATTGAAATGTAATCAGAACTGAGAAGAACACGTTGGAACGGTTCTGAAACGATCCAGCTTCCATTGATAGAAATCGCAAAACCAGAATCCGGTTCCGGGCTTGTTATTCCTGGAACGGAAGAAAAGAGACTTTCGTTGGTAGTTATCTGCCACATCTTCCAGTATTCTTGAAGGAATGAGGAAGAGACATTTACAGTCTGTAAAAGTTCGGCCAATCCTAGCGTTTTAGCTAAACATAATGTATCATTATCTTCGCAATTATTTGTTTTCGGTACGCGGCACGACCCACAAATTCCTGCTGTTTGTTGTTCACATCGAGATTTTGCCAATTCTATATTAAGTGAAGAATTTTCTTGGTATATCTTTATCAAAATACCTCCAACACCTATCACCTCGTAAGTCAGCTGATCAATTCGGCGAATAATATGATAAGACGAGATACTCGTTCTATTCATAATGAACGATTCTGTGCCGTTTATAAGAACTTTACGCGAGGTGAGTATCAGTGAAGTTTCTGCAGATTTTAGTGCAACAGATGCGATACACGATGACATCTTTTGGCAGGGCATCTGGTAGATCTGGATTTCGAGTTTTTCATCTTGGTAAAACCTGTAGAGTCCGTTGTTAGCACTCAGAGCGAAACTCGTACCATCTAAAGCTGTGAAGAACGCGCCAGGAATAACTGAACAAGCTTGGTGAGAATCGCTTGGTAGGGGCTGCTCAGCAATGCTACAGTTCGGACCTTTCCACCCTTTAGCACAACTATCACAGAGATGACCTCCCCAATTGGCCAGGCACACACAGTTGCCTGTAAATTGATTACAATAGCCTCGTTGGCTGCAGGTGTTTCCAGTTCCTCCTTCGCAGGGTCGGATACATGTTTGTCCCCAGTAACCTCGTTGACAGAGGCAATTATTTTTAACTATATCTCCGAAATGGCAAGCCTTCTTACATTTGGGGCCGTACCAAAGAGGAAATTGTTGAGACGGGAAATCGTTACATAGATTCTGTGCTGGCCAGAAAAGTAAATTTTGCTTGAGTTGACAGAAGTCTGCTAAGGAAACAGTAAGTGCCATGATTGGATCTAGTCTACCAGCGCCTGCCACATCACTCACACAAGAAATGTAATAAAAATTGAACACTGACTGATCAATCATTGAACAAGGGCCTGTTAAGTGTTTATTATAGATCATTGTCTTACAACGAACTTGAGCTTGAAATTGAAATGAAAGTGAGCGGAATGTGCGGTAAGAGATCCGGACGGGTAGGTCGAGTGGAGCCGATGATATAACCCACTTTGTGCGAACTTGTTGCCAATCGGGGTTATTTAAGTAGAAAGCAATCCCTCGGATAATGTCAACAGAAACTAAACCTTTACCTTCATCGAATTTCCAGAGAGCTGCCAAGTCAGCTGCAGTGGGATCAATTTGAGATCCCCAAAAATTTCGGATCTCATCATAAATAAATGACCGGTGCCATATGACGAATTGGTCAATCTGGCCTGTGAATTTAGCCTGGGTGGGAATTGAGATGTTTTCGTTAAATGGTCTGAACCAGCCTCCTAGTGTTAAAATGCCGCTGGGTTCAAAAGCGCTTCCAACTGAAGATAAATAAATGGAAGCTGTTTCAGTGGAATCTTTTCCTGTTGAGATATAAACATCCAAGTTGGAGGATCGTTTGTTCCAGGAAATCACAACACGCTGCCACACTGATGTTTTAACAACAAGTTTTGTAGAGATTATTCGTGGACCTACCTGAATCATCAATATGTCTGTCTTTGTAAACATGCTAAAAACGCTCTTTTGGCTGTAGGTAAAAAATATTCCATCTGTTGATGGATTAACGTAGAACTCTAAGGTAAGGTCTGTATTAGAATCAATAACAGTACCTACAATCATACTGGTTATTTGTGTTTCTTTGAAGAAAAGACATCTCCCGGCTCCTGTTGAGTTCCGACTTTCCAGATGTTCGTGATCTTGGGATATTACTCCAAATAAAGATGATGTTGATGGTACTAACCAGTCTTTGCTTTCGGTGACGACATTTTGCAAACTGTTAGCACATTGTCCACAAACGTTCAATATATCAGCGCAAAAGAAGCGACTCGTCTCTATCGCTAGAGTTAAGTAAGCGCTATACGTTCTTATAACAACACGGAACTTGTGTCTGGCTTCTTCGATTATATATTTCTGTTTTGATAGTTTTTCAAATGCAAAGGTTTCCTTTTCAACCACATTCATCTCAAGTTGCCTCTCGCCATTCACCCAGACCAAATCGGCCCCCGCCTTGTCGTAAGTCGTTCTGATCACGATAACATCTTCTCCGTACTTGAGAGCCATCGATACAATGCACGTAGAACCGTAGAAACAATCGGCAGTTCTTACCTGAACAATCAACTCTTTTTCGTTGTAAGTGTTTTTACCTCGCACCAGGTAGAATTCTCCGACTTGCGTGAATGTGTATTTCGCACCTTGAAACGTCAGTACATGACTCGAACCAAATATACTGCAGTAGCTACGTTCAGCCAGAAACGACCCGTTTTTCGCTATGGGATAGCCAATATTGCAATTTTCGCCCGACCAACCGTCTTTACAGGTTTGACAGTTGTCGTCATCGTTCCAGGTGGGTAGACAATGGCAGTGGCCACTGGTCACATTACACTGTCCAACACCATTACAGATATTGTTTACACCTCCAGGACACACCTGCGAGCAATCAAACCCCCAGTAACCTGGCAGACACTGGCATTCATCATTCTCATTAAGTTCGCCGAATTTGCATTTCAAACAAAGTCGTCTATAATGTTTAGTCCCTTTCTTTTGGCAAAGATCCAGCAACGGTGATTCGACAGGATCGATGAGTTTCAGACATAGCTCCGAATACGCAGCCAGAGAACTGATGTACATGCTATCATCTGAACTTTTGTAGATGTCAGTTTTACACGTTTCGACATAGAATTTCCTGACAGAATCTCCAAGACTCGAACAGGCGTTAACTAATCGATTTTGGGCGAAGTAGCCGTCGCATATCTTTGCTGCTTTGATCCATTCAGGGTCGCTAAATTTTATTTCGACAGAGACAGCCACACTTTTCTTGACCTGAAGGTGTAGGCCGGACAGCCACCAACTGATGCCGGTGTGAGGAAGACGAATTTCATTGCTGCCGATTGTATCGGTTGCTATAAACTTGCTACCACGGGAAAAAGACCAATGATGATGAATACCTGTAAAGGAAGCATCAATTTCCAGTCGAGAATTTTGGATAATGCCAAAGATTCCGAATGTTTTCTTCCAGACACGGACTTCATCTATTTCACCAAGGAACGGAGGAGAAACCGTTCCGACGGTGGATCCAAATCGAAGGGTGTCTCCAGGCAGGAATACATTTTTCGACAGGATTATACTGACCACAGATACAGAAGTTAAGGAACCACCAGGAATATGGTAAATTACAAGTCTTTTGTGAGTTCTGCTATATACCAAACTAATATGGCTCCAAATTTGTACACTTACGATGATTTGAGTATCATGATACTGGCCATCGACAGCGATCCAGATGGTTCCATTTAGATAAAGCAAAAATCTAGATTTAGAATGAAGTCCGAGTAAGACTCCAACTGTAGAAGCGGCTCTGAATTTCAGTTCTATTGTCACGTGTTCTCCTTTGAAAGCCTCATGAATGGTAGAGGATTCACAGCCAGAGTTATTGAAGTGGAGGCAGTGTCCCCCATTGCCTGTAAATCTCGGTTCTTGCCACGAGCCTATAACGTAAACAAATCCAGTCGACTTAAAGTGGCCGATGCTACAGGACGACAGGTGAGCTTTGATATTCACAGCCGAAATATTTTCGTATTTAATAACCTTGGTTTCGGAAATCCTGAAATCATTGTTTGGATTCCCATCACAATTTCCACATAGCCCATGTGCCAAGGAATTGCAATTTGACTTCTCAGAGCTCAGGGTAAGTTCAAGAAATTCGCCAGAATTTTGAATTTTTACTTGTTGTTTGCTAATGTTCAGTAGAAGCGAGTCTTTCGAATCCCAGACGATCGACACTGTTGAGCTGACATTGTAGATGATATCAAATTTGATGTTCTTGCTGTTGTGCCATATTGTCAAAGGTGAATTTCTGGAGGTTGGTGCATGTATTGTTATGTTTCCATGCCGTTTAGTCGCTACCCACAAACCTGTGACGCATGTCTGACCTTTGCTCCCGCAGGGAACAGATCTGACATAAGCAGACATCTCGAATGATTTAGTAAGAATAAATTCTCCAGCTTCGTCCAAATTCAATGATTGACCATCAAACATAATCAAATGAGAATAACTATAGATCGAACAGACGGCAATCGACGAAATGATACTAGAGTTTACACGAGCTGAAATACAATCGGTCCCGTGCCAGCCTGGGGAACATTTACTGCAGTCCGAACCTTGGATGAAATTCGTGTCGCAACTGCAGAACCCAGTGTTTGATGAACAAGTGCCAAAGCCGCAAGGTCTGTTGTGGGCAAAAGGGCAAAGATTTTTACACGAAGGACCCCAGAATCCATCCAAGCAACTGCAGAGTTGTCTGTTTGTAGATAAATGCCCGGAGATGCAGGGAATGTTACAGTGGTCGCCGACCCAGTTTGGAAAACGTCTTGTTGGAAACATGTTACAGAGTTTCTGTTCCGGTTCGATTGTAACTTGAAACACTCGGCGACAGTAAGAAGCCAATGCTAATACGACTTCCATCGTTGTATCAACTGAAACGTAGGCTGCTGCGTTGAAGATGCATTGCTTGTAAAATATAGTCAAGACTGATGAACCCAGGTTTGAACAGGTATTGTTAAATTCAGTTGACAAGACAACTTTTTGGCAAAAACTTTGATAGCGGGAGTTTTGCGATTTGCCGATAATTTTGTAGATGTTGTAAATACGCAGGGACGGGTAAGTAACGAAGACACTTGATAAAATCCACTTGGGATTTGTCCAGGGTTTTATAATCATTCTCATTTTGATGCCAGATACGATATCAACAATAACAGATCCATGTCCTTCGTTAAATAACCAATGGTTCACTAGACCCGAGGATCCTATCGGGACGTATACAAACGCCATTCTTTGCATTTCCGCTATAGTTAAGCGTCGTTTCCAAATTCTAACATCGTCAATTTCACCGAAGAATCTCCAAGAAAGCTCAACTGATATGTGTCTATGTAGAACCGGATTCCACTGACCTATTCTTATGGTTCCGCCTGGTTGAAATGGAAAATTTTTCGTTTGACCAAGTTTTATCATTTGATCACGAGAATATTTATCGGTTATCAGGAAAACTTGTAAAATTGTCGTTTGCCTGGACCAAACAACGGTAAGGTGGTACCAGACGTCAGTTGCTATAGCCAGCGATTTAAGGTGATGGACAGTGCCTTCAAAATGAATACTGAGATGATTTTCACATACTAAAAGGCTTATAGAATCATTAGATCGATATGACCATAAAACCCCGCATCCTGAATGTAGTCTGTTTGCTTTAAATTTGAGTTCGATGGTTATGTCCGATTTGGCAAACGTGAACAGCGGATCACTAACAATACTTGAATCGTTGAATCTGAGACAGGAACCGGCAATCGTTGAATGATGGTGGAACCGGAACAGAGAATCTGATTTCGAGACCTTCCACGAGACACCGAACGTTTCGTGAATAGAGGCCTGGCTGAGAGTCGTGTTCGGATATAGTACAGTGCCATCTCTGGTCACAAAATCAGAATTCACGGTGTTTGAACACCGGCTCAAGAGTCCAGTACTTTGAGTACAGAACTGTCGCTTAACGCGTATCGCCACATCAATCGAAGTCCTACGAACAAAGATATCGATTTTGATATTCGTGTGATCGATTCTAAAATGATTATGTGACACCGTAACGCAGCGTACGCCGGTTATGATATCAAAATTCGGGTTTCCGATCAGCAGTTTTTCATTCCAAAACACCTGGCTGGTTGTTGACCCCGTTGTTACGAACTTGACCACGTTTGACCCAACTTTCACTGCGACCGAATGAGTGTGGACAGCCAGCGAATGGCTGGACGAAACAGTTTGGAGTATGTGAACGGAAAGGCTAATCGAGCTTGTGTGGAACAGCAAGTGTTCGCCGGGTCTCATGTAGCTAAAATGCGCACCGTTGAGCGTTATAAAATGGCCACTTTGGAATGATTTAGCCAGGAAGGTTCCGTTAGTGCTCACTGGTGTCTGGGCGAACGCTATTGAGCAATCTGTTCCCATCCAGCCTGGATGGCAAGTTTTGCAGTTTGTCTGACTCTGGGCTGATTCTTTGCACAGACACGCCCCCGTTTCTGGGTTACACTGTCCGTTTCCATAGCAAGGATTACTGGAACCACCAGCGCATGTAAATTGACAGGAAGGTCCCCAGTAGCCATAATTACAGTGACAGTACCCAGATGCTGACGAGTTGTATCGCTCCAACTGAAAATAAAATAGATATAAAGATATTAGAAAAGGACAAGAATTAGAAAGTT
This sequence comes from Acanthosepion lycidas, assembly GCA_963932145.1. NCBI lineage: Eukaryota > Metazoa > Mollusca > Cephalopoda > Sepiida > Sepiidae > Acanthosepion > Acanthosepion lycidas. Next base: position 37,606,816 of record OZ010590.1, read on the forward strand.
TAAGAAATTCTAGAGAAGAAATTGTTATGCAATAATCCAAGTACAATGCAATCTATAATCCAATTTAGAATTTCGGTGCCATCAGAATTGCTAAAGCCATATTCCAGAATGTCTAAATCTAAAATAATCAGAATTCCTACATTGTAAAATTCCAAGATGCTGTAAAACTCAAATATCGAAAGGTAATGATGTCGAAATTCAAAACCACGAAAAATTAAAATTCGGTCAAGCTGAAATCCACAAAATTGTAAATACCATGGGGGAAAAATGTAAATCAAATTAGTAAAAAACCGAATTAGTTTTTGAGAAAAGGCTCTTGTTCTTTAAATATTTCTTAATAAAAAAACAAAAACAAAAAAAAAATTATATCTTAAGCACCAGTATCCTCAAATATATATAATAAGCATATTCTACACCTCACTTACGAAGTGAGATTTCAAACCAGGTCTCATGGATCCAAGGCGAACGTCCTAACCACTCTCATACATATATATTAATTCACCCAAAGAATGGTGATAATTCTGCTAAGACGTAAGGAAGAGGGGCTTCTAGGACTGAAAGAAAATGAGAAGACTTTGGAAGGAACCGGAAACCCAATTCTAAACAGGAAAAAAAAGGATAAATTTCTACTGTTAAAAAACAAAAAAACAAAAACAAAACAAAACACGGGAGAAGTGTGAACCGGATGAGAGGCGCATTTATCTAGTTCCCCTCTTTCACACACATTATATATATATATATATATATATATATGGCCTAGTTAATCAAATTTGTGGAATAGAAAAAACAAAAATGATAACGATATTGGCAATAAGATTGATTATATTTAATATAAATTAGCCTTTTGACTAAATTGAAGCAAAAAGACAAAAAATTAAAGTTGGAATTTTCGGATACGTTCGTGTCTTTTTTATCTAGACGAGGAATAAACAAAGAAGTGTCACTTAGTCTTCCAAGGAGTGTTGTTGGATACAGGGCTCACTGTGGAAGTTATATTCTGTGAGCAAACCCAAATCCCTGTTCAATCTCTCAATGTGTGATTTTATTTTCAAAATATATTTCAACTTCTACCTGCGTCTTTCTTGTCGGCTGTTGAATGAAGACGCTAAAAGCACGCATATATCATCAATGCTATGGAATGGTTTTTTTACACACACTAACATTATATATATATATATATATATAATTATTGAATGTTATGCACTAAATAAGTGATCAGATTTGATCGTTTTATATTTGAAAAAAAAAAAAAAAAAAAGTGTAAAAAGCAGAGATTGTTTTTCGTTATAGCACTGAGACTCAGGAGGAGGAAAAGCTGGAAAGGGAGAGCAAAAAGAAAGAGAGCGACTCCAGAAGAAAGATTTTTTCTTTTTTTTTTAATTGGAAATTGTGGTTACCAGATGTGAACAAAGCTTGAACTAGACAAGCAAAAAATTATAACGATCGGAAAGTCAATGAGAGACAGAGACTCAGCTGCATCGATGTGTCGATAAATATATTTTGTAAACATGGACGACACACCGTTGAACGTGGTTGCTTATGATCGCGCATAAGCTACGCATTTTTACAATATGAGTAACAATATCTCTCTCTCTCACACACACGTATGTATGGGATAATGTATGGGGAGTGGGAGATAATGGGACAAAATGGAAGAGATATTTAACGACGTGTTTCGCTGATCACAAGTGTTAGGTTCAAACAAATCTTTAAGCAAAATATGTTGGACTTTGTTTAGAATAAAAGGGGCAATAAATTAAATTATCTTATCAGATCCAATGACCAGTTTTATTAGCTATAATTACATTTCTAGACCAAAAACACCTTAATCGGAGATGGGAAATTATGGCCCGTTGTATGCATACTAAAAAGTTTCATTTCAGTTCATATGAAGTGGGATGAAAAGAATGTATATTTCATTTAATCCCCACCACCGATACATTTCCAATACCCGTGCTTCCTCTTGTCACGTTGTGTGCTTACTTATTTATTTTTTAAAAATATAGCTTTCAAAATATTATTTTATTCTTAAAAGTAATCAATTGACCGAAATCGCCTGAAGATACCGAAAGATTGAAACCAAGCTAGCGAAATCAGCTAATGTTTATATATATATATATATATATATATATATATATATATATATATATACACACACACAAATCAAAAAATCCTTAAAAATCCTTCACGATTATAATTTATTTCATGAATAAATTTAAATATTCATCTTTTCAGACAGAAAAAAAATATATAAATTCTGCATTTCTCAAAAAAACTTCGGTTTAAGGAAATGAATATCTAAATATATTCATGAAGTAAATGATAAGAAAATCCTTAAAACTCAATTTGGTTGACTTATTATATTACTCTGTTACTTACATTGAGTTCTCTTTTGATATGTGTGTGTGTATTTCGGCAGCAATCCTTCTTTTATGAGTATCATTAAAAACAAATGACAAGGTACTAGGGTTGTACAAGTTTCATTAAAAATCGCTGTACCTTGTCAGTCGTTTTTAATGTAATATATATATATATTTAAGCGTTTCACCCCTAGCAAGGCGGGAAGTCACTAGGAGGCAAGGCGTTACAGAAAATTTGAAGCAAGATCAGATAGAAGTGATAGAAGAAAGGATGAGGAGAAGGGTAGTGGATAGATCAAGGCAACTGGAGATGTCGATTGACATTACATTTGAATAGCTGGAGATTATAGCTCTCGGGGAAACTGGAATAGGGAAGGGAGTTCCACAGGCGGCAGGTGCGAGACATGAAGCTATTAGAGTAATATATATATATATATATATATATATATATATATATAGAGAGAGAGAGAGAGATTGCACAATGAGGTATACGATCTAATAGAGAAGGAAACAGATGATGCCTGTTGTATTTTAAATCATCCCTCTCCGAGTAAATATTTTTTTTCTCTTTATTAGCCCGTATACCGCATTGTGCTTTACTATTTAAAATTAAACAGATGTCGACGGTACTAATATATATATATATATATATATATATATATATATATATACACACACACACACAAAGATCACATATAAAAGCTGTTGGTGCCCGTTGGATTATAAACAGTACACCAAGGAGGTATATAAGATAACAGAGAAAAAAACAGATCTACTTGAAGCCATTTTTAATAATTTATCTGAAGAAGCGGTTGTATACAATTGACAGTTCAGACATTTCTAAACGAGGTTGGTGGCGTGCATGCCATCCATCTGACAGTTTTGATCTGGTGATGTTATTTAGCAACATGATTAGTGTTTTTGTGTTAATATTTCGCTTTCGTAGATACTTCCACTTTTGGATAAAAATATCCCTAGCACAGCATATTTCTATATTCCTTTTCCTCGTCTCTTGTATATATATATATATATATATATATATATATATATATATATATATATATATATTTGTCCTACGCATGCGTGGTGAACTTTAGTTCGAATCATTGAGCGGCGGTAGGTGGTTGGTGCGTAGATGACTAACGAGTCAGATCTTCGCTTTGAGAAGTCTGTTGCAGCTGTGACATGGGATGCTAGGGGCTGGACCATGCTGGGCGGCGGAGCTCTTTCGATCTTACGTTTTCTGGCGTTTCTGTTCTTTGTCCCTGTTTCTTTTCTCTTCAAAATCAGACACTCTGGACATTAAAAGAGAGCGCCAGATGGCACGGCCCTCAGCAGACTCTTTTCAGGTGGAATGAGGAATGCCATAATGTTTGACAGTCTCCTTCAGCGTGTCTTTGTAACGCGATTTTGGGTGTCCGCCAAGTGAGCGCTTGCCTGTGGATAGCTCGCCATAGAGCAATCTCTTTGGGAGGGAACAGTTGTCCATGCGGCGGACGTGGCCAGCCCACTGGACCTGATAGCGCAGTAGGATGGCACGGATGCTCTCCATCCCAGCACGCTGGAGCACCTCAGTATCAAGAACTTGCCACTTAACAGAGAGCAGGGTTCTGAGGTATCTAATATGGAATGCATCGAGCTCTTTAGCATGCCGGCTGTAGACTGTCCACGTCTCGCACGCATACAGCAAACATGGTAGGACTGCTCCATACACTTTGAGTTTGGTGTTAAGGCTCAGTCCTCGATTCTCCAGGCTTGATCCTTCAGTCTAACACCCATACATCGAGGTATTTAAAGTGTTTCAGTCAGTTATGTGCCATGCGTAATACACACTTAGGCGATCATGTATCTTTTGATACGTGACAAACTAGGCAGAATTTTTTCCCGCAGTAGGTTGCAATTTCTTTCTGCTGTAGACCAGTTGCCACCCAAGGCTATAGAACCCGGTCTGTTCTGATATTTACCCATAGCTGCTGTGAAGAAGAGAATTCATACCTTTCGCAAGTGTATTCGCACGTAAGTGAATGTAATGGATTCGACTGGAATTCGAACTCGGCTCTCCGATTCTTTAATATTTACTAATTCCACATTCTGAATTTTTTATGGTGGATTCAAGGTATGTGCTGTCGCTACTTTCATTCCAATTCCAGATCATAGTTTCTGTTTTGGAAAGGTTTAGCTTGAGTTCTATTTCTTGGAACACTTGGTAGAGAATGTTCATATTTTTTTGTTCAAAATCATTATCATAGCCACTATGAATACCATCGACATAACAACGGGATATCTCGGAATGCTAAAAAACGAAAATTCTTTTGATACACAAGCGCAAACGCTTTTAGAGTTATCAGAATTTTTTCCCTCAAATATTGGTTTCTTGATTTTATGCTACATAATCGAAAAAAGAAAAATCATCTTCATCTCACTAAATATATTTCGAATCAATAAACAATGAAATTACGACTCGAAATTACTGACTATGCCGAAAAAGATCAAAATATTTGCTGGCTGATGTAATTACTTACTTTTGGTGTATCTTGACAATAAGAAGCTCTTTGTAGATTTACCGATTCGTTTACAGCCTTGTTGGAAGGAGAATATGTTAGATGCCAGCTGATAGTGCCATTTATTGGGAGAGATCTGTAGAAATAGAAAAAAAATGATCAATTGTGTGAAGAATAAAGAAGTTTAAGACTATTAAATAGATTAAATTGACTAATATGCAAAATAAGCAAAAAGTTAATTTTTCTGTTAAATACTAATTTTAACCTTCTTAAAATTTAGCGTTTGATATACGAATTAAACTAAGCAAGTAGTCACGCACCAATAAAACATTGCAAATATTTAGTATTTTACTATTTTCTTGTTTTATTAACTTTATATACATATTTGTTTTGTATTTTATTAAGTTTATTTTCTAAATAATAATCATATTGTATAGCTGGCCACTCGTATTCGAGGATAAGCGACTCGCCAATCCCTATTGCAGATGCTTGCTCAGGCGTATGTGTGCTTATTCAACACCCAAAGAGCCCACTTGAGGTTTATGCTGCAGCTATGCCGAGCAAACCTTAGTTACAGTTTTTAGGAAAGAGCGTGTTATCTAACGTTATCAACAATATCGACGGTTTACAAAGCTTAATTCAAACCATGGTTTTCAGGCACTTTCCAAAGGTATCGCATGCCTCCAGTCCGATAACATCAGGAGGTCTCCTTTCTGACGTAATCGACCATGGTGAGATTCGAACCCGGGTCTCATGGTCAGAATGCGAACTAACCACTCGGTCACGTGCACATATAATAATCATATCATTATGAAATCATTAACTCGTCAATGGCGGAACAGTCAACGTTACGTACGGTTTTCAATTGAGAGTTGTTCTTCTAGACTGAATGTTAGCCAAAGCTGACGAGCCCAATCTTATACTACACTCAGCTGGATTTATACCATTTCCAACGATAGTTGCGTGAAATTGAATATAACGAAATTGAAATGCCGCTTTCTTCTTCCAATCCGTTTTCCATTATATCACCTGCAGTTCCTTATTTTAAGGAGGTAAGTTTTCAAAAAAAAAAAAAAATAAGACGAAGAAGACTTGAGATTTAAAAATGCATCATGAAATCACCTTGTGTCCGTATTTTTTTTTTCTTTTGCAAACGATTCCAGGTAGAAAGCTATATTCATTTTAAGAATTGTTCAGGAGGTTGGTTTCATTTCTTTTGCCGTTATCATCTCGTTTTGGCCGATATATTTCATATCGTCCTGAGGTTCCCAATACAAATAGTTTGAAAGGTCCAGGTCGTGTCGACTATTCCCTTTTTAATATTTTCTAAGGTAAAAAGCCCAAACACGCCTTCGTCTTTACTATTAGGTATTTACGAATTATCAATATTTTGTTGGTGTTGTAATGGAATGTCTCACACTCCCTATCGCCTATGTGGACTGACAATATCAGTAGCTGAATAATGAGCACAGCATATACCTGGGGGCTTACTTTAGGAATTATTAGCCTGCCACCCGATTCCCTGTCTTTCAGTAGTGTATTCTCTTTTACAATAAACCTCTCTTATTTCATCTACGCGCGTGATGTTGCTCCTTCACTCGAGTACCACCTTTGTCTGTTTGTAACCTCTTTAAGAATACAACAGTTGGTTATTTAAAACCAAAACATAATTTGGATTTGTTTATATCTCTGAGATGAGGTATTATAATTATTTATATTATTATTAGGAGTGTCATCGTCGTCTTCATTACCATATTCATAACGTTTCGGCCGTTGTACGCTCCGGTTTTCTTCAGGTCATTGGTATTGAACTCACAACTCTTTGGGTCTAGTCGCTGGATCTAACCAACGCCTTTATCCACTGGCCTTAGTTGGTTAGATCCAGTGAGTAGACCCAAACAGTTGTGAGTTCAATATCAGGCCACAGCAGTAGTGAACCAAAAAACTAGTCGAGTTAAAGGGAAATAACGGAAACACCCGTAAGAGACATGACATGTGCAACTAGAACAATCTACCCCGGTGGACGAAATAAAGAGCTCGATTCGAAATTCCAATGACCTGAAGAAGGCCGGAGCGTATAATGACCGAAACGTTGTGAATATGGCAATGGAAATGAGGATAATTGTCCGAATAATGTAAATAACTTGGACTGTAAGAATAATTCCTATTTTTGAGAGCGAATGTTACACCTACAAATCTTTGAGAATAACTAAGACGCAACTTTTACTATTAGTCTTTTTTTGGTGATGAACCCCGCAGCAGCCGGACAGTCATCTTGGTTGATGATACCGTAAAGACGGTCATAGAGGAGGACAACAGCCAGACCTGTGGTGAGCTTACCGATCGCTTCCAGGTTTCTAATGAAACAATCAAATTTCCCCTGCATCGCGCAGGAAAGCCGTACAAATTAAGCAAATAGGTGCCCCCCCCTTGTCGGATACCAGCTTCCTCGATGGAGGAGAGTAATTGCTGGCATGATAGACTCGTGAATGTCCGAGTTAACCTGACCGAATAAAAATAAATTACTAAAGATGCACCGAAATGGTCGGTTCGTTGTACCACTCCAGTAAGTACCTGATTCTCTATCTTTACAAGAGACAGGCCAGATTAAAAATGGATTATTGCAGTCATGTCTGGGCTAAAGCTGAACAGTCATCTGTTTTGAGTTCAATAGCGTCTATGTGGTGATGGATTATTTCCCAACCTACAACCCCTTTTTCCACAGGCGAGACATAGCGAGGTTATTACTGCCCTATCGCTATTTCCATGGCAAAGGTTTTGATTATCTACATTCCTTGGTTCCTCCAGCCCCGGCCTTTGCAGCTGGGACTTGCCATGCCATGTACACAAGGATGAATCATCCCCATTCCCTTTATATTCCATTAGTAAGGAAGAAGTTTCACTCGGACAGCTTCCCAAGCCTTACCATTTGTGAAAGACTCCCGGCAGGATATAACGAGAGTTTGGGGGAGAAATATTTATTTTCCTTAATACGTTTCTTTCGTTATGGGCATTGATATATCCATGATATAACAACATTGATATTTCACGTACAGGCCGGAAGAGCTGAATGGAAAAAGAACAACACACATGCTTAGTTCACAGAGAGATTTATAATGCTACGTCGTACACAAAATTTATATATATATATATATATATATATATATATATATATATATGTGTGTGTGTGTGTGTGTGTGTCCCACGCAAAGAAATTATAACATACGCCTCAAAAAATTGTGTAAGAAAGGGGAACATTACTTGTTATATTTCCCAAACGGAAATCAGGAGTTACGGTAGTTTTTCTAAGAACTGGGTTAGGACATGTGCGTTTCCCTGTAAGACCTACCGCTGTGGCATAAGAACGTCCTTCGTCTCCAGGCTCTACAATGACAACTGTTCTCGTCAATCTATCTCCTAACGTCATTCACCGGCCGTTACGTGATCATCGTAACTATCTTAATGAAAGGGAGAGAGCTGTCATTTGTAACCCAAGAATGTTTTCCCAGACACTACAATCTTGACCTCGTCAAGTCTAGGGTTAGATAACCTCATGAACCTTACTTCATTTTCCTTACGCTCATACAACATCAAATAATAATCTTCTGCATTGATTGGCTCTTGAGTCTTGAATTGGTTGAACATTAGTATAAAAATGCACGCGATGTAGTACAGTGGCTCGCGTGCAGTTCTAGCTAATAATGAATAAGATTGAGAAGCACGCTGACAGAGCACTCAAGCAAAAATCTGAAATAAGAAATGCAGGTCAAATTTACCCAATATTAAATGCATATTTCTTTGAACCAGGTGAGAATTTCGATGTTATATGGCGTGTGTCGATATGTACGGTCGCTTTGATGTTGTTCTCATTACCGACAGGGATGTAGATATTGTGAGAGTTGAAGTTTTCATAGCCGAACCAAGCTTTCACCAAGTTTTCTTTATCGGTTGTTAAGCACCGGAAGTGAGGAAGTACCGGTTGAGTTCCACCTTCACCGTCATTGTTGTCTTTAAATTGACCCTGGGCATGTATGCATCGTATGGCACAATCACCGGGGCCAACAAAATCTGAGGAAGAAATGAGAATAGAGTAAAATGATTTGATAAGAATTTAAATGAACAGTTCTTCGTTTACAACAAATTAAGACGAGGATCTAAGTTTATGAGTAGTTACATCTGAAGTCGGAAACATTTTTTTTTATCATTTCACCCCATGCAAAGCATTAAAGCCACCAAGACCGGAGCAGAAGAAAAACGTTATTAAGGAACGAAAACAATATAAGAATAATCAAGAAGAAAGTAGATAACGATTGCATTGAGATTTTGAAGAACAGAGTTGGTTGGAAAGCACGGAGCCAGAAGAGAGTTCTACCAGCGAGATTTACGGTTACATCTAGCAATTTCAAATGTAAATTGATAAAACCTTGTTGCCAATCTAGTACAAAACTTAAATTCATAAACTCTATGTACCATAGTGAAGAGTTCATCTGAAGAGTTACCATAAAAGTATTTATAGAAAAGGTACTGAGAAGCTACATTACGGCGGTGGTAAAGTGATTGTAGCCGAGATGCCAGGTCAGGGCTGACAATATTGCCGATTCTTTGGAGTTTATCAAGAATCTCTAAATATAAAGCAGAAGCACCGGGGCATATGTGGCAGTATTATTCAAAGCATAAACGAATGGTAGAATTATAAATATGTAACAGATTTAGGAGATTTAGATTTTACAGGCACATCAACCCCACAGGTCATTTGGCACCGAATTGGGCAGTTTTAAAATTTGTTTTTATTTTGTGTTTATTTTGCAGACAAATTATTTTTATAATTCGTTATTATATGGATGGGGGGGTGTAATTCAGTTTTAGTTGCATTGTGTAGCCGGGGTGTTTATTCGGTTATTTTTCGTATTTTTTGTTACTTTTAAGAATTCTACAATGGCTTTGTGTTCGACACTCTCAAAGAGGAGCCTAAGGTTGGGTACATCGTTGAAGTATTTTCGTATAGATGCCAGTTTTTTTTTTTTGCAGTTAATTAAAAAATGCTTCACAGTGTGTACTTCTTAGTAGTTTGAGCATTTTGGAGGGTCTTTATTTTTGGGGAGGAAGAAGTGTGTTATGTGAGTGGGCCCCGATTTTGCTCTTTGTAAGAGTGACATCTTTCAGTATCTGTCTATATTACTGAGATGAGGTTTTATGGACACTATTTACATTGTTCGGATTATCATCATCTTTGTTGCCATATTTATCACAACGTTTCGGCCGTTGGTGGTTGGAATGTTGAACTGAACCCTTTATTTCGCTCGCTGGGGTGGACTGTTCTAGTTACACGTTCCATGTCTAATGGATGTCAGTTATCTCCTGTCAATTCCCCTCTCAAAGTTCTCCACCGCCTTAGCCAGGTATTGAACTCACACTCTTTGGGTACTGTCACTGAATCTAACTAACACCACTGTGCCACGTGTCCTTGAGAAATAAAGGAAGTTCGACATTCCAACCACCTGAAGAAGGCCGGGGCGTACAACGACCGAAACGTTGTGATAAATATGGCAACAAAGATGAGGATGATAATCCGAACAATGTAAATAGTGTGTCATATCTTTTCTTGAGTGTCTGGTACTGTGATGTTGTACAGTCAGAATGGGTGTTATTCGATATAGTTTGTTGTCTGTGTCAGTATTCTATGATTTTTGCTATTGGTTGAGGATGTAAGAGTTAATTGTAGCTTTCAAATTTGTAAAAGGGATTTTGAAATTCGCTATGTTCATTAAGAGGGATTCCTTGATTGCCTTATCAGCCCTGCAATTTCCAGGGATACCAATATGGCTAGGGATCAAACACAGTATGATGTGTTTTGGACAACTTATTTAGTTAAATATACTCAGGAGTTTGAGGAGATGCACTAAAGAAAAAAAGTGTAAATTACATTTATTGACCAATGTGTTTCAGAGACTTATGAAAATGTGCTTACTGGGGAATGCGAGTTTGAACCTTATTCTAGAGCACATTTTCTTTATTACTTCTCTTGAATGTGCAGGCCAGTAGATATAATTAACACTGTTTAAAAAAAAAAAAACAAAAAAAAAACAGGGTGTTTACTCAAACATGGGTGTCCACTAATTGTATAGTTTTAAGTTCTCTTTATTTTGTGTTTATTTTGCAAGACAAATTCTTTTATAAGTAATTATTATATAAGGATGGGCATGTAATTCGGTTTTAGTTGCATCTTGTAGCCAAGAGTTTATTCAGTTTCCTTTTTATATTTTGGGGTAGAGTTTTGTTAATTTAAGAATTCTAGAATGGCTTTCTAAGGTTGGGTACATTGTAGAAATATTTTTGTATATGTGCCAGTTTTTCTTTTCTTTTTTGCAGTTAATTACAAAATGTTTGACAGTGAGTACTTCTTAGGAGCTTGGACATTTTGGAGGGTTTTCATTTTTTAGAAGGAAGAAGTGGGCTATGTGGGTGTGTCCAATTTCGATCCTTGTAAGTGTGTCATAATGTTTTCTTGAGTGTCAGGTACTGTGATGTTGTATTCTCAGAATTGGTTTTATTTGATATATTAGGTTGGTGCAAAAAAAATGTTTTCTCACATAGTAACATATGTGAGAAAACGACATTATTTTTGCACCAACCTAATAGTTTGTTGAGGGTGTAAGAGTTAATTGTAACGTTCAAGTCTGTAAAGGGTATTTTGGAATTCGCTATGTTCAAGGAGAGAGATTCGTTGATTTTCTTATCAGCCCTGCAATTTCCAGGGATTACAAGATAGATTCAGAAGAGAACAAATTATTAGGTTGGTGCAAAAATAATGACGTAATAACGTCGTTTTTTGACGTATTTTTAACGTCAAAAAACGACATTATTACTTCATTATTTTTGCACCAACCTAATATCTAGCACATCGCAGTGAACGAACTTTCGTCAAAATATGAGCTATTTTGTTGGATAGTGTATCTTTTAAAATGCGCTAAACAGAAAAAAAAAAACAACAAAAAAAACACGGAACATTTTGCGCTGCTTTGGGTAGAAGATATTAATCAGACTTCTGTCGAGAGAAACAACATAATTTTCATTTCCTTCTCAGCGCAGAAGGGAAGTTAGATAAGCAAATCTATAAAAATAAAAGTACGAAAACTCGGAGCTTCATTCACTCCCTTTTCTTGCAACAACCTCAACGATTTTAAGGTCATCAGTTGAAGATATTAAACGCGATACGGGTTGAACATGAGGAACTAAAGTTCATTTGATTTTTTTTTTTGGCAGTCATCAAATTACGAAAGCACCAAATACAAAAATCAAATAAATTTTCCGGCTCTTGTAGAAAAGATCCGTTAACAAATGGAAAACAATATTAATACTTGGATCAACTCCCCAAGACTTGTTCTGCATCCTATCAGGAGGCAAGCATAATAGTAATGTTAAAATAAAATTTATCTTTAATGAAAATTTTAAAATATAAGACAAAGTAACTCCGAGAATAATCGATATTCGTATAAGGAACAAGAATTATAGCTAATTAGTGTTTTCCTTTTTTATTTGTGAAGGATTTAGAAATTTCAGTAAGTCTAGTACAAGACACTCAGTGCGAGAATGAGTAAGCAGCCGAAAGAAAAATACTCCTTGGCTGAGGATATTGAAGGGAGACGAAAGTTAATATGTATGTAGAGGCCTGTTTAAATTACAGGCAAGTCCCCTAACAAAATTCAGTAGTAAATTTCAACCTTTTCAAATAAATTAAACCAACTGATACAGAGATTAACAGTATACTAATAACGTCGACAATTTGTATATATGGTTAAAAGCAACTATGGTATAAAACCAATAAAGTAGGTATAATTTAAAATTTGTTAAACAAAGAAAAATGTTGAGTGGAATTAATATTCATTTCAGATGTTTGAGTTTACATAAAACGTCTGTATACATATTCGTGAATGAGTTGCTTTACATACAAACACACACACACTATATATAATTTTCGTATTTAGGCATCAATCCTTCCTTTATGCACATTTCATTGAGTACGACAGACAAGGTGCTTTGATTTAGTTTTTTATACAATTTCTCATGCGACCTAATAATTTCTTAAATCAAAGCACCTTGTCTGTAGTATTCAATGAAATATATATATATATATACATACACACACACACATGTCCGTTAAATTTTCAGTTATGTCTTTCTACATAAGCTAGTCGATAAAAGTGGGTAGGCGAATGGCGACAGTTCCTTTAAAGTACCTTGCAACAAAGTCGAGCCTCCTGACATTTAGGTTGTCGACTTTGCTCATATTTCCTTCTAGAGGCTCCGTGCTTAGAACTTTTTGAACACAGCGTTTCGATTCTTCCTCTTTGTCACGTGGTATGATTCTCTACTGCACTATCGATAGAACGAATTCTTATAAAATCGAGGACGAGAGCGGTATTTCTGGTGTTGTTACACGTGACTTTAGCTCGCAATATGTTCATTGTGTATCGGTCGTAATCACACTGACCATTCCGATAGAAACTTCGACTAAAACTTTTATACAAGCATGAAATTCCTGTAATCATTTTCTGGGGAAAAGGCATTTTATTTCAACGACGGTTTTCTTTTAGTAACAATTTTGGTAATTAATTATTTTCATAAGATGCCAGCAACTCTTAGGGCAAACAGAATAAATTTTCATGTTTATAATCCAATCCGAATATCTGCTCGACGAACCGAGAAAATTGAAATTGTAATAGAAGTTTTCTTACTCTCTAAAATTTCTCTATAAGCACTTTCAGTAAGACGTCTATTTTCTAAATTTCTTTTTGTCATTATAAGTCCTCTTGAATTTCCTACACAGGACAAAGCTACACAGAGCTGACCATGTGTGAAACATTTTAATAATTTTCTAATGTTTATAAAAATTAATTCAAACTTAGTATTTTTTCGTACATTTTTAAGAATATCTACTTAAACATTATTTTGATTTATTGAGATAATTTCATTATTTTTCTCTTTTATTCGACTAATTTGCATTAGCAAACGACAAAAATGCTTATTATTAAGGCTGTTTTTTTTTTTCTAATTTATGATTAAATTTTCATAATTCTTTTTAAACAAACACAAATCTATATCTATAATTCTCAAAATGTGTGTGTATGTATGTGTGTGTGATCGGATTTGTTTATGCTTTTCCACAATTTTCATCCGATTTCAATGAATTTTTTTTTGTTTGATAGATAATTCTTCAGTACCGGTTTTGAGTTCAAATTGTTCGCGACAATGGCTTTCCACTACTTCCGGTCAATTATAACTCTCAGCAATGTTTTACTATTTACTGTTTTTGGATATATATATATCTTCCATAAAAACTTTAATAAAAATAAGCGATTTATCATAATACAGTTCCCTTTTTAGGGCCACCCACCTATTCAAATTGGTGCCCCCGCCATTTGGGGATGTACATCAGTTCCACCCAAATGTTGTTACTAATATTGATTTTCGGGTGGGCTGACTTTAAACTTACACTGCTCAAATTGAACGGCAAAAATTCCCAGGAATGAAACGCCCGGACGAAGACGGGTTATACTGCTAGTTTAAAAATAAAATTGTATTAAAACAAATATTGTTTATATAAGTCAATTTTTCAAATTTGAATTAAAAGTTAATGATATAGAAGAAATATTTATTAAAACATTCTTTTAAGATTTTCATGCACATTAAATATTACGGTAATGTTGCAAACGCCATTTGTTAGTATGACCCGGATATGAGAGTTAGTGTAACCCGGATATAAAAGAGATTTTCTCTGGTCCCAAATTAGAGCCATACTTACCTAAACAAAATTGACTAAACCCGGATATAAGAGAAACCCGGATATAAGAGACCTCTTCTCCGGTCCCGACAACTCTCTTATATCCGGGTTACACTTTAAGTTAAACTTAAAACCGCATTCCGTGCGGACATTCATGTTAGTTCTTGCGGAGTGCTAATTGGGCTCAGGCCAAAAACTAAACGGACCTCTGGAAAACAGCAATAATAATTCTGAAGAAATAACTTTGCATTCCTCAATACAGATGGGACATGGGACTTCAAAACCTCACTTTAACTCTGATTAGGTCTATAAGTCTCATTCCGTCCAATTCAGGCCCAAAATTGAGTTCTTCAAATCTCAAACTCCTGATTCTAAAAAGGTATAAGATGTCTATGTAGAGCAAAACCTCTCAATTTAATTTTGGCATTTTGAAGAAATAAAATTGATTCACAAAGTTTTGGAGAAATTTTAAACTCAATTTAAAATATTCTTTTAAAATTCACAAAGTTTCGTGTTACTTTAAACCCAATATAAATTAAAACTTTTAAAACCACTATTTTAAAATTTGAATATATAAATGTTCTCTCCTCATCCATACGCAAATCCCAATGTTGGCTGTTCAAGTACTAGATGAAGGGCAAATTCTGAACCCCAGGATCATCCTGATTCCAAAAAGGTATAAGATGTCTATGTAGAGCAAATGTGACCCGATCCTCATTGGCTGTTCCTTGCTTTCAGCCTTGTGCCACATCTAAACTATGCTTACAATTTTTCAACATTTTTTTTCTACGTTAATGCCGTAAAACTCACTTTAAACTGACCTAGTATCACATTCAGTAGCGATGTTAGCACACTGAAAAATACATTATTCGACGTGGTGTAATGGTTATAAAGCTTGTCTCGCTAGATCAATTACGACCAAGTAGTGGGTTCGATCCTGATTTAGTGCTATCTGGTTTCAGTCTTGTGTCGCACTTAGCCTATGCCTTGTAAATCACTATTAATGCTGGCTGTAGGGACTTCGACGTAGTGTAATTGTTAGCAAGATTGTTTTGCTTATTCAATTACAACTGAGTAGCGATTTCGATCCTCACTTGGGGCACTATAGTTTCGGCATTGAGCCACATTTAAGCTACGCTTAATAAATCGCTGTAAAGACGGACTGTTTTGTTGTTCTTTTATAAGGTGGATGTACACAGACAAGATTAAGCCTTATGCGAATTTATAAAAGATAAAAACTAGTATACTTAATATTGTACCCGATATGGCGATCAGTATCTTCGATATTTTATACTTATTGATATTAAAATATATTACCACATTTATATATTACATTAGATAATAACAGTATATATCACTGGGTTTTGATGAAATAGAATAATTTTAAAACGAAGACTTTGTAATTTCATTTTTCTTGCGAGAAACCTGACACAGATGTTGATGTTAAAATATATAATTGAAAGCAAACAGATTTAAGCATATTTTCATTACTTAAATTAAAGATACGAGGTTATGTCTAACAGGGCTGGACGAAAGAGGGATAGGCGGACTGTGTTATCCTCTAACATGATATCTTGTATATAACTGTAATCTTAGTTTGCTTCGTCCAGTGCGCGAGAAGAGACGAGTGTTGTTGCAGGACAAATTGTGGCTGTTCCATCACGACAGTGCAGCGGCTCACAACGCCCTGAGCAACCGGCTGTTTCTGGCTGAGAAGAAATTTGCCGTACTGGAACAACTTCCATATTCACCTGATCTTGCTCCGTATGGCATTTTTGTTTTCCTCAAGCTCAAGGGGATCATCAAGGGAACCCGTTTTGAAGGCGTGGTGGCCGTCAAGATCTTGACAGAGAAGGGTGGAAAAGTGCATTAGACACGAGGTGGGGGGTAATTTTGAAGGAGAATTCATGTAGCTTCTGTTTAGGATTGAAATAAATTGTTTTTGATACAGACTCCGTTAATTTTCAAACAGACCTCGTATGATTGACTGAGAAGCTAGTACAAATTAAGGACCAGTTCGATGTTTAAGAGGGGGTGGCATTTCTGATGGCATTCGTGACTGGTGCCAGGTATTTGATGTTTTATTTTCAATACTAGTTGATCTTCTATACATGGAACGACATCATCTTCCACCAATTAGAAACTGTGCACAGCTTAGTTACTTAGATGTATTCTACAATACGATTTCACTTACGGACGGAGTCAATCAGGAATCTCCACAGATTCATTTTTGTTATCTGAATTTCCATGGCTTCTTGGAAAATATAGTTGAGTGGTTCCTCGTTGCCTTGTTATTTAGAGTTTTCCTTCAATTTTACCTTGCTATGTGAGAAGAGACAAATCCAGGACTTTCTCAAAGACATTTGTTCGAATGTGAACTCAAGTGACTAACACTAAATTCGAACCTGGCTTGCCGATTTCACTTTCTGATACGATACACTACATTACCCACCCATCCAAGTAGATTTTACTTAAAACATGTTGATGGTGGTAATGCATACTATATATATATATATATATATATGCATGCATAAAAGTAAGGGAACCTGCCGTAGAGTGATGGCTAGCAAGTCAGTTTTGTATTGTGTAAAATAAAATTTAACAATGGCAAAAACAGACACATATTTGTTGGGTTTTTGGAATATATTGTATTTCTGAAATACTTTATATGTCAGAGGGTCAGTTGACGGTCGCAAGTTCAGCAAAAAGAAGTAAAAAAGCAGCATATGACGAGGACTTTCCATTGAACCTTGAATCAGCAATCAGCGAGATTTCCTGGTAAAGGAATGAGTTCCTTCCTCCATAATTTATTCATTGAAATTAATTGAGCAGATTATATGAAAGAAAAAAGATTGAAATAATGAAGTTCTCTCACGTATCCTCTCCGGCACTGACATGTAGTCGGCAACATTTTCCCGCTGGGGACAATAAAAGTGGCCAATACGTTGCGTTGAGCTCTTTATTATTAGAAGAAAACCTTTCGCTTGGTGAAATGACTTAACTTTATATTTAATCAGCAGCCAAATTGGTAAACAAGCAGGAAGCAACAAACAGCACAGAGCGCTAGCAACATGCAAAACATGGAATAAAAAAATGCGTTTTAGACATTGGAAGATGCAAATTATACCCATATAGAGTTACTATGTCAATATAAACACAATGTATTTTGGTCACTGTTTTGAAAACGTCTAAAGTCTTGGCACTGAGTGTCTGAAGAGGGACAGTGCGGTCGGGACGGTATGCGTTTTCTTATTAATGACTCACGCTTTAACAGACATACATATTTACATTAGATACGCTCATGCAAAGTCTCACGCAGTGTGTGACGGACAATGAATCAGAACTTCTCTCATAATATAGATGAATAAACCATTCTTAACCACTTCAAGTCCAGGATTAATTGTTAATTTGTCTCTTACTCCTTCCGTGTACACACTTTGAGAATTCTTAAATGAAGTTGCTTTATCTTCAGTGGCTCTTAGGTATTCTAGTGAGTGAAAAATAATATAAAAATGTATTTTAACTAAACGATATACATAGTGCAATTGGTAAATTGTCGCCATTTTATATTTTTAATTTTGTGCGTGTGCGTTTTTTTGAGTTTGCCGACTACAGAGTATAGTAGGGCCAGTTGGGCATCACCTGAGAGAAAGAGAGCACCATGACTCCACTCCGCCAGAAATTTAAAAACGGCATGCTGTACTCCTTGGCATTCGTGCCGAAAGCCCCATTATGAACATTTCAGAGTATTTGGGTCATTACAGAGGATGCGGAAAGAATATATCCAGTCAAGATCATAGTGTTTGGAGTGATCACTCGTGATAGCAACGTTATGTCTTCATTCATCTTCCCACAGGGCTTCAGTTTCAACAGGGAGGCCTAGATCAATTGCCTTAAAGAGGTAGTGCTGCCCTGGGTCAAGAGGATGGCTGCTGGTAGACCTTATGTCTGGCAACTACTCACCTTCACACAAGCAGGAAAACCCAGTTATGTCACATCACCCCTTACATCCGGCCACCTAACTCCCCAGACTGCAACTCTCTTGATTATTATGTGCTGGGTCCAGTTGAGCGAGAGACCAACAAAACTCCTTGTAAAGACCAAAGATGAACTGAAAGCAAAGATTATGGCAGCATTCACCAACTTAAATAATGAGACCCTTCAGAAGAGTTGTAGAAGATTTCGAAGTCGTCTGAAGGCCGTGGTTGAAGCTAATAGAAATTTTATGTAATAAATTTACTCTTTAGTACTTCAAGATATTTTTGTGTAATTTTGGTAAAATATAATTATTAAAATGAGATGTCAAAGTTATTTTAATTTTTGCGTAATGTAGACGACAATTTGTCATCTTACCCTGTAAATACTCACCTTTGGCACATTCAGTGCAGGAAGGAAGCTTCCATCCAAGCTGGCATTCATTGCAGCTTGCACCTGTCCAATGGCCACTTGTGTCGTCATCAAAACATTTACATATAGATCCACCTATGTAAAAAAAAGCAGTCTTGTGAATACTTGAAAAAAAAAAAAAAAAAAAAAAAAAAAAAAAAAGAAAAGAAAACGGTGTTTTCCAAATTAAATGCTTTTTTTATAGATTCATCAGTAGAAAGAGTGAATTGCTGTGGTTTAATTGTTATCAAGTTTACCAAATAACTGTTTTAATATAGAAAACAATGCAAGAGATATTACAGAAGGCAATTCTAAAATTTATTACAGAAATGAAAAAAAATCAGTCATTTATCATCCGTATTCTCATAATCTTCCTTTCCTCTCACTTTGCATTCGTTTGACACGCCTCCATGATGATCATTTTAATTATAATTCTCTAGCTTGAGTAATTCTCGAGCCTTGTATTGGATGAATTCTAATGTGAAAGTGTTATAAATATAAGAAAGGAGACTTCCAATTTTTAGTAAACATTTTAACTAACGTGACAGAACGGAAGATACGATGTTCATTCCGACAATAGACGAAATGATCAATTTCCTGAATATCAGGAAGGAACAGTTTCTTGGGGCAACATTCTATTGCACCTTCAGAAATAAGATTTTAATTAGAAAATCTAAGCGGAGACAAAGAATCACCTGTCAGAATTGTCACTGTAGTATATTGACAATTTGGTGTGTGTTTGTCGGGGAGGGGACTTAGCAAAACACTGAGAAACAGTAGTAAAAAACAAAAAAAAAAAAAAAAAAAAAACCAAAAGAAAAAGAAATTAATTACAGAAATATTTAAAACATACTCGCCTGGATTTCTGGGGAAAGAAAGCATCTGGCGTTGAACATTTAATTCGTAAATAGCGGAAATAGTTTGAAAGACAGGAAAGGCGATCTTTTATGAATAGAGTGTAACGTTGACCGAGAAGAGAAAACAATACGTGAATTGACTGCAAAATGGCAATGACTAACACAGGAATATATTTGTTTAGAATATTTCATACCAACTTCTCCAATAGATGGTAATTTAAATCGGAAAGCAACATTTTGGTTTATGGAAATGTGCAGTCTTGGCACAGATACTAGCCTGCACAATATCCAAAGAATAACCATTGTTGCATAAAAAAATTTCTTCATAAATTCTAATTGCTTAACTTAATCTTACCAATTAATTTGATTTTGGTGGGTAGTGACTAAATACCGAATGAACGCTATTCGGGCTAGGATCAAAAATTAGTATCTGTTCTCCTCATCGCTGCTGTTTTGTTTTTTTGACAGCTCACGGAAAGTTTCAGGTTTGCCTAGTTCCGGGGATTCCATCCCACTAGCAACACCTTCATTGCACGGACGAGAAATATTATGTTACTTCAAACGTTATTATAGTGGACACTTCTTATTTTAAATAAACGCCCCATTTTTATTTATCAAATAGTATGTATTACGGCCAGCACATTCGAGAAATCCAAGTAAAGCAAAGGTTTTCCCCCCGACAGAGATTGAACCAGCATCCCTCTTTGTAGGGAAAACCAGTGTTTTATCCGGTTAATTACTTAACTTAATCTTACTAATTAATTTGATTTTGGTGGGTAGTGACTAAATACCGAATGAACGCTATTCGGGCTAGGATCAAAAATTAGTATCTGTTCTCCTCATCACCAAATAGTATGTATTACGGCCAGCACACTCGAGAAATCAAAGTAAAGCAAAGGTTTTCCCCCGACAGAGATTGAACCAGCATCCCTCTTTGTAGGGAAAACCAGTGTTTTATCCGGCGTGCTTTATCGTTCGGCCACGAAAAGCTCTTTTTACCCAATTTAAAGAATACACATCCCTTCACCCTGATTATTTTTCTCAATAGCTAAGAACAAAAAAATGCAGTTAGTCCGTGTGATTCTAAAAGGTCACCTTTTATGCGTTAATTATTAAAAACGCGGACCCTTATCCTCATCTTTGTTGTTGTTATCACAATGTTTTGAGCGTTGTATCCTGCGGCGTTCATTAACAAGCACCTGATCAAGGTTGGAGGTCACGACGGCTGAAATGTGATAACAACAACAGAACATTATGACAACTGTCTGCATATTCTTCTATGGACGGCGTTCTGTTGACTTTGACTCTCTAATCTGCTGTAGCTCTTAGTAAATTTTTCAGGACGTAGACAATCATGGCTCTCCACCTCCCTCTATCCCTTGCAGCTCTTACTAAGTTCTGTCATCCACTTGCTTAAAGCCGCTAGGCATGTCATGCGTTGCTTTCCTTCTATTCGATCCGTGAGTATCAGATTCTCCAGACCTTCCTTCCTCATTATGTGTCCCAGAAACTTCAGCTGCCTCTTTCTGATGTTAAGTATAACCCTCCTCCTTGCTTGCATCCTCTCTAAGACTTTATCGTTGCTCACACGCTCGGTCCATGATATCCTCAGCATCTTTCTGTAGAACCACATCTCCGTCGCCTCGAATCTCATCTTCATCTTTGGGAAAATCGTCCAACATTCGCTGCCGTAATGTAATAGCTCTCCTAAATCCTGTTCTTCCAACCATTTACAACAGGCTCTTTAGATATATCATACGCAGTTTGCCTCTGTCCGTCTTGCCTTCAAGTATGTTATGTGATAGTAAAATGTTTTAAGCCCGCACCCCTCATTATGTATCCAAAGAAATTTCAACTGTCTGGTGTTAAATATAATGTCCTTTTTGTCTCAATTTTCTCTAAAACTTCAAAATAATGTAAATAATGATAATTTCTCATCTTAGAAATCTAGACATAAAACCATGTTCTATTTTTACCATTTTTGATATATGAAAAAAAATGGCAAAAAGAAAAATGTTTTTCTTTTTCCTTTTTGTTTTGTTAATATGGAGACACGGTAGAGTAATGGTTAGCGACTCGGACTGAGGAATCGAATAGCCGAGTTCGAATTCCAGTTGAGTTTGTTAAATTCACTTACATGCAAATACCCTTGGGAAACGTATTAATTCATCTCTTCTCCCCCAGTTATGGGTAAAATAGCAGAAAAGAGTATCTTATAGCCTTAGGTGGCAACCAGTCTAGAAGAAGGAAACTTTGAATTCAAACCACCTGCTGCCTTGTAGGTACCGCCTCTTCAGGCAAAGGTTAAAAAGTTAAAGTTTAAAACTCTTAGAGGAAAGACAGAATAACCTCAACATCTGCCAGGTCATTGCCATCATGAATCCCAAGAGGAGCGTGTTGACCATAGCGGCTAACTGAATAAATGATTTGAGCAAACTGACCTCGGATACAAAAACTTTTTGCGAAGTCTGAACCCAATAAAATAATCGTATTATACATTTTTATTCGTAATTTTTATCTTTAATTTTTTCTTTTCCATTTCACAAAATGCCATTTCAACATCACATTAATAAATTGTAATGCCGATTAGAGTGATGTGTTAAATATTTAAATAAATCTGCTGACAGCTTCAACACGCGCATTTGTATTAATTCAGAATTTCCCTTCAGACCTTTAAAAGTGGGACCGAACTAATTTCAACTCGAGGGTAATTTGCAGTTCAAGCCCTGTGCTCAATATCTAATAAAAAAAATTCCCGAATACTTCCATTTTGGTGTAAATGTAGAATATGCTTAATTCGAAAATAAAAAAAAAAAAAAAATGATAAAATCTACCATTTTGGAGTTATCGACAATAAAAGTTCGGACTCATTTCGTCGCGGTAGGTGAAGTTGAAATTCATTCTGCACCTCCTCTAAAAATATCGTATTAAAATCGACTTTTACTGGAGTACATACGGCATATTCCATATAAAGTAAAACGTAATCTTGATCCAAAGATATTTCCGGGCTTTTTATGTAAAAAAATGTAATTTCAAACTTTCGTGAAATGTGACTTTTTTTTTAAAGACTTTAACACAAAATATGAAGAGAAAAACCAACCCTCATACATTAGATAAGTGGAACGTTGTGAAAACGACAACAATGTCAATTATTCAAATCTCGGTGTGGCGCCCATTTTAATATCGAAATGTGCAAGAAATGGTTAAAGAATAAAGGAATGTAAAATCCAGTTCACTCTTTGACTTCGGCAGGCTTCTTGTCTATCATTTAATAATCACATCAATTTCATCATCCCTGCCAACATAGAGTTTCATTTTTCGTCGAAAATGCTATCGGTAAGTATTCAACAAATAATAAAAACGAAATGATAACTTTATTTTTCCAAGAAAAAGAATCGAAATTTGATTAAGAACCTCAGCACTCTTCCCCCCACTAACAAAGCAAATTTGTTTTAGTCGACCCACTCTTTACAGTGTATCATATTAGAAGAAAAAAAAAAAAAAATTGTGGGCACTACCCAAAAAAAAACAAAACAAAAAAAAAACATTCTTTTGTTTTCAGGGAAGGTTTTTTTTAAAAAAGAGGACGGAAAGTGCGACACTGTAATCGGAAGGCGAATTGTGATAGACAAAGATGCTTTCCAAAATCTAAGCAGAGTATTAAGAAACCAAACAATTTGTTAGAAACAAAGAAAAGAGTACTGAACTGTTACGTAATATCAGTCACCCTATATGACAGTGAATTCTGGACAGTCTCTTCAAAGATGAAGAGGAGATTTGAAACACTAGAAATCAAGAAGAGGTAGGGTACATGAGGAAAAAGGGCTTGGAAAATCTGATACTCACAAGACAGATTGAAGGCAAAAAGAACAGACAAACTTATTTAGTTTAGATTGTAAGAATTCTTTTTTGAGGTAATAATGGTTTAGTGATACATATCCTACTAATTAACCCATAGTTGTGAGAGAAAAGGTGGATTCATATCTTTCTCAAAGGTATTTGCGCGTAACTGAATATAGCGAAACTAACGGGAATTGGAATTTGGCTCTCTAATTAACAATTCCAGGCCATCATCCTTTACACCACCGGCAAATTCAAGCTTAGAGCACCTGGTATTCCCACGTAGTTACTCATCTAGGTAAGGAACAGGCTCGACGTTCCTTAACTTCGGTGATGGTACGGGAATCGATACTTCCAGGTGATGTGGCCATAAGTAAATGTAAATAGATGTAATATATGCCATGGTTGGGCACCTCGAGGCGGTGTAATGGTTAGTAAGCTTGTTTTACTAGAATAATTACGACTGAGTAGCGAGTTCGATCCTCACTGGGTGCACCATACTTTCGGCCTTGTGCCACATCTAAGCTACGCTTGGAAATTCAATATATGCCATGGAATATCGGCATGGTAATTATCTAGAAATGGGCATGTGAAATATCTAGAATTCAGCATGATAATTATCTAGAAATTTGACAGACCAACTACAAATTCGGTAACGGCCAAAACATTCTTCTGAAGAAAAAAAATATCCCAGTGAAACGTTGAAAGATAGCAAAGATGAGGATATTTATTGACTGAACATCAATTTTAAATTGAATTCGTGCAACTTAATGTTTACTTTGATGTAAAACTTCAGCAAATTTAATAACGTCAGAAAAGAAAGAGAAAAGAAAATAAGTGATATTCTTTGTGGATAAGTTGCTTTTCAATCGCAATGTCCCTAAAGATGATCATATATCGAAAACGTATCTGTGGGCTGCCAGTGACGAAAGGTTTCATTAAATGAAAAAGACATTTTATTTCTCAGATTGTTTTTTATGCTTTAAGATATCACCGAAGTCTCTCTGCCAATTTGAATTTTATTTTATTTTACTCAGCATAAAAGTTGGAAGACAGAAAGATTTCGAAATAACAGAGACAACGAGTCGTCATCTCTTGGTAAACAAATTCTGAACTAAATATATGACCATTAAAACAAAAAGAAAATGCTATATTTTAATAGTATACTTTCGATGTAGTCAGCAAATAAATAGCTTTTTGAAGGCAGTTAAGCAAATATTTCATAAAATGCGCTCAGAAAGCACCATTTTAAACAAAATAAAAAATATATAAAAAGATATCTTGCCATGTTAATCTGTTTAGAATTAAGTTAATTTTAAAGTTGATAATTGTAAAGTATATATACTTGTTATCAAGACTAGATTTGGTTTGTTTAAAAGGTATAACAACCTCAATGCCGACAAGATTTTTAGTGCTGGTAATATTTTTCCTTCAAAAATGTATTGCTGGTAATAAATTTTTCCTCAAAAAATTTATTACTGATATTAAAACCTATTTTCACACTTTCATAATGTTTTCCCCCAAGTTTGGGAGTTAACTATTTGCCCATAGCTAGGACCCTGACAGGTGCTACCACTCCGGGTCTGGGGACACCAGCAATTAAGAGGTGGTTCCATGTTCCTTAAAACCTCCAGATCAGAGGCCTTGCTGTCGGATGCAGTTTATCGTCTTGTCCAGGACGCCGATGTAGTTTATTATCATACCCAGGACGGATAGATTTGGTTCATTTATAAAAAAAAAAAACCCTCAAAACAAGATCTATGCAACAGGGAATGTGGGTGCTAAAATCTATTTTGTTTTTACTTTGATGCTACAAATTACAATTAAGCATTTACTTCGCATACTGATAAAGAACATTGACAAACAGATTCTAAAATCGTCATTTGTTATTTATAAATTTCATTTTTCTTTCACTTTCTCATCGACGTAACAATGGCTTCCTTTGTCTTCTCTCCAAATATTTTCATGGCAATAGTTCGCCTTGGTACCTCGACTACATGAATTAAAGTGCACTGGCATATAGGCAAGTAGGTCTCTTTTTTTTTTACAGTAAGGTTCACTTTTTACAAGTGCAGGTGGGCACTCAAGGTAGAGAGTTACGTTAAGGGGTAGTTTATATGGATAGGAGGGGAAGATAACTGTTGACTCTAGAGTTGAACAGGTTAAGATTGTAGTGATCGGGAAGGCATCCTTTTGGGAGTCTGTTCCGCAGGGCAGTTGTTCGGGGAGAGGAAGCTGTTTCAGCGGAACTTACTTTTCCCCGTTGGAATACAGCGGGAATACTGTGAGTACTTTGTTACTATGTAAGTAGCATGGCGGGTCCTAGCCGTGAAGGTTAAACCTGGTGGAGCCAGGAGATGCAGTTCATGCGAGCACCTTCTACGGTAGTATAGCGATAGAGCAGTGAGAGACTCGCCACACCTCACCTGAGAAAGAGAGTTCAAAGGATGGAAAATAATTTTTCTCCAATAAGTGTTTGGAGACGCTTTGAACTATCAAGACTGGAAAGTGAGGTCTGGACAGCTCTCGCCCTAATATGGCAACAGTACTCTATTTTAGGCCTGATCTGTGTTATAAAAGTAGAGGATGGCATGAATAGTAAGGTACTTATTGGAGCGGTACAGGGAGCCAATTACTTTACCTGCATCTTTAGCAATGGATATTATATACCAGGAGGCACGGTGGAATAATGGATAGCGGCTCGGATTGAGGAATCTGAGAGCCGAGTTCAAATTCCAGAAAGGTATGAATCCTCTTTTCCTCCCCCAGTTTTGGGGTTCTATAGCCTTGGATGGCAACTGGTCTACCGCAGAAAGAAATGGCAACCTACTGCGGGAAAAATCTGCCTCGTCAGTCATATATCGAAAGATACATGATCGCCTAAGCGTGTATTACACATGGCACATAACTGATTATATAGGAGTTCCACTTGAGGTCGGGTGTGAGTTTGAGATCCAATACCCTCTCATGGCACGGGGCCTCCCCGAGGGAGCTTCTGTTCATCGTGATTGACGGTCGTTCGGAGTCTCATATTTTATTGTTGAGATAACTAGATGCAACCGTAAGTCCTATTCTAATAATTTCATTACACTTCTCGCTTGTGGAAATCCCTTATGATTTCTTGCTTCCCTGTCACCTACAATCTTCAAAAATTTAAATGCAGCGCCAATATACATCATGTCTCTTTCTGAGTACTTTTTTTTTATTGTCCTTTCTCCTCACTAAAGATTTATTCATTTACTTCCACTCCCAGTAACCTTTTGCGTTCTAGTGGAATTATCGCTATGCATGGAGGAAAATGGCTTTAAAATGTTTCGCAGAGCCTGACTGAGTTTTGACAGCTTACTACTACAACAGTAGGCACACAAAAATATCATCAGCAGCAGCTCAGTATATCCCGCCAAAACGTTAAGTTCTCGGGCTAACGTTCTCTGCTGATATGGAATAGAAAGACAATATTAAATCCATTGCTAGGTCAGCAGCTAAGAAAGTTGCTTCACTGTGTGATGCGAGACAATATCTTTTCAACAGAATCTATGTTACATATTTCTAAGTCTACCATGCTTAGAATATTATTGACATATGGTCCGGTGCCCTTGCTATCAGGAAGAGGCAGCTGAACTTTCTGGGACACATAATGAGGACCTGAAGAATCTGATACTCACAGGTTGAATAGAGGGAAAGAGAGATAAGTGAAAACAACGCATGACATGCCTAGCGACTTTAAGCAAGTGGATGACAGAACGTGACAGAGGGAAGGAACTTGTTGAAAGCTGCAAAGGATAGAGGGATGTGGAGAGCCATGATCACCTACGTCCTGATAGGACGTGGCACATAAAAAGAAAGAAAGACTGGAGTCAATTTACAGTTGAGCTAGCTAGATGTAACCGTAAATTCTATGCTAACAATTTCTTTTCTCGCACTTCTCGCCTGTGAAACCCCCTTCTAGCTCCATGCTTTCCAGCTAACTTCAACCTGCAAAAATTTAAATGCAATGTCAATCTCTATCTGCTGTCTTCCTGATTACTCTTTCCTCTTTCCGCTCATTATTAATGTTTCTGTTCTTAATTCTTCCGCACCCTGTAACCCCTCGTTTCTTAGCGGCTTTGCTGGCTTGTAGGGAGTATTACCGATTAAAAAAGTGAGCTCCGCAAGAAGTTGAACTTTGACTAGAGAACTGACAGTAAGCATGTGATAAAGTGTATAAGCCGAAGAGACTGTCCAAGCTATAAAGTCTACCATGTAACTAAACAAAATTGCTTTACCGTCAATTAGGTAAGAAAAGAAAAGACAGAATTAATGTAAGCACATTCACGTATCATCTCGTATATTGTTAAATCTTACGTAGTCTTAGTTATGTTCAGCAAATGTTCTTTTATGTGACATGTTCTCATGACTTATTTAGACAATTTTTGCTTTCCTTCCCTGACCTAATCCAACACAAGTAAAGTTTCATACTCCTGTCCTAAATACGTCATACCTCTTTACCCAGCGTAGATGATTATTTTAGCTAGCGTGTGTGAGTGAGTGAGTGAGCGAGAAAGAGAGAGAAAAAAAACTTAGATTATTATATTAGTGTTATGTAGGAATAAAGTGTCGCTGCCGACACTGGATTTTGATCACAAATCACGAGAGAGCAAACACAAGCGATCCCATTTTGATAAGTAGATCACGTGATGGTAAAGAAAGTGTATATGGGAATTAGCGTGGCGTCTAAGTGGTCACTATACCGATTACTTCGGAAATGTTCTGGTCAAACTCTCTGCCTCCGGACAGAGAGGACCACCAGACGAAGCTATGTCGAAGGGCAGAGTCTCGTCTCGGGAGACAGCTACCCGACTCTGTTTTTTACGGGGTCTACGGGTAATATTTGGCCGAGCCTACGGACATGGATACCCCACAATAAAATTCGGCCTTGTGTCACATCCGACCACCTGGGTCGGTTAGTAAATATCTTCACTATACGGATCACTATTCGGTGGTTACTTTTTGAGCGAGTATTATCAAACAACTATTATAGTAAGAGTGTTAGTCGAAGGCGTCTGACACCCATATTGTTCAACATTATTACTATAATTGTATCTGTGATTACAAAGTCACTACTACAATGAGCATTACGAAAGTGACAACGAGTGTTCGTTGACATTACAAAAATTAGGCATCTAAGTGTTCTGTTGTGATCCAGAGATGCGGGTATCTAACTGGTAATAACAAGACAACATACCTTTTTCTGTTGCATACCCATGAAGACAAAGCACCGAACAGTCCGTCTTGAAACCAATGTATCCAGCTTGGCATTGATCACATTGTTGTCCCACAAACCTCGGAAGGCACGAGTCACATGCCTCACCACCAAAGCCATGCTTGCAAATACATTGTGGAGGATTACTATGTCCGTTCAAGAGTATGCAGTTACCTGTAAAAAGAGAATTCTCAAATCAGTTTTTAAGATTTAAATCGGATTGCATGAAAATTGTATTTTAAAATACAATTTTTGTAGATAACCCTAATACTTCGGACTGAAAACATTCAGATGAAATAAGATCAACATTTAGAACTTTATATGCGTTCTTTGAACTAAAAGCTCAGATGTGGATGATCATCGCTTGAAGACAATGATGCATTAAAACTCAAGTTAGAGGAGAACGTATTGCCATAGAAAACTTTTGAAGAGTTAAGACCATCAGGTAGCATCATATATAAACAGCCAAATTAATCAAAATAACGAAAATAATTGGTTTGAATAATCAAGAGTGGTCTCCCCGTTTTTTGTTACTCTCATCTTTGAGAGAGCTATTTCTGTTTACTGGGACTATAAAAGGGCACTATACACGAACCTTGTATTCTCAGTTGAATAAAGATTTCTTAAAGCCTACACCTGTGTACTTTTGTCATTACAATAATATTCATATACGTAAAAAATTAAACAGACACCATTGTTGTTGATGCCTATGAGAGATGGACAACAATAAAGTGTTTCAATAATAAGGCTCAGATGGATTAGTGTGCAAATTGGTGTTTGGATGTACATCAGCATATTCTTTAACTAATTAGTTAATCTCTAATTTTGTCAAATCGTTAATTAATTTTGAGTAAAATTATCTGAGCTGTAAACGAACCCAAAAGCTAGAATAACTGAGGATTTTTTTTTTAATTTCTTACGACCTTATCAGGTGAACATATGAAGGAAATAACACACCTAAATCAAAATGCAAAAGCCGACTTGCTACTATGAGAAAATATGGCAGGAAAGATCGCATGGTGATAAGGTAAGCGGTTCATGCAGGAACGATAAGCGATCACTCAAGATAACAAACAACGATAGGGCATCATCCTCGAGCGAGTTCCAATGTGCTGGCAAATAATTTTTTTGGTTATAAAAAAAAATGATTTGTCCCTTCAGGATGCAAGCAATCGTTTTCTTTTCAAAAATTACTTTTCTTTATTATTTCTGAAATGCGATGACTTCCTAGCAAAACGTGTGCGTGTCGCTTCCCATTGCCTGTTCAACTCTTTTGTCCTCTTAGACTGTCATTGAAAACTAGCGAATCCAATCTACCGAACCATTTAACCATAGGGGAAGAATAGATTCATGCCTTTCTCGAGTATATTTATGCGAATGTAAAAGCAACTGAATGGATGGGGATTTGAATTCAGGTTACCGACTCCACTTTCGGCGCCGATAGCAGTTACGCTACACGGACATCCGACAATACTGAATCATTAGACAAATATAAATGAATGAATAAAATGGAAATAAATAAAATCAACTCAAGAGGCGGCTGTAATATATTTAGCCTTTATGAAATTAGCCAGAATCGAAAGGAGAGGCCGAAAACACCCGTAGACGATACACTACGCGAAAGATCGGTAAGTAACATCCATGATATACAGCAGTTCTTGTTTGCTTCAGTGCTTCCTAAATCTGAGTAAAGGCTGATTTTTGGTTAGTAATGACACGCTATACATAAGATAAAATAACGATATAAACATGACAGGACATCACCATGAAGCAATAGTTAGCAAACTCGTAAACTAATAAAGCGAGTTCCATCCTCAAGAGACGACACATTTGTGGCAGATCAGAATTTAAGCTTATTAAATAGGAAAAGGCATTCAGCTATGCAGATATCATGAACAACCTAATCTCACTAATGATTACAGCTATATAGAGTTGAAATACTGATTCCCGTATGATCACCGAAGTTAAGCAATGTTGACCCTAGTAGGTACGTAGATGGGTGACCGTCTCGGAATACCAGGAGCTGTAAGCTTGGATGAGGAGGTGCTTCAATGGATAATGGCTCGCGAATTTTAATCGGAGAGACAAGTTCCAATTTTGCTTGGGTCCGTTATAATCACTTACATACATATACTCTTTGGAAAGATATTAATTCACCTCATCTCCCCGATCTATGAGTTAATTAGTAAGACTTGTATCACGAAAACATTATCTTCAAAAAATTATGATAACCTTAAGATATCTTCTGGCTTTAAATAACCTGCAAAGTGTTGATAAGCCGTTGAAAACGAACAAATCAATCAATTCCACTCTTGTAAATCATAACTGATGAAACGAGTTCGATTCTTACTGCTTCTGACAGAGCGAATTAAATACGAAAAATGTCAAAGGCATATTGCTGTGAAGCAGTGGTTAGAAAGTTTGCTGACTTATTAATGAAGTATATATGAAGTCACTCTATGAATGAAACAGGTAACATGTAACCTAATACTACCTGTCGCATAGAAGTGTCATCAGTGACTAAACCAGTTCCTCCACCAGTCATTTCTGTTGAAGATGAAAGATTAAAAATAGGACTTGGTGAAAGGGAGAATTAACCTACTTGCAGGGTCAATGACCATCTAGCACAATAGGGTCGACTGGGCTCTATAGCTTTGGAGGCAACTAGTGCGGTGATGAAATGGCATTGCTGGACGTAGGGCTTCTTAGATTGAAGTCATCGGCCAGAGTGGACAGTTCCTTCGATGGAATCAACAGATACGTGTATGGAACAAAGGCGAACCTTCAAGCTAGGCGATATCGGTTGTGCTCTATCTCGCTTTACCCATGAATGAATGTAAAGCGTTCAATCCTCACTGCTTGTCCTCAAGATTTGGAAAGACGTCTCGAG
The DNA here is from genome assembly GCA_963932145.1 of Acanthosepion lycidas. NCBI lineage: Eukaryota > Metazoa > Mollusca > Cephalopoda > Sepiida > Sepiidae > Acanthosepion > Acanthosepion lycidas. The sequence continues at coordinate 37,638,673 of OZ010590.1, forward strand.
GCTGGATAATGGTTAAATTATTTTCGTGAATCATTATTAAAGTTCACTGGGTTTCTCCTCGCTCGTAACCTTGGGTCATAACAACGTTGGTTCCTTGAAAATTAATTAAATGTACAATAAATGCAAATCAGGAATTCATCTCCAATAATACAATTGCCGTTTTCGCTATGAATGGTTTCATCAAAATGAAAGTTTTTTTCCAAAAATTATACATTTGGAATATCTCCAGATGTTTCTCTTTTAACGCCTAAGATAGATTTCAAAACTGGACGAATAATATTCCCACGTACCTTACACACATCTATCGTTTACAGAACAGTTTTCTTACAGCAACTATATTAAAAGTAAAATAAGATACGGAAATCGAATATAGAATAGGTTTCGCTAGGGTTAGTTTCCCCCAACACGGATATTTGCTACAAAACCAATTTATCAAATTCGAGTCATGTTCTTAACTAGCCTTGTTACATCGAGACTGTCATCTCGATGCAATGAATAGCGCCAAACCCGTTCAGAAATATGTAAACTCTCAGCTGTATACAACCGCTTTTTCAAATCAATGGTTAAAAATGGCTTCAAACGAATGAAGTCTATAGGTGTTAGTGAGGACCATCTTTCTTTAGACCTTGTGGACCTGTATTACAGAATTAAAAACAATGAATTTTATCAAATAAGAAAACATCATTTTAGGACTACCAACAGCAGCAACAACTAAAATGGATAGCACATATAATTTCTAACAAAAAGGTAGAAATCGCAATAAATACTGGAAAGAACAATGACAGTAAACTTGACAAACTTATATTCCTGAAAACTGTTTTAAGGAAAAAAAATATCAACCAATGGTAACACGGGCTACTAGGTGAATGAATGCCAGATGTTTCCTTATCAGGAAACGACTGATATCACGATTACATTCGTTGACATTTTTTCCCCTCATTTTCTTGAGAGTTGTGAAGTGGGCAAATCGCCAGTTGGGAAATGTCCGATGCTAATTTGGTAAAATAACGAAGAATGAATAATTTCTTCTCCAAAGCTTGTATGCATTCTACACGTGTTTCTGCAAGGAAAAAAGAAATCACTTACCGTTTCCAGTGCAGGAAGGAGTGCCTGGACACACCAGAGTGGAACAGTCAGTGCCTTCAAATCCTGGATTGCAAATACACACTGACTGATTTTGTTTTCGTGTACAGATTCCTCGATTTTGGCAGTCCGGCTCGCCTGTGACAATAATAAACAAAAGAATTAGAGAGAGAATCTCTTATGCAAGCACAGAAGAAATGCAAATACTGCCATTATGCTTGGAAAAAATAACTAAATGAACATTAATGCAGGAAGATCGCTGTAAGGGAATATAGAGTAAGCACAGAATAATAATATCGATCAAATTATGAGTATATTGAATCTAAGAGAAAAGACAAGGAAATAGACAAAGTCTGTTTAAAAGCAGAATATATATATTCTATCCATTCCTTTATAGAATAAAGGAATGGATAAAAATGACTAAAAATTACAAAAATGGAAATGGTTAGGTTGAAGCAGTGACCCACTGGAAAATGTGAAAACAGATTTCTTAGGCCCAAATCAAAAGCTATCCGAGAGAATTTTAAGATGTATAATTCTTTGAAACTTGAAAATTCAAGCTGATAACAGGATGGATTGAGGTAGTATGAACAATGAAAAGAACACCTGTCAGACCGTAGATATGGCTGTTCAAGAACATCTCATTGGTATCTGTCTATATTTCTGAGATGAGGTATTATGTACACTACTTACATTATTCGGACTATTGTCCTCATCTTTGTCGCCGTATTTATCACAACGTTTCGGCCGTTGTACGCTCCAGCCTTTTTCCGGTGGTTGGAATGTCGAACTGAATCCTTTATTTCGCTTACTGGGGTAGACTGTTCTAGTTCCACGTGCCATGTATAAATGGATGTCAGTTATCTCCTGGTAATTCCCCTCTCCAAGTTCTGCACTGCCTTAACACACTATCTGAGTCCTGTCACTAGATCTAACTAACGCCTTTATCCACTGTGCCATGTGTCCTTGAGGACCATTAGTCATGGCACGTGGAACTAGAACAGTCTACCCCAGTGAGCGAAATAAAGGGTCGAACATCACAATTAAAAGCTCAAAAAATAGCTCGACTTCGTCAGAGAACTTAAAAAAAAACCCAGTGGAATATGAAAAGGGCCGTTTACCCTATCAGCGTTACTGGGGCGAAAAGCTTTGCAAAAGTAGAAATATGTAGGAGAACCGAATTCCTTCAAACGCTAGCCTTGTTCAATTCACCAAGAATTCTGATAAAAATACCCGAATATTGAAGGATCTTGTCACTTGATTTCCATTAAAAATTATCAGAGTATTAGGACGGAATGTTACACCACAAAATAACATAATAATATTAATCCTCTAGATATCTCTAAAAAATTAATCCTCTAGATACCTCTAAAAAATGTTCTAAAAAGAGCATAGCATGATGACAAAGTTTTATCGTCAAAAAGTTTATGCTATCATTAAGAGGAAAGACCAAAGTATTTTTTTGATTAGTTTATTAAATTCTCTAATCCTTTCTAATACACTCGATTAGTGTGGGAAATTTAGCCTCTTTTTGCGTTAATAAAAACATTGGAAAAATCAAACAATTGTCGGATTTTAATTAAATTTTCAGGACTTATTCACAAATGAAATTATTTTTGAAATATTTAAAAAATCTTGGTAAAAAATATATATATATATTTTTTTTTTTTACATCTGTTGCCCCACTTAATTTTATGAAATTTCGAGAAATTTAAATTTCAGTGTCTTCGTATTTATATTAGTTAAAATCAACATTCCTTGGAGAATTTAAATCATCTATTTGGTAAAATAATTACTATCATCCTCTGTTATGAGATCTCAAAAAAATGTGGATAGATTTGATAAAGAATCGTAGGACGAATTGAAATTTACCTGGACAGTTAGGAATTTCACATAAAGTTCCTTTAAATCCAGAGTCACAAGTGCACGTTTTCTGAACATTGCACTTCCCTTGACCGGAACATTCAGTTTGGCAACCAGCATCTGAGAAACAGGGATCGCATTGGCATTGGCTGCTAAAGGGTGGATTTTCCTGGCCATGGACGCAAGGAAGTTCACAAGAAGCTCCCATAGAGTTCACGCAGTTCACACAGCGAGGCGGGAAATAATTGATCACATCACACACACCTAAGTTAAATAGTAGAAAAATGTTCTTAGCGAGATTTCTTTTCATATTACAATAGACAATTAAGCATTTAAAAAAGACAAAAAAAAAAAAAAAAAAAAAACAGCAACAAAAAGAAACAAAAAAAAAACCCCCAAAAAAAACAAAACAACAAAACAACAAAACAACAAAAAAACAAAAAAACAAAAAAACAAACAAAAACAAAGAAATAAATTGCACATATACATTTTATAATTTGGAAAACAGATCTCATTCAAAGAAGTTTTCGGCCTACTGTGCGCATTATGTTTTTTTTATTATTACAACATTACGATCGATTAATTTATAAACTTATTTAAATGTAAAATTCACAAAGAAAGAGGAGACTATTTTATACAGAAAAAGAAAACATAAAACATAAGGTAACGAGAACAAATCAGATATTTCCAAAATACGACTCGCCGCTTGGCCTATTTTACTTTAGAATCTTCGGATTTGTCAGAAATCATGGTGATTACAAAAGAAAACATTGATAAAATAATAAAAGTAGCAAAAATAACAAACAAACAAAAAGAACTCAAAACAACTATAATTCATTTTAATTTTATTCATTCATAAAATCTTTCATCATCCGAGCTATTTCGGTTTGAATGCACAGTGCAATTCAGTATGATTTCTCATCTACAAAATGGCTGATCGTTTTCCGTGCCTACCAGTCTGCTTGGGTCCACTTGTGCTTCTTCAACACTAACAGATCCAACATGTAGTTTATACTGAAGCTATGCGCCTTTATGAAGCTATGCTGATAAAAATCATTGACTTGAGAAAATGTTGATTAGTTGTTGTTTGGCGGCATATCAACAACTCTATGGGTTATTTAATGCCAAAGTCTAAATATTTTGTACACCCTTTTTTGTGTTATTTTATTTTATTTTATTTTTTTTATAAAATTCTTACTAATTAACCCATAGGTGGGGGTGAACGGGTAGATTCATACCTTTCCCAAGAGTATTTACGCATATGAATACTTGGCTCTCCGATTAACAATTCGGAGCCGTTATCCTTTATACCACCCGCACATCGAAGCTTACAGCACCTGATTGTCACCCATCTAGATACTGACCAAGCTCGACGTTTCTTAACTACGGCGATCGCATGGGAATCCTTGTTTCAATATGATATGGTCCTGCCTTGAGAAAATATGTAGCTTTTGTACTGAGAAAATGTTGGTGAACGCTGATTTACGTTACAGAATGTGTTGTCGAAAACATTGGATTATTAAATTTATTCGTTGTGTCGATTTCAACACAAAGAATATAAATTTAATAATCTGTGCCAATTTAAGAAAAAAATAAATTTCTCTATAAGTCAAAGTAAAATTGTAGTGCAACAAGATTGAACTAGTAACTTAAATAAGATAAATTATTATTTATAAATCAAATATGCTGAATGAATTTTATTATTTTCTACTAATGTGTTAGTAAATCAGATTCAAAACAAAATGGAATTGATAAACAGTTTTTTACGATGTTGTCCACCCTGTACAAGGCTCAAGAGACACTCGAGGTGGAGGGTTACAGAGTAAGTGGCAGTGTGTATAGGATATTGGATATATCGGGAAAATAGCGGTTGGCTTGAACAGACCAAGATTATAATGATCGAGGAAGCATCCTCTTGGGAGTCTGACCATAAACCTAAGCAAAGATTCAATACACTTCAGTAGTAATAATCTAATCTTTACCTGTACGACGAAATAACCTCGAGATAGAATTACAATTGTTTGAAATCGAAAAATATTTACAGTTACTCTTGTTTTTTATCATCGTTACCTTTCTCAGAGCCCCCAATGCTACAAAATGTTCTGAAGCGAAGCCGAAAAACGAATAAGCAGAAGGCAGTTGGATGGTGCATCAGAATCTTCGCGATTCAACTGCAGGCTCTGGACACGTTTCTTGAGGATTCTATTCGTTTGTGTACAGTGTACCTTGGTAGAAAACGACCTGATCTTAGTAGACAAATACTCAAATTCAATCAACAATGCACGTCTGATTTTAGATACGAAACTAGGAGGAAAACCGGTTTAATTTTATTTGCTTTGTGTACTAAAAGAAGCGACTCTTTCCTTCACTAGTGATAGTCGTTTTCTGTAATGCGTGCGTGCACTTCAGAGACAATAGTATCGAGTTCAGAGATTGCAGTTGTCATCTATCAGCGAATGCGGTCTCTAAGCTCAGATTTTAGTGACGTTGTCGACGAGAACTAATAAATTCTGGATAATGGGTGAGGTTATTCCTTCATATGAACGGCGTAAAATAATCTGTCACGTTTCTGCTTTATTTAAACGACGTAAAATTTTATATCATTAGATTTTTTTTCATCGTAAATATCACTTTGGCCTATGAGTCCCTGGCCATTAGGTATTCGGTGATATCAAGAGGGGTTCGGTAAAGTGTTTCTTAGTTGAGATGCCGAGTCGGTGAGCAGAGACTCTGAAAGAGCCAATGGTGTGATATATTCAGCCTGGAAGCCATATTGTTTATGCTGCTTATGTTGGAATCTAAGAAAACAACTGCGGGATATACTCTCATGCCATAGTTATTCATCAGCAGCAATTTTGTGGATCCGGCGGTATAAGATCATTCCCGTGTTTTCAGCATTCATTTGCTGGGTTGTTCACCATTACCCGTTGTAATAATCTTTAATAGTAATAAACGTATATAGCTTAGTCTTATTGATTCTGCGCCATTCGGGGAATAGTAGTTTATTTTATGCCGCTTAAGTGAAGGATTACCTGGGTGAGTATATTTAAGCTGTAGTACCGTCTGTTAATGAATGAGTGCAATTAATCGTCATGTGGATCTGGTTATCATCCCTCCTTATCCAATCTGTAAAATTCTATTCATTTACACTTGATACCTACATACAGAAGATCACAAGGTCGAGACTATGTATTTAGAGTCAAAAGCTTAGTTGATGGCGCTCAAGTTAGGTTATTTAAAGCCACTGAGACACAAGGGGTTACTGCATGGGGAAAAGTTATTAGGTTGGTGCAAAAATAATGACGTAATAATGTCGTTTTTTGACGTATTTTTTAACGTCAAAAAACGACATTATTACGTCATTATTTTTGCACCAACCTAATAGAAATAGAAACATTGCTAAGAAGCGAGAACAAAAGAAGAGTAATCAGGAGGACAGTAGATATCGATTGACATTGCATTTAAATTTTTGCAGATTAACGTTATTTGGAAAAGCATGGAGTCGGAAAGGAGTTCCACGAGCGAGAAGTGCGCGAAAAGAAACTGTTTACATAGAAATTAAGGTTACATCTCGCCAAATCAACTATAAATTGATATTTCAACTCTATGCTAGTACTGCGTTTAAATTCAAAGAGTCTAGACACCATAGCGAAGAGCACAACTGAATAATTATTATGAAAGTACTTACAAAAAAAGAGAGACAACCATACTCCGGTGGGAAAGTGACTGAAGCCAAGCCGTCAGCTCAGGGCCAATAATGTTGCTAATTCTTCTTTGGATTTTATCAAGGAGCTCTAGATAAATACTAGGAGCATCGGACTATATATGGCAACAATATTATAAGCGTGGACGAATGGGAGATTTATAGATATGTAAGATAGATTCTAGAGAGAAAAACTGTTTAGCACAACGCAATGAACTTTCTTAGCAACTAACCTAGCAATGGCTTTAATATAGTCTTTCCACTTCAGGTCAGCCGTAAACGTTAGCCCGAGAAGGCTCAACGAGTTACTCTCCTGGAAGTCAACATCACTCATTATATTAGAGTCTTGAGATGAATCTGATACCAGCTTTTGCAAGCATTCGCATAGTAGGTGACCACTTATAAGTGGGTAGTTCTTTGTTTCTTATTTCTCTTCATGGAATGCAACTACCAACAAGTCGTATGAGGGTTTTACTTGGAACAACGTAGTCTTGAAAAAAAAAACAAAAAAAAACAAAAACAGAAAAACAAACTTAGGCAGCAGAATTGTTAAAATCTCCCGCGAGAATGCTTCTCCAATCGCTACAATTTCAAATTCTTTAAGTCAATTGTCAACTGTTATCTAAACTATCGCATTCTGTAAAACTATATTTTGAGAGGCTCTTGTATTGGGTGAATAATATTTAAAAATGGCATGTTTTAAACAGTCCGAGAGAAATTTCTTTCTTTTGTCATGATGGCTTTCAGGTGAGGTAACTTGATGATTGTTAATGTCAAAAGGCACTCCGTGAAAATCCATTATGTTTTCTTACCTTTGTTATTACAGTCATCAGGGTCACCTGGGCAGTTCGGTAAGTTACATCCAACGCCTTTCCAGTGTCGATTACAGTAGCAAAGCTGATTTGTTTCATCACAATAGCCATGACCAGAACAACTTGATCCAACTCCTGGACAACCTTTCTGTTCACATTTTTCACCTGAAAAGTTTAAGAAGATTTTTTAAAACTGTTGCATACTAAACTGAGACAAATCTAGGAAAATGAAGACAAGAAAGAGAGTGTTGCACCAATATTTACAGTTATGGTAACTGCACTGAAATACAGCATTATAATTCGAAATTATCTAGGTTCGAGCCATTAACATCTGGTATCGGTGGCAAATAGTCACGTAGCATGACAGTAAGACTGGTTTGCTTTATCTGACATGAAGTCAAAATATAAAATGGAACAGTCCTCCAAATTGCGAGGGTTTGCTTTGCTTTGAAAATCAATATTAAAAATAATCGTTTACTTGGTCTTGAACACCGATCAAAAAACGCGAGTGGGATTTTTTTTAACAGAGTCAAGAGATAGGTCTGGATAGCAAAGGTTTTTATAATAATAATAATAAAGCGTTGATATAAAAAAGAAAAACAATGAAAAAAAAAAAGAAAAACAATGAAAAAAAAAAAGAAAAACAATGAAAAAAAAAAAAAGAAAAACAATGAAAAAAAAAAAAAGAAAAACAATGAAAAAAAAAAAAAGAAAAACAATGAAAAAAAAAAAGAAAAACAATGAAAAAAAAAAAAGAAAAACAATGAAAAAAAAAAAAAGAAAAACAATGAAAAAAAAAAAGAAAAACAATGAAAAAAAAAAAAGAAAAACAATGAAAAAAAAAAAAAGAAAAACAATGAAAAAAAAAAAGAAAAACAATGAAAAAAAAAAAGAAAAACAATGAAAAAAAAAAAAAGAAAAACAATGAAAAAAAAAAAAAGAAAAACAATGAAAAAAAAAAAGAAATGAAAAAAAAAAAGAAATGAAAAAAAAAAGAAATGAAAACAAAAAAGAAATGAAAACAAAAAAGAAATGAAAACAAAAAAGAAATGAAAACAAAAAAGAAATGAAATAAAAATGAAATGAAATAAAAATGAAATGAAATAAAAATGAAATGAAATAAAAATGAAATGAAATAAAAATGAAATGAAATAAAAATGAAATGAAATAAAAATGAAATAAAATAAAAATGAAATAAAATAAAAATGAAATAAAATAAAAATGAAATAAAATAAAAATGAAAAAGAAAAAATGAAAAAGAAAAAAATGAAAAAAATGAAAAAAAAAGAAAAAATGAAAAAAAAAGAAAAAAATGAAAAAAAAAGAAAAAATGAAAAAAAAAGAAAAAATGAAAAAAAAAGAAAAAATGAAAAAAAAAGAAAAAAATGAAAAAAAAAGAAATGAAAAAATGAAAAAAAAAAGAAATGAAAAAATGAAAAAAAAAAGAAATGAAAAAATGAAAAAAAAAAGAAATGAAAAAATGAAAAAAAAAAGAAATGAAAAAATGAAAAAAAAAAAATGAAAAAAAAGAAAAACTGTAAAAAGAAGAGAAAATGTAAAACAAAAAGAGATGAAAAAAGAAATCAGAAGAGGAAGAAAGATATCTTTTGTCTTGCTGAAATAAGATATGCTACAGTAAATATCCAGTTCAGTACCATAGATTTTATTTTGCCTGACATTCACACGTTGTGCATGTGACCGCTGTGTTGACGTACTTAATGAGAGGGAGTAGTGGCGAAGCATTATGGGCAGGTGTCGAGAAGGTTGCTTCAAGGATGGGGCTGCCAAGGCGACATGGGAGTAATATATAGATACTTAGGAACAACCTCAATCAGAGGTCATTACATTATCTGCGTTTTATAAGTATTTGCATTTTTCATAATTGTATTTTGCAAGGTTTTCGTTTTTAGTATTGGTTTTTAAGTAACGTAGTAAAAGTCTGTTTTTGTGTTTGCATTTTGAGATAAGTTCATTATTTACTAATTTGTTTTTATTTAGGAAGGTGATTATAGCTATTTTCCACTCCAGATAAAGTTTTTGAATTTATCGTTGTAGGCTGATGTTGCTTTCCTCATTTTACAGGATATTTTCCGTGTAATTTAGTTTTTGGTTTTAATTTCCAATATATGTTTTGTAAGAGTTATACTGTTCGCAGATTTATTATTTGTAAAGGTTGTTTTGTATGAGTAGTTTCTATGTTTCCAGGGTCCTTCAGTTACTCCTATGTATATTGTATGTTCATTATCTACTGATTTTACCGTGGCTTGGTATATTATATTGTTTTGCAAGCAATTAAAAATATATAAACCACATCGTTCATTAAATTTTGGGCCTTATTAAAATAATTTCGGACGACAGACTTGTAGAATGATCTGAAAGAAGCACAATGGACTTTTGCAAATTGTTTACTCTACATTTTTAAAATAAATATTCAATACAGAATAATTTACATTGGTTTAGCTGATGTTCAGAATAAAAATACTTAAGTTTGAGTAAAAGAGAAATGAAATACTTACCCCACCATCCACTGTCACACTGACATTTGCCTTGTACGCATTTCCCGTGTCTATTGCATAGGCGATCACACCCTGTTCCCGTGTAGCAGTTATCACAAATACAGGTGAAATTCTTTTGTGGTTGTCCATATGTGCAAGGTAATTCGCACTGACGTCCCATCCAACCGGTGTGACACTGGCATACGGGTATTGTTTGACTGCCATCGCACGAGCCATGGTTACTGCAGTCCGGTACCCCTGGACAGTCAGGAACATGGCATCCATCTCCATACCATCCTGGGTCGCAAACACATTTCAATGTAGCTTTGTTGCACTGACCGTGGTTACTGCAAGGGTTACCTTTACCGGGGCAGTCATGTTCTGTACAATATTTACCCCACCAACCAGGATTCACACCGAATTGACCATTACAGTTGCAGATACCATTTTTGCATGTTCCTCGATTATTACATGTTTGTGTGCAGCTGACACCATGGATGCATTCATTGGGGCATTTGCATATGCCACTGTTCATGGGGGTCTGCACTCCTCGACATACCGTGTCACATGCATCACCGATCCAGCCTGCTGTACAATTTTTACAAGTTGGTATTTTCATTGTGGCATCGCAGATTCCTCTCGAATTGCAATCATTGGTGCAGTCCGGTAGGTGGCAACCTCGCCCTTTCCAACCCTGGTTGCAAATACAAGTCTTCGTGGCCGAGATGCATGTACCGTGTCCAGAACAATCGATGTTACCACTGCCTGGACATCCTGGCAGTTCGCAGAATTTACCGCGGCCCCCTTCAAAACCGCAATCACAATGACCATGCACACATTGACCCTTTCCGGAACATTTCGTTTCGCAAGCAAACCCGTGGTAGCACGGATTGCAAGTACATATTTCCTTGCTGAAAATACCGTGATTTGTGACTGTGCCATGTTCGCATTTAAACTGACACGAATCGCCAAAATATTGACTTTGGCATTTACATTTCGGTAGCGATGTTCCTGCTACGCAAACTCCACGGTTGTTGCAATTATCTTTACAGTTCAAAGTGGCACAATCAATCCCCGACCAGCCATCCTTACATAAGCATTGACCAGTGATACGGTTACATTGTCCGTGACCGCTGCAATCTTGTCCACAACCGGGACAACCTTGAATTTCACAGAACTGTCCACGTAAACCTCCACAGCCACAATCACATGTGTTATTGAAACAGAGTCCCTTATTTGAGCATTTTTGGTCGCATGACAAACCACTGAAACAAGAATGACACCTGCACAACCAGATACCATTCGCGAGTCTTTCGGGTGTTCCATGTTCACACTTTAGTTCGCAATTGTCGCCGGAAAACGGGTGGCTGCAATTCACGCACCGGGCTTTGTTTTCACTTGCCAAGAAGGCACATTTACCGACTCCATTGCATTCTGGTTTGCCTATAAAGTAAAATAAATATAAATAAAAAAGGAAAAACAAATAGAGTCAGGAACATTTTGGATTTTTCTGAAGAAAAATCGTATAAACCAACATTGTGAGCGTCTGTTTTGTCATTCGGAACTCGATTAGGTTGTGGGTGAATATAACGATTTATATTGGGTTATTTACTAAGCCATATAAGTCTACTGCAATTAAAGATACATGTGGAAAACTGTTACAGAATTGTAGAAAGTGCAATAGATTTAAGTTATATTACTTAAACTCAAAATGAAATCATATTTGTGCAATTTTGGGGCTCCAATTTGAATTTCCACATTCGCATATATTAACCAATCAGCGACATTATCATATCGCGTTGAAACCTTTGAATTTTTCAGACAACAATGCTTATTGTCTACTACGAAATTCTGAAAGCTGACTTCAGAAAATGATCAATAATATTTTCCATCCTAAAATTAGATATTTAAAAATTGGGAAAAAATATTTATTAACCAATAAACTTATGACTTTAATAAAATCCAACTTTTAGTCTTTTCGGAGACGATTTTTCGGTTATAAAAACGCTCGCAAAAATTAGTAAGCATTAGTATTAACACAGCTTCCTTGCTGGCCGGCTGCAAATTGCTAGGAAATTACACGCATACATAAAACTCCTTATATACATGACAGACCCATTTTGACATGTAGATCAATTATATATTTTTTTTATCATACTAATGCAATTGATTGGGTAAAGAAATATAAAAAAAATATTTGTGTGAAGTTATTGCGCAAAGAATCTTTGTAATTCGTTTCTTTCAATTTGAAAGAAAAATACTCAATAAAAATTTATTAAAATTTGTAGAGTCGTGTTTGAAGATCGCTTATTTTTTCGCATTATCCACGCATATTCTTCTACATACCTCTACTGCAATTAAAGATACCACGATTCGAAAAGAAGAGAGGTTTATTTAAAACAAAAAGACCGACCATAATTCAATGAACAGATTCTTTTATTGAATATAAAGATACCTTTATTGAAAATGAATGATACTCTTATTCAAATTAATGAGATCGTTATTCCCTACTAGAAAGATGGATACTCAAATTAATGAATCTATAAAATCAAACGTTGATTTTGCTGTTGGTCCTTTATGATTGGTCAAAAGGCGGCGAAAAGCAAAATGAAAGTTACTAAAGAAAAACTATCTACAGTTAGTAGATTGATTGAACAGGTGAAAAACATCGAAGAAAATTTCTGAGATAATTAAATTTTCAAAGGCTGTAAGGATCATTAAAACTCTCACCGAACTAAGAATTACATAGATAATTGTTTCCAAAATAGGAAAAAATAAGTTTAGAAATAATAAAGAAAGATTTTGTTTGGTTTGGTTCGTTTTGTCTTACGGCATATTAACCTCAATGGGTTATTTAATGCTTTACAAAATTTTTATTGCTGGTAATATTTTGTTTTGTCAAAAATCTATTTCTGGTAATATGTTTGCTTGAAAAATGTGTTTCTGGTAATAATTTTTTCCAAAAAAACTATTGTTGGTAATATTTTGTTTTGTCAAAAATCTATTTCTGGTAATATGTTTGCTTGAAAAATGTGTTTCTGGTAATAATTTTTTCCAAAATACTATTGTTGGTAATATTTTGTTTTGTCAAAAATCTATTTCTGGTAATATGTTTGCTTGAAAAATGTGTTTCTGGTAATAATTTCTTCCAAAAAAACTATTGTTGGTAATATTTT
>OZ010590.1:37656804-37946804 GCA_963932145.1 Acanthosepion lycidas
TTAATGTCGGTGCCGTTTTACAAACTCTTGTTATCGTTGCTTGTCGGCAAAGTGAAAAGCACTCCTGCCATTTCTTCCGACATCTCTTCTGATTACTTCGCAAACAGGTGACACAGGATTTTCCTTCAAGGATCAATTAACTTCAAAAGCTTCCAGGAGATAAATCCGTCCGTGTACTTGATACGGAATAAACACAAGACTAGATACACACATGCACACATAGATAGAATATAGAACACAGAAGTAAAATATTCTCGTACAAGCAACTGCAAAAGCTTATTTATTTAAAGATCTAGACGCACATGAGTGTCTGAGAAAAATACATATATATATCTTAACACACATACACAGATATATATTCAAACGCATATACTTTATTTCATATTATTAACCATTTCAGCGTTTATCGATATATAAAATAAATACTTATTTGAATCTCAAGATTTATTTGCTGAATTTTGTCAACAACCATCAGCGCAATTAGGACGAAAGCGAGTTCCTTCTGCGCAGATATAAAAGTACATCAACCATTTTTAGGTAATGTCCTCAGTTTAGATGTTTGAAATTAAGGAACTACTTAAATTAAGTGGTCCGCACGTAAAATACAACGACTTTTTTGGGGGGATATTGTAAATTATTAAAATAAAAAATATTGGTTTTTATATCATTTTAGAAGTGGGGGTTCAGTTCATAATATAAAATACAGTGCCAGACTGAACCCTGACTTCTTAAAGAATTATCTGTTTTTTTTTTACATTTACAAATATCAATTTTTAAGCTGTGCCTGTGTCATTAATAACTGCGTACTATTACGGATTGGGAAAATGGACAACATCAATAGTACACGGTCGGGAATAAGCACAGAGTACAAATAACTCTTTAGGAATCTACATACCAAATTGACATAGTATTTATATTAAGAAAAGCTCTCCGCTTCTAAAATGTTAACAAAAATCAATATTTTTCAATTCACACAAACATTGTAGGTTCTGATATATGCTCATCTGCAAAATATATTTCCCAAAACATTTTCCGCAGTATTTTATGAGCTGACAACTGAAATAATGCGGAAATTAACATCGATGTTTAGAATATTGATTTTCTAAGCGCGGCTAGGACGTGGCATAAGACAGAAAGTATGAGGCACCCAGTGAGGATCGAACTCACTACTCAATCGTACCTGATCTAGCAAGACAACCTTTCTAACCATTACACCACGTCGAGGTGCCCAGACTTGATTTTTGAAAGAGTAGCTTAATATGAGGCCATCCAGCGCGGCTCGAACTCACTATCCAGTCGTAATTGTTCTAGCGAGACAAGCTTTGCTATATTCAGAATATGAAGCATTAAAATAGGTAATAATACTGATTTGACGCCCCCCGCCAACCACCAAAAAAAAAAAAAAAAAAAAAAAAAATTGCTAGAAATTTTAATAATTTTCGAAAGCCACCATCAAATCCATGAAGAATTTCGTTGAAGATTTTGGACGAATACAAAGCAGGTATGATAAATTCGTTGAAGTTTTTGCTTCACTAATCTGTGTCCAGTATTAAGAGAGAAGTCGTCAAAATTATCTATCTTTAGATGCGTTGTGATATATTGAGGACATATCTAAAAACAAAGAATGCCAAATAGCAAACATGCGAGACTGATTACTTAAATGTCACCCACAAAAGATTTCCAGCATGAGCTATAGAATGAACAGAGATTTATATTTTCAAACGTTCTTTTCCCCTAAGAATGCCGTGCTCCCATCGATGTGCCAGACACATGAAGCACATGTTGTGTGGCTGGTAACGGAAATGTTGCATCTGCACGTATTGAGACGTCAATAAGTTGCAAATGGTGTTTTCATGACTTCACCATATTCCGCGAAGTAAACTAATAAATATTTGATTAAAGTGGGTTTTAATGGTTTGGTTGAATTTTTCGCCTCACTTTTATCCGACTGAATCCACGTGGAGCATTTTGAAGAGGGAGGTTCACATTGGTGGAGGTAAGCATTTAAAATAGCACTCCAAATTCACAGTTATATCTAGCCATTTCAACTGTAAAATGACGACACCTTGCCGCCAATCTAAATTAAATTCATAAACTCCAGGTACTATTGAACAATTACCATAAAAGTACTATTGGAAAAACTCGTCAATTCAGTCCTTCAGCGAGACTCGAACCAAGGGCCATTTAATTTATAAGTTATCACACATATAATATTGCCATAATGCTTTTCTTTTTAATTAAAATAAATGTTTAAATCTATCGGGCTGCTTTAATCATGAAAATTTCTCTTTCAGTGAGGAGCCTGAACTAAATCTGTCGGGTATCACACAGGTTACTTTGCGCCTTTCTCCTTTTGACAGGCAGCATGTCTTTACTAAATAAAAATGAAGAAAATGGTTAATATTATTTAACGGAATGCTGACAGCCGCCATTTACAAAATATGGTTGGTTATTTCTGTTGTCAGTTGCATTGTCATTTCAACAATACAGTTTGAAATTCTATTTTTTATTATTTGGATACTGGAATAAGTTTTATGGAAATCAAACTTAATTTTTTTTTAAATTGTAACTGAGCAAACAATAGGGCATATCGGAAGCAGTCAAATGCAGTCGATTAAGCTGCATATACATTAATATTCATAACAGTTAAAATGTCACTGTTAGAAAAGTGTATATGATTGCATCGAATATATAAAGTTCACAGTTTGTGTTCGCCATTAACTCTCCATGTATTATATATAAAACCGATTAATTGTGTGCATGTGTGTATAAGTACTAAGTAAAATATTATAGCAAATAAATGTATTTTATTATTTATATCTAGTATCAGGTGTCTCATATCAACGGTTATTGAGAAAACCATTTGGCGATATTCCGATTTAAAAATCGGATTAAAAAAGGATTATGTTATTCATTTCCAAATTTTTCTTATTGAGTTTTATGAAAGAGTGGATATCTTGTGGACTTTTTCAAAATTAAATTTGTTAGTCACTTGCATAAAGCCATTTTCTACTCCGAAAGTGGTGACCACCTAAGCATTTTGATCACAGTTGGGGAGAAGTAAGCGATACATAAAAGAAAAAGTTGACTGTTTTAATAGAATATGCTTTGAGAAACTAAGAAATGTATGTCTTCATTTCTTGAATAATATTTTTTGATTTTTTATAAAAAAAAAAAAAAAAAAAAAAAAATCAAATAATTCTACTTTTTAAAAACGTAATGCGTTTTTATGTGAAAATCTTTGACTCGCACTCGTTTCTTAATTGATGCTTAAATATTTGATTAGATTTGCCTATGCTTGGGTTTAATAGCGATTTTCCAAGCGTAGCTTAAATGTGGCACAAGGCCGAAAGTATGGGGCACCCAGTGAGGATCGAACTCACTACCTAGTCGTAATTGTTCTAGCGAGACAAGCTCGTTATTACACCTCCCCAAGGTGCCCAATAATGATTTTCCAAGCGTAGCGTAAATGTGGCACAATACCGAAAGTATGGGGGCACCCAGTGAAGATCGAACTCACTAATCAGTCGTAATTGTTCTAACGAGACAAGCTCGCTAACCATTACAACTCTTCGAGGTGCCCAATATTGATTTTCCAAGCGTAGCTTAGATGTGGCACAAGGCCGAATGTACGGGGCACCCATTGAGGCACTACTCAGTCGTAATTGTCCTAGCTAGACAAGCTTGCTAACCGGCTCGAGGTGCCCTGTTTGGGCTTAATAAATAGAAAAAGAACGAGATTCCATTGTAACTGAATTGATAGACTATAGTATTTAATAACGCATTTATTATCTCTTTTTGCTTAATATTACGCTTTTCATTTTAAGGTGATTATGTTATTTTGAAATCAATCGTGGAGTTGCATACGGTTTTGTAAAATTAGAGTTGAATTCCTTGTAGACAAATTGCCTATAAAAATCATGGAGTCAATTTATCTTTGTTGATTTTACTTAAAGAAAAATGCAAACATTTTATCGCTAAAGCGAAATACAATTTTATGCAGAAGACAAATTGACTCGTGTGGAAACTACATTTTCTACGTTTTGTTTAATACGAAAACACTATACAGAATCTCTAAAGACGCATTTCTAAAAGCTAAGCAGAGTATCAGGAGACAGGAAAGTTTCATTGGAAAAAAAGAAAAAAAAAAGTACTGAAATTCTGCGTGATATCTGGCCTCCAGTATAGCAGCGAATACTGGACAATCTCCTGAAAGATGAGGAAGAGTCTCGAAACAATAGAAATGTTCTATAGAAGGATGCTGAGGATACTGTGGGCCGAACATGTGATTAACGACGAGGTTTTGGAGAGAATGGAAAGAAAGAGGAAACTGCTGAAATTTCTGGGTCACGTAATGAAAAAGGAAACTTTGGAAAACCTGACACCCACGGGACGGATAGAAGGATAGAGGGACAAGGGAAAGCAGCACGTGACATACTTAATGAACTTGAACAAGTGGATGGCAGAGCAGGGTCTGGGAGATATAATAATAAAAAAACAAAACTTATTAAGAGCTACAAGGGACAGGAGGGGGTGGAGGGACATGATCGCCTACCTCTTGAAGGGACACAACACATAAAAGAAGATATAAAGCCACTATACAGAACCTCGTGTTTTGTAGGATAATCTAACGTTTCCGTCGTGTCTATTTAAACCTCTCGCCGATACTATTTCATCATTATGCTATAATTAGACACCATTCTTTTTCTATGTGCCACGTCTCTTCAGAAGTTGGTGTTCATGGCTCTCCCAAACATCCTATCTTTGTAGCGTTAAGTTTGTTTTTTTTTCATAATCCCTCATAATCCATTTTTCTGTAATCCATTTACGTTACGCAAGCTCATTAGGTAGGCCACCTACTGTTTTCTTCTGTTGCTCTTGCTTTCATTATGCCTTGTGAGTGTCGAATTTTCTTAGACGTCTTTTCTCATTAAGTGTCCTACAGATTTCATTTCTCTTTTTCTGATTATAAGCATAAGCGTATTTTTTGCTTCTATTTCCCTTAAAACATCCTCCTTACTTCATGGTTTTCTCAGCAGTCTTCTGTAGAACCACATCTGTTTTGCCTCAAATTTCTACTTCATCTGTGAAGAAACTGTCCAGCAGATATTGCCATATAGGAACAGTGATATTACATAATAATTTCGTACTTTTCTCTTTGTTTCAAACGAATTTTTCCATGTTTTTTTAAAACATTGCTGAGCTTTCACTCTTCCTATAGGTCCTCTGATTTCGGTGTTACATTTTCCGTCCTCTGGGCAACATTGCTAATTTTTGTTCAGCGCCTCTTTAACAGGTTTTCATGCCAAGATCAAAGTGTAGTATCAGTTCTTTCATTCGGCGAAAAAAAAAAAAAATCTTTCATAATAATTCTAGATCGAGTTCAGGATCAGCCGGATTCCGGGGATTCCAACTCTGCGGCAGGACCTTGCTTACTGCATTAAAGGATGAAGGTCGGTGGAATAGTAACATCAGCGTGACAGTGGTCTCTGGGGGAAAGAGCAATTTTAAGATTGGCCTATGTGTGCTTTACATTAAAAACGACCTTGCACCAAATCTTTCCACCGTGCGTGGGCGTGTAAATATTATAAGGACTCGTTCACCCTGGATTCACGCTGACATCAAAGTGTATTATCTGTTCTCTCTGCTTAAATTTATGAAGGACGTCTGATTCCGGGGAAACCAACTCTGTAGCAGCAGCCACTTGATTGACCTAAAAGAGGGAAGGTCGGGGGGGGGATATCGACTCTACTCTGACAGTGATCACGTGAACAGGAAATTTTGGGGCTTGGCCCGTATGTACGCGTATGGTCAATCAATATTAAAAAAAAAATTCCTTCTAGGGGTAGTGGGAAAATACAATCATTGCTATTTTTTTTTTTTATCAGCGCCTCTTCGCCTAAACTTCAGACTGGGATCCTAATGTAGTATCTATTTTTCACCTCTTTGCCGTGTTTTCTATCCTCACGGAAAAACTTTGAAGGGTGCCTTGTTCCGGAGATTCCAGTCCTGTGACAGTATCTCATTGAACTAAAGAGAGTGGAATGGTGGATTCCGATGCTAGCGTAACAGTAACGGTACAGACAGGACAATTTTGGGCCTTGTCCCACACATGCATACGTATGGGTAATCCACATTAAAGAGACCTTTTGTCACATCCTATCACAGTGCGATTGCGGGCAGATTAATATCATTGCTATTAAAAAAAATAATAATGAGTTAACAAGCTAGCATGAGTTAAAGACAAGCCTGTTGTACATTTTGAAGCCAACATACATAACAAAGCATAAATTACTGAAAGTTATCCAGTTACAAGTTTTTCCTTCCGCTTGTGTTGTTAGGCGTTGCGGGGGGAGACAGTCGTCTGTCAGTGGCAAGGTGAGTGGCCTGGAGGAGAGATATCTCGTGGGCTCTGAAAGTGTATTCCACCGAGTCGCTCCAGCGTCTTCGTGGTCTGCCTCTCGCTCTCCAGCCAGATTACCTGAGGGTGTATGCTCGTAGGGATGGCATAAAAGTGAGGCGTCCGAACCACTTGATCCTCTGTCGTTCGCTGTGTTGTATGATTGGTATTGCTTATACCATATCATTTATTGCCTCATTCCTGATCTTGTCTCGCCTGGTCTTGTTCACTGCTTTCCACGGGCATTTAATCCCACAAGTAATCAGTTTCCTCTCAAGGGTTTATATTAGGGGCCATGTCTGGCACTGGTATGTCAGCATTGATAGGAAAATGGCGTTGATGAGATTTGCCTTGGTGCTTATAGAAATGCTAGAGGAGCAAGTTGTATTGTTTTTACAAGAAACGATTTTTAAATACATTGTGACAGCTAGTTTGGTAGCCAGAGGATGTTGTCTAGACTCCGACATTGACTTTTACTTCACAATCAGTGTAAGACTTGTAAAATCCACATGATATCAATATTTCTGATTAAAAAAAAGCACTATTATGATATTCTCTATGTATATGTAGAAGAAGTGTAATTGTTAGCGGCTCAGAACTAGAGATTCCAGTCGAGTGCGGCACATCCACTTTCGTGCAATTATCCTTAGGAAGTGTATGAATCCGTCTCTTCTCCCTCTAGCTATAGGTTAAATAATAGGGTTGTCTTAGTTGGCAATCATTCTCGAAGAACAACATTAAATTAAAAACCGATCGGAGATTAGGTTAAAAAACAATCTTGTGAAAATCTAATTGTTAAGAAAGCCATATTTGTTTCTGAACAACTAACCTTTGCACATATTTGTAACCTGATTGATCTGCATAATATATATATATATATATATATATATATATATATATATATATATATATATATGTGTGTGTGTGTGTAACTTAATATTATTTGTACCCCATAATAATTGTTAAATATGCATATATATATAATTCATATTGGAGACGATGATATACAAATGTTTATATATCAGAAGAATTTTGGGAAAATTAATGACGAAGTGGAAAATGCTCTTGTGTGACATGTTTTGCTCTTTACGTCTTCATTAGACGAAAGTGATATTTACGTTGAAGTAACTGAACATGTGCACGAAAGAGAATGAACGCTGAAATTTTAGATTTAATTTTTTTGCGATTCCAATTTCCTTAAGAATTGCTCATTACTAACATTTTCGAAAAATTCAAAAATGAGAAAAATATGTTTAATATTTCAACGTCCCTTCCCTTTCGTGCGCATCAACGAAAGCATCATTTTAGTCCGATGAAATCTTAAAGAATGAAACGCTTCACACGCACAAATTTTTTTTCCCCTTTGACATTAATTTTTCTCATATATAGAAGTTGAGAGGATTGATATCCTCTAATGAGATGCAAGTAATTTCATACGAAGAATATTGTTCATCTATCTTTATCAGTTCGTACATTCTTTCTGTTGTTACCCAGGAAAGGTTACTGAATAGAATAATCAAAGGAAGTTTGGGAATGAACGACAATATTTAAGAAAAGAACATCACATATAAGATTCGCCAGCGGCGCGTAGAAGTAGTAGTCAACTGCTAGAAATGAGTCAAGTGAATTTCACAATGAATCTCCAACTGCAGGATATCTACCAACCGCCTCACACGGTCAGATGTGACAAGGCCGAATTTAATGTGGGGTATTCGAGCCCGTAGGTTCAGCCCAAAATTCCCTATAGAACCTGTATAAAACGGGGTCGGGTAGGTGTTTCCCGAGACGAGTGTCTACCCTTCCGCATAGCCTCATCTGAGGATCCTCTCTGTCCGAAGGCAGAGAGTTTTGCTAGCACAGCTGGAGACGAATTTCCAACTGCAGTATATCTACCAACCGCCCCACGCGGTCAGATGTGATACAAGGACGAATTTAATGTGGGGGTATCAGAGTCCGTAGGTTCGGCCAAAAATTCTCCGTAGATCCCGTATAAAACGGAGTCGGGTAGCTGTTTCTCGATACGAGACTCTACCCTTCCACATAGCCTCGTCTGGGGACCCTCTCTGCCCGGAGGCAGAGTGTTCGACCAGCACAGCTGGAGACGAGTCTCCAGTGCGGACCACGTACAGTATTCACTACTGGATTTATGGGAATGAGGTATACCCATTATCGTCCATAGGTATGCTACAATATATTCCATAAAAGATGAAAAAGAACTACATTCATCGAAATAAAAAAAAAAAGAAAGAATTGAAAGTCTTGATCGAAATCAAGAGTTATTTTCTAGAAGTATGTGATCCTCAGAAAAATGTTAAAAGAAACGAATAATCTGACGTTTGGCAAACTTAGTGAATCAAAAGAAAAAAAAAAGTAAACGTTACCTCCACAATCTGGTATTTCACAGGCTAATCCTCGCCAACCAGGATCGCATTCACATTGGTGGGTAGCCTCATTGCAGACCCCGTGACCCATGCAGTCTTTTGGCCAGCCTGGACACTGATGTCGTTCGCACTTGACTCCTTTGTAGCCTTCATAGAAATTGCATTGGCAGTTATCGTTCTTGTCACATTTGCCATGATTGTTACAAATAAGATGACAACTTATTCCTGTAATGCAAGGTTTCCAGCAACGACAAATGCCGTCACCAGAGTTCGTGCCATTTATGCAGGGGATTTCACATTGATCGCCGATCCAGTCTTTTGTGCATAAACATTTTCCACCAACAATGCACTTGCCATGACTAGTTCCTGAAAAAAAAGAACAAAAAACAAAAGAAATTCAATGCGTTTTAACAAAAATGGTTAAGTACAGCCATTCCTCATTTAACGACTGTTCTGCTTCAACGGCCTCGTTGCTAAGTGAGAACTTGTACATGATCACTATTCCAAGCTTAGTACACATGTAATGTTTTGATTGATTTAATGGATTTATTTTTTTACAGCTTATCAACCTTTGGCAGATTATTTAAAGCCAAAAATTATTTTTAGATGATGAGGATATTTTAGAGAAAAAGAATTTACATATACAATTCGTGCTAATTAACTCATAGATGGAGGGAAAAGAGGTGGATTTATAGCATTCCCAAGGTATTTGCACGTAAGTTAATATAACGAATCCGACTAGAATTGGAACTCTGCTCACCGATTTCCAATTCCAAGCCATTATCCATTCCAACACCTTCACATCCAAGCTTACAGCACCTGGTAGTGTTATGCGGCCACTCTTCTAAGTACTGACCAGACTCAACGTTACTTAACTTCGATGATCGTCTGAGAACCAGTGTTTCAATGTGATATCATCGTAAGGTTTCTGTCAACCACCTTCAGATAACTTTAATGTAACATTGGGACAAGTTGTTACATTTTTTCGTCCGGTTCATATTCCTACTCAGACTTTTTAACAGGAGTGGACGCTTATTCCTTCTTCCAGGATTAGTACAAAAAATGGTAAATCCAACCAGGCAGAAAAAGTGTATCGATTTCCAACCTAGTATTGACTGTTGTATTTCTTTTGGAATAATGGTAAACTATCTCTTCTCAGCACAGCTTACAGTTCTATTACGTTCAAGCACCCTCGTTCGGGATTCTCGTTTGGATTTACATCCATAGTCATTTCCGTGTTTTGGATATGACAGCAAGTCAACGGAGGTTTAAAATCAGGGTTTTTCTTCGCCCGAGTTCGACGGCCTTCAGGCGATGCCGAGTTCCATCTATACGAAGCAGCTGGTTATGAGGCGCCAATTTGTCGCATTAAACCATTATCCGCTTGAAGTTGGACTTAGTTGTCAGGGGTTATTTGCGAAGCATGCATCATTTTGTGCATCGAAAATGATGTTCATTCAGACCTTTTCGATGTGCGACAGCGTCAATGAAATGAATAAACTGAATCCAGTACATGTGATTTGTATTGCTGTATTACTTGTTCTACTGTTCTCATTACTTTTTAGTAGGTGGTGACAAGACTTTCGGACCAACCTCTATATAACGTAGTGTATTATAAAGTACATTATTTCGCTTTACTTACTGCAAAGAAAAAAACATTAATAAAAGTACAAGTAAAATATTTTTTCTCTTTATTTATTAATCATATTTTTATTCGTATGAAGAAAGAGAAAACAATCCCAATCAAAGTTTTTGTACAATAGACACTTTCTTGTACTTGACCGCTTCAGCCATGCAGACCAGGAATGGAGTATACCTGAGCGAGGGATGCTCAGTCCTTACTTTCCTGTCTTGACATAATTTATTTTCCACTCTACAGCCCCTTCCCAACTGACGTAGTCTCGGACGTATCAGTTCAATATCGCAAATGGCAATATTTAGACGATTTCCATTCTTTATTGCTACCAGCTTAGAACTTTACAGCCGATAACCACCTTGCTACGTCCTCTGGTAGTGGGTGGGTCGAATCTTTCTAATTCCCTAAGTATTCCTTTAGTAAGGGCGTTACAATCCAAAAGCTTCATCCCAAGAACCGGTACTTTGTGGAACAAACTCCTGGATGCATGCTTCCACGAACACTTACGGCCATGTTACGTTAAAATAATGCTTCTCAAACGATCACCAAAATTAAGCAATGTTGAGCCTAGATAGTATGTGGATATGTGACAGCATGCGAATGCTAAATACTATAAGCTTTGACGTGCGGGCGGTGTAATGAAATACTGCTTGGAATTAGAAATCGGAGAGCCGAGTTCTAATTCCAATCTTGTTCATTATATTCACTTATGCACAAATATCCTTAGGAAAGGTATGAATTCACCTATTCTCCCCTCAGCTATGGGCTAATTAGTAGGATTTATATCTGTAAATTATAATTATCTTCAAATAATTCTTAAAGTCTAAAAATATTTTCTGGCTTTAAATAACCAGCAAAATGTTGATAAGCCGTAAAAAAAATGAATAAATAAATCTATGTACACTAGAATCTTAAACGCTAAGACTCTAGGGTCATTCATTATCTATCCGCCATATCCTCATAATCTTCACTTCATACTTATTCCATTTACGCTAATATATCGGTACGCCATTCAATAACAGTCTACTTCGAGTGGCTCCCGCGCCTTGTATTTTATAAACTTTACAAAAAAAAAAAAAAAAAAAAAAAAAAAAAAAAAATGCACAGCTACAATATCGACTTATTTTATGCAATTTTCTAAATGGTCGCAAGTTCGAAGTTATTCATTAAGTGAAGAGTGGTGATATTTGTCACGGATATTTCCCAAGCTTAGCTGGGTTTATTAGGCGGCTACATTGAAAGAAACTGTATTGTTTTGTCTTTAATTTGGAGAGGTCATTAATATTTTTACAATCTATTAAAATTTAGATTTTAATAAAGCTTAAAAATGATATTCACGCAGATCTGTGGGGATTGTATATTAATAAAAAAAAAAAAAATAAAACAAAAAAAATAAAACAAAAAAAAAACAACAAAAAACAATAAAATAAAATAAATAAAAAAAAATAAATAGAAGAATCTCCCAGAATGGCCCCGACAGGAAGAACAAATGGCGCATGCGTGAGAAAAGAGGGGCTTCCTGGCGCCAAAGACAAACGAGAAGAATCGCTCTCTTTAAACGTGTCAATTCATTTTCCAGTGTTTCTGCCTCCTCCTTCCATTTGCACCTTTTATTTCAGGAACAAGAAAAATTCAACGCGGATTTGTAGTTTGGAAAGAATAACCAAAATTCCAAAGATCACAGACTATTTCTATTCAAAAAATTACTCTGAAACAAAAAACAAAAAAATGACACTTAGTGCCATTATATACCATTATTGGAACATTTGGAACAGCCCTGAAAAACCTTTCAAAGATATTGATGATGAGGAAACCCAAGGAAAAGCTAAAACTATTCAAACGCAAGTATTATTAAAAATCAGTTGGAATACTAAGGAGATTACTGAAGTCTTACAAAGGTTCAGTGTCTCTTGATCTCCTGCGAAAGTTCTGAATTACTAATTATATGAAGACCCAACGAGTACAAAATTACTATAATAAAGAAAGAATTACTGATACTGCTATAAAGTGGCGGGGAAGGTGTAAACAATGGGTGAGGCGGTGACACCGACAACAGAGAAAAGTCGACTGAATAATACTAATAGCAGTGCTTATTTTAGTGTTACTGAAAGGACATAATTGAAGTAATTTAAATATCGACAAAAATACTGTTTTGAAAAATTACTGAAACAGCCGCCAAGGAATGTAATTTATAACTACGGTCGTCTGGAGTTAAAAAAAAAAGAAAACAAACAAAAGAACAAAAAAAAGACCCCCCCCCAAAAAAAAAACAGCATAATCAGACAACTAAGTGAGAAACAGCCAGACAACAGGTCCAAAACTATGAATGACGACAGGCTAATAACATCTACACAGGCTTGCTTTTTCTCTTTTTTTTTAATTCTAAGAAAAACTTTATCTCTACAATGACATCTGTGTTAATAAGTACTGAGGAAAATATGTCAAATAAGCCTGTCTGTTGTTCAGTTAAATCATTTTATGAACTTTTGAAATGTGGCATCTTTACCAAAAAGAAAATTAAAATAGATTAAAAAAGGAATTAGATGCCAACAATCAACTTTCCAAATAGTAATAAAAAAAAAAAAAAAAATGGATAATTTTGCAAAGTTTTAAAGTCAAATGTTGTGATTGCTTTGTGACTTATTGAAACTGCCATCTTCGTTTTTCTAGTTTTGATAAAGGCAATCCGGTCGGCAGGAGCGACAACTTTCTCCCGGGTGCCTGTCGCTTTCATTAATCCACAGATGCTTATTTTCCTCTCGATTCTACATCTCATTGATCATAGAAAAATGAAGAATGAAAATTATATATATATATATATATATATATATATATATATATATATATAAATTCTGAAGATCCAGTTAGGTGAAACCTAGGTAGGTATTTCCTGGCTATTTTCATTTTATGCTTTACTTAGGGTATTGAACTCTTTACGTTTTATATTAATTACTCTAATGTTTTTTTTTTGGGGGGGGGGATTGGAAATTAAGGCACTGGACATTTTTTTCTTTTTTTTTTTTTCCAAACTTTTTTCCCCAGATACCAATTTGTTTCTATGTATTGATATTTGCGAATTGCGCCATCCGGGTTTTTTCACCAATCGAGTATAGTTACTAATATATTAGCTGCCTATTCGTAATTGAAGATACTCGTCTACTAGGGCGGCTAGACAATCCTTTTTGAAGACGCCTGCTCAGGCACAATTGTGTTTGTTCAATACCCACGGAGCCGACCTGTGGTTTATACTGCAACTATGCTGTGCGGAACTTAGTTACAGTTTATGGGAGTGAACGTTTTATCTAGTCTGATAAGCAATCTTTGAACAAGGCAAGCACCGTCAAACCCTCGGTCAAGATGACTTGTGACTTCGTGCCAGCACATGCATCAACGGACCCCAAAATTGACCTGGATCTCATGATCAGAAAGCGAACATTTTAACTACTCGGCCACACAGGCAAGCACACACACACACATACATATATATATTTTGTGGGCCAAAAGTAGGCTTATAGTTGTTTCAGGTTTTAAATGAAATTTATTCAAATTATAATTCTAAACCAGTGATCTATATCCCTTATTCACGTTTTGGAAATGTTATTAAGGTAACTTAACCAAAACTATCCACAGCGTTGGTTCGGAAGAAGAAGCAACATACAATGGCTACCACATTCACTTGACCTAACATTAATGTATTTCTTTTGATGAGAGTATAGTAAAGAACAGAGTTTATGAGAGGAATCCCTACACAGTGGACGATTTAAAAGAGTACAACTCAGAAATATTTAATGAAATTGATACAGATCGAGATTTGTGTCATGCTGTGTCATAGTGTTCTGGAGAGTTTCGTAGAATGTTGCAATGCTAGAGGACAATATTTTCAGCACTTAAGATTAAACTGTGGTAAAAAAAAAATACTTTAAGTAAGTAAAGTGTTAAACAAATGTGCATAAACAGTTTTGAACAAATATAATTGAAACAAATAAATATAAATGTAATAAAATGTCTTGTAAAGATGTAAAGTATTAGGTTGGAGCAAAAATAATGACGTAATAATGTCGTTTTTGACGTATATTTTAACGTCAAAAAACGACATTATTACGTCATTATTTTTGCACCAACCCAATATTAGGTTGGTGCAAAAAATAATGTCGTTTTCTAACATATGCTACTATGTGAGAAAACGACATTTTTGCACCAACCTAATATATACCTACTATGTGTAAGTCTACTTTTGATCCATCCCGCATAAGAACTAAAAATGATATATCTGAAATATTTTAAAATGGGGTCATTTTTTATCACTGAGATTTTATGAAACATCCAACCCATCCTGCCACTTATCAGTAAAACTTATGACTAAGATTAAGATTTCTACTCCACAAAAAGAGATAGCTTCTCTGAACTGTTGTTTCAGCAAGATGGAGCTTCTCCGCATTATGCTTTTGGCAGTAAGGGAGTACCTTAACCAAACCTTTCCAAAGTGTTGGTTCAGAAGAAGGGGCAGTATCGAATGGCCACCATGTTCACCTGACCTAACATCAATGGATTTCTTTTTGGGGGTATTGTAAAGAACAATGTTTTTTTTAGATAAATCCCCACACATGAATGAATTAAAAGATTACATCACAGGAGTATTTACTGAAATTGATGTAGATCGGCATTTCTGTCACGTGTGTCAGTGTTCTGGAGAGTTTCGAGGAGTATTGCAATGCTGAAGGAATCACTTAAAACATTAGACTGTGCTCATTGAGTAATTTAAACAAGTTTCGTCTACTTATTTTCAATAGGAACCTCTAATTATCACGGACAAGCTTCTTACTATCCTTATTAACGGAAGAGAGAAAATTACGATGTTGATACATATTCATTTATTCCGAGTACTTTCAACATTAGCACAATGTCATCATCATGGTGTTTGTTTTTTTAAGACAAAAATTATTGTTTTCATTTTTCTGAGACAAAATTGCTGTGTTCATCTGAAAGTTAATTTAAGGTAAGGTTACGTAATGTACTATTTAAATTTCACGATGTAAACGTCAAGGAAGATAACAGCTTCTAAAAAACGTAATTATTTAGCCGACCGAGCTTTGTGCAGTATTCGAAACGCTTCGTCAGAATATTTCAAAGCGCAACTCAGGTTGTTCACCAAATGTAATCCAGTCGCTGACTCACAAACCAAATGAGTTAAGCGAATATTCTCTCTGACTTCATCCTGTTGTATATGAGCAATGCTGTCCAATTCGGGTTTCGAATCGCAAGTTGCTTCGCAGAAGGTAAATTTTCTTGGTTCACTGTGTCTTATGAGTGTGAATTACAGCTATTTTTTAAGAATTTTCTTTTCTATTTACTAGGAGCCTATTTATATCGATTTATTGTTTTAGTAATAAATTTATTTTAGTCATAGCTCCTTATTTACCCTCCCGCCATCATGCACATTTTTAGTTTAGCCATTTATGATTATTTTTTTTGTATCTTTGAGGTTTTTTTTTCCGACGAATCTTCCCGAAGAAGTGTTGGTCGAAAAATAATGCGCTCCGTCAGTTTTAAAACAAAATATATATGTGAAAAGGTACCGACAGATTTTCTTTGCAGAGAAAGATAAAAATATTCAAGAAAATTTATATAGGAAATAAACAATTTAGTTTATTCAATATGAATAATAATGGGGAGGCACGGTGGAGTGATGGATAACGGCTCAGATTAAGGAATCGGAGAACCGAGTTCGAATTCCAGTCGGATCCATTACATTCACTTACGTGCTAATACCCTTGGGAAAGTTATGAATCCTCTTCTCCCCCCTCAGCTTTTTGGTAAGTAGGACAGACCTTGGATGGCAACTGATGTACCACAGAAAGAAATGACAACCTACTGCGGGAAAAATATGCCTCGTCAGTCAGGTATAGAAAGATACATGATTGCCTAAACGTGTATCATGCATGGCACATAACTGACTGAATATGAATAATAATTTCCTGAAACATGAATTATGATGAGAAAATACATGTTGTCGAACCTTGTCATAAACATTCTTAAAATTCATTAGCATTACAAATTTTTAAAACTTAATTAAAATCGAAAATGTTATAGAACCCCGAGAGAGCTCACCTGAACAAGGAGGATTTCCTGGACAAATTGGCTGAGAGCAGTCGTCACCAGTCCATCCTGGGTAACACTTACAAATACTTCGCAAAGAATCGCAAGATCCATGACCATTGCAAGAACTGTCCGCTCCGGGACAACCACGTTCCTCACATAACTTTCCAACAAACGCATTTCCTATTAAAAAAAAAAAAAAAAAAAAAAAAAGAAAAATCAGTTTTGGAATCAGTATGAAATTCTACCAATAATTTAAAAATTCTTCAAGTATCTGTCTATATTTCTGAGATGAGGTATTATGTACACTATTTACTTTTTTCGGACTATTGTCCTCATCTTTGTCGCCATATTTATTACAACATTTCGGCCGTTGTACGCTCCGGCCTTCTTCAGGTGGTTGGAATGTCGAACTGAACCCTTTTATTTCACTCACTGGGGTAGATTGTTCTAGTTCCACGTTTAATGCATGTCAGTTATCAGTTATCTCCTGTTAATTGCCCTCTCTATGTTCTCCACTGCCTTAATCGGGTATTGAACTTACACTCTTTGGGTCCTGTCACTGGATCTAACTAACGCCTTTATCCACTGTGCCATGTGTCCTTGAGGACATCTGTATATGACATTAGGTTTATAATACTCAGAAATTCATACAAAGATGTCCTCAAGGGCACATGGCACAGTGGATAAAGGCGTCAGTTAGATCCAGTGACAGGACCCAAAGTGTGCGAGTTCAATACCTGGAGAGGGGAATTTACAAGAGATAACTGATAACTGGCATTCATTAAACATGGCACGTGGAACTAGTCTACCCAGTGAGCGAAATAAAGGGTTCAGTTCGATATTCCAACCACCTGAAGAAGGCTGGAGCGTACAACGGCCGAAACAAAGGTGAGGACAATAGTCCTTCAAGTAGGTCATGAATTATTCTGCCTTGGATTCTCATCTTTGCTGCCATCGGAGAAATTTTTGAGTTTATCTAGTGATAAGTATTGCTATTATTATTGCAAGAAATTAACTTCTGTTTTCTTTTTTATTTAACTTTTCGGCCGAAGTGATTTCTATGTGTCTATAAAAATCTGTATGCGTTCAGTATAAATACGCGAGTTGTGTAAAGTTTAGCGAGTGGAAATGGGAGATCAGCGAACCGTGTTCGAATCCTTAGTAAGTTTCTTACATTTACTTTCACACAAATACCCTTGGGAAATGTATGAATTTATCGCCCCAGCTCTAGTTCAAAATAGCTCGGTTTACTGGACTCACTTTCCTTGAGGTATTAATCAATCTAAGATAATAAAAAACTGAATTCAAAACCAATTCAAAACCAATCCAAAGAGGAATGGGATCCATCAGGATATTTTGCAATAGACGCACTACTTCTGCTACGATAGCAATACATGTAGTTCCCTCTGACGCTAAGAGGTTACAAAACAAGCGATATACTCGAGTAGACTATAAAAAAAAATTAATGAATTTCTCGTGTAAGTACAAAGCATCGGCAGGTGTTGATGAAATTTTTTTCAAGGAAGACTGATGGATTTTTTTCGATCGGCTATTTAAAGCCGGAAAATATTTTTAGATTGTAAAAATTTTTTTGAAGATAATAACGAGTTAGTGATACAAGTTTTACTAATTAACCCATAGCTGGGGGGAGAAATGGTGGATTCATACATCCCCCATGGGTATTTGGGTGTATGAGAATATAACGGGAAATGGAACTCGGCTCTCATATTAACAATTCCGTGCCATTATTCTTTAAAACCACCCGCACATCCAAACTGGCATTTGCAAGTAGTCACCCATCTAGGTACTAACCAGGCTCGAAGTTACTTAACTTCGGTGATCGTACGGGAACTGATGTTTCAACTTGTTTCAAGGAAAGTGAATATATTAATGTTATATAAGCCAGTAAACAATATAAAGAGCGATATTTGGCAAAAATGAAAGCTACTCTCTTGGAAAAACCGCTGAATTCTCGGCCTGACTAATTTCTCAAGATCAGTATTTAGATGTTTTAATCATTAAAATACTGACATTTGGGAAAATGGTTTGGACAGAGGACTTTTCAGCACTTCTCGTATTAGCTGGTCAGCCAGCCGAACTAGAGTACTTCATTTCGATATGCTAAATTTCTCTAATATGAACAAGAATGCTTTAATAGAATTTAGTAAAATAAATATTATGGCCAGAAGACTATGTCAATCTATTTTCAAACAAGCGTCGCCTGTGCTATTTCCCATGTCCATTTGTGCTGCAAAGACGACGACTTGGACACGTAACGTCAATCTTTTTTGCTAGTAAAAAGATATAAGAAGATTAACTCTTTCATCGTGTTCAGTTGTGGTGGGTAGCAAAGAGTAATAGTATGAGGAGAGTAAACAAATCAGTAACCCTATGAGTGTTACGTTTTTCAAGCCCTCCTTAATTATATTTTTAAAAAAATTCAGTGGTTTCTTTCCTGTTCTGAGCATAACAGTTCTTTTTTTTTTACCATTTTTTAAGACTTCGTTGTTTACTTGTCCCGGTCACAGAATTTTCAGTATCCTTCTGTAGAACCACATTACTGCTGTCTCAAGTTTTCTCCTCGTCCGTGCGTGATTGTCCAGCATTCACTGACATATAAGAGGATGGAAAACACACAGCAATCTACCATATTTTTTTTTTTTTTTTTTTTTTTTTTTAAATTTTTAATGGATTTTTTCCGTTTTTCAGCACTTAGATTTTGGAACGTCTCTTTCGCGAAACGAATGCGTATTCGGATTTCGGTGTCACAGACTTACAATTTGTTAAATCTCACAAAAATCTCCAGTTATTAGACTTTTTTAAAAAATATTTTAAATATTAGACTACATCAATCATTTCATAGTTAAAAGTAAACTTACCTTTTACACCTTTAAAGCATTGACATTGTCTTGCTGTGCAGATACCATTTCGAGAACATTCCAAATCACAAGCTTGGCCGTTGTAACATGGATCACAGACACAGGTACCATTTTGGATTCTACCCTGAGCACACTGCTGGTTACAGTTCCGACCCAACCAATTCTGTATTAAAAAAAAAAAAGTGACTTAAGTTTTTCGTATTTTTAGAGTCATAGACAAACTTGTGTATCGGTCAAAATTTATATATATTTCATTTTCCGATGGCAGTCTGGATGACGTTCTATAATAAACTCTCGTTCCATTTCTCTGTAAACGTCTTTACGCTTCTCATTTATAACTGGCCGAAATCAATCAGTTTACTAATCACATTAGGTTACATGAACTGGGCTAGTAAACGACAAAGTAAAATCACGCCGACTGAAAGGCCGAATTTCACCGACAGTTGTGGCCGAATTGGAAACTTTGAAATACAGCAGTGTAATTGATATTAGTCTAATTCATACAGTTTTCTTTTGAAGCAATCACATTATCCGACAAAACTATTAATTAAATACTGTTAATTTCTCACAGGGTTATAATAAGATCTGAGAAAGCGGAAAAGATTTTCACATATAAATTAATGGTAATTGCTTCTTCGGTTTACGTCATTTCAGGTTTCATAGAAATACTCTCCTTTAGCGGTGTATAAAAGCACGCACATATACGTGCAGTAATTAAGTACAGAAGGCAGAAATTACAAAGCACTTAGGATCGATCTCACTATTCAGTATTAATTGATCTAGCGAGACTAGCTTGCTAACCATTACACCAAGTCGAATTGCCCTACTCGCATATAAATATAAGCGAGAAGGGAAAGTATTAGCATATCGGATCAGACTGCGGTTTCTCCTCAAGAAAGGACGCAGGTTCGGGCCTTGCCGGAGAGTCATTATCTTCAAAAAATTTCTCGAGCTTTCAGGCCGGTAGACGAAATAGATACTGCTTAAAATAAAATTGAAAATCTACACAAATGCGGGTATACGATAAAAGTAACGTTTGAAGTTGAAAAAAAGAAAAGAAAAGTCCATTAATTCTTTACAAATTGCTTTGTTTACGTTTCGAATTGAAAACGGAGCCGATGAATCTATTTGTAGCCGAGAAAACGAGGGACGCAGGTTCGAATTCTTTCGGATGGCACATTTTTGTTAATAGGTTTTCTCTACTGTGCAAGCCAGTAGACAAAATAAATATTGTTTAAAATGAACAGAGCGTCTGCTTGCATACGGTTATCCACTAAAAATAACGTTTGAAATTATAAAAATACCAATACTTACCGAGTGGCACTGACATTGAGGTACCTGGCGATTCGTTCCGTTGCAATATCCGTGACCAGAGCAATTATCTATGCAATCTGAAATACTACAGTCTTCCCCTTTCCATCCTGAAAGAAAGCAAAGAAATCAGAAAAAAAATAAGAGATAAACGCGAATTGAATGGCTTTTAAGTTGAACATTTTACAATTATATTTTATATATATAAATATATTAAAACAAACAAATGGATAAGTGTAAGATTTAGCAAATAAAAAGGAATGATTACTGGGTCTAAATGTAATCTGTCTGGTTTATAATGCTGATCCTCTGGTAGTAGTTTTATTTCTTCTTTTTTAAATCATCGTGCACATGTTTTATCCTCGATTAACCTCTGAAGAGCGAGGAGCGATAACCTATTATCCCATTTTTATTATATTGTTCGATACATCATTATACGGGGATGAAAATATTTTATACCTACTACGGATTATTTACAAATTAAATACTAAAATGGGGGTTGAAAAGGAGTGAAACAAAGAAAAGGGAGAGGTGAAAAGGAGTGAAACAAAGAAAAGGGGGAGGTGGAAACAGTGAAACAAAGAAAAGGGGGAAGTGAAAAGGTGCGAAACACAGAAAGTGGGAGGTGGAAAGGTGCGAAACACAGAAAGTGGGAGGTGGAAAGGTGCGAAACACAGAAAGTGGGAGGTGGAAAGGTGCGAAACACAGAAAGTGGGAGGTGGAAAGGTGCGAAACACAGAAAGTGGGAGGTGGAAAGGTGCGAAACACAGAAAGTGGGAGGTGGAAAGGTGCGAAACACAGAAAGTGGGAGGTGGAAAGGTGCGAAACACAGAAAGTGGGAGGTGGAAAGGTGCGAAACACAGAAAGTGGGAGGTGGAAAGGTGCGAAACACAGAAAGTGGGAGGTGGAAAGGTGCGAAACACAGAAAGTGGGAGGTGGAAAGGTGCGAAACACAGAAAGTGGGAGGTGGAAAGGTGCGAAACACAGAAAGTGGGAGGTGGAAAGGTGCGAAACACAGAAAGTGGGAGGTGGAAAGGTGCGAAACACAGAAAGTGGGAGGTGGAAAGGTGCGAAACACAGAAAAGGGAGAGGTGGAAAGGTGCGAAACACAGAAAGTGGGAGGTGGAAAGGTGCGAAACACAGAAAAGGGAGAGGTGGAAAGGTGCGAAACACAGAAAGTGGGAGGTGGAAAGGTGCGAAACACAGAAAGTGGGAGGTGGAAAGGTGCGAAACACAGAAAGTGGGAGGTGGAAAGGTGCGAAACACAGAAAGTGGGAGGTGGAAAGGTGCGAAACAAAGGAATGAGTGAAAAGCAAAGAGTGGAGCGGAGGTAAAAGTCAGTGAAATAAACGAAAATAAAGAAAAAGAGAAGTAAGGAAAGAAAGCGAATAAAAAGGAAAGTGATAGAAAAAAAATGAAGGCAGAAAAAAAGTGGGAAAGATGGATGGGAATAGAATAAGTAGGAGAGAAAGATGAAAAAGAGAGAGAGAGAGGACAGAAAAGAAAGTGAACTAGAAGGAAAGACAATTGAAGAAAGAGTGTAACCACAAAGAGGAGAGGAAAAGAGACCAAAAATGGGAATAAAAATAAAGAAAAGAAAGAAAATAAGCAGTTAACAAATGCGAAAAAGAATGAAAACAGAGAATTTCCGTTGTTAATGAATGAATGTGCCGTATAATTTAAAGCTAATTTCTTACCTGGTATACAGGTGCAGCGTTGCAAGGCACTGTTGCAGACCCCGTTTAAACTGCAATCATGGAATTTTCCAGGACATCCTCGGACTTCGCATTTCGTTCCTCTCCAGCCTTTGTCACAGGTGCATCTAGCACCAGTGCACCGCCCATGTCCACTGCATTCGCTGTTGCATCCCCGACCAGCATAACAAGAATGACATTTGCACTTTCCGCTGTTTGCAGGGACTTGGGAACCATTCACACAAGGTTCTTCGCAAGCAGCTCCCATCCACCCGGCAATACAGTCTAGACATCGGGGTGGCTCAACATTTGTATCACATCTGCCTCTTTTGTTGCAGTCAGGCTCGCCGGGGCAATCCGACAACTCACAAGCATTGCCTCTCCAACCTGGGTAGCACGAACATTGGTGAGTGGCAGCGTTGCAATCTCCGTGTCCCGAGCAGTCTTTGGTTAGACCGGGGCATCCAGGAATGTCACACAACGGGCCTCGCCAACCTTCGTCGCATACACAAGCCCCGTTGACGATTTGACCGTGAAAGGAACATTCAGAATCACAACCGATCCCTGCCCAACCTGGATCACACTGACAATTACTGCTATTAGCTGGAACCTTGACGCCGTGTAAGCAAATTTGTCCACAATCAGGATTCATCCATTTAGGAAGGC
The DNA here is from genome assembly GCA_963932145.1 of Acanthosepion lycidas. NCBI lineage: Eukaryota > Metazoa > Mollusca > Cephalopoda > Sepiida > Sepiidae > Acanthosepion > Acanthosepion lycidas. The sequence continues at coordinate 37,679,871 of OZ010590.1, forward strand.
ACCTAGGAAATATGAAAAAAGCATTTTTATATTTGGTAGATATGGATAGATTACGAACAGGATCCGCGGAAGCTGTAATTACGTATAAACATCATTACATTCACATGTCTGTGTGTAAACTTAGATTCAATAGAAAGCAGTGAGTACAAACTGAGCATCTGTCTATATATCTCAGATGAGGTATTATGAACACTATTTACATTATTCGGACTATTGTCCTCATCTTTTTCGCCATGTTTATCACAACGTTTCGGCCGTTGTACGCTCCGGCCTTCTTCAGGTGGTTGGAATGTCGAACTGAACGCTTTATTTCACTCACTGGGGTAGATTGTTCTAGTTCCACGTTCCATGTCTAATAGATGCCAGTTATCTTCTGTTAATTCCCTTCTCCAAGTTCTCCATTGCTTTAACCAGGTATTGAACTCACACTCTTTGGGTCCTGTCACTGCATCTAACTAAAGCCTTTATCCACTGTGCCATGCGTGCTTGATTATAACAAGACCACTAGAAAAGGAGAGTGGGAACGATATTTACTTACATTTTCTACTTTGGTTATGATTCAAATCGAGATTCCCAACCTCCTCAGTTTGTTTTTGGTCCCTTTTTCATTTCAACTGGGTCAGCTTTCTTCTCTCCCCATGGCCGTATTTATTTTATCCTTCCCTCTCCCTTAGTGAGAGAACCTCTTGATTTTGTCTAAAGGCAGAATACAGTGGCCTCTCTGAATTCTTTTGGGGGCTTGACGGTTCCAACTAACATCAGTTATCCTTCTATTTTGTGTATTTGTTTTGTTATTTTAGTTTGTTTTGGGGTTCATTCCTCGCCCATTACTCATCATCCCCAGATTTTTGTATATAGAATTTTATAATCGTTAATTTTTATGTCATGGGGTGTTTTTGTAAGTCCCCTGAGAGTATGCGATATTGTCGTATATGGAGGTTTGAAAGATGATGGGTAAGTTCTTTTGGTGAATGTGCAAATTGTAATGAGTGAATGGGTCGTGAATCTGATTAGCTAGATATAAGATAAGTGATGATCAGACTCAGTTCCTCCCCCCACCCACATTTTCGGTCTTGTGACACAATTGTATTTTATATACAATAAATCTAGACAAGGAGAGCAGGATAAAAACAATCTATCCACCGTAGATTAAATAAAGAGCTAATTTTGAAATTCCTCGAGGGTTACCCGGATCAACATGCACCAAAAGAAGGGCGGGCGACATAACGACCGAAACTTTATGATAAAAACAACAAAGATAACAATAGCTCGAGTGTAAATAATAATAATTCCTTATTCTAGAAATTCAAACAGAAGTTAGAAAATAAAAGTTAATCATTTTTAATTGGCTAGAAGGTAATGGAAATATTGGCATTCTTTAACTTCGTAAAAGACAGCTAATTGAAATTACTTACTCGCAAATTGGAGGGTCGTATTTGTCATTGCAAGTACCATGGTTGTTACAGTCAGGGGTTCCGGGACAATCTGAATATTCACAGCCGATGCCAGACCATCCAGGATAACACGTGCATTGGTGCGTAGAACTCTCACATCCTCCTAAATTGATAAAGAAAACTCTTCTTGAACAAAGGTTAAGTATACTAGAATTCTGTGAGTGTGCAGTAAATTTAAGAATAAGATTAAAAATATTCTTCTATCTGAACAAGTCCAAAGAAGAATCTGCAATGTTATTGATCTTGACGTGGTATCTCGGCGTTAGTCACTTTTCCTATCGCCGTAATATAGCGACTTTTTCTATAAATACTTTCATGGTAATTGTCCACCTCTATGACGTCTAGACTTTATGAATTTAAGCACATCATTAAATTGGCGACAAGGTATCATCATTTTACACTTGAAATTTAACCGTAAATTCTATGCTAACAGTTTCTTCTACCGTACTTCTCGCTTTTGGATCTATCTTTGATCTTCAAAAATTTAAATGTTATGTCAATCATTAATTTTCGTCTTAATTCGTGTTTTTTTTTTATTGTTCTCTTTCCTTAATAATATTTTTCTCATATTCTCTAACACTCACTAACCTCTTGTGTCTTAGTGGCCTCATTTCCTTGCTAGGGAGTGAAATTATTAAAAAACGTATGGGTTATTTGTTTGCTTAAATGATCATTATTCTTTTAGTAAACATTATGAAAATATTTACTTCTATTTAAATTATGAAAAAGAATATTTCTTTAATTTTTATCTGGCTCCATATTCAGAAATTTAATATAAAATTAGCCTTTATATAAGCAAATTAATATTTTTTCGAAATTATTCCAAATCTAAACTTAAGTTTATTTGGAATTTTTGAATGAGTAATTTATAATTAATTAGTTGGAATACTGAATAGTTGTTAGAAAAAGACATTTCTGAAATAATGCTCTTAAGAAATGGAATTTTCAATTTGGTACAGTTTGTTTTGATTTCTGTTACAAATAACTGAAAACCTTATTAAGAAAGTTATTTTTCTATTTTGTAAATTGGTGATATTTAATTTTACCGATCATTATTATTGCTTGCCATCGTATCAGGCCACACTCTTTTTGTAGGAGACAGTGACGCTGTCAAGTTTGAAAAGTTGCGATCAATGTGTTTTGTTTGGAGATTATAATTTAATTTATCTAAATAAAGGTTTCCTTATCTTCCGACACGCTCTTGGTATTAACATCTACAATACATTGAATCATCGTGAAAGGATAAAAATGTCTCTCCGAGGAATATATTATCTGTCAGTTACTCTCTATATATATATATATATATATATATATATATATATATATAAATAAATAAATGTGTGTGTATGCATTGAGCTTACATCAAAATGTGTGGAAATTAAAGCAATTTTATGCAATCTTTCAATGTTATGTGGTCTATGTGCGCCTCTGTTGAAAATTGTTAATCACTGATATATAGCAATACCTCTTTTTTAGATACCGTATCCGTTTGTGATGTGGAAAATCGTAGCTCTCCACAACATCCAATCTTTCTTAGCTCTGAGTAACGTATGGCTACTGTTTTGCCGCCCATTTTCACACACTTTGATTCTTTTGTTGGGAAGTGTCGTGTAGCTTGATCGGATACACTACAGAACAGACTAAGACAAAAATGGCACCGCCTGGGAGAAATCGTCGTCAGCGTCTTTATAGCCTCGTTTTCGCTATCACAAGAAAACACTTGCGGTTCTGTTGAAACCATAAGGTTTTCCTCATTAAGTGTGTCGCTTTCAGAATGCAATAAATCCTGAATAGCATTAATTTCATCAAATAATTTCTTGATTGCATTCCACAGCGACTAGAAGATTCATTATAAGGAAGTTCACATTTAAAACGAAAATTCAGGGACAAGTAAATAATAATTTCCCCCTACGATTTTATCTAAGTTGCTGAAATATTAAGCATCTTTATAATTGACTAGCAGCATGGCCCGCCGTTGCCCGTGCTTGATTCAAAAATCGTACGACTCATACAGCAATCGCTATCACTTGACTTTTTTTCCCTTCCTTGCCTGTAAAGGAGTACTCTTTGCCATGTTGATGTTGCTACATGCCCTACTTCTAGCCCATCTCACACTGCGATTTTTTTCTAAGCTCTATACTCAACATTAAATCTGTTACGAAAAAAACAAAAAAAACAAAAACTAAAACTAAAACAAAATGAACACAAAACGATCAGCTTTAAAAAAAGGACTCTTAACTGGAAAAACCGAATGAAAAAAAGAATGCTAAAAACAAATACTTTTTCACACCTAACCCAGTTCTGCGGAATCAGAATCAACGTTGAGTTTAAGCAAGCGAATGAGCCAATTGGAGTAAAGTGCCATGCAGATTTAAATTTTTCCCACTTGTGACGAATGCAGCTATCGATTTTTTTTGCATGCTAGTTAACATTCGTGTCAGTCAGCTGTTGGCTCTCATGCTGACCGATAGAATCTTCTTGCCTATTCGTGGCAGCCAGCTATAGGCTCTCACTCTGGCCAGTATAAAATGGCCGCAAACTACATGAAAAGTGCCGTAGAAGCATGAAAAAATCGATTATTTCCCCTATCGATGGGAGTTAGGAAATGAAAAGTCGGTCTTGGCCTTTCTACTAACTTGGAGAATGTGCATGTAAATTTTGGTGCAAATCCGTCGAAAATTGCGGCCGTATATTCGTTACACACACACACACAGCCTTTTATAGATAGAGATTGATTCGTTTTCTACGGCTTAACTCGTTGGAAGTTATTTAAAGCTAGAAAATATTCATGGAATGTAATAATTTTTTTGAGATAATAGTGGTTTAGTGATACATGTTTTACTAATTAACCCATACTTTGGGAGATTAAGAGGCGGATTCATCATACCTTTGAAGAAGGGTGTTTGCGTAAAAATGAATATACAGAAGTCAACAGGAATTGGAACACGGCTCTCCGATCGACAATTCCGTGTCACTATCCATTAAGCCACCTGCATATCAAAGTTTAGAGCACCTAGTAAATAGGCTTGCTTAATTTCGGTGATCGTACGGGACCCGGTGTTTCAGCGTAATATAGCCGTAAGCGAGAAACATATCTTGGCTAAAATATTACTATACGGTTAGTCAGTGAAACAGTTTTCACGTCTTTGGGAAAATCGGACAGAAAAAAAAAAAAAAAAAAAAAAATCAATTTATAACAGTAACAACCTCTCGTAACAGAATTTATATTATTTATGCGTGGACTATTGTCTGTGTTTTTTTTTTTTTTATTAGTAAACAAAAAAAATAAATAAATAAATAAATAAAGATGAAGACAATAGTCCGAGTGTTAATAAGGTAAATAATGAAAACTTTTCATCCCAAAAATTGAGATAGAAAATTATCGCGAGAGAAATTCAAATATAAATTTACTTAAAATAGCATACTACCCGCGGATCCATTAATGTTTCGGTTTATTATGGATCAGTCTTTCTTTATGATGACATTTCGTTCACAAGTGAAACGTAAAACGAAGTAATAGTGTGGTTATATGTAAATGCCACCAAAACGTATACGTTAAAGCCGAAAGACTAACTTCCATGGTTCTCATTTGTTACAGGTTATTGTAAAATATTTAATAACGAGGTAATATGTTGTCTTTTGATTCATATTGCGGATTTCATATGCTTTCGTTAGCGTTCCAATCATGAGACCCAGGTTCGAATCTCACCAAAATTATAGTCATACACTTTTGTAATCATTGAAATCTCTTTCGTTGTTTTAATGAACACTTATGTCTGAGGCAAATGCATTGGAAATTATTTTACTACAACAGTGCGGTTTAAAAAAAAAAAAAAAAAAAAAAAAAAATGAAAAAAGGAATTGTCACTTTTCAGGAATTAATACAAATTTTGCAAACAAACGAAATCGTGCTTGTATCTCGATAAAGTAGTGTCACTGGGAACAATTCAGCGAAATTCATAGAAAGGTACCAAGAGGCACGGTGGGGTAATGGATAGCGGCTTGCATTGAGGAATCGGTGTGCCGCGTTCGAATTCCAGTTCTTTGCATTCACGTGCTAATACCCTTGGGAAAGGTGTGAATCATCTTCTCCAGATATGGGTAAATAGCAGGAGAGACTGGGTTCTATAGTCTAGGAGAAGGAAAACTCTGAATTCAAACGAAAAGCAAAACAGGGACTATGAGAGATAGGACAACTATTGCTTAGAGCTACAAAAGGCAGGAAGTTGTGGAGAGCCATGATCAGCAGCGTCCTGAAAGGACAGGGCATATAAAAAAATACCGATCTTCCAAGCAAAGTAAAAAAAAAAAAAGAAGAAAAAGAAGATTTTATCGTCACTTAAGGAGGAATAAAAAAAAATAAAATGAATAAATGTCTGCCCGAAAATTATTATTAATTAATATTATAATAAATTCATTACCTCTTCCACTGCAGTCCAAGTTAAATAAACCCGGGCATCCAGGAATGTCACATACGGGACCTTTCCATCCGGTGATGTAATCGCAGACGCATTTATTATTAACGATTTTACCATGTCCGGAACATTCTGAATTACAACCAATGCCTACCCAACCAGCTTCACACAAGCAATTTCCAGAATTTGGGGGTGATTGTACACCATGAACACAGGGATCTGCGCATGCAGGACCCATCCAGGGACCAATGCAGTTGGTACAGATCGGAGGATCGACGACAATATTGCATACCTGAATAAAAAATGAGAAAAATAAACAAACAATAGCATGAAGTAACTCATAAGAAATGAAGATTTTCCTGTCAGAAACGATTCAAAATTTGTCAAATTATTAAAAAAAAAAAAAAAAAAAAAAGAAAGAAAGAAAAAAAAAGAACAGCTGTCTGAAGTTCTGGGATGAAGTGTTGTCAATAATTAACGAATTATTTGAACCAACTGAAAACATCTGCAGGTCGGATTTTAAGCTAATTCCTACAGAAAGCTTAAATGAAGACTTTGGCCTCAATAAGCAATCAACGATTCAAATTATATATTTACTGAACTATCTTATTTCAATTTCAACACCATGACCTTCTGGGTGATCATTAATCATAAAATCATACAATAATTATCAACGTATTTATTTATATATTTTCTGTCCCATCTGTACGGGGAAGGGAAGTAAGTCAACTTAAGTTAGTAAATTATAATTAATTACTTCCCTTAATCGTTTTAATAATCTATACAAATAAATTTTTTATCTGCATTTAGACAGAATTAATAATTCTCGAGTTCAATTAACCCTGAAATTAATCCTTGATCCCTAAGTTTTTTTAGATTGCAGTCTTATTTGTTCAAGCATTTCATGTGAGGCACTCATACCTTTGACTATTAAGTGACCGTTTGTGTCAACTTTGTTTCGAAATGGGCTTTGTCGTTGCCGTCTGTCATTCTGTTGCTAATCTTTTGATTCCGAGAGATATTTTCACTTCACTGTTATATCAAGGACACAAAATATTTAACATGAAAAGCTATTGAGTAAAAAGCGATTTATATGGTAATCAATGCGCAATCAATGAATCATAAATAACATTGATTATAAAGGGAACGGATGAGTTAAACTGTTTATTGGCTTCTATTTTAGTTGTGAATTCTTTATCTGCACTTTATTGAATTTTAACATATTTTTCAAGACTTTTTTTTAATCGCATCTCGCTATTAAAACTTTCTAAGAATTGTCATCATTTTTGACGGCACGGATACACTAGTGTTAAAATATTTACGGATTTTCAACATTTTCAAGTAGTGGCATTTTTTTTTTTTTTTTTTAATTTTATTGAATTATTTTTGATGACTGAAATGTATATGAAATATATGAAAAAAAAAAAAAAAAAAAAAAAAAAAATCAACAAAAAACATGTAATATAAAATACTTAAAAATTATCTTGATGTTTATTTTTTTTCTATATCCTTGTTGACTACTTGAATTATTATTGCAGCATTCAACCCAAATATTATACAGACATATTTTTATAAAACCTTAATAAATGATGTAAGAGATATTAACGTTTATTTTAATTGCGCAAGCTATTAGGTTGGTGCAAAAATAATGATGTAATAATGTCGGTTTTTGACGTATTTTTAACGTCAAAAAACGACATTATTACGTCATTATTTTTGCACCAACCTAATACTAATATAAATGAAAGTGAATTAGTTTCTTATCGAATACTTCAGGCCTATGCCCATTTGAAATAGTTAACTTAATTCAATAAATAAAATTCGCATTTTGGAGAAAAAAAGCAAAGCTATAGATGTCCCTACAGACAAATATAAGATTACCGTATTAACTAATGTCTGCAGCTAGACATAATAGCCCCTGTTATTTTTGTTTACAGAGCACAAATTAAATAATCGATCTTTTACCATATTTCTTAACAGAAGGATTTGTACTCTATACTAAAATTCTAAATATTATGGTCGTTTAGGATTCCTTATCAGTTCCCACAATCTTAACGGAAGTTATGAAGATGACACAGTGTTGAATAAAAGACACAGAAAAGAAACTACAAGAACTCGTACAGAAGGTAATGAAGAAGAGTGTAAAGAAAGGATCAAATATTAATTGCAAGAAGACAGAATGCACGGTTGTTAAAAGTAACTGCCCAACATTAAAATTAAAAATTGGAAATATCAAAATCGAACAATTAGAACAACTTAAATATCTGGGAAGTGTTTTAACAGAGGACGGAAAGTGAGACACCGGAAACTGAAAGCGAATTGGAATAGCGAAAAATGCCTTCCAATAGCTTTCCCACAGACGTGCCGTGGCTTCCTTCGCTCTCTCTTCTATTAGGTTGGTGCAAAAATAATGACGTAATAATGTAGTTTTTTGACGTATGTTTTAACGTCAAAAAACGACATTATTATGTCATTATTTTTGCACCAACCTAATACAAACATTTTCACGGTAACTGTTCCGACGAGCTACTTTCGCTGATTCCCAGACTGCATGAATTTAAGCGAGCTACCAGGCTGTCATCTCGGTCAAAGGTAATCGTCTCTTCTTCTCAAACAGTTTCCTTTCCCGCACTTCCCATCTGTGGATCTCTCTTCTCCTTACTTGCTTGCTTCCTCAATGACTATAATCTTCAAATATTCAAGTTTAATGTCAATTAACATCTGACACCCTGAGCTTGTTCCCCGTCCTTCTCTGTATCCTTTCCTCAAACATGTTTCTTTACTCCTGTTCTCAATTCTCTGTAACCCCTTGCGTGCTAGTGGCACTCCCACCTTGCTTGGCGTGAACTACTTTAAAAAAAAAAAAAAAAAAAAAAAAAGAAAAAATAAGAAGCTAAGCAATATATTAAGAAAAAGAAAAATTTCGTTTCAAACAAAAAGAATACTGAACTGTTACATAATATCAGTCCTCCTATATGGCTGTGAATGCTGGACAATCTCTTCACAGATGAAGAAGTGAAACAGAAATGGGGTTCTACAGAAGGATGCTGAGTATACCATGGACGAAACAAGTGATAAAGGATGACGGTTTGGAGAACGTTGAAACAAAATGACAATTATACTTAACATCAGGAGAAATTTCTTGGGGACATAATGAGGAAAGAAGGCCTGGAAAATTGATCCCCACAGGACAGATTGAAAGGAAGTGGGACAGAGAAAAACAATGCATAACCTACTTAGCGAGCTTGAGTAAATGGCTGGTGGAGCAATGTTTAGGAGAGATAAAAAAAAAATATTAAGAGCTACAAAACTGGGCCTTGTGCCACATCTAACCTGAGCAGAGTAAATCTCCATACAATAATATTCTGTTTAGTATTCCTTAGTAAAATAGCTGCTTAACCCGCAAGAACAAAAAACAAAAAACAAAACGAAATATCAAACCATCTGTTTGCTCAAATCACCTCTGCAGATATTTTAAGTCGTATTATTGATTTTCTTAATCCGGTGTTGATCAAAGAAGGAATGGAAAGTATGGAAACGAGGGGAAAAAAACCTAACTGTAGATTTTGAAAAAATTCAGAAAGAAGTTTAGCGTAATACAAAAAGAACGGTGAGTATTCTTTTATTATCTATGGGGAAAACAAAGGAAAAGGCAACATATTTGTAATGGAAATAATATTTTTTCTTTGAGACGGGATGTACCAGGAACAAGCTTCTTGATTAGAGAATCAATAACAGCCCCTGCTGCAGTGCCTGTAAGTGAAGCAGAAAGTTGGCTTACTCTTGCAGCGTAACCAGCAGGTGTATCCAATTTGTTCATTTTTCAGGAAAAAAAACAGGATGAAAGTACAATAGCACCAAATGCTAGTTAGATGTCTTGGCAAATCAAATTCTGGATTTGGGTAGCCATAGAGAAAAGAGGAAAAGAATATTTAATTACTTAGAGAGAAAAGAGATACAAAGATTTTGGAAACTGTTAAAGATATTTTTTACTTTCTTTCTGAAAGTCTAAAAATAAAAAAAAAAAACAAAAAAAAAAACAAAAAAAAAAAAAAACCGAAAAAACTTTAAGAGTTTTTTTTCCCTCCATTTTGTTTTCTATTCTATAAAGAAACATCAAGAATTTTGGTTTGTAACCGATAGCCGGCTTCTACAGAAAACGGTACGCTCGAAGTTCTACCAATCTGTGCATCAATACTCGGGCCATCAAAAGCCCAAACATTCATAAACTCCCTTCCAGTTAGCACGTCTTGTTTTTTTCTTTTTATGTGCCATGTCCTTTCAGGACGTAGACGATCATAGCCCTCCACCTGCCTCTATCCCTTACAACTCTCAACAAGTTCCCTCCCTCTGCTTCTTCACCCAGACCATGTTCTGTCATCCACTTGCTTAAGCCCGCCAGCTATGTCACGCGTTGTTTTCTCTTGTCTCTCTCTTTCCCTCTCTTCGACACGTGAGTATCAGATTTTTCCAGGTCTTCCTTCCTCATTATGTGTTCCAGAAATTTCAGCTGCCTCTTCCCGATATTAAATATAAGCCTCCTCCTTGTTTGCAACCTCTCTAAGATCTCATCGTTGCTCACACGCTCGGTCCACGATATCCTCATAATCCTTCTGAAGGACTGCATCTCTGTCGTCTCGAGTCTCTTCTTCATCGTTGAAGAAATCTTCCAATATTCGTTGCCGTAAAATGGTCACTAAATGGCGATATTCCAATACTTCTTAAATTGGAATTAGTTGGGTCTTTTCTCAGAAAAGCTATCATCATTGCTTAAAAAAAAAAAAAAAAAAAAAAAAATCCCCCCCCCAAGTTTCACCGGAGTAAAGAAAAGAACAACGTCATGGGGCTGGGATCTAGTCTTCTCAATAGACAGTGCGTACCGAGACGTGTACACGAAAGAGCCTTAAAAATCAGTTTCCGAAGTACAACCTCTCCCATGGTTACGCAGCTAACCCCCAGTGACATTTTTGAGGACTGACATGTATGTAAGAAAAACCTAAACTAAAAAAAAAACAAAAAAAAAAACAAAACAATTATACTAAGAACTTTTTGAATACGGTACACCTTGGTAGATTTATCGTATGGAGGCGCGGTGGAGTAATGGATATCAGCTAGAATTGAGGAATCGAGTTCGAATTCCAGTCGAATCCATTAAGTGCTAATATCCTTGGGGAAGGTATGAACCCTCTTCTCCCCCTCAGCTATAGGTAAATAACAGGACAGACTGGGTTCTATAGCTTTGGATGGCAACTGGTCGACCGCAGAAAAAAAAATGGGAACGTACTGCGGAAAAAAAATCTGCTTCGTTAGTCATACATCAGATACATGATCGCCTAAGCGTGTATCACGCATGGCACATAACTAGCGGACACCTACCGAAAGATTTTAATATTTACCCACACAGAAATATATTTGTAACCTTATTACAGAAAGATATATCTACATAATACTAAAAGTCCATGCGCTTAATGATTTACCAGTAAATAAGTATTTTTATTTTAACTTTCTTCAAACAAACGATATTTTTTAATTAAAATGATTTTTAAGTTAAAGACAGACACAAAGAGATCCTGCTTTGCCGTTTCGTCCAGTTGTCTGTAGAGTAATTATATTTCAACTTTCTTTAAACAAACAATATTTTAAATGTTTCAAAAATATTTTTTGCCATATTTAAAAAATATTTTTAGCTTAATTTGATTTAGAGTTAAAGTTTATCTCGGAAGGTGTATTCCTATTAAATGCTGTAAACATTCAGGCAAACGTTAAACAAACTTGTAAAACGTCCTGGGTATGACGGTAAACTACATCCGCGTCCTGGGTACGGCGATAAACTACATCCAACAGCAAGGCCCCAGATAGTGTTTTCGGAAAGATAATGTTGCCAGCTATACGTTTTTGAAACAATGTTGCCAGCTGTGCGTTTTTGAAACCATAGTGTTGCCAGTTATACGTTTTTGAACGTCCTGGGTATGACGATAAACTACATCCGCGTCCTGGGTATGGCGATAAACTACATCCAACAGCAAGGCCTCAGATGGTGTTTTTGGGAAAATAGTGTTGCCAGCTATTCGTTTTTGGAACCATAATGTTACCAGCTATGCGCTTTTAGAAACAATAATGTTGCCAGCTATACTTTTTTTTTGAAACAGTGATGTTGCCAGCTATACTTTTTTTTTGAAACAATAATGTTGCGAGCTATGCGTTTTTGAAACAATGTTGCCAGCTATGCGTTTTTGAAACACTAATGTTGCCAGCTGTACGTTTTTTGAAAAAAAAAAAAAAATTATTCCAGCTGTACGTTTTTGAAACAATAATGTTGCCAGCTATCCGTTTTTGAAACCATAATGTTGCCAGCTATACGTTTTTTGTAAAAAATAAATGTTGCCAGCTGTACGTTTTTTTATTCCATACAAAATAGGCATTTAAAATTCATATAAACTGGATTTGGCATTAAATAACCCACAGTGGTTGATATGCCATAAAACCCAAATAAACAAATAAACTTGTAAACCGGACCAATGATGACACGAACGAATTAATATATTTAACTGAATGATAGTATCTGTCTATATTTCTGAGATGAGGTGTTATGTATACTATTTACATTATTCGGAAAAGGAAACTATTGTCCTCAACAAAGATGAGGACAATAGTTTCCTTTTTCTTCATCAGGATTTTATTTAGCGACAATTATATATCTTCTATAATTCTAAAAATGTGTGTGTGGTCGGATATTGTTTATGCATTTCCACAGTTTGCATGAATTTTTTTTGTTTGATGGATAATTCTTCAATGCCGGTTATGAGTCCAAATTTTTGGCGACAATGGCTCTCCACTACTTCCTGTCCATTATAACTCTCAGTAACGTTTTATTATTTACAATCTGTTGTTTGATATAAATCTTTCATGAAAACCAATAAAAATAAATAGTTTAAATTATGACAATAATATTATTTATTATTATACAGTTCCCTTTCCAGGGTCACCCCGCATTCAAATTGTTAACCCCCGCCCATTTGGGGATGGGCCTAAGTTGCACCCAAATGTTACTAATATTGATTTTCGGGTGGAATGACTAAACTTAAACTGCTCCAACTGAATAGCAAAAATTCCTAGTAATTAAAAACGGGTTATACTGCTAGTATATATATATATATATATATATATATATATATAGAGAGAGAGAGAGAGAAGTTAATTTTCTCCATCAAGACATTCATTTCTGTAGTTCACTGCTACCAGCAAGCAGAAAAAAAACAACTTTCTCCTGATGATGGCCATGTTGGCCGAAACTAGTCGAGAAATCTAAATGAAATAATAACAAAAACGGAAGAATATTAATATACAACTCAGTGTGTCTGAAGATTTTAATTTTTTATATATATATATATATATATATATATATATATATATATGTGTGTGTGTGTTTCAACTCCGAATTCTGTTTGATTTCTGTTATGTTTTTCCCTTTGACAATGCATTTCAGCATTTCCTTTTTATTCATAATTTATTCTGTTTTTAGCATTTTACACGGACCTGGTAACTCGTTTCATATATCTAGCTAGATCTCGCATCTCCTAAAAGTCTCCAGTTACATTAAGAAAGGAAAGGTCAAGGTTAATGCTTGAAACGTCTCTATAGGAAAGTGCCTAAAGAGTTGAGTAATCTTTCACACTGACCTCCTGTACACATAGGATTCCCAATTTCCAGATGGCTTTGTGCCATATTCCCTTCATTTGGTAGATTGGCAAATAGCTACCACCTTATTCTGTTCGTGTCTTTTTTTTGCCACAGTAATACGTTAGTTTGTCTTTCTTTCAGCCACATTGATCTGACTGTGCATTTATCTCGCTCTCTAGAGATATGGATATGATAAAAAAAAAAACAATGTATACGCACATGTACTTGCACGTAAATATATTTTTTCACAGGTGTTATAAAAACAGTGCTCAATGTTTTATAACAGAGCTGTTAAGTATATATTAATGAATATGTATAATATTTAACACCTATTAATATTCATAAATCATTACTATATATATATATATATCTCATTACTATATATATATATATATATATATATATATATATATATATATATCTCATTACTATATATATATATATATATATATATATATATATCTCATTACTATATATATATATATATATATCTCATTACTATATATATATATATATATCTCATTACTATATATATATATATATATATCTCATTACTATATATATATATATATATATATATCTCATTACTATATATATATATATATATATATCTCATTACTATATATATATATATATATATATATCTCATTACTATATATATATATATATATCTCATTACTATATATATATATATATATATCTCATTACTATATATATATATATATATATCTCATTACTATATATATATATATATATATCTCATTACTATATATATATATATATATATCTCATTACTATATATATATATATATATATCTCATTACTATATATATATATATCTCATTACTATATATATATATATCTCATTACTATATATATATATATCTCATTACTATATATATATATATATATATCTCATTACTATATATATATATATATATATATATCTCATTACTATATATATATATATATATATCTCATTACTATATATATATATATATATATCTCATTACTATATATATATATATATATATCTCATTACTATATATATATATATATATATATCTCATTACTATATATATATATATATATATATCTCATTACTATATATATATATATATATATCTCATTACTATATATATATATATATATATATATATATATCTCATTACTATATATATATATATATATATATATATCTCATTACTATATATATATATATATCTCATTACTATATATATATATATATATATATATTTGAAAAGATTCTTACAGGTACAAAATTTTATTATAGCAAGGAATAAGCGGAATGGAAAGGACATAATTATGAAAACTAAGAACTAAAACAAACAACCGGTTTCGTCCCAGTACTCCTCAGGTTTGATACACTGGGATTATTTATTCATAAACTTAAAAAAACAACAACTATTCAATACTATGATTGTACTTCTTCAGCGATGTTAAGTAACTGCTGATTAAATAATTTTTAAGGAAATTTAAAAACAAAGTGTTATCTCCTTTCTGAAAGTTAAAGCGGGTTCATAAGACCAGATTCGAAAATAGACTTGTGGGTATGTCTAGATTAAGCAATTAAATGTCAGATCGATGCTAAATAGAAAATGAGGCTCAGAGGGTGAAAGTGGACGAGTTATTTTTTCCTGTAAACTTTTCTATTTAGCGTAGATCCGACATTTAATTGGTTAATCTAGATAGCCGTTGACAGCCTTCAAACAGTTTCATCTACCGAAGCACGTGCGTTTGTTCGAAACCCTCAGAATCACATGTCGTTTATACAACAGCTATTTTGATCGGAGTGATTTCGTTATCCGGCGTGAACAAAGCCACTACGCTCAAGCCCTCGGTCACGATGACTTGTGACTTTGTGCTAATAAAGCCAACGATGGCTCCCATATAGTTCCCACAACACAATTTCACTCACAAGGCCCAGGTCAACCTGTAGTATGGGTCTCAAGCACTTTCCAAAGGCGCATCCCGCTGGGATGACCACGCCAGGGCAATAACATCAAGACGTCACTTTCCTGACAAATCGACTATGGTGAGATTCGAACTCTGGTCGGAAAGAAAACAACACACACACATACATCTGATTAGCAACTCTAAAACTTCCCTCCAGTTCTATCTCCCTCTACCATCACCGATCCTTTTTCTTTCTGTCTATCCTCTTACCCACTAATTATTTTCTCCCTCCGTCACTCTGATTAGTCTTTCTCTATCATTATTACCGTCTACTTCTCTGGTATGTTTCCCTCTAGTCTTTTTGCTTTCCCGCTCGCTTTTATGAAAATAACCATCTGTATGTGATAACAAATCTATCGGATTATCGACCCACTCAAGTTATTTTTTTTGGTAATATTTTTCTACAAAAGAAGAGCTCTCCATGCACTTTACATTTTTACAGTTTGTACTGAACGAATGGACTCAACATCGAGGTCGATCAGTGCCAAACAAATATTTGCTTCCTTTAATATCCCTTTTAAATTATAACGCTATTGCCATGCAAGACGGCGGTCAACAAGTCCCACGTTAATACAAAATGTGGTTTACTCCATACAGCATTAAAGATAATTAAAACAAACCTCCTTTAATTTTAGTTGGTGGATTGTACGACATATCAAATTTTGCTTGGTTATTTAACGCTGACAAAAATTCTATTATACCACAGTCCGTCAGTAAAACAAACATCGGGTATTTACCAGAAACAATCGGTAAAATGGTGTAGGTATTTACCAGAATCAATCGGCAAAAAGATGTAGGTATTTGTCATAGTCCGTCGGTTAACAACGGTCGGGTTTGCACTTTAGTTTGCAAGCATCCAGTAAATAGAAATATTTTATAAAAGCCTGATTTATTCCAAAGTTAAAAGAAAATATTAGGTTGGTGCAAAAATATTGTCGTTTTCTCACATAGTAACATATGTGAGAAAACGACATTATTTTTGCACCAACCCAATAAATTGGTTGTGTGGGTAGTGTAAATATAGGGGACGCGTAAAGCAAAATTGACGAGTCGAGTTCAAATTCCGGCTGTTATGCTTACTTTCGTACACATCCTTTGGACAAAAATCTCTCACGCTCAGCTATGGGTTAAATAGCAGGGGCTATTTAGGCTCTTTTGCCTCAAGTTGCGAACCCGTCTCGGAGAAGCAAAATTGAATTAAAACATCCTCAAGAGAATGGGTTCCGTTAGGTTATCTCGATCTAGTCACACTATAGCTATGGTCGCTATACAACCCTAATGGATCACGGGACTCGTGACGTTGTTTCACAAACTGCCGAAAGCGTTTTGTATAATTACTTGGTTTTTCTCTATCACATGAGCAGACTACCATCTTCAAGCGAATAAAGATGATCTTTGTCTTAGAATTAAGGCAAATAGCATGAATGCTTGATTAGAAGAAACACTTCACAACTCACCGAAGATACTATAATCAAGTTAAAAAAAAAAAAAATAAAATAAAAATCTAAGCAAAGAGATAAATTAAGAAAAAAAAACAAACTTTCATTCTACCCGACAGAGAAACACAACCAATCTTAAGAGATATTTCGACAAACCAAAACATTGGATAAAGTAGAGTACACCCTTATGCAAATTAATTTAAACAACTGGTTTAGTTTCCTTTCTTTCACCATCATCATTTTTAGACCCTCTGGAGTGACAGTGTGTAATCGAATTCTATTTTTCTTCAGATTAGGTTATTTGCAATTGTGTGCCGTAATATGAATCTATTTTCGGTTTGTATGATGAAATTTTGTTTAGTTTTGAAAAATATTACGTCATCCGTGATTGCATAAGATTTTCTATCACGCCCAGAAATCATTGTCTCGACTGTCGATTAGCTGTCCTTCGGCCATTGTCTGCGATGGACGTTACTCCAAGGAAGCATACGAAAATTGTAACGCTGCACGAACACACTATCAAGTCTTACCAGTGAGCAAATAAAAGTACTATACACTGGCCTGGAAACTCTTCTGAGTTAAATCTAATCGATAATCTGTGGTCAATCTGCAAGAAACGACCTCGTGGAATAGGCATACGAAATACTATGTGCACTGGTTCATGTTTCATTGGAAAAATACGAAAAAAAATAAAGAGAATAATAACGGAATTATTCGTTATCTTTCAATTAATTTGCACAAAGGGGGGGGTATGTGTTGAAGCTTTTTTTTTTTTTTTTCAAAATATAAATCGCATAATTTTTATCGACAATATATTGGTTGTTTTGGGTATGTCGTGTTTCTCAGAAATTAACTTAATTTTTTCTGATGATTTTATACAATATTCAACATTACAGATCTTGAATAATATTATTTAGCAGCTAATTTAAGATGCTTAATATTTTAAGCTATTAATGCTTGCTTTCCCCAAAATGGGTCGCTGGCCATTAAGGCGTTATAGACAGTAATCTATAATTCATACCGGATTTTAAACAAACCAATACTAACAATTGTTTTCCCAGGGACCTATAATTAAGAAAATCTAAGCATAAAATTATTGGTATTATAATACCAGATCTTTTCCCTCCAGAAACCTATATCAGATGTTCTTTCCTTTTCTGTCACATTCAACGAAACGAATTATCAACGAATTAGACAATATTATTGAATTATCAACGAATTAGACAATATTATTGAATTATCAACGAATTAGACAATATTATTGAATTATCAACGAATTAGACAATATTATTGAATTATCAACGAATTAGACAATATTATTGAATTATCAACGAATTAGACAATGTTATTGAATTATCAACGAATTAGACAATATTATTGAATTATCAACGAATTATAAACTGTAAATCCAAATGCATAACATAAAATTTGTGCATATGTTAACATATTTAAAAAAAACAAAAAACAAAAAGAACCCAAACAAAAAAAAAAAAAAAAAAAAAAAAAAAAAAGCAACATTTGTTGCAGCTTAAAATTTCCTAATTTTTCTTCCCAGATAAATATGTTCCACTTACTCCTCTATTATTACAATCCGGTTCTCCGGGGCAATCTGGAATATGACAAGCTGGTCCAGTCCATCCCACTTGACAGTCACATAGATGTAATTCACTGTTACAGACGCCGTGGTTGCTACATTCTTCAAGAGTGTGAGGGTGTCTTGGACATCCTGGTGTTTGGCAAAATCTTCCTGACCATCCACTGAGAGGTGGACAATAACAGTCACCATTTCTGTCACAGTGACCGTGGTTAGAGCATTCTATATTACAGCCCAGTCCGTGATGGCACGTGGTGTTGCAAACGCAGTGGGTGTTTGATGCATCTGGCATGCCATGAACGCAAGGGTCATTGCATGACGGGCCCATCCATCCGGATTGACAATTGATGCATTTGGGTGGGTCAGAGTTCGAATCGCATTGACCTCTGCTATGACAGTCTGGTTCCGCCGGACAATTTGGGATGCTGCAGTCATTTCCTGTATTAAAAAGAAAAAAGAAGATATCAGTAAATATTTAGATAAACCCAATGAATCTAGTTTAAAGGTTAATTATCCAATTAACAGCTTGAACCTAGGAACGCTGATTTTTTTTTCTTGGTTTTACATTTCCTAATGTAATACGAGGTCTGATCAAAAAGTATCGAACCTGGTGTTATAAAATGATAACTACAACACATATCAGTTCAGCATTTAATCTCCTTCGTAGTCCCCTTCTGAAGTCCTTATCCAGCGTCGTTTCCATTTATGGACGCATTCCTGAAATTCCTTTTTTGGGGGATAGTAGCAGCCCTATCGTCACTTTCTTAGATTTCCTCGACATCTTGTTTCTTACAAATTGGACTTGAATTTTGAAGAGGAAAAAGTCGCAAGGAGTGATATCATTTTTTAATCGATATCACCCCCCATACAAGGCAGTAAAACCACTATGACATAAAGGGTTACATGATGTGGATTTGGTTTGGTTTGTTTTGGTTTTACGGCATATCAACCTCAATGGGTTATTTAATGCCGACAAAAACTTTTATTGTTGGTATTATATTTTTAAAAATTTATTTCTGGTAATATTTTTTTCCTTCAAAAAATCCATTTCAGGTAATAATTTTCTTTCAAATAAGTATCACTGGTAATATTTTTTTAAAAAAATGTATAGCTGGTAATATATATATATATATATATATATATATAGATATCTTTTTTTTTTCAAAAATATAATGCTGGTAATATTTGTTTTTCAAAAATGCATTGCTGGCGACATTTGGTTTTCAAAAATGTATTGCTGGTAATAAGTTTTTACAAAGTATTTCTGGTATTAAAACCTATTTTTAGACTTTCATAGTGTTTTGACCCCAGTTAAAATTCCATTCAATAAGGTTCTGCATTTTGATTATGTATTACGAATTTTTACATTTTTATTATTTCTATATACTCCAGACTATTAGCGTTTTGTTTCTTGTAAGGTTTTGTTCTTTGAACTTCTTTTGTTTCTACTTTCTTGTTTGATTTTACCCCCTTATTTTTACCATTCGGTTCTTGTAATGAACTCTGCCTAGATGATGATCTTTTTCTGCTCTTATGATTCTTTCTGTTCCTAATTCTTCCACACCATGTAAAGGGAAAGAAAGTAATCAGGAGGACAGCATATGGCGATTGACGACATTGCATTTAAATTTTTGCAGATTAAAGTTGGCTAGAAAGCCTGGAGATGGAATGGAATCCATAAGCAAGAAGTTTGAGAAAAGAAACTTTAAGCATAGAACGTACAGTTATATCTAGCCAACTTAACTATATATTAATGAGATCTCTACGCCAGGCTAGTGCTACGCTTAAATTCAAAAAGTCTAGGTACAGTTGCGAAGAGCTCATACGAAAAATTACCATGAAAGTATTTATAGAAAAGATACAGAGCCAAACGTAAGGCAGTGGGAAAGTGACTGAAACTGCCAGATTAGGACTAATAATATTGCTGATTCTTCTTGGATTTTATTTAAAGAGTGGTCATGGTAAACGTCAGGGTTACCAGACCATATGTGGCTGCAATATTCTAAACATGGACGAATGGTAGATTTATAGATAACAGATTTTGAAGAGAAAAATGGTCTCGCACGACAGACTGAACCAATTTCCTTAGCAGCTGAACTAGCAATGGATTTAATATAGTCTTTCAACCTTATGGTGGCTGTCGGGCCTGGGGAATGTAGTCCTTGGCCCAAAACTACTTCACGAATAATAGTTACTGATGGAAACTCTCTGATGTGGTAACATGGCCACACTTTACACATCTTCCTTTCAAGGACGACTATAAACAGTAGAAGCTAGAGAGAACATAAGTATGTATGCGCGACAGAGTTTATAGTCAAATTATGCCAAGCGGCTTCACTCTGCGTACTTTCGCTGCGTTACCATAGCAACAATCCCTATATTTCAGACCACTTATATTTATCAGCATGACGTCTATAAACTGATGGCATTGTTTACAAAGCAACAGAATTACACATGGTCCAATGAAAGCAAATTACATGCTCCAAATTGCTCAAGATATATCACTGCTGCTATGGTTGCTGTACATGTGGTACCCCACCAACTTTAGTGGGTTACCCATAACGTGATGTGATGCTCTCGTGTTGTCGGAGGAAGGGAAGCCAAACAAAACTTTCAACTACCTGTTCCTTCTTCAGCCGACATTTTGAATAAAAGAGAAACCTCAGCTCAAACTGAAGACATATCAGATTAGTTCGACAGTTGCATCACGAAGAAAAGAAGATCTCCAGTTGACGATGAATTAAACATCCTTTGGCATTAATACTCTTTCGAAGACATGTTAATTATAATAAAATCCGTGACTGACATATGAATAACACAATAGACTTCTTTTATATAACGAGCTGTTTATGTAACTTGAGGCATCACGGGGAGGATTTATAAAGTAAATACGTCGAAAACTGTATGTCTGTATGTATAAGTGCCACATGAAATTCTTCCAAAAAGTGGGAAGGAAAGAAAGAAGAATCATTTGTATTTTAGAGCCAATTTAGTTGAAGTCGGTAAACGTTGAAAAGGTTTTTTTTCAATCTCAACTTCCGCTATGATACAATAGATGATTAACCCTATTCCTCAACCCCCCAAAACGAAGACAAGCAAAGAATTTCGCGCTTCACTACTCAAAACTGGACCGAAAGCGAAAAATCAAAACCAATAGTCTGGAATGAATAAAAGTGTTACTTATAAAATATGGATAATATAAAAGTAATGCAAATAATTTTTATGATAGAACTGAACGACAACTGATTGTACGATAATCAAGAAGGATTGATTATTTGTTTCTACCAGCATATCAACCCCTGTGGGTCATTTAATATTGAAACTGGATTTTTATTCAGGGATATTTCAAAACGTTTCGAATGGTTATGAGTTTTTAATAGTGTCTCCAAAACATCAGAAGTTGTATAGTTCAATATATTTCAAAATGTATCAAGCTGCATGGTTCGAGAATATTTCCAGACGTAAGTTATAACCAAGAAGGAAGAGGTCATCAGTAGTCGTTATTTCTGCAAGAATTACTGATAGAATTGAACTATTTTATGTATAATGTAAATGACTTTACTATTAAAAAAAAAGCATGAAAAATAAGAAAAATGATTGTGAGTGGTAAGGGATTATTGCGAGAGTTGTGAATTGAATATGACTATTATGCTTACGAATTTTCCCTATTATTCACACTGTATTCAAAGTGTTGTCCCAATTTTTGTTGTTTTTATCATAACGTTTCTGTAGGTATCTGTCTATATTTCTGAGATAAGGTATTATGTACACTATTTACATTATTCGGACTATCGTCCTCATATTTGTTGCCATATTTATCACAAGGTTTCGGCCGTTGTACGCTCCGGCCTTCGGGTGGTTGCAATGTCGAACTGAACCCTTTATTTCGCTCGCTGGGGTAGACTGTTCTAGTTCCACGTGCCATGTCTAATGGATGTTAGTTATCAGTTATCTCCTGTTAATTCCCCTCTCCAAGTTCTCATGTCCTTGAAGACATATTGCTCAGAAGACAAACGTAGAATTTCGCGCTTCAAACTCAAACTTTGTCCACAGTGGATAAAGGCGTTAGTTAGATCCAGTGACAGGACCCAAAGAGTGTGAGTTCAATACCTGGTTAAGGCGGTGGGAACTGATCATAATCCATCAACCAGATATAAATCGAAACCATATACCTTTCCTTCTTAATTTAAATTTTGAAAATAACAGATCTGTGAAACGTGGTATAATTACTCTAAATAAATATTCTTAATGACTCCAGTTGCTTTTTCAACTTCTTTTTCCCATATATATATATATATATATATATATATATATATATATATATATATATATATAACATTAAGGCTTATTTCGTCCACCGACCTGAACATTCAAAAACGACCTCCCACATTTTTATTTAAGATGTCTTGAATGTTCAGATCGGTAGACGAAATAAAATCACTTACAAAAAACAAAAACGGAGCGTCTACTCAAATATGGTTATCCACTAAGAATAACTTTTAGACTAGAGTAATAAAAATATGTTATATTAATAATTGAAAATGCATTATTTCTTTTAAGGGAGTTCAAGGCTCACTAACAAATTCAGAAAACAAACAATGGGACATAAAAAGAACAAAAGAAAAATTTATTCCTTTAAAAAAAATTTATTCTTTTTATTTGTCCGAGAGCAAATCTCTTCTGGGTTTCAATTCTCGGTAGTGAATGCGCACTGCTGATGAGTCCCAAATATAGGATGAAACGGCCGTTCAGTGTGTTCTGCATACTTTTGAGGTTTCTTATAAAGTCGATGAATTACTTAATTATGATTTATCTAAAATCCTCCCAATCATTTCTATCACACACACACACACACACACACACACACACACACACACACACACACATATATATATATATATATATATATATATATAGAGAGAGAGAGAGATAGAGATAGATAGATAAAGAAACGTTATCTTTCAGAAAAAAAATGTGTCGTTTTTGTCGAAACAAGACCGTTATTTTATACGTTTCTACATAAAATGATTATAATACGATTGTATCAATACTGCTAATGCATATATAAAAATATGGCGCCGATAAAGCTGTTGGAATTAAGTAATGGATTAAAATGTTTAGATCTGGTTTTCTGCAAGTCGTCAAGTTCTCAGGAATTAGGGCAGATACGCGTTTAAATTAATATGAAAAGTATTTCCATAAATGTATCCAAACCTTTAAAAGTATTTGGATCTTTTGCTGTATTAAATTCTGAAATTAATTTGTAATTATGCTTGTATTTACAGGATGTTTCACAATTTTTGAAACAAAGGGATCGGACACAAATCAAGGAACACAAATAATAGAGTAATGGAAGTTACATCTATTAAAAGTTACAAGGATGACATTTTAGGATCTGCGACCATTTAGTCTCAAATATGAACCAAAGATGTCAAGAAGAGCCAGATGTCCCCCCGTTCAGTTGAAGACACTGTTGAATGCAAATTTGTTGATAATGTGTGCACATTCTTCCCGGGTGATCGCTTGAATATTTCAGTGATGGCTGCCTTCAATGAAGCAAGGGTTGTCCTGGTTCATGTTGTAACTCAGGAGAGGCGAGTGAGGTGCCCATTACTTTTCAGCTTTGCAGCTGATGAGACGCTCCTCAAACTTTTCACGGAGCCATGCCACAGTAACATTAGCAGTGTGACGAGGAGCACCATCCTGCTGGAACCACTGTTCCTCCTCATCAAGGGCATCACCCTCACGAGCTCTCCTTATCTGAAAGGCAGCTACTTTGTTTAAAAAATTATGAGACTCCTTGAATTCGAACAGGCGACCTCATCATTGTTATATTTGGGCCAGTGTGCTCCGCTGTAATTCTTGTATCAATAAGACTTGATGTTGTTATATTTTGACCGGTATTTTCTTCGGTCTTCTCCGGGTAAGCAATTAATCTGATATGAATTTCTTCTCTCTACAGTCTTTGACACACAGATTTTGAATCCTCAACAACAGAGGAATAATATAAAAATCTAATGATTATAACAAACGACAAGTCAGTTTGTGTAATCCGTGCTATGAAAATGAGTCACCTATGAATTTTAGACAACCTTAGGGATGCAAACATACAGCGCAACCCTCACACAGTTTTCAGCGACTAGCCAATGACATCCCCACGTTGCATTATCGTTACTACTGGTGTGCACCAAAACTGGGAAAGGTCCCCTGCATGTTCACAAGGAAGCAATAGGTGAAATCAAACGCCATGTCGAATTATATAAATTTCCAATAATATAAATATATGCTTTTATTTTTATTTATTATTTAACTTTATTTTTCATAGTATAAATTGTGTCTTATTTAGGGCTTCGCTTGCTCGGTCTGGGAAAGTGTGCCAGTAGCTGACACTTGGAACAACGTCTGCCATGTCAGCTTTTCCCATCCACATATCCCGATGTGTAGCTGGCAATACGAACCAATTGACAGTCTATTACCTGCCAAGGGGAAAACCAGAACTGACTCCATCGATCTCAATTGTGACAGTATAGACCAGCAACCGGAAAGCGTTGATGTCCGGTTTGTTGTCACTTGATCCTAATACCCTTTTTTAAAATTATTTGTTCTTTTTTTCTTTTCTGTCATATGGGTTAAAAGACTAGATTTCAAAGACCCAGTTCGCCGGCTATAAAATAGAAACATTTTCCTCTTTTATGCAAGTATCTTACTCATAATGTCTACCAAAACAAAGTAATAAAAACATTAAAGAGATTAGCTTATATTTACCTTTCCATCCAGGCATGCAGTAACAGTGACCGACAGAAGACATGCAGAAACCATTGCCAGAGCATTCTTTCCCTTGGCCTGGACAACGTCGGACCGTACATTTAGATCCGGACCAATTTTGTTGACAATCGCATTGCATCGTTTGGTTAACCGATGCCAGACATTTTCCCTGGCCGTTGCATTCGGATTCGCAGAATAATCCAATATAGCAGTTGTCGCAAACACATTGATCTTGGACGCAGCGACCATATCCGTTGCATTTTTGCGAACAGTCGCTACCATGGTAACAGGGATGACACACACATTTTCCGTATTTGTTACATTCGCCGTGTTGACTGCAAGTGGAAGAATCACACTGAATTTGGCAACCGAATCCCAGGTAACCTGCGTTACAGATACACACTCCGAATTCATTGCACTGGCCATTGTTATTACAATTCTCGGCCGCGTCACATGGAAACTGGCAATCCTTGCCGACGTAACCCTGATAGCAATGACAGGAATTGGTTGTATGATTCCATTGACCGTGTTGGCTGCAAAGATTGTTTGTACTGAAGCATTTCGTTCCTTGTTGTCCGCCTCGAAAGCCAGTGCCTCCTGTGAGATGATGCTGATGGAAAACTACCTGTAATAGCAAAACAAAAAATATTTTGAAAGCATGAAGTACAGAACAAAACAAAATAGTTTTAAGTTTGCTTTACGTTATTTTTTTTTATAAATATTCTATTGCGTCTAAAAAAAATGTTCATATAGGCTTTCTATTTAAACTTCGTAGGCAGTATTTATACACAGGCTTATTCAAATGACATTTGCCATCTTGTTTAATTTCACATCTATAACGCAGATTCAAGATCCCACTCTCTCAAAACGTTCCCGATCTTTAAGGTCAAAAATCCCACGACACGCGAACACTACTTTCAGTTATGGCACCATCTCCATAAATGTTTAGACAACGTTTTTCCTTTCCGTAACAAAAAGAACATTAAATGACTAAAATGCATTTAATTTTCCTCCATGTTTACATTTAAAGTAAAAAAAAAAAAAAAAAATTAAAATTCATGATCCAGGCATAAATCACATAGAAAGACAGGTTGAGATGCCCCGTTTCAGTCTTCTGGATCATCGAGTCAGTGCTAACGAACCTTTCCTTAGCTGCATAGTGTGTGCTTCACCAGGGCTGCTGACAGTTTTGAATCCAGAGTTTTCCTTCTCCTAGACCGGTTGCTATCCAAGGCTAGAGAACAGAGTCTTTTCTACTATTTGAAGAGTTGGATTCATAACTTTCCCAAGGGTATTAGCACGTAAGTAGAATGTAATGAACTCGACTGGAATTCGAATCGAATATATGTATCATTTAAATATTCTTCTCTTGCTGATAGATTTTTTTTTTACTCCTGTGGCAGTGGAGACTTCAGGGGTTATTGGCCCTCGTTCGATGGCGTTTCTTCGGAGGATTGGCGCGATTGCGTCTCGATTAAGGGACGAGCCTCGCAAAACGGAGTGGCTCTTGCAGCGTGTCTCACTGGCGATAGTTCGAGGTAATGCTTTGTCCATCATTGCGGCTGGCAGAGGTTAGAAAGAAAATTGTTTATTGTTACGTTGTTCTGGAATTGTCATCAGTTGTCAACTGAACTTGTTTTGTTTCAATAAATTTTAATTTATTCATTCATATATCATAAATTTCAGTCACGTGGGAAAGGAAATCATGAGGTCAGACGTCACTTATTTTAAAACGCCATGAATTTTTGTTCTAACCAAATACTTTCAATACAAGAGTGAATGTAGTAAACTATCTTAGTCATACTGGAAATTTACCGGTCAATCCGATCCAAAGGTTGTCATATTTTGGTGTATCTGATAAATAAAATTAGATAAGAATTATATAAGGAATTTAGACGTGTTAAGGACAGGCCTTTTCTCTATTTAATATGCATAATTTCGATGCGAGGAAGTTCCCATTTCAATTGAAATTGTTGGAAAAGTTTGAAAAACATTTTAAATTTTGAACCGCTTTAACCCCATGTAAGGTAGTAAAGCCATCAAGGAAAGTGCTTACTAGAAAAAAGAAATTTTACTAAAGAACGAGAATAAAAGAAAAGTAATTAAGAAGACAGTAAATAAGGATTGATATTGCATTTAAGTCGGAAGAAGTTCCACAAATGAAAGTGCGAGAAAATAAACTGTTAGCATAGAATTTACGGTTACATGTAGGCAACTGGACAGTTAATTGGTAAGACCTTGTCGAGAGCCTAATAGTGCGCTTAAATACAAAGTGTCTAGGCACCATAGCGAAGAGCTCATTCTAACAATTATCATGAAAGATATACTGGAAATAAATACTTATTGTGTTACTTTGCCAAACAAAACATTGAGTTGTTTCTATGAATAAAGTTTGGATTAATTACGACTAAATATCGTTTAATACCGAGGAAATATGATATTCTACTAAAGGGCGCATTGACATCTTTCAACCCCCAAAACCATCATGTTTCATAGCATTACACGAATAAATAGGCTAGATGAGGTACAAGCAGATTTCTACCTCTTCATGTAGACATGATGTAACATATTGTTTCCGTAGGTAGTGTAACTGATATTATCACGAAAAATGGAATCGGCGAGCCAAGTTCAAATTTAGCTCTAACCTGTTTCGTTCACTTTTTTCAATAATGCTTTTGAGAAAGCATGAATATCTTTTCTCCTTCCAGCTATGGGTTAAAAAGTAGATTAGACTCCGCTATCTAGATTTGGATGACAGCCTGTCCATTAGAACCGTTGAGAAAACAATGGGAAATCACTGCACTATCTTCTCAAGAAAGTCACAACAACACCCAGATAATAGGGAGAGGGAGTGAATGGAGAGCCATGACCACTTACGTCCTGAATGGATATGGCATTAAAAAAAAAAAAATAAATAAAATAAAATTATATATGAAAAAAAAAAAAAAAAAAAAAAAAAAAAAAGAAGAAAGAATGTAAGAAAATCTGGTAAGATGTTGCAAATTCTTTTCCAGCAGCCCTCGTGTGTATGCGCTTGTGCGTAAGCGAAAAGCAATTTTAACATATCTGATCAGATTTGGGGAAGTCGTGTGCATGTGTGTGAGAAATAAGACGATGAAAGACCGGAAATAGCACAATAACTATCAGAGTCGTCAGAGAAAGAACAATAGCGCGCCAAAACTGTTGCGTGTCAAAGGTCGGCCCACAAACCAACCACTGATATAAGGAGTGTGACCGAGTAAAGTGGTAGAAACCGCAGGAGGAAAACGTGAAACCGTAAGTGTGTGTAGGAAAAAACAAAAACGAAAGGAAAATATTATGGGCACTTGAAAGGATAACTCAACTCAAGTTCCCGAGAATTATAATAAATAAAGTAAGTTGGTCAAGATACCAGTCATCAAATTTGTAGCAATAAGACACATCCCTACTTCTTGGTACGTCGTGAATTTATATGCATACAGTTTGAAGTTAATATATTGACAGATTTTAAAAATCTATTTCAATACATTTAACTGTAGGGTATTTTATAAAATCTTCTATACTGATTGCATTGGATTTACTTTAAAAGGTTTCTGTGTAAAAATATATGTGCAGAAAAATCTTTAGGCGTTGTGAAAGATAATTAATTCCCTGGGGAATTAAAATCGGTTTCAATAAAACTAAAAAGATTGAAAAAAAAAAAACAAAAAAAACAAAGCGTCCAAGTCAAAATCATGCCAGAAATCGAAGACATTAAAATGGATTCAAATATTTCTTTATTTGAAAATATTTTATTTTTATTTGTTGAATTATACTGTAGACTTATAATAAGCAAAAGGATCTATTAACCCATTTCAGTCTCACTCATATGTCTAGCCACATTGATGAGCTTTGGTACACCGAAACAGGCCTGTATGTGGATGGTATATATATATATATATATATATATATACACACACACATAATCCTTAACCAAGCGTGCGTGTATACATACATACATACCCAAAGAAGAAGAAAAAATGTAACACAAATAAAAATCGCAAAGTATTTTTTTAGCTAAATATAAATATAAGGAAATCTGTACACAATTCCTGAAGTGGACCTAAAGATTACAAAAAGATTCGTCTACGAAACTCTCTCTCTCTCTATATATATATATATATATATATATATAGTGAACATTGAAGTCAAAACTCACAGGCGACAGTTTCATGTTAAACGCGTTTAACCTGAAACAGACTGTTGCCTCTAGATACTGATCTCAGTGACCACATACTCTATCCTTGATATTGAGCACTTTAACTCATAAATATATCATAACTTAAAACTAGATTATATATATATATATATATATATATATATATATATATATATATATATATATATATATATATATATAAACACCGGCGAGCAACTATAGAAGATCTAAAGGCGGCAATAACTCAGGAAATAAATGCAATTCCACAGGACTTGGTTCAAAGGGCGTTGTTGAACTTTGGAAACAGACTTCAAAACAGCATCGACATTTGCGCTAATCACTTAAGTGATATAATTTTCAAAACCTCAAAGTCGTGTAATGTACATTTCATAAATAAAGTTTTTTTCTCTTATGATCATGTGTTTTTTTTATTTTTTTATTAACCTTTGAAATTGGGGCAACCTTTGTCTTACTACGATGTATATATGTATCATAATGTTATATATCATGTATATTACATATTTATACACAGTATAAAAGAATTATATACAATATTTAAAGCTTATCGGTAAGTTACCAGTGAAGACCTAAAATTTATTTAGGTATTGTATAGATCACTACTTCAGTAAATACTACGGACTGTTTGGGTACTATTTACATGGGGGAGTTTGCTCATCTTTAACGAGCACTCGTCCTGTCTTGAAACGGATATGCTACGCTGGGATAGATGTTCGACTAAAATAATGACCGCCAATTGCCCGAAAAAGCATTTCGAGGATTACGATATCAGATTCGCAAAACTTGATGCAAACACTTCTGTCGAATTCGTCACCCACCGTAAAGATTGCAGAATCAATTCAACAAAACGATACAAAATTCTAATATGCGTGTGATCTCGAGTAACGGTACTTATATTTTGAATCAAAGTTCAGACATTCAGAATAATATTCTTATTTCTTTAAATAACCATAACAGGCATGGTTTCCCCAAATATAAAACATCGGGGTGAAGAATAGATGAGGGATTAAAAGTGGGAGGGAGTACAGCATTAAAGACTCCAGATTCTATATATTTTACTCGATCCTCTCATAAAATGAACATTTTATATCTATCATCCTGCTGTACACAATTGTTTTCATTTCATACATTACTATAAAATTTTTGTTTTACTTATTGTATTGAATTAGACCTATAGGCTCCTCACGTCCACCATAGAAAATTATATGGTTTTCATATTTGAATTTTCTGACGTCTTGTTTTGATCAGCATCTGTGACAGCTAAGACGTATAGGCAGTTATCGCAGCGTTACACCAATCTACCTCACCTATATGGTCTCCCTAAAATTCACAAAGACGGTATTCCGCTCAGGCCGATTGTTAGTTGCCAAGGCTGTGTGTGCCACCCTCTGAGTCGCTTCCTTGTAAATATAACTGACCCATTGACCGGAAAGTCTCCTTGATATGTCCAAAACTTAGCCCACTTCGTGGAAATAATTAAAGATGCTCCCATCCTATCCAACCAGATGGCGAGTTTGGACGTGGTGAGTTTGTTCACAAAGGTACCCACAGAGGAGGCACTCTCAGTGGTCAGAGACAGATTGACCTCTGACTCATCCCTAGAGGAACGGACCAGTATTCCAGTAGATAATCTGATGGAAATGTTGACTTTCTGTACACAAACAACACACTTAGGAATGGGATCACACATATATCGACAGGAGTGGGGGTAGAAATGGGCTCGCCATTATCACCAGCAATGGCGAATATATATATGAAATACTTTGAGGAAATGGCATTAGAATCTATATCTCTAAAGCCAGCTCTATGGTTAAGGTACGTTGATTACTCCTTCATACTCTGGCCACACCAGGAAGATGTTCAGATTCTACTGGACCATGTGAACTCATTAAGACCTTTGATACAGTTCACAATGGTGAAAGAGAGTAACAACACACTCCCATTCCAGTATGTTCTAATATCTCGAACAGAACATGGATTCAAGACAACCGTATACCGTAAACCGACATTCACCGAACAGTACCTCAATTTCAACTCCCACCATCCATACAGCGTAAAAAAGGGATCGTCCGTTGCTTACAACACCGAGCAAAAGTCATAAGTGATGACCCAGAAACATTAGATAAAGAATTGATCAGTATAAGTAGTACCCTACATTGTAACAACTGCCCTGGGTACATGGCAGCAGCCCCCCCACCAAAAAAAAAAAAAAAAAAAATTGGGATAGGCGGGTACAAGAGGAGGAGGACAGAATCACTCAGAAAACAGTGTCTGCTTTATGTGAAGAGGTTATCAGAGAAAATACAAAGGATCAGCAGTCCATATAACATCAGGACAACCTTCAAAAGCTTGACGACACTTCGCAGATATCTCTCCCGAGTAAGACCCCCCCCATAAAGGAGAACATGACTAAAGACCGTGTGTACACTATTCCGTGCAGCTGCAGAAAGAAATATAAAGGGGAGACAGCCCGCCCCCTTAACGTAAGGCTTGAAGAACACCAGATAACTGTAAAACGAATGGAAGTGGAAAAAATCAGGCGTAACTGACCACATATGGAGAGAAAAGGGAGATCACCGCACTCTGTGAGATCAGAGATGAGATCATAGACAAAGAACACCATTGTAATCAGCACATATGCCAGGCCATAAAAATCTCCTGAGCCGACCAAGTACAGAAATGAATACAATATGGGAACCACCAATAAGGAGTGCAAGAGAAAAGCGATAACAAAAATTGCAGTATGAGCTCTGGCAAACAAAAAAATGCAATGATAACAGCAAAAATTGCAATAGGATCACTGGTAAAAAATGGTTGCTGAAAACCCAGAAATTCATTCAAAAATTCACAGATTCCCTCAAGGACACATGACACAGTGGATAAAGATGTTAGTTAGATCCAGTGACAGAACCCAAAGGGTGTTTAATGAAAAAGTAGTCATTTTTATGGTCTGGACCAGTGGTTCTCAAACATTTTTTTCTCTGGGCCGCATTTTCGGAATTAAAATTTGCTCGCGCATCACCAAAGGGAAGCGCCCATTGAAAAGGCATGAGCAGCCCTATAGCAAAGGAGGCTCAGAAAGTGGGTTAAATTGAGCACCTGGAATTCAATAATCTGTTTACGGCAGTGGAGAACTTGGAGAGGGGAATTAACATGAGATAACTGATAACTGACTTCCATTAAACATGGTACATGGAACTAGAACAATCTATCCCAGTGAGCGAAATAAAGGGTACAGTTGGACATTCCAAACTCCCGAAGAAGGCCGGAGCGTACAACGGCTGAAACGTTGTAATACATAGTCCGAATAATGTAAAAAGTCATCGTTACATTATTTGTTTTGCATACATGGCAGACTAAATTTAATGAATTTTCATTAACATTACATCGTTTATTTCTTTTTCTTTAAAATCAATTCCGTTAGACTTCACTCACCATTAGCTTATTCTGTTTACTGTAATACATTGAAAATAAATGTTAAACTTAATTTCAGTTTTTATTTTAATTTAAATATAACCCCTCATATCCGGACTGTGACCATTTCGCATATCCGGAAGGCTTCTTAGTCTGGTTGCCAGCAATTCTACTGTATTTTTATAATTTCATAGTGTTTATGGAGGGGGTCACTATTTGCCAATAATTGGGACTCTAAATTGCTACTACCCTGGGTCAGAGTGGACCTGGATACAACAGCAATTAAGAGGTGAAATTTTGAGGTGCTCACGCACCTCGAAATTTCCACGTCTCGATCAGTGACCTTGCTGCTGGATGCAGTTTATCGTCATACCCAGGACTAACTATTGATGAGAAGGACAACTGTCATTGATTGAGGCCAAGAAATCGAATCTTGCTTAGTTTTCGTTTCCAACAAAAAAGATGAAGTGGATTCATTTCTCGGTCCTCTCTGCATCACTGCGGATTGTACTGTAGCGTACAATCCAATTCAGAATCATTTGATTAGTTCAATAGTTGTGAAAGTAGATATTTAATATTATGTTGTCCCAAAAGTTCGTAAACACTTGCATAAAAATTCAATTTTTCGCAACACATTCCAGCACAATCGAGACAAGCGATGGTCTCAGAAAGGGCAAGAGACACCGTCGGTATCAAAACAAGATCAATTTGGCAAGTCATGTTATGCGTTTGGTGGAACTTTGAAGAAATCGTGCATTTTGAGTTGGTTCCGACTGGTCGTGCCATCAATGTCGAACTTTACTGTCAGCAACTAGAGCGGGTCTACGAAAAGTTGAAGCAAAAGTACCCGGCTCTGATCAACCTAAAGCGCGCTTTGATGCAGCAGGACAATGCCAAGCTACACACCGCCAGGATGACCAAAGACAAGTTTGAAGAGCTGGACGGCGTTGAGGTTCTGCCACATCCAACCTACAGTCCTGACTGTGCGCCATCAGATTACGTCCCTTTCCGCTCAATGCAACACTTTCTGAAGGGCAGCCGATTCGACTTGTTTGATGAAGTCGAGGAAGTGTCAAGAATTCTTTGATTCGAAGCCGGCTGAATGGTACTTTCACCAGATCCGAAAGCTTGCAGATCGATGACAGAAAGTCTTGGAAAATGATGGTCTTTATTTTGAGGAATATTTTTTGTTGTTTTTGTTATTACTTGGCGAATTAGAATTAAAATTAGTAGAATCAGAAAATTAGAATTAAAATTAGTAGAATTAGAAATCGGTTCACCTTTTTTCAATTCCTATTCGTTAGACGTTACATTATTTTCGCGCCCAAGCCTACAGCACCTGGAATTCCTAAGCGGTCACCCATCTAGTTACTGACCAAGCTCGACGTTGCTTCATTTTATTGATCGTATGAGAAACGTTTTTTGAATGTGATATGGTCAGAAGCACTCGGCAGAATAAGGAAACTGTTTACCAACCTTATTGGTATATAATTCACTGTACATTCTGGTGCGCCCACCAGCACCGCCGCCACCATGACTTGAGCACCATCGTACCAAGCGGTGTGTGACCCGGTGTGAACCACTACCCCCGGTCACGTGCAGATGTCCCCAGCCTTCAATAATCTGTCCGTCAAGCCAAATAGAACCGCCGCTTCCGCCAGAATTGCCTCCACTTCCGCTAGAACCACTTGCTGAAAGAGTGCCTTCAATGAAAGAAGCTCTGTGGAAGAACCTCATGGAGGAGCCTCCTATACCTGCAGTGCCGTGGCCGTCACACCGTCCAGTTCTAGAACCAGCAGTAAAAGGTAAGCAGATATCATCGTAGGTACCGCCGCTGCTAACGATCCTATAGCAACACTTTCCAGAACCTCCCCGTCCACCATGGCTTGCTCCGGGATTAGATGAGGAAGATCCCAAACCTTGGAAATAACCTATAGGGAAAATAAATGAAAGTGAAAAAAACACAAAAAAAACACCCCCCCCCAAAAAAAAAACCAAAATCCAAAAAAAAACAAAAAAAACAAACCCAAAACACCCCCCCACTTTGTAACCAATTTGATTTTCGTGTGAGGGTCTATCAATCTCATCTGAGGTCAGCGGTTTATACAAATTTCTTGATTGTCTTGTGTGTATCTATCCTAAATTCCACTCGTTTATATTGGCGTACGCGTCGACGAGGGCTGATTCAGAAATTTTTCTAAATATTTACTTATTTTTTTTTTTTTAGTTCCTTTACAGATTTTCTTAAAATGTTTGCTTTTGAAATATACATGAAACTATGTAGTACCGAATTTTATATACTAATATAGGTATACAGGGTTTAAAACTTTTGGGTGTGCAATTGGTATAATAGACAGAGGCTCGAAATGAGAATTTAGTATTACTTCTTGGTCGGGTCGACTGACAGAACAGAGAGATAGTAACAAAAACAAATGTTATTAAGAGCTACGAAGCATATCAAATTGTAAGGATCCATAATCGCTTATGTCCTGAATGGACACAGCACACACAGAATGAATGAGTGTATTCTAGTAATAAAATGATAGTCAAAAATTGATAATACAAAAGGAACCTACAGCATCGACCACATTCTAGATCAGAATACGCATCTCCGTGCCGTAGTTAATTGTGAAATTATTTTTACATGGCTGTATGGTATGTACACCGACATCTATGGTGAGAGAGCTTAGTGTTCCCTATTTAATCTATAACTGAAGAAGAAAAGAGATGGATTCATACCTTTACCAAGGGTAAGTGAATTCAGTGTTCTAATTTGCACCTGTTTATGGTTGTATAAGGAAGTCCGTCATTATCAATAAATAAAACCTTATCTTAAATAGAAAATATCTAGAAAAAATGATGTTAAATAAAATGTTTGCAGGCTAAAGATCTTCGACGTTAGTTGATCTTCAATAAAACAATAATATATATATATATATATATATATATATATATATATATATATATTATATAAAGGCTTAAACACTAATATTCCATGGTCATGGAATAAATTATGACCATGGAATATTAGTGTTTAAGCCTTTTTATTATATCCTTACTCTGGACATTGAGTTCTACCTGGATTCTATCCTCTCGGAATTTTTTATTCAAAAAATATACATGTATGTGTATGCACCTATGTATATATATATTTATATATTTTGCATATGTATGTGTATATTAACCACTAATATTATATATATATATATATATATATATAAAAACAAGAAACTCAACACCAATACAAAGGTGTGCTGAAAAGTTTTCGGCTCGACCCATGTCCCCCCACCAAATCTATTCAAATGACCAACCCGCAGAACTATTTTAGTATTACTTCTTGGTCGGACCGAGAATTTTTCAGTATATTCACCGTACAATAGATAATGCATAAGGTGTAAAATAATAAAATACTGGAAAGTTGAAAATATTAAAACAGTATGTTAAATAATCTGTCAATAAATATTGACAGATTATTTACGGCTCATCAACCCTTTGTGGTTCATTAAAAGCTGAAATATATTTTGGATTGTTAAAATAATTGTTTTTTTGTTGTTGTGAGAATAGCAGTGATTTTTCCGTATACAAATCCTACTGTTTAACCCATAGCTGGAGGTGAATTCATAATTTTCCCCAATGAGCATTTGTACGTAAATAAATGTATTTATATACATATATAAAAAAAAGCACAACTGCATTTCGAGCTGCACACCCAAAATTTAGAAACCCTGTATACCTATATTAGTATATTATATTCGGTATTACATACAGTTTTATGTATATTTCAAAAGCAAACTGTAAACGCATAAAAAAAAAAAAAAGAAAAAACAAAGAAATTTAGAAAAATATCCAACGAAATGCTTTTTGCGAGAATATCAGTGAATTTTCTATATACAAATCCTATTGTTTAATCCGTAGATGGGGGTGAATACATAATTTTCCCAAAGAGCATTTGTACGTAAATAAATGTAAAAAACACGACTGGAATTCGAACTCGACTCGCTAATTTCTCGTTTCGAGACGCCAACCATTACACTACGTACACATCCTATTTAACAATCAACCAATAATAGTTACTCACCTTTTCCGTTACCTGAAATCAAAGATTTCTTTTCGATTGACATTTCTGTTCCGAACATATAAACCGATCGGATGACAGTTACAGTTGATCGATACTGCATTACGAATTTCTTCGTTTGTAGTTGTAGTGTCGCATCTTTTGTGCTGTAGGATCCGCTGACGCTCAAACCTGCCCCGTTTGCGACCACCAAAGAAATAAACTGGTAGAATCCTGGCAATGATGTGTTTTTTTCTGTAAAGCCAGATTCATAAAGCGAGAGTGTATTTCTCACATTAAAGTGTTCTATTCCTTCCAGTCCTCCATAGACATAAACGGGCGCCTCGCTATGGACACTTCCTGGAAGAACAGCTTTTGCGTTCGGTCGTATCGTCAAACCAGCTCTGATATACGTTTGAGGGAATCGGTCTCCGATGTTCAAAATAGATTCGTCAGGTACAGTCAGTTTTCCGGATCTGTCACCATCTAGATAATCCAATTCTAGGTTTGTCTTTAAGAAGAAAAAAAAAAAGTGAGAAAAGAATCTTTTTTTTTTTTTTTTTTTTAATTAATAAAGATTCAGGTTTTGCAAAAAAGAGGCTGAGAGATCATTAATATTTTTTGTGACGTACGGTGGCGTTAATAATTAAGTATAATTCAAATCTTCAATGTTAAATAAAACAGTATTCAATTACAACCACAAATAAATAATTAAGAAATAAAATTCAACCAAAGATAATTAACCATTTCAGTGACTACTTTCTTAGTATCACGGCTCGGATTAACATCCGGTAAATCTACATCAAAACCCAAATCATCGACGCACAATGATTGACACTAATTCGACTGGATAGTTCCACTCAATAGTCACTCAATAATCACTGCAGTCAGTCGCCTGACACCGATATCTATACACATGGCAGAACAAATAAGTCCAGAGTGTCACGCTCAAACCTAGGTGTCAGTAGTTACTCATTTTCGTCCTATATGACAATATTTTATAAGCTAACAAGAATTACTAATATAAATTATTTCAAGTTTTATTATTTTTCAGATCTACTGATTTTAATGGTAAATGAAGAAGAATTTTAATGGTAAATGAAGAAGAATTTTAATGGTAAATGAAGAAGAATTTTAATGGTAAATGAAGAAGAATTTTAATGGTAAATGAAGAAGAATTTTAATGGTAAATGAAGAAGAATTTTAATGGTAAATGAAGAAGAATTTTAATGGTAAATGAAGAAGAATTTTAATGGTAATGAAGAAGAATTTTAATGGTAATGAAGAAGAAAAGAGTTTTGCTTCAAAGAACACTTGATTTTTTCTACTGTGTATCAACCCTTTCTGTGTTATATAAAACCAAAAATATTTTGGATTGTAAGGATAATGCTTCTTCATTTTTTTTTTTTTCATTGACAATTTTTTGACGATAATGATTTTTCAAGGTACAAGTCTTATTATTTAACCTGTAGCTGGGTGTAGAAGAACATCTCTTATACCTTCATACGTTTCTAAAGGGAATTTTTGCGTAAGAGGATTTAACGAATTCGATTGGAATTCGAACTCTGCTCTGCTACTTCGAATTCTGATTCGCTAAATGTATTTTGCCATTGGTTCAATAAGCAATTTATACTGTCAAAACTTTATTCCTGTTGATCCGTTCCATTTTACTGTTTCGCTCTTTTTATTATTTTTCTTGTTTTAACGTTTACTTTTACATCGCCATTTTGATTTTCTGCCTCTGCTAAATTATTAATTTTTAGTTAAATTTAACAATTTAACATTTTTCCAAAATCATTTCTACATACGATCTTTCATTTCCGATAGAACTTGTGTGCGTATGTATTAACATATATGCCAATTAAGCATAAATGGATAGAAGCCATAATGTTTAGTTTGTGATATTATTGTCAATGTGATAACTACTGTTTACGCTGTAGATACTATTAATATTATTAACTTACCATCTTGACTCATCTCAATATTTCTGTACCTTGGACGAAAACAATAACTAAAGAATTACATATGTAAAAAGGTTTCTTAAAAGAACTGATGCCATAAGAGAAATGGTTTAGTAGTTAATGAAGACTGCAGTGAATGCACCCCTCATTGGATGGCTTAATATTAATTGGGCAAGAACCATCTACATTTGTTTTTTTTGTTTTTTTTTAAGTAAATTATTCATGGATATAAGCAGTCTATCAAAGATACGATAAAACTATACATTCTCCGCCTCCTCACTATTCAAAAGTAGAGCGTTACATTTTGTAAGCTGAAATGTAAAGCCAAGGCGCAATAATCATTAACTGATATGGGTGAAGTTTCTAAATACCAAAAGGGTAAGATTTTCGCTACAACTTACAACGCTGCAATGATTAAAGAAAGTAGAACTTTAATTTTGAAAACTCGTTGGTGTAAGTATACTGATATCAGTGTCGATCGATATCTTGGCAAGTGAAAGCATCTGACGGATTTTACAGAAATTGTTTAGACATTGCTTTGATGATTATAAACTAAGTGAAGTGAACCGCAAAAAACGATGGCAGACGACCTTGACAAAGAAGGTCACCGAGTGAAACAAGACTCTTTGGGATATTTTTTAGACAAAAACGAAAAGACAAAAAACGCTGTACTCTATAAGACAGTAGTTCCTATGAGCAACAGACAGAAAGCCCCACAGACCGTTTGCAGAAATGAACGAGAGACCATTCGCCGCGACGCGAAAAGGAAGACTCACATCTGCCCCGCTCGTCTACAGCAGTAGGTTACAACCAGAATAACATTTTCTTACTACTACAATCGTGTCATAGTTTTACTTCGTGGGTAACGATCCGGCCAAATACTTATTTTTTAAGATACAAGCCTTTGACTAGAAGAATCTGCACTCTGAGAACGAACCTGGTGTGAGCTTCAACACTACATAAAGTATGTTTGTAGAATGATTCCCCCCACCCACCAAAGAAGTGCGTGACCGAAGAAGCGAAGCCATCAAGCATACTGCGAAATTACGATCCTACCACAGACGACTACCAAAATCGATATCAAGGGAGGTAAATATTGATTGTTTTTGTTTCGGAAACATTTAAATTTTCTTCGCTTTATGCCATTTCAGGAGAACATTATGATGAACTACATAAATACAAGTAAATTTCGAAGAAGCGGATGATACATATACATATACTTTAAAAGTAATACTTACATCATGTTGATCGGCACATGCTGATCGCATTAAATAAAGCCCAGTCAATTTTCCGGTAGTCAATGATATCCGCACTGGGTTTCGACATTGTCTGTTTGAATTATCGATCCATAAATCGGAAATACGGTCAGGACCGATTTCTGATTGAATGTAAACTGTTCCGGGGGCACCATAACGATTATGAGGTGCGTTACCGCCCAATGACTGGATCGTACCTAAGAATCTGTGACTTTCCTTTAGGTTTATAGCAATACGGCCACCACTTCCACCTCCATTAGCTGAAAAATATTTCAGTTAAAAATATTTATGCATACACGGTTAAATATTGTTATAATTGAAAAGAATTACGGATGAACTTATAAATACTGGGTTGACTAAAGAGTTCGTTCGCTTACTAAGTAGAAAATTTACTAACCGGAACGAAATTTTTTGGCCAACCAAATATCATGACAAATATATTACAAATAAAGAGATTATGTATGTTTTGTTGCATATGACGGAAAGGAAATATTTTGTAAATTTTTATTGTCTCCATGCAATTTTTATTTTCTGAAAAATACGGCCAAATCACGTTGAAACATCGGTTCCTGTACGATAACCTAGCAAGAAGGCTGGCCAATATCTAGATGGATGACCGCTTGGGAATACCAGGTGCTGTAAGTTTAGATGTTCAGATGGTGCAATGAATAACATTTCGGAATTGGCAATTAGAGAGCCGAGTTCCAGTTCGGTTCCGATATATTTACATACGCGCAGATAATCTTGGGAAAGGACAAGCTATGAGCAAATTAGTATGACTTGTATCACTAAACCATTACTATATATATATATATATATAAGGTCTAATAATATTTTCTTATTTTTTTTGCTTTAAATAACCTGCAAAGGGTTGATAAGATGTAGAAAACGAAACAATCAATTTTATGAGGACTGTGTGGTGGAATAGTCCATAGTCTTTTATTGTCCGAGCGTTTTTGTTAATACTTTAGTCATTAAGTGGGGATGTTTCAATTTTCAGAGTAACGAAGATTTTTGGTATATTTTAGTTTTGTTTCTGATAATGTTGTGTGAAAATATTAAATTTATTTCTTAGTGAAGTTACTTGGCTTAGTTTCTAAACACACTTGAGACATTTTGGTTCATTTGGGAAAAAGTGCTGTTGAGGGTAAGTCGGTATTTTTCTTTTTGATTAGAAATGCTTCTATAATCTTCCAACGCTGATTTTACTTTTTAGGTACACACTCGTAAAAATTATTAAAATTTTTTAAAGAAATTGTCCCACTTATATAATCGTTTGAGCTACCGAGAGAAATGATTCTCATTTTGGTTGTTATAGTCACGAAAATGTTGTACCCTCTGACCTTGTAGTTGGAAACCTTGTGAGGTCAGAGACCGAACCCTTTGAAAGAAGAGAGTTCTCATTCTGCTGTCCATGTAAGGGGACATAACTCATTAATTCGTCTTCGTGATTCCCTTTTTATGTCTTTCACTGTATCATGAATAAAAGTATTCGTGAAGTGTATCTTGTTAGGTGCTTGGTTTGTTGTTTGCTTAAATGTTCTTGCGAGCTTTGAAGTAATAAGAATATATCTTACTCTGCTTTCCCAATTGAATACATGATAGATAATACAGTTTGTATATATATATATATATATATATATATATGTTTAGGTGGACACGATTACTAGGGCATCTGATATGTCTGTTTCATACTGTTGCATCGTCCACTGCGAGGAAAGTTGGCTCTGTGCCGCGCTAGGAAATTTTTCTCCCCTGAATCGATACTTCAAATATACAAAACAACCATTCGCCCTTGGATGGAGTATTGCTGCCATATATGGTCTGGGGCACCTTCTGTTTACCTCGGACTTCTTGACAAGATCTAGAGACGGATATGTAATATGATTGGCCCTGATCTGGCGTCTCGCCTGCAGCCACTATCTCACAGACGCGCCGTCGCCTCTCTTCTACAAATCCTTTCATGGCAATTGCTCCGATGAGCTGCTTTCCCTGGTCCCCAGTCTCCATGAATACAAGCGCCTTACGAGGCTGGCATCCCGCTCTCACCCTTACACTGTAGAAACTTTAAAATGTAGCCGTCTCTTCTACTCTAATAGCTTCATACATCACACCTCTCGCCTGTGGAACACCCTTCCCAATTACTGTTTCCCTGATAGCTATAATCTCCAACTATTCAAATGTGATGTCAATCGACATCTCCAGTTACCTTGATCTACACACTACCCTTCCCTTCATCCTTTCTTCTATCACTCCTATCTGCTCTTGCTACAGATCTTCTGCAAACCCCCTGCATCCTAGTGGCTTCATGCCTTGCTCGGGGCGCTAAGCTTAAAAAAAGAAAAAAAAATACTGCAGTTTTGTTGAAGTTATATTTTGGAATACAGTTTAAGAAATTGTAGAATATTATATGGATTAATGTCGTGAAAGAATTCTTTAATGCTGGTTGTTTGGTCGGTTGAATTTGTCTTGATATCAACCTATAAGAGCTATTTAATGCCAAAATATAAATAATTTGAAAACGAATTTATAGCTTCAACTAAATATATTTTGAACGCATTTGTATACCTTCAACTACAGCTAAAATGTGTTTCTCATTTTTTTTTTTACTATAAAAATGTATTTTTATACCTTTCATAGCGTTTTCTTTGGGAGTTCGCTATGCCCATAGCTGTGACCCTAACGGAAAGAAATTTAGATACTTTTATTGGCTAATTATTCCTGCTAGTGTGTCGTTTAAGCATATACCGACACGTGTGAAGGGTTCCGTGATTGGGGGTGCGAGCATTCTCTTTATCCGGCAGGACGAAATTTCGAAACTAACCCTTTATTCCGTACACCCGTGAACGAAATAAAGGGTTCGATTAGAACACAAACGACAATGATTAAACATCCGAAATCTTAATTCCTTTCAATAATATGTGAAAATAACCACTCTTTGACTGATAAAGGTCGCGAGAAAAAAAATTTTCGATGAAAAATTAATTTTTAATACAATTATTTGTTATTTCTTTAATTATAATAGATTGTATATTTAAGTTGTTAAAATATTATAAAATTATTTAAAAGCCGCATCGGGTTTCCTAAGTGTCTTTATGAGATAGATCATTTTTTAGCGTGTTGTAAATTGTATCATTTTGACTAATCAGAAGATCCGCAGTAATCAAGAAATGTAATTTTGTGTTTATAATCGGGCTGTAATAATAAAGTATGGAAGACCAACCAGTATACAATTAAGTTGCTTTATTTGAGTTAAGCATTGTTCTCCGCTGTTAAGTACTTTACTTTTGCGAAACACGTGTGGAGAAGTTAATGGGATTTTCAATTTCAACTGAGAATGGTACCTACAAGTATCAGTATCATCTTATGAAGTTCATATGATCTTATTTTTATATTAATCTCAGTTATGACATTTTTCCATAAATGAAATATCAAAATAAAAAAAACAAAACAAATGAATGCAAATACAAATAACACAGTAAAATGTAATAAATGTATATAAAATTATAATATTTTATGTACACTTCTGATAAAATTTCATAAGAAAGGTACCTATAAATTAATTAGATATCTGTCTTATAAAATATGAAATTTAATCTCCTTAGCAGTCTTATTTTAATTTCTTCATATTTTCTATAAAGCATAGTAAGCGTAAAGGTGAAAGCTAAGTACAAGAAAAAAATTAGAGCGGTGAAAGTTTTCCTTAAAAATTACGCGGTAAATAATTTGTTCACTTAAATGTAAATAATTTTCACTTTTCTCCTTCCGTAGAACAAATTATCCTCACGGAATCAGTCAATATGTCATTCATCACCTGTCAAGTGATGTGAAAGTTTATGACCCGCTTCGTTTTATTTTCAAATTACATCTTTTCGGCGTAGAAGCTAAGTTAAGCATAAATATTTTAAATAAACATAATTTCTGATTTTCTTAAAACAAGTTTTGAAAAAATGATAATTGATATTTAAAAGAATTTCAAAGTGAGATTTTCATTTTTTTTTTTTTATAAAAAAAAAAAAAAAAAAAAAAAATGGTTGCCATCTGTCAATTTTGCCGACTCAAAAAAAAAGAAAAAAAGAAAAAGAAAAAAAAAGAAAAAAAAAACAAGATTTTAAACGAAAATTTCGGACGTGCTAGTAACGACTAAAAAAAAAAAAAAAAAAAAAAAATACCCCCAAAATACTTTGATCTTTCCTCTTAATAATAAACATTTAGATGATAGAATTTTGTTTTCGTCAGGTTTGACGTCTTTTTCTTCATGTTATGCTCTTTTTTTTAGCGATCTTGTGGAGGTATCTATATATTATACTGCGATTACAAGTTTTTTTTTTTTTACTTTAAATATTATATAAATGGGATATATATATATATATATATATATATATATGTGTGTGTGTGTAAAAAAGTAAAGAATATTTTATTTTAGACTTATGAATATTATTTTTATGATTAAAAGGAGATTACTTGTTCTGTATATATATATATATATATATATATATATATAACTTGCTGAAAAATCGTTTATCTTAAAACACTTAAATAACCCTAGTTTATTAAACAAAAGAAATGCATTGATGGTTACATGTAGGCATAAAAATAAATACCTGCTTAAATACATTGATCCGGATTAAATTTTAATATAACTTACGGTCTCTCTCTCTCTATATATATATATATATATATATATATATATATATATATATATATATATATATATATATATATATATGTGTGTGTGTA
This sequence comes from Acanthosepion lycidas, assembly GCA_963932145.1. NCBI lineage: Eukaryota > Metazoa > Mollusca > Cephalopoda > Sepiida > Sepiidae > Acanthosepion > Acanthosepion lycidas. The sequence goes on from OZ010590.1 coordinate 37,724,815, forward strand.
TATAATGTAGAGGTTATAGTTGTTCCAACGAGAGAAAACTATTTTAAAGAAGAGAAACACCGAAAAAGTTTTTGGCTATAATGTAGATTTTTAAAAAATATATATAGTTTATTTTCCATATTTTTGCTACACCAGTTTTATGTCAAATTATATTTAATACTAGTTATTGCCCACGAGCAAGTTCTTAAATTTATTAAAATTTTTATGATTATATATATATATATATATATATATATATATATATATATATATATATATATAACCAACCTACATGTTAAAGGAAAAATCAATTGCTTGCTTTGACTAACGCCAAATATACTTCTTGTTAACATAATTGATTAGTCTCTAGCCTGGAGAGTGCGAATTTTAATCATTATCCTATGAATGAATGGCTTTTTCACTCAAAAAAAAAAAAAAAAAAAAAAAAAAAAAAAAAAATAGAAACTGTCGCACATCATGAGAAAGATATCTCACACAGGTTTATATGCATTGACTTTTTGAGCGAGAAGACTTATTACCTTCTATGGCCTTTCAGAAAATACGAGATTATACCTTTCCACAGCTTCTTATCCTTTGTAGTCTTAAGCAATAATTCCCCCTTAATATCCTTCACAATTCCCGTTCTGCCATACATTTGCACAAGCTGGTTAGATAGGTTACTCAAGGTTTCCATTGTAATTTACTCAAGGTTTGACTTGTGAGTGTCAAATTCTCCAAACCTCTTTACGCAGTATGTGTGGTAGAAATTTTAGCTTTCTCTTCCTGATTCTAAGTACAAATGTCCGTTCCATCCCCACTTTCCGCAAAATGTCCTCATTACTTACATGTTCAGTCCATGGTATTCTCTAGATCTTTCATATGTCTGTTGCCTTCATCCGCGGAAAGACTGTTTGGCATTGACTGCCATAGAGGACAATTGATATTAGCAGTTCAGACGGCTTTTCTTGTTACTAACGAAATTTTAGCTTTTGGAAGGCATCCTTCATTATTTTAATGCACCTTCGGATTTCTCTTTTATATTGTCCGTCATCTGTTAGAACACTTCACAGATAGTTGTATGTTTGTAGTTGCTTGATTCTGATATCTCCATTTTGTAATTCGCGCCCCTTTTGCTAACGACAGCCTTATAATTGCTACGAACAAAAATAAAAATAAAATAACATACTTTGTTATATTCACACGAACATATTTTAAAAGAGCATAGATTTATTCCCACGATTTACATGCGAACTATTATCCTTTTCGTTGTTGTTATCTTCAGAAATTGTATGTTGATCCGGGTATCATACAATTCCGAACTGAACACTGGAGTGGACTGTATTCGTCCCTTTCTCCATGTCTAGAGATATATCGTCTAATTCTTATTTTTAGTACTGCTCAGTTATTACTCGCTGTTTCTACAGAGTCCGAGTACACACTACATAGTCCAGCGATAGAGATCACAATTACTATATTACAAAATTACGAGCGAACGCTTTAATCTACTAAGCTATTGTTATGTGGGACAATTCTCTGTGGAGCCTTAAACCTAACCTGATGCTGATGACGGCTTATGCGTTTGCTTATTATGCTTAACTGCATTCACTCAGGCTTCTTTCTCTTGTTACAGCTGCTGCGAAAGCTTTGCTGTCATTTGTCTTCCTTTCTTTATTAGCGGCTCCCATATCATGTAGCGGAAACGAAATGCAAACGGAGCAGCCTATCGCGAGTAAGAACGGTTCCTGTTCCCGTCGCTCAAAGAGACGACACTGTGTTCAGTCTCTTCAAAATGACAACACATTGCTGCCGTGCCAGAACAGAGCCGATGCGAATCCCGGAACATATGGCTATGAAGAAAGGTGTTTACCAGCTTCTCTGCGAGATGGTCGGGGATGGTGAACCGAGTATAAAAACAGGTACATTTTCTGAGATGATGCTGAGGTTGACTACGATGTCATGCTCGCTGTTATCTCTCAGTTGCCTCCGTCTTTGGGCAGAGTGCAACTTAGTTATGTGTCTGTCTGTGGAAATATTGAGAGGTACCCGGTCCCAGGGAACAATTGCCTGAGGCAGTACCCCATCATTGGGCTAAAAACGGATGCCAGCGCAACTCACTTTTGCGGGATTGGGCAAATTCTAGTACCACATGAAGACGACCTTGTGTGTCATCCTATCACCAGTGGGCCGATAAATACCGAGTTTAGCAGTTACGCCGCGCTGACCGCACAACGGGATTGCTAAGCGTTATCAAGGATTTTTGTCCGTGTTACGCAGCGTAGTTGTCAAATTCGTTCATCCTTGTTTGTGTTTCCGGTGTCTCGGTTGCATTTGTCCCGTACGTGTGATGTTCCTACGTGGAAGTCTTGTCCTTGCTCTGCTTGCTGTGATCCACCGTTTGATTCGGTGCTGCCGAGTTTTCTGTCCTTCTTCCTTGGCAGATACCCAACCAATAAGAAAATACCCTCAATTTTAATATCTCCATTTCGTCTTTATTCTGATATTAATATCTTATAGCGCGAAGAATTTATCAAACAATGTAAACCTACAAACTTTCATCACTTGTAAAAGAAATCTTACTGAAATCATTGTTGCCTGACCCCTGACCACCATCAGTGGACAGCTTTCCGAATCCATGTAAAGTGTCTGTCGTAATCTTCAAACTTCCCCCGCTGCCTGCTCCACTTGAGGATATCATGCGAGAAGACTGTCCGTTGCTGTTTAGCAAACCGTTGATGTTCATTGTCTGGAAAGATATAAAAAGAGATTGAGATATTTAAAGTTGCTTTATATGAGAATTTGTTGATACATTACATATTAACGCAATATTCATCAATATCGTTTTGAAGATCATTAACCTATTCTTTATGATTGAAGATTTTACAAAAAAAAGCCCGATAGTATCTTGTGTTCTTTGCACACCTGACAAAGTGCTTTACCTTCATACAAGGTCTGATAAAAAAAAAACAAACAAACTATCAGGACTGTTGCTATGCTACCGTAGCTAAAGCACGTAGAGTGACGCCGCTTGGCACGTATTGATCTTCAACTCTGTCGCGCAGGCACACTAAATTATAAAAGTTCTCGCTCACTTCCCTTGTTTATAGCAGTGCTTGGAAAGAAGGAATGTGTGTAGAGTGCGGTCGCCTCAACACACCATAAAGGTTACATTAGTGGCCATGGCTTGTGCAGCAGTTTTTGCCCAAGGAAAACATTCTCCAGATATGACAACCACCATATTCCCCAGATGTCGTCCCTTGCGAATTTTTTTCCTTTTTTCCAAAGATCAGGAACAAAATTACAAGATGCTAAGATGATCCAAATGAATGCGACTAGTTAGGTGCTCTCTATTACAAAAATGAGATACATGAATGTTTTCAGTAATGGAAACAAATCTAGACAACGTATGCGGATTCAGAAGAGGACTACTTTGAAGTAGATTAAATGCCGAATTGTTATTTGTTGTAGTTTTCGTTCAACGCACCAGTTGCGATAATCTTTGAACCCGTATTTACCAAGGGATAAGTCAATTTTTTATGATTAGTCAGGTAGCTTTCTGAATGCCTGTGTCAAGTAACTACAAGCACTTTCTGGTTGTAACCAATATTTGTGTGAATTACAGGTACATTTGTAAAGACTGTAATAATTTTGGTAGAAATGTATCCAAAAATCGAAGCAATAGTCTTGTCCCTTGGTTGGAATGTGGAAAAAACAGTTGAAGAGGAGCCTGATTGATCATAAATTATTTAAAAATCCTTGCCGAAAGTAAAATTAAACCTACTTTTGAAACATACAGAACTATTTTTAATACTGGCCTTTGAACTAGACTTTTCTAAATGAGATCTTTTTTCTTTTCGAATTTATCATATACGAGAACAGAAAGAATATTCAAGGCAAGAAAATCAAGAACTAAATTATAAATGGTATTCTTATAACTTGGACCGAGTTTAAATGTGAATTAACTTTAAGCGTCTAATAACTTGTTTTCTTTTTCTTTCAGATTTGGCGGACATTTGGGCGATATTATTTTTCACACATAAGTTCTATGATTTAAATAACATGATCAATAGAGAAATAAATAAATTTTCACCAATAACACTGATTTATTTACTGCTGACTGAGCTATCTTAATGAAACACCCTTTCTATCTGTAATATTTTAAATGAGGTGTTGAGAAACCCCACGATACTGTGACAATGCTGCGTAGAACTGCTGGCGAGAAGGTTGCTTGATACGTCTATATGATAATAATGGATTTCGCCATTTCCCATGAGAAACATTTTACATTCTTTGAACAAAACTTTAGCGTTACTGTCGGTTGAAATTTATAAAATATTTTTATTTAGTTTCTTTTTTCAGGACATGAAACTTTAAGTCTTAAATAGATGACAACACTTTAAAAAATAAAAAAAATAAAAAAATAACGATTGATTTGATTTTATAAATGCATTATCAAACTTTTGTAGGTTATTTAGAAATAGTGTGTTTTATTAAGACGGTTTATATATAATGGTGTTTCATTTATATACGAGAGCAAAATCTGTGTCCATCACCCAATCCGCGGAACACAGAGCATCACCGTAATCACCTTATAGCGATGGACTACTGTAGCAGAATTAAAAAAAAAGAAGAAAAAGACGTGCTTGTAGGGGTGAACGTCCAACTAGTACAATGGAGTAAAGAGTAAACTGGGCTCGATGGCTATAAATACAACATGCGGCGGCTTGCAAGACTGATTTCAACGGCTAGGGGCGGATGGTTCCCCTGATTAAATCAACGTCTATGTGATCAAGGTGAGCCTTCAAGTAGTAAGGGGTGGGGATCCGCCAAGTCTACTTGGCTCAAAACAACGTGTGAATGAATGCCTCACCGGTTTTCAACCTTGGTATGTGGAAGGGAATGGTCATGTGCTCATTTTCGCGGTGACACTATCGCCTCACCCGCTCATTGGACTGATGATGATGTGCACACAAAATACACAAGATGAACAAATAAGGTTATTTTGTATTAAAAGATATATAGCGCTCGGGCTTTTTCCAAATATTCCATACTAACACTTTATCTAAGACTGTAAAACTCATAAGAGCTAAAACAACAGCAACTAGGCGAGGTCGTTATCGTGGTTTTTGTCAAGGTATCTTAGATGTGGATCAAAGCCGAAGGTATAGAGCACTCAGTGATAATCGAATTCACTATACAGTCGTAACTAGTCTAACGAGAAAAGCTTGCTAACCATTATATCACATCGAAGTCTTCAAATAGGATACAAAGTGAGGTTGTTTGATTTGGTTTGGTTTACGACATAACCACAATGAGTTATTTAATGCTGACAAAATTTCCTTTTTTTCAAAAATGTATAGCTGGTAATATTTTCACCACCAAAAATGTATAGCTGGTAATATTTTTTTCCCCAAAAAAATGTATAGCTGGTAATATTTTTTTCACCCAAAAAAAATGTATAGCTGGTAATATTTTTTTCCCCCCCAAAAAAAATGTATAGCTGGTAATATTTTTTTTCCCCCCAAAAAAATGTATAGCTGGTAATATTTTTTCCCCCCAAAAATGTATAGTTTGGTTTGTGGCATATTAACGTCAATGGGTTATTTAATGCTGACAAGATTTTTAAATCTAAGATCTGTTTTCAAAAATTTCTTGTTGATACTAATTTTTTTTTTACAATGTTATTTCTAGTATTAAAGTCTATTTTTACACTTTCATAGTCAAGTTGTGGGGTCAACTATTTACCCATAGCTGGGACCCTAACAGGTGCTACTACCCCGAGTCAGGGTGGACCTGGGAACACCAGCAATTAAGAGGTGGTTCCACGCACCTCAAAACCTCCTGGTCAGAGGCCTTGCTGCTGGGCGTAGTTTATCATCTTACCCAGGACACGGATGCAGTTTATCGTCTTACCCCCTTGTTTGCAAGCGTAGTTTAGATGTCACACAAAGTCGAAAGTATCGGACGCCCAGTGAGACTCGAACTCGCTATACAATCGTAATTGATCAAGCATGACAAGTTTGATTATCATTGCAATACGTCGAAGTTCCCAAATAGGATCGAAAGTGTGGAAAGAGAAATAAACCCACTTAGTACGGAAGAAAGTGAAATAAATTAAAGAACAGAAAAGAAAAAAAAAAAAAAAACAGAAAAAGTAGAAAATTTACCCGAGAGAAAACAGTTATAGAATTTCCTCCTGACATAGCCCGGCTTCCTCCTCCTCCACTTCCAGGTTCCGTAGGGTTGATAATATCACCGTAAAAGAAGAATTTTCTTGTTGCAGCTCCACCTGTTGATAGAAAAAAAATCACGTGACAAGGTGAAGAATAAAAAACAAAACATACAAAATAGCAGCTTATTTGTGTTAGAGAATTATTTTCCTGGTAAATATTATAGGAAGGTTTCCAAATGTCACCTTTTTACCAAGTTTAATGTCACCAGTTCTTGTTCGAAATCAAATTGCCCTTTCAGAGTACCGAAAAACAAAATATTATACATATTTTTTTTAATCATTTCATCCCAAGCAACGCAATATCGCTACTAAGAGTGGATTACTGACTGTTAGAGAATAAGAAAAATAATAAGGAAAGAACAATAAAAAAACAAAAATTAAGACAGAAGGTAACGATTAACATTGAATTTAAATTTTTGAATATCAAAGTTGATTGGGAAACAAAGTCAGAGGAGAGTTCCACAAGCAAGACGCGTGATAGGAAAAATACTGTTAGTATAGATCTTACGGTTACATCTAGCCATTTCAACTTGCCGTCTCATGTACTGATTAAATTCATAAATTTCATATACCACAGAGAAAAGTACAGAACAATTACCATGAAACATTTATAGAAAAGGTACAGGGAAGCTTCGTTACAGTGGTGGGAAAATAATTGAAGCCGAGATACCAGGTTAGGACCAATTATATTGCAGGTTCACTTTTTGATGCTATCAAGAAACTACATAGCAGAAACACCAGACTATGTGGAAGCAATACTCAATGCACAGACGAAATGGTACACTTATAAATATGTAAAATAAAGTCTGACAAGAAAAAGTTGTCTAACAAATCACTCTGAACCAACATACTTAGCAATTAATTCAATATAATCTTTCCACTTCATATCAGGGAAAAACATTAGCATTTTGTTTCTTTTGAATATTGTGCATGTTTATTATTACAGTAAACATTGTTTTTAGTGGTTAAACATTTTTAAATTGAAATATCGGATCGATAAGGCCGAATTGGCAGCTGATTTTTTTCTAAGCATTTCACACCACTAGCATGCAAAAGGTTAAAGAGAGCCAGAGTAAAAAATGGATGTTTGTGAAAAGGACAAAGAGAAGGACAGGCATCAAGATCAAGGCATCAGAATATGTCGATTGACATTACATTTTAATATTTGAAGATTTATAGCTATCAGGGAAGCAAATACGTGAAAGGGAGCTCCACTCTAGAGAAGTGAGAGAGAAAAAGCTGTTGAAGTAGAAAAGACGGTTACATTTTACTGTTACGACAGTGAAATTGTGGGACCAAGATTCCAGCTTAGTAGCACGTTTAAATTCATGCAGTTGGGGTACCAGTGAAAGTAGCTCATCAGAGCAGTTACGATGAAAATATTTGTAGAAAAGACAGAAGGAAGCCACATTACGTCTGTAATAAAGTGACTGTAGTCGAGATGCCATGCCTATCACATTGCATATCCATGTTTGGATTTTGTCGAGAACCTCAAGATAGCGTGAATGCAAGGATGAATGGTAAATTTGTAGATTTGAAGGAGGGAGCATCATCAGGCTGATAGGAGGCAGGGAGGTTTCTCTATGGTGGGTAAATGAGAGCAGTTTTGTTTTAGAGACATTCAATTTACAAACCATTTCCTGTCCTAGTCAACCACAGATTGGAGATCCTTTTAGAGACCAACGGCCAGGTTAGCTTTGTCAGCAATGACGGATTTACTATTAAGACAGGAATAAATGGTAGTGTCGTCTGCGTAGATGCCTGAGAACTGATGGCATCACGAAGATCGTTGAAGAAGATCAGAAACATTGTAGGACCCAGGATAGAGTGTTAGGGAGCACCAGTGTACGTCTAAAACGAACTGGAGGAGAACCCGTTTAGGACGACCTTCATTTCACAGTTTGACAGAAATAATTGGATTAATTCAAATAATTGTCCTGTAATACAGTATCCCCGAGGCTGGCATGCTAAAACCCATCAAATGACTTAGAGATATCTAGAGCCACAGATCTAGGTTCGCCGTTATTATCAAGAGCTTGGTATATAAATTCAGTTATGACCGTGAGCACGTCAGAGAGTAGATCATTGGATGTAAGGTGCTTAACCCCTTCAGCATTGATTAAAGCCTCGAAGACTTTGCCGAAGTGTGGTAGGAGACTGATAGGACGGTAGAGGGTTAGAAGAGTTTCCAAAGTTCTTAAAATAGGGACAACAGACGAGGATTCCAGCAGGCTGGAAAGTAAAAAGAAATCAATTATCTCGAAATATAATGTATTGTTAAGTGGGGGGAAAGGAATAATTTGTTAATTTCAACGACTCCAAAGCGGAACTGTCGTCTTTTAACCGAGTGAGATAATATTTTTTGGCTTTCATCAGCATGACTGATGTTATCGTTCAGGAGAGTTACTCCTTACACCTTCACGAGCTAACATTTTCCGATAACAAAAATCCATTAACTTTTGTACTCACACACACATACACAAAGAAAATGATTGATGAAATAAATAGGTTTAACTATGAATATATTTTGAACAACTTGAACAATATTGCGAACTGTTTCTGAGCATTTTTTTTAAAAACCAATTCACCGTTAGCAAATCGCTAATACCTTTATGATATAACGAGCTACTGAGTGTGAAAAAGAATTTAAAGACTTTCGAAAAAAAATGGATACTAAATCTGAAACAACAAACAATGTATAAACCTCTACTCCTGTTAAAAAAGTCAGGGAGAAGTTTGAACCTATCTACTTCTATTGATTAAAAAATAGTAAATCTCAAAATTTAGGCGGAGACGTTAGTTGGTTGATTTTGTTTAGCGGCATATCAACGTCTTTAGGTTATTTAATGACGAAATCTAAATATTTTGAACACAATTTTATGGCTTGAACGAAATATATTTTGAATGCAATTGTCTTCAACTACAAATTAAATGTTTTGTTGGTCATTTTACTATATGTATTATTCGTAATTTTTTTTTATATATAAAAATGAATTGCTGGCATTTTTACTATAAATATGTATTTTGATACTTTCACAGTGTTTTGTTTTGGGATTCAAAATTTCACAATACTCATAATTGTAATCCTAACAGGTGCTACCAACCTGGGTCAGGGTGGACCTGGGAACAAGAAGAATTAAGAACTTGCCTAAAGGGCAGAATAGTTCCTGTTCCAAAAAAGGACGAGCTAACACGTGCGGCAAACTATAAGGGTATAACATGTATATATATATATATCTCCTGTAGTTGAAGTTCAAAATATATATCGTTCAGGCCATGAAATTGTGTTCAAAATATTTAAATTTCGGCATTAAATAACCCAACGTAAGAAAGAATATATCACAACCTTCCCTGATCCATTCTAGTTGAAGTCGCTCAATAATACATTCATCAAAGAGTTGAGGACTTTAAATATATTGAATCTCACACAATAGATTCTTAAAAGACCTCATTACCCGCAAAGCTCTTGCATAGTATGAGTGTAACAAACTTCACAAGATTTGGCGCTTCTCCGTATTAACCTCAGTGGCCAATTTTACATACGCTCTCTCCTTGATATTACCACTTAAAACTTACCTAAAGAAGCATGGCTGCCACCTGCTGCTTTATTCATTTGTCCGGCGCCGGGTCCTTTGTTTGCACCATAGCCACCGCCGCTACCGTCGATCGAACCATATTTTTCGACAACAACAGCCGTAGCGTTTAGGTTCGTATACAAAGTTTCACTTGCCAATGTTCCACCAGACTGGACTCTCAGCATTCCGCTAACAACAGTAATATTGTGTAAAAGTTCAAGATGTAGTAATATTTTCCCGGCGTTGCTTATTGTTATTCGAGGAATATCAATTAGCCCTGGTGAGCCCGCTCTGACTGAATCCTCTGTGTACCAAAGGTCAATAGAAGCTGTCGGGTAAGTGTGAGCTTTGCGTCTCATTTCGAGAATACCTCCATCAATGACTTCCAGATTCTGCACTCCAACCATTCTCCCCTCGATGATAATTTTAGTTAGAACGACCAAAGTGTCCGGAAAAACAACTTCGCCCCCTTTGTCCACGTGTAAACCTGCAGGACTGTTTAGGTAGGTATGAGTGGTCGGCACAAAATGTATGACTGCTTGCTGCCTATGCTGAATTCTGACAAAACCTTTCCGGTTCCCAGTCAGCTCATGAATCACGACAGTCACATTTTTGGCATTTTTAGGGTGGTAAAAGTGGACATAACTGTGCCCTTCTACCTGAACTTCATCAAACTCGTAATAGATGGTGTCATTTTCCATTACTAGAGCGAAATTATCTGTTTGAAGGTCACCGTTTTCAATGAGCAACTTGCTATGTTCAGGCTTGATAACTGTTGCGTTTAATCGGGGATCATATTTCAGTTCTCGATATTGGGGTCCCCTGTTGGACTCGTACTTGTACACAGTGCCGGGGCCTCCATCTGATAACTTTGGGTCGGTCAGATGTCCTCCTCTCCCTCCATGGCACAAGTATTGACCACCGAAAGTGTTCTTAAAGCCTATATGGACAGCAATTCTTCCGCCGCTTCCTCCCGCTGCTTTTGTATGACCATTTCCACCGCTAGCATCAAGACGCCCATGGCCGGAAAAGTTGAATGCCTTCAGAAGAATGGAGCCACCGCTGCCCCCTCCTGAAGAGGGAATGGTTGCATTTCCTCCCTGACTGGTTACAATCCCATCGAAGAACACAGTGCGTCCGATTTCCAACCGTATACTTCCTCCTCCATGTCCACCACCTCGCCCTCCTCCGCCACTGCCCTTGTGTATTGGATTGAATACAGAACCATATGAGGTGCGTAATGCCAACCGATTAGGAACTACAAAGAAAAAGAATGATACAGATTTTGAATTTGTATTCGAATAAAATATTTACATCATCGTATTATGTTAGCAGGACCGTTTCGCCTTGCTAGTTCGTCATAAATAATAGATTATTCCGTTTTGATCGCACGGAAAAGACGCATCTGAGACGCTACTTGGATTCAGAGAAAGACAAGAAGAAAAAGAACGAAAATAAAAAAAAAAAAAAGAAAAGCAAAAAAAAAAAAAAGAAAAGCAAAAAAAAAAAAAGAAAAGCAAAAAAAAAAAAAAGAAAAGCAAAAAAAAAAAAAAGAAAAGCAAAAAAAAAAAAAGAAAAGCAAAAAAAAAAAAAAGAAAAGCAAAAAAAAAAAAAAAGAAAAGCAAAAAAAAAAAAAAGAAAAGCAAAAAAAAAAAAAAAGAAAAGCAAAAAAAAAAAAAAGAAAAGCAAAAAAAAAAAAAAGAAAAGCAAAAAAAAAAGAAAAGCAAAAAAAAAAAAAAGAAAAGCAAAAAAAAAAAAAAGAAAAGCAAAAAAAAAAAAAGAAAAGCAAAAAAAAAAAAAAGAAAAGCAAAAAAAAAAAAAAGAAAAGCAAAAAAAAAAAAAAAGAAAAGCAAAAAAAAAAAAAAGAAAAGCAAAAAAAAAAAAAAAGAAAAGCAAAAAAAAAAAAAAGAAAAGCAAAAAAAAAAAAAGAAAAGCAAAAAAAAAAAAGAAAAGCAAAAAAAAAAAAAAGAAAAGCAAAAAAAAAAAAAAAGAAAAGCAAAAAAAAAAAAAAGAAAAGCAAAAAAAAAAAAAAAGAAAAGCAAAAAAAAAAAAAAAGAAAAGCAAAAAAAAAAAAAAGAAAAGCAAAAAAAAAAAAAGAAAAGCAGAAAAAAAAAAAGAAAAGCAGAAAAAAAAAGAAAAGCAGAAAAAAAAAGAAAAGCAGAAAAAAAAAGAAAAGCAGAAAAAAAAAGAAAAGCAGAAAAAAAAAGAAAAGCAGAAAAAGAAGAAAAAAGCAGAAAAAAAAAGAAAAAAGCAGAAAAAAAAAGAAAAAAGCAGAAAAAAAAAGAAAAAAGCAGAAAAAAAAAGAAAAAAGCAGAAAAAAAAAGAAAAAAGCAGAAAAAAAAAGAAAAGCAGAAAAAAAAAGAAAAGCAGAAAAAAAAGAAAAGCAGAAAAAAAAAAGAAAAGCAAAAAAAAAAAGAAAAGCAGAAAAAAAAAAAAAGAAAAGCAGAAAAAAAAAAAAGAAAAGCAGAAAAAAAAAAAAAGAAAAGCAGAAAAAAAAAAAAAGAAAAGCAGAAAAAAAAAAAGAAAAGCAGAAAAAAAAAAAAAAGAAAAGCAGAAAAAAAAAAAAAGCAGAAAAAAAAAAAAAAGAAAAGCAGAAAAAAAAAAAAAAAAGAAAAGCAGGAAAAAAAAAAAAAAAAAAAAAGAAAAGCAGAAAAAAAAAAAAAAAGAAAAGCAGGAAAAAAAAAAAAAAAAAGAAAAGCAGGAAAAAAAAAAAAAAGAAAAGCAGAAAAAAAAAAGAAAAGCAGAAAAAAAAAGAAAAGCAGAAAAAAAAAAAGAAAAGCAGAAAGGTACGAAAAGCAGGAGGAAACGAAAGAAAAATGAAAAAAGATCGAAAGAAATAGAAGATAATAGAGGTGATAACACTAATGTGTTTAACGCTTTCTTCAGTGAAATAGAAAAGTTGTTAATTTCATCATCTTTTTATTTGTATCCCCTTACTTCTTTAAATAATGACCAGTATTCATATTTATGATTGTTATTGTAAATTTTTCTTAAAGCTGTTAACCTCAAATATTTAGTGATGCGATAGGAACGACCGTGAAATTTCCACCGGTATTTCTAGTAGTATATATTTTCCAAAATGTAACAAACACATTGCCCAAAATATACTTTATGTTGTTTACTTTTGGTAAAAATGACTGCGTATTATATAACTATAATATTGGGCTCTCAAAGAAACTAATCATTCCCAAGAAGTCAAGGCAATTCATGGAAAATAAAAAAAAAAATCTTTGTCGAACCATACTTGCTTATGCCTTGAAATATTAAAATGTACGTAATACATGTAATTAGTTTCAATATCAGCATTAAAAATTAAACTTTAGTCGTTTTTGGTCACTTTTAGCGTCCGTTAAGGCACTTTCTGTTTATAGAATTTAAATTAGAAATATTTGCAAATACAAAGTTAATTATCTCTGTAATTATTCGGTAAATTTTATTTCTGTGAAAAAAAGATGATTTTTTAAAAATATAGATATCTATTTCATAAGAATCATGTGGCAATTTTCTTTTATCTCACTCAGTGTTGGTATGATTTTATTATCATCCTTTGTACTAAACACGAACATATAAAAATCGCATTAGTATTATCGGGGTGAGAGAGAAAAAAGGTCCTATATCATCATCATTGAAATGAAGATTGAAAGTTTTATTCTTTAATTTAGGAAAATATTAGAATAATTTAACAGAAATCTGACAAAAAAGTGCTATTTTTGCGGTGTCACGCTAAAATCTGCAGATATCGTACCATTTTGATATAACTTCATTTGGATATCCGTCGGGACATCCTCGGGCTTTTCGTTGTGCATATATTTGGAGACAAGCTACTACGCCCTGTGTTCCAGCAGTTTTATCTACACCAGGTTTTTAATTTAGAGTTGTTTATTTTTCTCGACTGAATGCCAACCCAGCTATTTAACATACAGCTTGGGGAGTATAAGCTGGATTCATACAGTTCTCACGGATATTTATGCGTAAATGAAGGTTACGAACTATATTGAAATTTTAACTAGTCTCTCCCGATTTCTCTTTTCGATCCATTAGGACAGGTCGATTTTGAAACCGTGGTATTGAACTCAATTTGAAAGTTGGTGTTTTACATAAGGACACAAAATATTTTCAAAATTGTTATCTTATTTTGAGGAAATGAGTTTGATGATTATGTTTAGTTTCAAAATTGTTGGAATTTTATTCTGGTGATCAGTGAAAGCATTATAAAATGTATAATTTACTGAGGCATTAGAAATTGTATATGGAAAAGATGCATGACACAAGGACATTATTACTAAATCATTGTGCCATCAAATAAGAACTTCATTTATCTCAAAGGGAAATTACACTGAACAATTTAGGTATATAATGATGAAATTTAAGACATTTTGTCTCATAATTTGTGCGCAGCAGTGTTATATACAATTTTTTTCTAATTTTTGTTTTATTAATTATGATGTAACAAATGTTATTCATTGAGTAGCCTTTTTGTAATCTTAAACATTTTTTTTTTTTTACAGTTTTTACCGAATACAGTAAAAATTTGCATATTTCACTTGTGATGATTCATAATTCCGATTTGAATACATTTTCCCTTCGATGTATACAATAAGAAAGATAGCAACTTTATTTGGATCCATTCTTAAAATAGTAACATTTTGAAATCGATTTTTAAGCAAAAACCTGTGGAAATTAGCTATTTCTGTACATTTTTCAGACGGTCTTTAAATTAAATGCTCAAAACTTGGTACGAAATGTATAGCAGAATTTTGGTGTCAGTACTTATCACATAAAAATCCAGCTTTTTCATTGAGTGCACTGTTGATTTTATCAAAAGAAGTGAAAAATCAACCTCCCCTACAAATCATTAAACCAACCACACATCCAATTTCAGTATAAATAATTACCATTGTTCTTGAAAATAAAATAAATGAATAGTATATACAAAGGGATTAAACTAAGGAAATTAACGCTCAAATGCATATATACATAAAAATATAAGTATTATAGTATTATAAGTATATTATGATTAAATTAATTTTAGTCCACCTTTTATTGTTATCAGACTACAAAATTTGGTGTTAAAAACTGAAGTGTACTTACGTCCAGCTTGGCCACCATAACTTGCACCGGAAATTCCTTGTCCGGCTCCTGGTCCCTGTCCAGTTCGCCAACCCCTTCCGTTAAGGTCAATTAATGCGTTGGTTTCAAGATCAAGATCCCCAGCCACGATGTAACCATTATTCATGAGAACTGTACCTTTGTATTTAATTTCTATAAATCCAGCAGTAATAGTCAAATCTTCGAGAATTTCTCTAAACTCAAGAACCCCATCGCTTCTCACGTTGATAGTAGGCAGTGAAAAGTTACCCTTGCCTGAAAATTCAACGTAGGTACCGTTTTCGATCTGTGCCGTTTGGGATGTCAGAAGTGTAGTAAAAACACAGCCGTCTTCGATGTAAATGTGATGGATCCCAGAGAGAAGGCCGGCTAAAGTAGTATTTACTCCCTGCATATACACTTCGGTTGGGAAAACTACTTCGGCATCATCATCGATGACGTACCCACATGGAGCTTCTGTTATATTTCTTTCAGATACGACGTACTCAATGTAGGCGATCTGGTTTCGCCTCAGATGGAATTGTCCTGTGCGATCTCCAGTTAATTTGTGAACAATCAAAGTCACCTTTCCCAGGTTTTGTGGATGATATACCAAAACCCTTGAGAACCCTGCAATTTCCATTTGATCAAATTCATAATCCATAGTCATGTTTTCCATAATCACCGTAGCTCCTGGCACGAAGTAACCTTGGTTGTCAGAGTGGACGTATCTATAATCCACCTGGAAGTAAGTCTCATTCGTTCCTTTCAGGTATTTCAAAATACGATATTCAAGAGGGCGCAGGTTGTTTTCTATGAAGCTAGTTCCCGCTGCCGCTGCGTGTGACAGTTTAAAACTTCCGTAGCCAAGTCCACCACGATTGATATATTTCCCGCCATAGCTATATCGCCATCGGCAGTGAATAGATATACGCCCACCGGCACCTCCACCACCCCGCCCTTTTCCGTCACCACCTCTTACAGAGATAATTCCATGACCAGTAAAATTAGTAGTTTTTATCCACAAACTGCCGCCGCTTCCACCGCCGGCATTGTTTCCTGTAGCGTCCATACCTTTCAGATTGAGTTCACCATTCAGTTCCATATAGTGACTAGAGTCCCAAGTGAGAGCACCACCACCCCGTCCTCCGACTCCTATTGTACTGCTCCCACCACCGCTTCCTTTTTGCCTGGCCGCAAAGACTGAACCGTAAGCATCAGCAACTTTGTTCACATTTGCTCCTCCTCCCATTCCACCATGGCTCGCTCCGTAACCAATGTCACTTATCGTGATTCCCGCGCCTGGTCCGCGTCCGGCCTTGTGACCTCCGCCATTGAGATGAAAAACGCCGCGGCTTTCAATCCAAGAATACGTAGAGTAGATTTCGGCGTGATCCATTAACAAAGTCCCTTCATACTTTACTCGAATTTCGCTGCATTCGATGGACAGGAGTTCCAAAAATCTGAGGAAATCCAGGAAACCCCCTCGCTTCACGGTTACAGTATCAAATTGGAAATTTCCAGGCTTTGTAACTTGCGTGTAAGTACCGTTTTCGAGCTGAGCTGTATTAGCTGAAGACCAGAAGACAATCAAAGCTTGGCTGTCCACGTACAAATCTTGAACCCCAGTCACAGTTCCTGAAACGCTACTGTTAGTTCCATGAATGTACACCAAACCAGGGAGAATGATTTCACTTTTCTCGTCAATGATAAAACTGCAAGGTGCCTCTGTCCGATTTAGAACCGCTTCAACAACTTCTACATAGGCCTTCTGTGCTCGTCGTAAATGCAGCTGCCCAGTTTTATCACCGATGAACTTGTGAACAACCATTTCTACCTGTGTAGCATTATTTGGGTGGTATATCAGTAATCTTGATGAGCCTGTAAGTTCGAGTTCGTTAAATTCGTAAAACACTTTTGAAGAATCCACTAGCAAAGTGCCTGCCGGGCTATAAATAAGTTTGTTATCCGAATGTAGATATGTATGATCTACAGCCAAGAAGGTCGTGTTCAGGGTTTTGTCATATTTCTTCAGTCTGTATTCCAATTCTCGATAATTTTCTTCCACATAGGTAGTGCCAGCTGCTCCAGCATGCATTCTAGCTTCTGCTGTACCACCATATCCACCAAAATTTTCAAAACGTCCGCCATACTGATATCTCCACCTACAATGGATAGCTACTCTCCCACCAGCGCCTCCGCTTCCCAAATTCACACCCCACCCTCCGGCCACTGCAATAACGCCATGCCCACTCATATTTGTCGCAGTTATAAAAATACTGCCCCCACTTCCACCACCGGCGTTTACTCCCTGTCCGTCAGCGCCTGATGACGATAAGCGACCATTTAATTCCAGTACTTCACCACTGTTCCAGATTAAAATTCCCCCACCAGATCCACCAGCAGCTAAGGAACTGTTCCCACCACCGCTTCCAAATAAAATTGGAATGAAATAAGATCCATAAGCCTGTCCTCCATATCTTGGTCCGGGGCCGCCGCCATAACCACCATAACCAGCTCCTGTACCGACACCATTTTTAAGACGTGCGCCCGCACCGGGTCCTTGCTGGCCTGGATAACCAGCACCATCAAGATGAAACACTCCCTGGCTTTCAACATGGGCGTAGGTGCTGAAGATTTCGGCCTGGTTCATGAAAAGAATCCCTTGGTATTTGACAATGAATTCTGATGCTGTGATCCCCAGGCTATGCTTAATCTGTTGGAACTGGGCCATTCCATAACGAGCGACGTTGAACGTGGCAAAAGAGAAATTTCCGAGCGCTGTTATCAGGGTATAATTTCCGTTCTCGATCAAGGCCGTCTGGGCTGTTGATTGAAAGAGGACGTCTGCGTAAGCTCTTATCGCAAAATGCTGGGCATTGGTCAAACGTCCGGCGAGATAGGTCCTTGTTCCTAAAAGATTTACTGTCTCTGGAAAGACAGCTTCTGAACCGGGGTCAATTATGAAACTGCACTGGGCGTACGTTTCGTTACTGACAGATTCTTGAACCTCGACAAAAAGCTTTTGGTTTCGTTGCAAGTGAAACGACCCGGTTCTGTCGCCAAGAAATTTGTGAATGGAAACCTTAACATGATTCTTATTGTCTGGGTAAGCGAGTTTAAGATTTGAATGACCCGACATTACAAGTTCGTCAAATTCATACACATCTTGGGCTCCTTCTTTAATTACTGTATATAGCCAAGGGATAGCATGATTTGCATAAAGGTGAGAATCAATATTGTCGTTATTTACTTCAAGTCTCTTGTGGGTAGCGATACTGAAAGTCTTGTTTAAGGATTTGTCGTATTTGATATCTGCATACATAGGACCACGATTCGTCTCTTCCATATACACTGTACCCGCTGCTCCTGAAGGTATCCCGCGGGATCCGAAGCCACCGGTCACTTTTAGAAATCCACTGAACTTGTTAGCGAAACCCATCAAAATAGCTATTCGTCCACCACCACCTCCGCCTGCTCTACCCGTAATGGAGGCGTTTCCTCCTTTGCAGTTGATGGTGCCCACGCCGGTCATGTTAAGCGTCTCTAAAACGATAGCGCCACCACTTCCTCCACCGCCATTCATACCAGTTCCGGATTCCCCTGGCAGCATTATCTCTCCATCCAACCAAAAGTTTTTGCCATTAATCCATTGAAGATATCCACCACCTCTGCCGCCTGTGCCTAAACCATTACCGCCAACACTTCCGGGGTGCAATGGTTGATACACTGAATCGTAAGGGTTTCCTCCTGTGTGTTGCTTGGGAGCACCCCCATGACCACCGTGTGCTGCCCCATATCCGATGTTTCCAATTGTCTGACCACGGCCAAAGCCCCTCGTTTCCGTGAAACTGACCTGAAGAATTCCCTCACTTTCGATGCTAGTCTCGTCTGTATAGAACGTTGCCGAATTTACAAAAGCTTTGCCATTGTATTTGATTACAAAGTTGCTAATTGTAAGAGATAAACTGTTTTTGGTTTCATTAAATTCCGCAACCGACCCTCTTTGAATGGTCAATCTTGTGATACTGACGTTTCCTGGTTTTGTTTTTTGAATATAGACTTTATTTTCGAGAAGGGCTGTTTGGGCTGTAGACTGAAAACGTGCTGTAGCGCCTTCAGCCAGTGTTAAGTTTTGAATTCCAGTCATGAGTCCTGACACTGTTGTACGGGTTCCCAAAAGTATTACTGTCGAGGGGTATATGACTTCAGTTCCTGCATCAATTTGGTAACTAACTGGAGCTACAGTGTATCCAGGTTGAGAGGAAACATATTCGACAAAGATTCTCTGCTGATCACGGACATGCAACAAGCCGGTTCTGTCACCTCGGAATTTATGCACAATCAGAATTTTATCGTGTCCATCAATCCACAGAAGCACATGGTTCCACACGACCAGTTCATCAAACTCGTAATATTTTGACATATCAGAAATCAGAGTTGGCAAGTTGTGGTTTCTGTTGTCGTTATCGAGATAAAGTCTTGTTGAATAAGGCGAGAAAATGTAATTGTTACTGTTGTTCCGTTGGGTTCCTTCTAAGTGTCCAATATGACAAACTGTGCCGGCCGCTCCATTTTCGGCTTTATTTCCCGAACCGTAACCTCCGTATGCTCGATAACTTCCACTGAACTCCCATCTTTCCGTCACATTGACTCCTATCCGGCCACCGGAACCTCCACCGCCTGATTTCTTAGCGCTGCCCCCTTCCACAGACAAGAGTCCGTGTCCTGAAAAGTTACTCGTCTGCGTGTAGATACTACCACCACTGCCTCCGCCGCTATGAAAACCAGAGGAATTTCCACCTTGGCTAGAGATAATACCATCACAATGTAGAATTTTGCTAATATTCAAAATAATTGTTCCTCCACCAAAACCACCATAACCACCACCGCCTCCACTACCAGGAAGCAGGGGCATTTTATAGTTTCCGTACGGTTTACCTGAAATAAGAAAAAAAGAAATTAAAGGTTACAGAATCACTGATTTTTAACTTGTATCTTTTCTTTTTATGTACCATGTCCTTTCAGGACGTAGGTGATCATGGTTCTCCACCTCTTTCTATCCCTTGCAGCTCTCAAGCAAGCTCCACTACTTCCTCTCCCGTACCACGTTCTGCCATCCACCTGCTCAAGCTCGTCAAGTATATGACGCGCTGCTTTCCCTTGTCCCCCTTTCTCTATATTCGACCCATGAGTATCAGATTCCCCAGGCCCTCCTTCCTTATTATGGATTCCAGGAACATCAGCTGTTTCTTCCTGATAAGTATAAGCCTTCTCCTTGTTTTAAACCTAAGACCTCATCATTGCTCACATGCTCAGTCTATGATATCCTTAGCATCCTTCTGTAGAAAACTTCTAGATGACGTCCGTTCTATGTTAATCAATCTAGCTAAAAAATGAACCCTTGTTTCAATTTCAGTTACGTGTTTATTATAAGCTAATATTTGTTTTGCTTGTGCTGATTAAACGAAATGCGCTCTTAAAACGTCATTTTGCAAATAAGATATACTTCAGTAACAGTCCTGAAACAACTTTTGTCAAATTTAAACTGTCATTTTCACATTTAGAATAATAGGTTACTAAATTTTTACCGACTTTTAGCTGTTATTATTTAAAGTATCTGTAAATTACGAAGACAGACAGTCTGAAGTTAAGCGGATTAAAATAATGTAAGGTTCCTAACTACAGTCAATTTTATATCCATAGAATTTATCTATATTTTTGTCATCTAGATACAGGTTAAAAAAAAAAAATAAAATTAACTGTTGTTATTATATAATGACGTTTTAAGAGCGCTTTTCGTTTAGATTAATCAGCACAAGCAAAACAAATATTAGCTTATAATAAACAAATAACAAATTGTAACAAGGGTTTCTTTTTAGGCTAGATTTGATTATCATAGAACGGACCTCATCCCATCAAAAGCAATTTACATGGGCGATTTTGTTTTAAATAAAAGAGTATTGAAGTGTTATGTAATATAGGTCCTTCCATATAGCAGCAAATGAAAAAGAGACTTGAAGTGACATAAATGTGGTTCTACAAAAGAATGCTAATCGTATCAGGGACTGAACAAGTGAAACGACGAAGTGTTTTCGAAAACGGAAATGAAAAGGACTATTATACTTAGCATTAAAGAGATACAGTGTAACCCGGATATAAGAGAAACTCGGATATAAGAGAAATTTTCTCTGGTCCCAAATTAGAGCCCGTATTAATGTATATATAAGAGAAACCCGGATATAAGAGACTTCCTCTCCGGTCCCGACAACTCGCTTATATCCGGGTTACACTGTATTTGAAATTTCTAGGACGCATAAAAAATTTCACACTCATTGAACATATTAAAGGAACAGAAGGAAGCATCGCCTATTCTACCTAGCGTGTAAATGGTTAGCAGGACAGGAATTAGGAATGGTAGCAAAATTTTACTAAGTGCTACAACCCCCCCCCCAAAAAAAAAAAAACAATCCCCAAAACACAAAATTATGGAAGGTCAATATCGCCCACACTCTGAAGGAACAAGACATATGGAGAACATTAATTTATAATAAATATATTCTGTATTGATGTATTGATAGGTAATGGACGAATTGTTTTAATGATTCAATTTTTATTACCAAAACGTGAAATGAAAGTAGTCTTGAACGGCCACTATTCTGGATCATTTTTGCATTAATGGAGGTTTTCCCGAGGGTTTTATGCTTAGGCATACGTTATTTTTGATTGTCATAAATGAACCTCCTGATGTAGTCAGTTCTCACCTTGAATTGGCAGCTGATCTAAAAAAATTACCTACAATCTGTTAACTGGGGCAAGGGATGACTTGTTAATTTTAATCTTTTAATCGTCTGGAATAAGTTTTGTTTGTTTTTTACCTACAGTCAGCATGATTGATGCTAACATCCAGGGAGCGACTCATTGCACCTTCTCGGACCAACATTTTCTTCTGACATGAATTGGAAAGATTATATTGAATCAATTGTTGGGTATGCAGCTGGGGAAGTTAGCTCACTGTGCTGTGCTAGACAATATTCACGCAAGAATATATCTTATTCATAAGTCTGCATTTGTCCATGCTTTAAATATTGCTGCAAAGTTTTGTCTGGTGCTCTTGCTATATAGAGTGTAACCCGGATATAAGAGAGTTGTCGGGACGGGAGAAGAAGTCTCTTATATCCGGGTTTGGTCTATTTTGTTTAGGTAAGTATGGCTCTAATTTGGGACCAGAGAAATCTCTTATATCCGGGTTTCTCTTCTATCCGGGTTACACTGTAATTAGAGATTAAAGACAAAATCCAATGAAGAAACTGCAATGTTATTGGTCCTGATCTGGCGTGTCGCCTTCAATCATTTTACCAACCGCCGTAACCTAGCTTCTTTGTGACTTTTCTATAAATACTTTCCTGGTAATTTTTCTGTGGATCTTTCCTCTAAGACACCTAGACATTATGAATTTAAATACAGTACGAGATTGGCTGCTAACAGATTTTTCTCGCACTTCTCGTTTGTGTAACCCTATTCCGGATTCTTGCTTCCTTTTGATCTTCAAAAATACAAATTCAATGTGAGTCGTTATCTTCTGACTTCTTAATATTTGTCTTTTTTTATTGTTCTCTCTCCTAAACATTATTTTTTTTTAATCATATTATTTAACACTCAGTAACCCCTTACATTTTAGTAGTTTTATTGCCTTACTTGGGGGAGAAATTATTAAAAAAAAGGTAAAGTAAAGTAACTGTTTCACCGGTCTGAGATTTAAAAAAAACGATGCTGATGTAATTTTTGCAATTGTTTGTATTTATTCAGCTAAGTATTGCTAAAGATACTGGGGAAAATGATCGTTTCATTGGTATCTGAATTCGCTTTGATGCCAAGGCGGTTTTATTGGATAAATTTAATTTTTCGTATTTCAAGACAATTTTGTGTAATTTGGGTAAATATATCCGTTAAAATGACATGACAGTATTATTTATTTTTGCGTTATTTAGGCGGCAATTTACCCATCGGTTCCTTTGTGTGTGTAAAATATATATTTATTTATTCGAAAATTATAACAAATATGTTATAAAATCACTACAAGAATAGCCATTTTGTTTCAACAGTTCTGGTGTCTTATCAAGTGATGATGATTTTCGAATAAATAATTATATTTGCCCTACTCTGTATTGAGCACTCTTAAGAATAGTATTTTTTGGTTATTGGAATTTATTCCGTATACACCAATCCTAGACTTGGGGGTGTGTATATATATATATATATATATATATATATAATGCGATAGATAAATTATCGTCTTGCTTAAGATGAAATTATTAAAAAGATGTTAATTGTATGATAAGAGGATTATTCCGTTCTGAATTCAAGACGAGAAAGAGCAAAAATAGGAGAAAGGAGACTGAAAATTATCCATTTTATTGGTTAAGTAGAAATCCCAGCATGCTTCTATAGAATTTGTAAATTTAGAGAGAGAATGTACTTAGCAATCATTCCGATAGATAGAATCCAACACACACTTACCTATATATGTGTAAATTTATATTGAGCACTGTTTTGTAAAAATAATATCAATAAGAACACCGGATTATATATCTTATTGTTCTTTGTTATAAGATATATATATTATACACGACACTGCCGCCTGAATAAATGTAAAAAATATCTTTATAGGAAAGAAAAAGTTTGAAAATATTTGAAATCTTACCAGCTGTTGTTGTTGTCAATGAGCCACCCCCATAGCCACCATGGCTTGCGCCACTACCGTAGGAATTGCTGTATACTGTTCCTGCTCCTTGTCCTTTTCCAGGACCAGGACCTCGCCCGTCAGTACTAAGATGCGAATCTCCTTCAAGCCATAAAATACCCGTTTGCAAGATGATATGTCTTGCTTGGATTCGGGCTTTGTAGAACATAATCAACTCAGATGTAAGGAATACCAAAGTGTCGACATGTTCGACTCGAGCTCCTGATTGAAGATGAAGTTTGCTTAAGCCAATTATTCCTGAAAAATAAGAGATAAAATTATATAACACTGACGTTTATTAATCAGTTTTTCAAAACGGATGACAATATTCTATTGGTGAAGCCAAAGAAAGAAAAAATAGTGTAAAAGCTTAAATGAGGGTGAAATTTGAGCAAAAAGGAAAACTGTAAAGTTATTAAAATGCGCTTTTGTTATAGATAGCGTTTTTTCTGTCTGGAGTCGAAATAAATTAAGCTTGGTAAATATCTAATTTCTTAAGACATGAAATAAGAGACGATGCAGTTATTCGTGATATAGTCTCCATTTTAACTTTACAGAAAAATACTAATCCTGAAATATAGGAGTGGAAAAGGTAAACAAAAGATGATTTTATTTCACTATTTACATTATTCGCACTATTGCCCTCATCTTTGTTGCCATATTTATCACAACGTTTCGGCTGTTTTACGCCCCGGTCTTCTTTTAAATAACGCCTCAAAGGACGCATGGCACAGTGGATAAAGGCGTTAGTTAGATCCAGTGACAGAACCAAAAGAGTGTGAGTTCAATACCTGGTTAAGGCGGTGGAAAATTTGGAGTGGAATTAACAGGAGATAACTGACCTCCATTAAACATGGCACTTGGAACTAGAACAATCTACCCCAGTGAGCGAAATAAAGGGTTCACTTCGACATTCCAATCACCTGAAGAAGGCCGGAGCGTACAAAGGCATAAACGTTGTGATAAATATGGTAACAAAGATGAGGAAAATAGTCCGAATAATGTAAATAGTGTACATAATACCTCATCCCAGAAATATAGACAGATTTTATTTCATTATTGCCATTTATATAAGCCATACTTTCACAGGTAGGAATTTAAGGATGAGATCTGTCAAAATCTATCACTAATGATTACATATACACTGAAACTGCAAATTCTACCGGTGTTACATGTTGATAGTAGTGAATGATCTGAGCTCGGCTTTTTCTATTGGCTGGCAATCGCCAATCGTTTTGGTTCGGCAATGAAAGTCTCCAACACAGAATTTTAACTTAATCATGTCTACATCTAAATTATCTAACAATTCAGTGGGGTTCGACCGTCACCCTTCACTGGGGAGCCGTATCGCACACGAAAGTTAACACGTCTACAGCGCTTGATGAGTAAGAAACAAATCGTTGAAACCTTTTCTCCTATCTATCTATCTATCTATCTATCTATCCAATGCTAGCTCAGTCAATCAAAATCGACTTCTCTATTATGACTCATATCTGACACCAAATGTCAACATCTGGAGCCGAAATACACTTCCCTTAAAATAATTGTCAGCTACACTAACTGCATCAGCCAGAAAGAGCATTTCTTTAGTGGTGACAGTATTTAAACTTAGTGAATGCAGGCAATGTTTCTTCACCCCCACACATTTTCTTTTCTCTGCCTACTGAATTAAATAGTATTTCACCAAACCGCGACTGGGTCAGTTTCTAGATACCTTCACTATTTTGAGCTGTAAGTAAAATTAGATAACTGAACAAAAAAAAAAAATTTCATTTTTAAACATTAATTTTTTTAACATGGAATTTGTTTAAGCATTTAACAGTTTTAGTGCCTTATAAATCAGCCAGAAATATATTTATAGATTAAAATTGAGTGCTAAATTTTTTGAAAAAAAAATAAGGCTATTATATAAGTTTGAGTAGACGGTTTGTTTCTATGTTAAAACGATCTATTTAGCTCATAAATGCTCACAGTAAAATCTATTTATTATAGAAATTTAAAATAGAAATGCAATATTAATCATAGGTTTCTAAAAATATAACCCAGGTTAATTACAGTCTTCTAAAAATTATCTAGTCTAAATTATAGGCTTCTAAAAATTATCTAGTCTAAATTATAGGCTTCTAAAAATAATTTGGTATTATTTATAAATAGATAATTTAAAAATTCCGTTAATATTCAGAGGTTTCTATTCATTTATACCCAGTGTCTCCAAATTTGTACAGTAGGTATTACTGGGTTAACCTATAGAATGAGAGGAACTTAAAAGAAATAGAAAACCTGTCAGGATTTATAATCGTCGGACATAATTTTAACAACGTAAGATATTCGGATGACACCGTGTTAATGGTAGAAAGATAGTAAGAAAGCTGCAGAAACTCAAGACGCGACAGAAGAAAAACAAAAAGTTTTAAGTGTAATAGAACAAAAAGCATAATTATCAGTAAAAGAGAAAACCAAAGATATGTTACGTATTGAGAGACGTCGGAATCAAGTAGATACAGAAATTCAACTATAGTATAGAAACATGATCAAAGATGTCGCAAAAGTCTGAAGAAACGGAGAATTATCGAAAATGCCTTCAAGAAACTGAGCGACGTATAAAGAGATAAAACAATCTTTAGAAACAAAGAAAAACGTTTTGAATCTTCATGTCAGTGTATACTGGACAAACTCTTTAAAAATGAAGAGACGTGAAACAATAAATATGTGATTCTACCTAAAAATGTTGAGAATATGCATATGAACAAACGAGTAAACTTTTGGGACGCAACGTGGAAATAGGGCTAAGAGAATGTAACACTCACAGCCCAAATTGACAGCAAGAAATGCAAAAGTTGGTCCACACCGGGTTTGGTAAGACAAACGGCCGATATTTTTGTCTGCCGAAATAGGCTATTCCTCATATGAGGTGATTTGGGATTTTTTTGTTTATTAATTATTTGCTCTGTAATCAAATATATTGAGCTCTTTTTGTGGATTAATTTCTTATTTTTATATTACTACAATATATATATATATATATATATGATCCACTTGCATTATATAACGAATTTTTTACCGTTACTATATATAAGATGTAGTGATTAATAACTTTTACCGTAACGACATAAATAATAAAAAAATAAAGTAATGAAAATGGAATAAAAATAAATTAAATTAAAAAAAAAAAATTAAAGTACAATGCAAAATATTAGATTTTAAAATGAAACCTGAAAATAACTGTTTTTGGACCGAAATATAACCATATTTATAAAAATGTAGGAGCATAACGTGGATTTTGGTCTAGCATATATATATATATATATATATATATATATATTAGTAAATACAGTAGAAAGCTAAATGACAACTAAAAGTTTTACGGAAATAATCGATTTCAGATTTTATTTCTAATTCCTGTCTTTCTGAAATTACTATGCTAAGAGGATATACTTCAGTAACAGTCCTGAAACAATTTTTGTCAAATTTAAACTGTCATTTTCACATTTAGAATAACAGGTAACTAAATTTTTACCGACTTTTAGCTGTTATTATTTAAAGTATCTGTAAATTACAAAGATGGACAGTCTGAAGTTAAGCGGATTAAAATAATGTAAGGATCCTAATAAATAATATTTTTCAGGAAAAATATAGGCTTACAACCATATTACATTGAAACACCGGTTTTCGAACGACTATTGAAGATAAGCAACATAAAGCCTGATCAGTATCTCGATGGGTGACCACTTGGGAATAACAGGTGATATATAACGGCTCGGTATTGGAATTCAGAGAGCAGAGTTTCAATTCTTGTCTGAATAGCTGCATTCGTTAACGCGCAAATTAATTTGGGAAAGGTATGAATCTCTACCTTGTTCCACCCCCAGCTATGGCTTAATTAGGAGGATTTGTATCAATAAAATCATTATTATCTTAACCTGCAAAATATTGATAAGATTGATTAAAAAAAAAAAAAAAAAAAAAAAAAAATCAAAACCCATGACACAAGCTTCGGCCAATATAATGTAACCGTTCTCTTCAGACACCTTTCTTCAATGAAGAAAAGGTAAATAACAGAGTAACACTGCCTATTGGTTAACTCGCCCTGGGTAAGACGTTAAACTACATCGGCGTCCTGGGTAAGACGTTAAAGTACGTCTAGCAGCAAAGTCTCTGATCAGGAGGTTTTGAGGAGCGTGGAACCACCTCTTAATTGCTGGTGTTCCCAGGTCCACCCTGACCCGGGGTGGTAGCACTTGTTAGGGTCCCAGCTATGGGCAAATAGTTAACTATTACCAGCAATACTTTAAAAAAAAAAATATTACAAGCAATACAATTTTGAAGGAAATATTACCGGTAACAGATTTTTGACAAAACCAAATATTACCAGCAATAAAAAATTTTGTCGGCATTAAATAACCCATTGAGGTAGATATGCAATTAAAAAAAAAAAAAAAATAAATAAAACAAAGAATACATATTCTATTAACACGAATCTATCCTAAAAATGTTGTCGGCATTAAATAACCCATTGAGGTTGATATGCAGTTAAAAAAATAAACCAAACGAATCTAAACCTATTGTTATAACAAGCGTCGGTGTTAGCAGTTAAGTAGTCTTAGTAATGAAATGCCAAACAGTAGACAGATCAATCTGTTCTTACGGCTTGACCGGTGAAAGTTTGTTACCCAAATTTTGAACAATCAAAACATTATGTTCCAAAATTTCCGGACCAATTCGAGAATGAAATAAATTCGAAGAATGCATGAACCGAAGAATCGTTAAAAACTCGCGAGTGGATATAAATGTTTTAATTTTTGTTCTAAATCTTTTTTCGTTCAGTTAGTTTTTATAGAAACTAGAACATCAAATATATATGTGCATAAAACATCAAAAAATAATATTGATTAGAAATAAAAAAAAAAAAAAAAAAAATAAAAAAAACTTTTCAAAATAGTCATTGTTTTTCTAACCCTTTTTAGGACATGGCAGTAAAAAAAAAAAAAAAAAAAAAAAAAATGGTAACATCTTATTTTTATTAACTGAACGAAAACAGATTTAGAACAAAAATTAAAACATTTATATCCACTCGCGACTTTTTAACAATTCTTCGGGTCATGCATTCGGCATATTCGAGCACAACTTTCCAGAGATTTCTGTTAATAGCTGCGTATTATAAAGATAGGGAATTAGTTTCCTGTTGTCTTCTTCCAGATCTGGCACTGAGAGTATTCCTTATCTTAAACTGCTATTTAACCGATAGGTGGGTAGGGACTGAGGAGACAGATTCATACATTTTCCACTGGCATTTGTGTGAAAGTGAATGCAACAGCCTGACCTAGGATTCGAACTCGACCTGACGATTACAAATTCGTTAAAACATCGCGCGCATCCTTTTATTTCAATACTACATGTTTAAAAAAAAAAAAAAAAAAAAAAAAAAAAAAAAAAAAAGAAAAAAGAGTTTCGTTAAAATATTTTGTTTGTCGGTTATTTTCGTATCGAATAACTTACTAACCTTCTCTACACTAATTGAAACATGGCCTAGTCCATCCGGTATGAGTAGAACGTCTGCTCTTGATCAGAAGCAAAAAGTGGACCGCAAAGGTGTAGTGGGCTTTACAGTCGTATATTTGTCTCACTGAACTACTGTATTCTCAATCCATGTTCCCATGTGATTAAACCTTCTTCACTGATCTTTTCCTTTCCAGTGTTTTACTTATCGTCTTACTAATCAGCAACTATGACCGATATACGTACTATATAACATTTATATTAAATCGTGTATCTCTTTGTTGCAGCCACCAATTGCAAACGAATCCCACCCTTTACGTAATCCATTACCTGCCATGAATCCTATTTGGGGATCTGTTAAAATTAAACTCACTACGTGTTATTGTATTTACATTGAATTGCTTACATACATTGCATTTGCAGAGGTATATTTTAGTCGTTAAAGTTTTTATTATTAGCCGTAAGAATACACTGTCGTAATTTTACATTTCACGAGTAGAAAAATAATGACTATTTTGAAAATAATTTTTTTTATTATTTCTAATCAATATTATCTTTTGATGTTTTATACACATATATATTTGGTGTTCTAGTTTCTATAAAAATGAAAATGGTAACTACTGAAATTAAACAAAAGGAATAAACAAACTCCTAAGACACCTGTCTGGGCCCAAAATGCGCATTAAAAACATTTGGCAGTTAATGGGTTAAGTCCGAATCTATTATTAACTGTATTATTTATCTTTAGCTACAAGAATATCCAAGTAATTTGGTAATTAAGGTTAGTAATATTCTAGGTATATTCTATACATGTCACTTTTGATCAGGCAGATCATTTAGAATTTTCTAGTTTTAAGTTCCAAACCAGAACCTTCTCCACCTTGCACAGGTATAATCTATTCCTAGTAAACATCACACCTCACAAAACTCCGCCATTTCACTAATTCCTGCTTTATTGTAGTTAAGTGGACATTGCGAAGTGCTATAATGGTTAGCAAGCTCGTCTCGCTAAATGAATTACGACCGAGTAAGGAGATCGATCTGCACTAGGTGTGCCATATTTACGGCCTTGTGCTACGTCTAAGCTACGCTTAGTAAATCACTATTGTAGTTAGAGTAACATATTTGTTGAACATCCTAAGAATTACAGTAATTAGAAGCCGCCATTGTCATAGACAGTCGCTAAGTTTTCGCGATGGTTAATTTTAGTCATTTCTAGTAATTCAGAAAAACTAAACCGTATAAGAGTATCGATATCCGGAGATTTAACCAGAGAAATTTTTTTTTTAATCTGAGCCATCGTCACGGAAGAATAAAGAAATTAAATCTGGTTGCTGTAAAAGAGATCAAACGAAAAAGGTAAAAAGAGTAAGAAGTCTTAAGAATTTTTTCTTGAACGGAAAGTTAGGCAACTACAGTCGACATCAAAGGAGAGAAACAGAAGCAGACATCGCAAAAACAAAAACTGTTGAACTGACTGAAGTTTTATTTGATTATATCTGCTTTGCCATGCTTAATTAAATGTTAAGTTAAATATAAATCAGACAGTGTGAAATTCGACAAAAAAAAAAAAAAAAAAAAAAAAAAAAATCCTGATATTGCTTACGGCTATATTTTGACTTATGCGACACAACCTACAAAAGAAACATTGACTCGAAAAATATTTGATTAATAAGTTTAGAAAATATTACAAATGTCGTCGACTGATTTAGACAGCATTTAAGAAATATTGCATTCTGCAGAAAACGTGAGAGAGTCAAGTAGTTCAATTACCAAGTTCCGTTCATCTTGCTTGCGTTTTTATCTGATTACAAAGAAAGTCACAAGATTTAAAAAATTGAATTTCTCAGGAATCTATCATTAAAATAAGCCATTTCATCTCAGAAAAAAAAAAATAATAGAGAGAAGGAAAGTGAAAACACGTTTACATATTTACGTAATTTACATTCGAACTATTGTCCTCATCTTTGTTGTTATCGTAACGTTTCGGTCGGTGGGGTCCAGCCTTCCTCGGGTGTATATTGATTTAGGTAAGCTACAAGGAATTTCGAACCATCTATTTAATCTACGGTGGGTAGACGGTTTAGTTCTTATTTATAGTACTGCTCAGTTATTAGGTTGGGGCAAAAATAGTGACGTAATAATGTCGTTTTTTGACGTTAAAAAATACGTCAAAAAACGACATTATTACGTCATTATTTTTGCACCAACCTAATATTTCGGCCGATTCCACCGAGTCTAAATACAAACTCCTCAACCCAAGGACTGAACTCACAACCACGAAGGCCTTACGGAACAATGGCCTAGCGGATTAAAGACTTAGTTCGGGAATTTGATGACATAGTGGTTGTGAGTTCAATTCCTGTGTCGGGGAGTGTGTACTTACACTTAGTACAAACTGGTGAGCTATAAATGAGCAATACGAAAAATAAGTAGTCGATATTCCCAGACATGAGCAGTAAAACGAATATAGCCCACTCCCTTAGATTAAATAAAGGGTTCAGTTCAGAAACCCCTGCAGGTTACCCAAATCCATATATGCTTGAGGAAAACCGGAGGGTACAACTGCCGAAGCACAACAGAGATGAGGATAATAGACCGAATATAAAAAGTATAGATAATAACTAGTCATCCCAGAAATTCAAACTTTTATATATTCTTTACTAACCATAGCCGATTACGGAACAAGGTTTAATCTAAAACAGCATAGTATTAGTTGAAATAGACGCCCCATTTTATTTATTAAACAGTGTGTATTACGTTTGTGCCTTCTGGAAATCTAGATAAAGAGAACGTTTCCTCCGGCTGGTATCGAACCAGCGTCCTTTGTATTAGGTTGGTGCAAAAATAATGTCGGTTTTTGACGTATTTTTTACCGTCAAAAACCGTCATTATTTTTGCACCAACCTAAGATGAATTACCGCGTGATGCGGCATTTTTTTTTTTTTTACTGTTTAACTTATTTAAGGAAAGCATATCCCCTTTACCGAGTTTATTTTCTCGTGAGCCCATATGTGCTCGGATTTGTATTCGAAAAGTTAAAACTATTTCTAAAGAATTAATGGATTTATTATTAACAGACATTTTTTTTATTTTTACTATCTCAAACTTTATTATAGTATATTATAAAATGTCGGATTAAAAATAAATCAATTAATAGGGTAAAAAAAAAAAAAAAAAATGCATAAATATCTACACTTTCAGATGTATGCAACATCATTCCCCTGTAGGTCTTAGCGAGGACTATCCTTATTGACTGACGTTACAAAATCACAAACAAAAGATTATACCAAATAACAGAACTCATATCACTTGAGGATTTTAAACAGTATTAACAACTAAAAAGGATAGCATATGTAACTCAAAGTAAAAATGATGACAATCAAGATACGATCATTCCACATTAATTAAGATTTAAAAGGAATCCCTCATTAATACTAAAAAGAAAAATAACAGCTACTGGACTCGAGAAACGTATTTTCTTGAAAAATTGTTTTAATAAAAAGATTATAAATTTCAACTGAAAGTAGCACTGGTTGGTCGGATAATGAATGCTGAATATTTCTTACTAGCTTAAAAGCCACCCTATTGGGCGGGAATTAACTTAGATCCTGCGAAGGGCTCTTGATTGAGTCTTCAGCTTGTTCAGGAGTTTGAGAGTCCCTAAATCTTTGCATATTCTCAGGATTGTAAGATCCTCTTGTTGCTGTTTGATGTGGGTTTTCATTTGCATGGGTTTTCTTTTCCTCACTGCAACCTTGGCTCTTTTGATTGTAATCTTGTACTCTGTTGGCGAAGATTTCTTTTTGCGAGGTATACTGCTGTCGTGTGTGATAGACGACAAACTATAAAAGAACTCAAAATTGATTGCTGCATTTAAGTATTGCATTAATATTTAAGCTTACCTTTTAAAAGTTCAACGATATTTCTTCTGTCGCCGCCGCTTAATTTTAAAACAATTTGATGTACGTAGGTCCCTACTTTCCGCACGAACAATTATTTTTATTTCATCGGCGACTATCGTTGAATTTCGCAGTTAATTTCAATTATTCCTAAATTTTTTCCAAGTTATAAAAATTGTCATCGTACAAAAGATTCGTCGCACAAAATCAAGTAAAAAAAAAAAAAAAAAAAAAAAATCGCCGAAAAAAAATCGCTAATGGAAACATGCGAAACCAAAATTTAAGGATTGCGGGTCCGGATCCAGTCCCGAATTATTTTTTAATTTGCTCACGAAGTCGGCCCGATTCCAAAATGGTATGATATATTGGGTTACGGCCTCTGGGAGTAAAGTTAAAAAAAGTGTGACACACTGACATTCGCATTTATTTATATACATAACAAAACGTTTAATATTACCATTAGAGACGAGAATATATACCACGCTTTTGTCCTATGCTAATGGCAAGAGAGTAAAGAAAAGCGTAACTCAAGTAGGACTGGCTACTCGGTTAATGAACGCCAAATGTTTCCTTATAAGAAAACTGATATTGCGATTATCATTAGAGATTAGAAGAATAGATACTATCAAATACTGATGACATGGGGCTGAAGAAAATCCTAATTCGAGTAGCACTATCTGCTCACTTGATGAATGCTAAATGTTTCCTTACGAGGAAACGGCTAATATTACTATTGCTTTTATTTACAGCTACAAATAGGGCCAGTGTTTTTTTTTCCTTTTGCCACAGCGTATTATTTGAATTAGATGTAGAGCATGGATTTAATTAAATAAGAGGTTGTGGCGGCTATCTCTAAATAGAAGCGGGCATTAATGCACATTTTAATGCTCATCTGTGGGTATAGGATATAAAAATATAAAATAGAATATTCGGGATTTATTTTTATCACAAGAGCTGTTGTCCATTCATTTTACGTGCATATGAGTCAATATATCAACTGTCAGTAAATCCATGTTGTCCTGATATTTCCTTTCGAAAAGAAAAAAAAAAATCTAAAATCTAATGGTTTTTCTCTCGACGGGGGAAGCGATTTTGGGAAATTGCTTTACCGCCTATAGTTTGATCCTTAACTGTTCATGATAATACCTAGCAAGTTAAATTTATCGTTCTTCTTTTGTGAAGGGAAACTTTTCCCTAAAATACATTACAGATAAGAAAAAGCATAAATCTTATAAGTAAACAACACCTAACTTCACATATTCATATATATAAAAATGCATGTTATATATATATATATATATAAAAATGCATGTTAATGTATTATGTATATAAATTTATAAAATGCATGTTAATATATATATATATACACACACACACACGTGTGTGTGTGTGTGCGCGCGCGCGTGATTGTGTGTGCGCGCGCGCGTGTGTTAAAAACTACTATCCATGCAACCGCATGTATCACATGATTTTTAGGCACTTTTCAAAGATACCGAATGCTGGGATGCCCCCCCCCCCAAGCCGATACCATCAAATCACCTGTTTCCAGATGAACTGATCACGGTGAGATTCGAACCCAGGTCTCATGGTAGGACAGTGCACGTTCTCAACACGCGCCCTGTGAAGGAATCAGGTAGATGGAACCATTTGGGAGACACCGATGTTTCTGCTACTCCGAAGTCGCAAGTCATCGTGACCGAGGGTTTGATCGTACTAGCCAAGTTCAGACCAATGAGCTATTTCCCAGAAACTGTAACTAAGATCCGTCGCTCAGCATGATTGCGATATAAACTACAGGTAGACTCTGTAGGTGTTAAACACAAATGTGGCTGAGTAGACGTCTGCAACAGGGATTGATCTAATAGAAAGGTATACTCGCAGCCAAACACTCACACACACACATATATATATATATATATATATATATATATATGTATGTATGTGTGTGTATATAGCTCAAATATTTAAGGATGCAAAAAGGAGAAAATCTATATTGGAAAATCGTAGAAATTTTGACGGCTCTTACTCGTTTAGATTATCTCTACGTCAAGAAGTCAATAAACATTTTTAATTTTCTATTTCGAAACCTGCCGACTCCCTTTCATTCACATTTTTCCCCGTATTGTAAGATTTACACCGAAAACATTTTTACTTAAAGAAATTTGGATCAACGTATAGCGATTTACTAAGCGTAGCTTAGATGTACACCAGGTTGAAAGTATGGAGCACCCAGTGCGAATCAAACTCACGACTCTGTGGTAATTGGTTGAGCAAGACAAACTTGCACCGCTTAATCTGTAAGAAAAATGGCATATCATATGATAGTTGTGGAGAGCCATGATTGCTATGGTCTGAAAGGACATCATTACAATTCTTTGTTTAGTATTTATTAGTAAAATTACTGCTCAACTCATAAGAAAAACAGCTGAAGGGATATGGTATCAAATAAATAAAAAAAAACTAAAAAAAAAACCTTAAAACCAGAATGCTGTAAACATCATATCCTTCGGATGTAATTTCGAATACGTGATCAAAGATGAATTAAAAAGAAATGCATACAATATCAGTTGATTTAATAAAAAAAAATATTGAATGAAATGTAATATAAATCCGAGCGGAGATCAGTGGACAAAAATAAAAGTGAGCACTTTCTTTTAATAAAACTTAGAAAGATAAAAGTTTTTTTAAAAAATCAAAAATGTCTCACCTGGTTTGAATTTTATGTGTTTCCCGCCAATAATTCTTCCATTTGTCACAGACTTTTCCAGAATGATCTTTCTCTGTTGAGCCACGGTCAAATTATAGACTCCCACCAAGTGACCAGCGTAGTGTAATACGGGATCTTCTGTGCCAATTAATCGAAGATCACTAGAGGCCCACACAGTTCCGCCTTGGTCAAGTTTGAAATTCACAGGTGGGGAAGACCGGATGCTTTTAAACTCGTCGTATTCAACGTAAAAGTTTTGGCTGTTTTGAGTGTGAAGAAAGCCTGTGCCATCGCCAAAAATGAAACCAAGGTTTACACTCTGTATTTGGTCATTTCCAGCATTGATTTCAAACTGGGCCTGCAGTAGAACAACAATTAATTATTTGAGGGCACTGATTAGGATCCAGACTGTTTCTTGAACCCTCTCTAATTACAGTGGGATATTTAAACAATCTAAATAAAGGTTTTCCCTAATATTTAGCAAATAGCAAGACATATTTTCGGAATGAGTCAAATAGTTTATACTATTTATATTCGGACTATTGTCCTCATCTTTATCGTTTTTATCTCAACGTTTGTGCTGTTGTGCCATACGGACTTCCTCAGATGTATATCGATGCGGGTAACCTACAAGGAATTCTGAAATGAATCCTTTATTTAATCTACGGGGGTAGACTGTTCTAATTCCACCCTCCATCTAGGGATAGCTCTTCTGGTTCAGATTTTTTAGTACTGCTCAGTTATTGCTCACCCTGGTTCCACGTACAGACAGCAAGGTCTAGAGATTGTCCACATCTTTGTTTTTATTCTAAAATTCCGACCACTGTGCCCTCTGGCCTTCATCAAGTGTCATCTGAAGAAGTTCGGAACGTACAACAGCCGAAACGTTGCGAATATGACAATGAAAATGAGGATAACAGTCAGAATAATGTAAATAAAAAAAACTTTATAACAACTGTGGTATAAATTAATGCGAAAATACAATTATCTAATTCCTCCTTTGGAATCGGAAAAAAAAAAACAGCTGAAGAGAAGTCAGAAGTATCACCATTCGTTTTAAAAGATTCTAATAAAAATTAAATGAAACCTATTTTTGCGCATTTAGTTTTTTGGAACTTACAAATCGATTTTTAATATTAGCATTTTAATTCAGTATTTCAAACGAAAACAACGTATCTTCGTAGATTAAATAAAAATTTAAGTTGGAAATTTCCCGAAGGTTACCCGGAACGAAAAACACCCGAAGAAGGCTGTAGAATACAACGGCTGAAACGTTGTGATAATAACACACATGAGGATAGTAATTCAATATTGAATAATATAAATAATGGTGATTCCCCAGACTAGAAACTAAGAGAAATTCATTTTTTTTTTTTATTTTCATTTTTTGAGAAAATATTAGGTTGGTGCAAAAATAATGTCGGTATAAAAAAATACGTCAAAAACAGACATTATTTTTGCACCAACCTAATATCACTCGTGGCACAAAAACAGCTTTCTGGTATGTAGAGTTGAAATTGAAACATTTAGATAAAACTGGGGGAAAATATCGACTTTCGATTTAAATATACAACTGTTAAATAACGGGAAAATATTACAGTGGTTTCTGAAATTTTTCTTCGGAGTTAAAAAAATATTTAACCGAAATCTTGAACGAGTAAGTTTCCGGAATGTTATCAACGAGGAACAATAGAAGAACGTTGTAGAAGATATATTTAAATAAATTGATTTCTCCATCTATTGTTTGTGTCGGGGAAGGTATTTCGTTGTGAAAGTAAAGATGAACAGAGGATTCAAATCTATTCTATATGAAATGAGAACAAAAAAATTCAGAAAGGGATCAAGATCAACTCATTTCTGCTTATTAGAGGCAGCAGAGGACGAAAATTGTAACGCTGAAATCCGAAGCTAAGAAAGCATTCCAAAAGGTAAGCAGAGTACTCAGAAATAGAAATGAGGAAAAGAGTACGAAACTGCTACGTGATATCTGCCCTCCTTGTATGGCAGTGAGTACTGGACGATCTCCTCGAAGATGAAGAGGAGATATAAAGCAAGAGATATGTTGTTCAACAGGAGGAGGATACCATAGACAGGATAGTTATTTTCCAAGTGTAGCTTAGATGTGGCACAAGGCCGAAAGTAGGGGGCATCCAATGAGAATCGAACTCGCTACTCAGTGGTAATTGTTCTAGCGAGACAAGCTTGCTAACCATTACACTGTCTCGAGGTGTCCAAGTTTTATAAAGGATTTTCTAAGCCCGGCTTAGATGTGGCACAAGGCCGAAAGTATGGGGTCGAACTCGCTACTCAGTCGTAAGTGACCTAGCAAGACAAGCTTTCTAACCATTACACCACGTCGAGGTGCCATAGACAGGATATGTGAGTAACGACGAAGTTTTGGATAAAATAGAAACGAAAAGAAAGTTAACTTAACATCAAGAAGAGGCAGATGAGATTTCAGGGGCACATAATGAGGAAAGAGGGCTTGGAAAATCTTAAACTCGCGGGACAGATTGAGGGAAAGAGGGACAGAGGAAAACAGCGCATAACATGATGAGCTTAACTAAACGGATGGCAGGGTAGAGCTTAGGTGTAACAACAGAAAGACAAAGTTTATTAACAGCTACAAAAGACAGACAGGTGTGGAGAGCCATGATCACCTACGTCCTGAGGAGCGCGACATAAGGAAGAAGGACGGCTCTAAAACGTGTATTTTTTGTGTAAATCATTTAGATTACAGAGAGCAATACGCACAGAAAATGAATTGAGTAGATATATAAAAATGAAAAGGTGCCTAAGTATTCAACTTGTTCCATCAAGGCTGTCTTGAAGGAATCGAAGATCCTACCAGGACTTATTATCGCTTGGTATAATCTTAACCCAGGTAAGACAGCCATGGGGAAGGACACAGAGAGAAAACTGCAGGAACACCTAGACAAACCTGTAAAGGAAAGCAAGAAGAAAGGACTAAATATCAGTCATAAAATGACAATGTATGGTTGTCAGCAATAAAAAAAAATCTGATGCGACCTACGAATTGCAAATGTCAAGATGAGACTTGTTCATGTCTAATAAATATGCACGAAAAGTTTTAACAGACAATGGAAGTGTCTTGGCTCATACAACATTGCGATTTTGGACAAAATCTAAACGCATATTCATTGAAGGAATATTTATTTAAAATGTTATTCCACGTGAAATTGAAACTGTTAATGTGGTATATACACATATGTAGTTGGAAGTGTTCACGAAATCGCCACCTACAGATGCACCTATCTGCGGTTCGTCTAATCGGCAAAAGATTTGTTTAAAATATATGTTAAATCTGCTTAGCAAGATATAATTTCCAGATAATAAAATATCTGTAAAAAGACAGTTATAAAACCTTAATAATATTTTCAAAATATAAAAAATATCAATTTAAATGTTCTCAAATCTTTGTAATGAGATACTGCGACTAAAACGTATTTTTGTCTAATTCAATTTTACAGTTGGTTTGCTGTTTTCCAAATAAATTGCTGAGAAGAGAGGGGGGTTTCCTCTCTATCATCCAATAGTGTACAGAAGAACAATTCGAAGCTAACCATTAACTTCATATTAAGTCCAATTGTTGTAGAGTAGGACTCAGCGTACTTCCTGTTCTTCCCTACTACCGTCACAATGAACTACTCCTACTTATAAATATAGCAAGTTGCAA
Organism: Acanthosepion lycidas; assembly: GCA_963932145.1. NCBI lineage: Eukaryota > Metazoa > Mollusca > Cephalopoda > Sepiida > Sepiidae > Acanthosepion > Acanthosepion lycidas. The sequence goes on from OZ010590.1 coordinate 37,764,231, forward strand.
CATTGGCGGAGGATTTTAGCAGTATTTGAAGTACTCAAGATATTCCTGTTCTATAATATGATCATTTAATAAAATACTTCTTTGTTTCCTCCATCTCGGTTTCTGTTCCTTCGATACTCTAACTACGGCCTTTCTAATTCTCGGCTATTTTAAGTAAAGAAAACATGACAACACTATTTCTACTTTATAATTAAAAGAAAAATATTTTTATAGACAAATATTTGGAGAAATTTTTTCTTTCGATAAATCCTTTGAGCTCTGACTAGCGATTTAACGGTGGTAGAGAAAAGCCATTGCTTGAATGGTGGTAAATACTTGTAACTATTTTTATATCTAGCGTGAAAAATTACATACAACTTATTTGCAAATGTTGACTCAGAAGCTCAGGAAGGAGGGTTAAAATTGTTCAGGAACGTAGGGCAGAAAGGGTTAAAGTCTAAAAAAAAAAAAAAAAAAAAAAAAAAAAAAAAAAATCACTATTTTAGGGGTTGAATTGGAGCAACATTTGTTGACCACTGCCAGTACTAGGACAGGCAACGGGTGCTACACAATTAAAACTGCACCCTCAGCCTAGGAAGCAGAAGATTATATATATATATATATATATATATATCTCCTTGAGGCGGTGTAAAGGTTAGCAAGCTTGTTTCGCTAGAACAATTACAACTGAGTCGTTAATTCGATCTTCACTGGATGCCTCATATTTTCGGCCTTGTGCCACATCTAAGCTACGCTTGGAAAATTATATATATATATGTGTGTGTGTGTCATAGTTTTTACAGTCTCCTTCAAGTAGTCTACTATGGCTGCATCAACAAATTTTGCCAGCATTTCTTGCTTTTGTCTGCATTATATTGTTTGCACTATCTTAACATTTTGCAAACCTTTGGGTAGCACTACAAGGATCTATCTATTTATATAATATTAATAAAAACAGGCAGCTATTAAAATGAGTCTCCTGTGGATGCCCACCAAAAAGGAAAAGTACTCCATGCTATATAAAAAATAGCAGAGATTCACTAAATTGCAAATTAAATCTCCGGTGCATAGAGACCGACCATAACTCTCAGGCGATTGAGGGAAACCATGAAATTACACTAGTCATCGGTCACTGTTCGCAAAAAAATAATTCGTAATTTATCTATATAGATGTGTGTACTTATTGAGACAAAGTGGAAAAGCTATTCAACTACGTATTTAGCCTTTTTATAGTAGGCTTCTTCAGGCCGGAATGAGAGCAACTCGTGTGTGAGGAAATTGTATTGGAATACGAGAAAGAAGTCATAATAAAGATCCTTATCAAATATTTGGACCAGAAAGTCGTTAATGTCTGCTAGATTTGAAATTAGCCGACTGTAAGTAGATCCATTATTTTCATTGAGTTTGTATATAGCATTAGGCTAGTAATGATTTTTTGATAATCGGCCCTAAGTTGACCCTAGAGTATTGTCAGATCAATGCAATTTCTGCTTAGTAAATTCTTTTCTCTTAATCAGACTGACATTTTGAGGCCGAAATTGTAGTCAGATGTGTTACGGTGATAAAGATATTTATTAACTCCTCCCCCTATTCCATCACTTTCCTTACATGGGGTTGTGTCTCATTCTAGCCTGAATTCGCCTAATATAAAGTAGCGACGCGCATAGTTGAATAGCTTCTCCACTTTGTCTTATTAACTCCATTTTTGTTCGGATATTCTACACCCTACTAACACACAATATACAGATACACACACATTTTATATATCAGGCACACCATGAAGTTGACTGGATATATAATCCAACTCTTTCCGAATCCTTTGCACTTTCCTAAGATTGACACCCAAACACTGAAATCCATCATACCATGTATATAATTTGTTTTAATTTACCATAGTTATAGGGAAAGAGCATTCACTATCGGAGATACCTGCTTTATAGATATAGTTTGGACATAGACATCCATACTACATGGTGACTTTCACATTTCAATTCCATCTTCAGAACAATTGCCACTACTCCTTTTCGTGAGCTATATATAGATCGCAAGTGAATTAAAAGAAATTGCGGAAGAGAAAACCGTCCTTTCCTAGTTTTTGTTTAGAACTAATGTTGAGCGTTATTTATCGCTATAACTTATTTACATTGGTTAGGGGCATTTATTCTAGAGATAGTATTGAAGTGAGAAACTGACAACTCCATGCAGTGTTGTCTATTTCCATTTTTTTCTCTTTCATATATATCACACATCTACCGATGTCTCTAGTATTAAATCAGTTTAACTGGGGTTCGTCTATTCCCATCAATAATTTCTAAATAAATACAAATATTTCCTAAGTTTGGCTCTGTCCCACAATACGTGGCCTTTGTGGGTTACTTTATTGTAATCTAGCTGATTACTCTAGTGAACCGTTTCCGAAATGAACCCTGCAGCCATCACACTATTGTAGACGACTAAATAAAGTACAAAGTAAAAACAAATTATTTCGTTCGCTAAATCACTTGAAAATAATCATGACAAATTTATAAAGAGTTCTAAATATTTTCCCCACCGCTTTCTGTTCCTAAGCACGCACAATTATAAAAACTTAATTTAATTTAGCAAGACTATTTTGCTAATCGTCTGCCACCTTCATTTTAAATTCTATGGTAGCTGACATTTCTTTCGACCTACAACAATGACCATGTTGTCTGTTGTGTCTATTATTACTTGCAGATAGAGTCCATATTGACGTGTTTTATTTTGGGGTGTTTTTCTTCGGCAGTTAAAATTAGTTTCTATTTTAAGATTTCTAGAGCTGGCGCAAAACAACGAAGGCAAGCGATCCCAGGATTAAGTATTACCAACTGATGTGTAAAACGCTCATGTTTACGATTATTACTATTTAAACTAATAATAGGACTGTATTATCCTTGATTTTCTAGATTTTAGGAAATATTTTCTTTCTGAAAAATGCCTTAGCCATTTTGTTCTCTTCACTCAATTCTAACAGTCAGTTTTCGAGTTTGGAGGTTGATCGTGGATAATACTTAATAATTATACTGCGATGTATATTCAAAATTTCCTCTTGGAACATATTTCTCGCCATTTAAGAGTGTTGAATTTTCCCATCTCAGCAGAGCAGACAAAAGATTTGTGTAACATACGCTTATGAACGTTAAACTTTATTTTGTTCAGCACAAGGGGGAAAAGGATGGTGTAATGGATATCAGATCCGAGTGTGAACTCAGCAAGTCGAGTTCGAATTCCAGTCAAGCTCGTTAAATTCACTTACGTCCAAATACCCTTGGGAAAAGTATGAATCTATCTCTTCTCTCCCAGCAGGGTAGACTGGGTTCTTGGTGTGTCCACCACAAAGAAATGACAACCTATTTCGAGAAAAATCTACTTCGTATCGAAAGATACATAATCGCCCAATCGTATATCACATATGGCACTTAACCGACTGAAAAAGGAAAATAGGATTTGCGATGAGGCAGGGCTGTCTGACAAAAGGACTTGAAACCCTGACTTTAGTCAAACATTAAAATACGGTTATGTCCGTCAAAAAAATTAAGTTAAAATTTGCAGCAATATTTGTTACTCCTGAAGGATATTGTCCATAAAATCCAAAGAACGGTATGCAATGTTATTGATCTTGACCTGGCATCTCGACTTCAGTCATTTTTCCACCGATGTGGTTTCTCTGTCTTTACTATATTTTCATTACCGTTGTTTTAATGAGATTACCTCCTTGGTATCTCGTTCGCAAGAATTTAAGCGTAATACTAAATTGACAACTAGGTTTCATTAACTACATATAACTGTAATTTCTATTCTGATAGTTTCTTTTCTCACACATCTCAGTTGTAAAACCAGTGACGTGCAGAGGTTTGGGAATGCCTGCGGGCAACACCTTGATTCTATACTCCTAAGACTCAAGTGGAGGGTACTATAAGGTCAGGTACTGAGAAATATTAGAAAGGAAGTCATTTTACATACGTAAATACAGATGAAACATGAAATAAAGACTTTATTAAAATTAAATATAAACTAAATTTTTATTTCACTCTTACTCCAACCCTTTGCAACCACCATTCTGTACGCGACTAGTTTCCGGTTTCTTGCTTTCCTACAAACTAAGATATTCAAAAATTTAAATACATCGTCAATCGCCATCTGCCTTCCGGAAAACTGTTCTTTTATCGTCGTTTCTCCTTACTAAAGTCTTCTCATTTTATTTCACTCACAGTAAATCCTTGCGTCATAGTGGCATTATCGCTTTTCTTGGGGAGAAATGATTAAAATAGAAAACGAACTTTTATTGACCGTCAAGGAAACATCCATCAAATAAATACCGCTATGCACAGACGCAATTTCATATAATTGTATGGGTAAACTAAAAAGATTTGAAAATTTTCGATATGGTTACATTTTTTAATCATTTCACCCCAAGCAAGGCAGGAATGCCTCTTCTACACAGGGCGTTACAGTGAATGAAAGTTAAAGAAATGAGTGAATATAGGGAGGCTGGAGGAAAGGACAAGATGAACGAGATTCAAGGAGATATATGGCGAATGACGTTGCATTTAAATCTTGGAAGATTGTAGTTATCAGAGAGCAAGTTAACGGATGGTAGTTCCAGGGGTGGGGGAGTACAAGAAAAGAAACTGTTGGTGTAGTTGTGGCAGTTGTATTTAGCTATTTCAAACATAAATAGGTGGGACCTAGATGCCAATCTAGTAGCATGCTTAAAATCATGTAGTCGGGGAACCAGTAGGGGGGGAACTTAGAGCATTTGCCATGAAAATGCTTGTAGAAAAGACAAAGGAAAGCCACTTCATATCGGTGGGAAAGTGACTGAAGTTGAGATGCTATGTCAGGATCAGTTACATTACAGATACTTTTGGGGATTTTGTCAAGAACCTCGAGATGAATAGCAGGAACACCAGACCAGATATGATAGATTTGTAAATGTGCAAGATAGATTCTGACGAGAAGAGTGGCTGGAACGACACAGTGACCCTTTTCTTGCCGTAGATGCAGCTATTGATTCGATGTTTTAGTAAACGTCACCTTCGTGCAACAGATGACACGCCATTTTGTTCCTTGTCTATTTACTTGGCAGGATAATGAGAAAACTAAAGATTGAATTTCTCAAATAAAAAGGGCTCTTTAGTCCTTGATATATTTCAAGAATTGTAAAATTTTATTCTGCCAATTACAAAAACGATGTTGCCATTTTTTTTAGTCTACGTATTCTTTGGTGATGAGAATAAGCAAAAATGCGTCAAGAAACACAGTGAGTGTGTTTGTGATAATAGGATGGGCCCAATTAGATGGATAACAACAATATTCAATTTTCTCTACTATCCTACGGGATAATAGTCAAGTAGATTAAAGCGTTGATTTCTGAATTTGTTAGCATAATTATTCTAAGTTCTACATCCAGACTGGTCATTAAACCCAGTGGAACAGGATGGGTAATAACTGGACAGTACTACCCCCCCCCAAACAAAAAAAAAAAAAAACAAACAAAAAAGACTAGTGACCTCTAGCTATAGACAAAACAATCTACTCTCAAAATTAAATAAAGGCTTCAGTGCAAAATTCCCAGAACGACAGAAGGCAGCGGACAGGACAGTTAAATGATAACATTAGTCCGAATGTATATAATACATATATAATGAGGTAACTACACATCTCAGAAATTCAGACAGAAAGTACTTACACCGTTTTGCAATAGAAGATGATCAAAATGAAGTTGTGCTTTATTCGGATTTGTCAAGTTGTACCGAACGTGTCTTGGATTCAGTGATTGTATAACGACCGGCTTTGGAACACGCATAGATCTCCCGTCAATGTAAAGGCGACTCTTGAAATGAAAACTGTCGATTTTATCCTCCATAAACACAGTTCCTGGTCCACCCGGGTCCATTTGATTTTTGTCCGTCGAACCATATGCTCGGCTGTAACCATAATAATGGTTCTCCAGGTGAGTGTGGTATGCAATTCTTCCTCCAGCACCTCCACCGGCTTTATTATCTCCACCAGCACCTCCAATACTACTGACTCCTCCATGGCCATAAAGTCGGCCTGAAACGGAAATTTAAGAAATTCATAATTTCCTATTTTTTGTAGAAAGTCGATATTAACGGCAGTTTTAGTCTTAAAATACCAAATTTAATATTGGACGAATTTTTTTACCGACTGAAATTCCTTTAAAAAGTAATATACAATCACGATTAAAATTTTTAGGTTGGTCATAAATTATTAATAGCGAGTTCGAATCCACGAGGCGTACGAGTCTTAGTCATTTGCTAAATTTACACTTATGAAAGAAGTGATTTCACTTACTAGGCTGAAAATTCCGGCATTAAAATCTAGCTCTTCGTACTTCAGTTTAGTCAAAAGACTTATACAGTGTAACCCAGATATAAGCGACTCGTATATAAGAGAAACCTGGATATAAGAGACTTCTCCGGTCCCGACAACTCTTATATCCGGGTTACCCTGTATATAATAAATACTATCAATATTATTTCTAATATTGTTATCATTTTTTTATTCCTCAAATTTCTTTAACTGGCCTATTATATATATATATATATATATATATATATATATATATATATATATGTGTGTGTGTGTGTGTGTCAGTGGGCGACTATACGTAATCAATAATATTTGTCGGGTCCATTAGAATCTTTAACAAAATATAGTATTGGTACAACTTAGATGCTAAAATGATTCCTTTACTCGAAATAAAATATATAATTTAAAAAAAAAAAAAAAATCACTCTGCATGAAATTAAAGAAAACACACTGATTTTGGTATTTTAATATTAATTATAATAATTCTATAAAAATAAACATTTAAAAACATTTTCCAGACATGTATGAAAAAAAGAGCAAAGACGAAGCCAAATCTTTTTGTTCAAATAACGTGTGTATTTGTGTATGCGTTAGTGTTTTTATGTATCGTTCTGTCTGGATTTTATTGTGTGTTTATGATCAGTACTATTGATTGATATCTTATTTCTTCAATATTAACTCGGTTTCACTCCTCACCACAACCCTTCTGGCGGTGAGTCAAGGCTGCCACTTTGATTTTCGCCCAATTTAAAGTCGACTAAATTTAATTGGCCCTTCTCTGAAAATGGTACATACCGCTAAAAAAAACAAAAAACAAAAAACTTATACTTTACGGAATAAATTATTTAAATGAACATTTAAAAACAATAAGTTGAAATAAAACGTGTTATTTGAAAAACAGAGCATATAAGGCACTAGAGATTATTTATAAAATCACAGTAAAAATACATTACCTATCAAGTATATCACCAGCTTCGAACAGGCTCAGACCTACTCATCCCGACTAGCCACGTTTTTTTTATATTATTATTATTATTTTTTTTACTCACTTTCTTCTTTATAATGAATAATACCAACGAAATTTATTTCGGTCAGAATTTTTGTATCCAACTGAAGTCAAGGATGAAAACGACGCACTACGAAAGATTTTGGTTGCTTTGAAATAGATATACTTGAACGTTGACTAAGCCCGACAACCCCGATCCCCGGAGTCCCCACTAATATATGTATTAAATATACTTACATACGCGCGCGCGCACACATTATATATATATATATATATATATATTCGATCGAGCACTTTAGCGAGTAAGCGCGAATGTGTAAACATCTACAGCTACTGTTGATAATGCAAAGCTCTACTATGAATCAAGCACTCTGAATCACTGGTGTGTTTATTCAAAAAATAAATACGTAAAAATTCACCTTCCTCTCTGCTCCGAGCTTATAGATTAGGGGAAAAAAATTTCCGTCTGATGCCAAATTAGTCGGGTTTCGATCCTGGCTTGAGGCAATCGGATGTCAAGCCAGACTGATACTGTGAAACAATCTGTGGATGTCTCACATATATATATATATATATATATATATAAACCAATATTATTGGTCCTGATTTGGCGGCTGCGCTTCTGTCACTTGCCGGCCGTAAGGCTCCCTCTCTGTGCCTTACTTTCATCGTAATTGTTCAGATGAGCTGGTCGCTGTGGTACTTAAACCATATGAATTTAAGCGCATTAGTAGACTGACGCTCTAATTTACAGTTGAGCTGGTTAGATGTAGCCGTAACATGTCTGATAAAAAGATTCTTTTCTCGCTTGTGGAACTCGTTTCGGGCTCCATGTTTTTCAGACAACTTTAATCTGCAAAAAGTTTAGATGCAATGTCAATCGTTATCTACTGTCCTTCTGATTGATCTTTTCTCTCATTACTAATGTTTCTGTTCCTAATTCCTACACATCCGGTAATCCCTTGTCTTAGTCGCTGTACTGCCTTGCTTGGGGTGATAACGATTAATGTGTGTGTGTGTGTATATATATATATATATATATATATAATATGTAATGAAATATATATCTATATATCTATCTATCTTTTAATGAATATGGTTAAATTGTTTTATTAAATTTTTCTATCATCCTAACCTTTTCTATTTTGTAGGAGTTAAGGAATATAAAAATTGTTTATAATTTTTATTGTCCCATGTGGTTTCAGCCACTTCTATAGTCATTTTCAAGCGTGTTTTGTCTTTGGTGCTGTTATGTTTTCCTCATATTTTGTGTTATTTTTTGGAAAACGAGCGTTCATTCCAAGCTCTTACATGCCGCACGCCACTGGAATTCACGTGAGCATCTTTCTATTTTTTTTAAAAAAAAAACTTTCATCATTCCATTTCCACTATTAAATAATGTAAGCTTGATGGTAGGAGACAATTGACTGATATTGAAAAGCGAAATATTTCTGATAATGTGATTCTTGTGTTTTCTACCAGAGTTTTTTTTAAGGTTTCTGGTAAATTATAGATTAATGTTTTTATTTATGGCACTTTTGTCAGATAAGTGACACGTAAAGCGTCTACTCAAAGATGTTTTTTTTTGGGGGGGGGTGTCCGATATACGGTATTTGATAAGAAACAGATAGAATATCAATGTAGTGTATCAATTTCAATGCCCCGTACAAGACAGACACACGCATACATACATAATCTTACTCCTGTTTTTTTAACAATGAAATAGGGAAATTAACGTCTGTCGGCCTAGCGATCGAAAGTGTGAGTAAAATAAATGTGTCTCCTGAATGAATTGAACCTGTAGTCTATTTTTAATCGGGGAAACCCATTCAAGTGAAGCCACCACAGCAAAGAAAAGAACTGATTGACGTATTTAAGAGGTTTACGTTGGTACATTTGAAGTCTCGATCCGCCAACATTATCTTCAGAACCGAAACGTAAACGAAATAATTTAAAATCAATTAATGATTTCTTTTAATTAGGCATTATTCTTATTGTTATAATAGTTATATTTTGTTGATACGCGTGTATGAGTAGACATGCCTATTATGTGTTGTAATGGTTTCCCGTGGCTTAATATTAGGTTGGTGCAAAAATGTCGTTTTCTCACATATGTTACTATGTCAGAAAACGACATTATTTTGGCACCAACCTAATAGTTAATGCAAGCTTGGCTAGAGCGGTTTCCCCAGATAAAACAGGAATACAGATTCGCTTCTTGTCGAAAGGCAGCTTTTCTTTTGTAAGACCTTTTTTATCTGAGCAATTTTACGTAAATGTTTTACCTGCTCGTATCAATACTGAGCCTCCACTGCCGCCTCCACTACCAAAGTTTCCGGGACCACCATCGACATTAATATTTCCATCCAGAAGAAACATACTGCCGACAGTCACTTTAATTCGACCGCCGCCTCTTCCACCGGGTAAACCTTGTAGACTGACGCCACCTTGTCGACCAGTGAGAACTGGGTAATATAGGGAACCATATGCATCACTCCCAGGACGTTGGTTGGCACCTTAAAATGGAATAAACCAGAGATTATTATGCGAGAACTGAAAAGAAAATTTTAGTGCTTTTTAATCCTATCTCAGGATAATCATTTTGGAGTAGGGAAAGACAGAGAAGCTTGCTTTTACATGCGAAATTTAAAATGCCATCGAGCTCCAAATAATGGTTTAAACTGCTTGAAGATTTACAGAATTATCCTATTCAGTTTTATCTGTTAAATGTCCATTGGGTCTGGAAAAAGTGATATCAAACGTGAGAATTTGAAAAGTAAATGAGTTAAATACTTCAATGCAAATAATTCAAAGCTGAATGTATTTTGAAATATTTGTATATTGAAGTCAGAGTACCAGTATTGAAAGGCTAAAAAAAAAAAAAAAAAGAAAAAAAAAGTGCATTATTCTAAATTTTATTCTAAAGTTACAAAAATCCACGCGTCAGAAAAAAAAAAAATACTGATGCCAGCAATTGTGAAACAACAGCAGCATTCACTATATTCACAATTACGTTTAGAATAACTTAAATTTCTTTCACGAGATTTTAGAAAAAATACATCCATCTAGTGTTTCAAATTCGAACTTCAACCACGAAGGGAGCAAGTATTAATTGAATGTTGAGCGCAGACAAAAAAAAGACCTCCTGCCATACACACACACACAACAAAAAAAAAAAAAAACAAACAAGCATGGGATAGGGTTAATATGTAAGAAGGAAAAACAAGGTGGAGAGAAACCCATGAGAGATAGACCGAGAAACACGTGGCAGAGAGAGAGAGAGAAAAAAAAAAAAAAAAACACGAGAGAGAGAGAGAGAGAGAAACACGAGAGAGAGAGAGAGAGAGAAACACGAGAGAGAGAGAGAGAGAGAAACACGAGAGAGAGAGAGAGAGAGAAACACGAGAGAGAGAGAGAGAGAGAGAAACACGAGAGAGAGAGAGAGAGAGAGAAACACGAGAGAGAGAGAGAGAGAGAAACACGAGAGAGAGAGAGAAACACGAGAGAGAGAGAGAAACACGAGAGAGAGAGAGAAACACGAGAGAGAGAGAGAAACACGAGAGAGAGAGAGAAACACGAGAGAGAGAGAGAGAAACACGAGAGAGAGAGAGAAACACGAGAGAGAGAGAGAAACACGAGAGAGAGAGAGAAACACGAGAGAGAGAGAGAGAGAAACACGCTAGAGAGAAACACGCTAGAGAGAAACACGCTAGAGAGAAACACGCTAGAGAGAAACACGCTAGAGAGAAACACGCTAGAGAGAAACACGCTAGAGAGAGAGAGAGAGAGAAACACGCTAGAGAGAAACACGCTAGAGAGAGAGAGAGAGAGAAACACGCTAGAGAGAAACACGCTAGAGAGAGAGAGAGAAACACGCTAGAGAGAAACACGCTAGAGAGAAACACACAAGCTAGAGAGAAACACACAAGCTAGAGAGAAACACACAAGCTAGAGAGAAACACACAAGCTAGAGAGAAACACACAAGCTAGAGAGAAACACACAAGCTAGAGAGAAACACACAAGCTAGAGAGAGAGAGAAAAAAACACAAGCTAGAGAGAGAGAGAGAAAAAAACACAAGCTAGAGAGAGAGAGAGAAAAAAACACAAGCTAGAGAGAGAGAGAGAGAAAACACACAAGCTAGAGAGAGAGAGAGAGAAAACACACAAGCTAGAGAGAGAGAGAGAGAGAAAAAACACAAGCTAGAGAGAGAGAGAAATGGGAAAACAAGTTGGTGCAAGAAAAAAAAAGGAGAAGGCGAAGAGGAGTAGTGATAGTATTCTTCCAGATCAATCAAACCACATGGTGAAGATAACCGAGAGAGAAAATGGCACTGATTTTAGAATTGGAATGATAAATCCAGAACTTTCTAAACGGTACTGACGACATACTTTTTTTTTATGCGACATATTAAGTTTCTTTAGCCAGACAAAATACATAATGCAAAATGTAAAGAAAAAAAGAAAATAAGGAAGAACTGATGATTCGAGTGAAGTGTCGCGACATACAAGTTTGAAATGTTTTGGAACCATTCAAGTCAGAAGGAAAACTGACAGAATTATTAGACAAAGTAGACAATGAAATAAAAAAGGAAAGAATTAAACAACAAATAAAAAACAAACAAAAAACCAAAAAAGAAACAATGTCTATAGTTTTTTAACCAAGGCGATATCTATAATCTAAATGTTCTTAATTTTTGGTGAATAAAGTGAGTTTTGTGCATTTAGTTAATAGAAGAGATTACCTTTGTTCGTGCTTTGTATATTCATAATTGTTATAGTTGTAAGGTGCTTTCTATATAGTGACTGTCATACAGTAAGTTCTGTTGGCTATTTCGATAATTAATGTGTAAGATTTCTTGCGAGAATATTTTACAGCACATGAAATAGTGGCGGTGAAAAAGAGTACATGGATAAAATAACAGACCAACTCAATTGTAATGCACGATAACATTTATTAAACAAAAACAACTAAAGGACAGTTTCTTTTCCTAGAAGTAAATTGCATATTCAACGAAATATTAATGAATATATTAGAGCGAGACTCACTGTGCTGGTGTGTTTGTGAGTGAAGCGTTCAAAGCCCTTTTAGCGTCAGCATGAAAAGTTCATCTCACATAGTTCAACTAAGGGAAACCCGGAAGAGAGTTACTTTCAGGGTTTTATACCTCAGAGCTGGTGCTGATATTATATTTATTAAAGGCGGCTACTGCTAATATTTTAAGGCAGAGTATTATGAAACTTTATTGGACTCGTGATATTTATTATACGTAAATAATGTACAAATGTGTCATGAGCCCCAAAATTGTGGGGGGGGGGTGAGGAAGATTATTCTTTATATGTCTTACAATGAAATTTATCTATCCATAATGGGGGTACGTGGATACTTGAAATCATTAAAATGTAATCTATTCTACCGGGCGGGTTCGAGTGGGCACTCAAGAAAAATACAATCACTTAAGATTAAGTTGACTATGAACAGATGGCTTCTACGACAGTCGTCGTTGATACCCAAACACCGAGGTGGAGAGAGAAAAGAAAACAATCATCTTCTCCCTCCATTATTCTTGTCTTTCTAATTAGCATACTTTCAGTTTATTAAAAATAGCGTTTCTCTTGTTTTTCTTGTTATCAGTATATTTTCAAGCTATCGAAAAAACATCGTTTTTCTCGTTTTCCAGATTATTTTGAAAGTCTTTTTTCCAAATTTACCAGCGCCTTCTTACTAGTGTCGCAGTCGCATTATACCTGAAGTCGGCTTATACACGAGTATATACGGCACTAATGTTTTGAACAAAGATACATGTATGTATTAGAACTTTCTAAATGACAATGAGGACACACTTTTTAAGCGACATACTAAGTTTCTTTAGCCATACAAAATATACAATCTAAAATATAAAGAAAAAAAGAAAATGAAATAAAATATACAAAATAAAAAACATCCTGGGTATGACGATAAACTACATCCGCGTCCTGGGTATGGCGATAAACTACATCCAACAGCAAGGCCTCAGATAATGTTTTCGGAAAAATAATGTTGCCAGCTGTACTTTTTTGAAACAATAATGTTGCCAGCTATACGTTTTTTATTCCATACCAAATAGGTATTTAAAATTCATATAAACTGGATTTGGCATTAAATAACCCACAGTGGTTGATATGCCATAAAACCCAAACAAACAAACAAACAAACAAAATAAAAATATACTAACAACTCTAAGTACAATATTATGAAGCTTTATAGAACTCATGATATCTATTCAACGTAAAAAATGTACAATTGTGTCAGAAAGCGAAAAATGGTGGAATAGGGAAAATTTTCTTGATATGTTTTACAACAAAACTTATCTAGTCACGTGACAACCAGAAATTAAAATGTACTTCGCGGTTTTATTTAATGGAGCAACCCAAATTAGTGCATCCATCTGAAGTGGCAAGAGAGGTATCACATAGTTTTCAAAATTATTTACAAATAAAAATCTGAAATATGTTGACGATATATATATATATATATATTCACTCTTCACTTTGAAACGCTTAATTAAAATCCTTCAGAAGTCACATATAGAGTACACTTGATAATTGCGATTTCTTTTGAGTAAAGGATAAAATGATAAAAGAGTTAAGCCCCTTGATTCGGTCCTCTTCAGTTAATTACACCTGTTCTGTGGAGACCTCAGAGACTTTGTTAGAGGACATGAGCCAATAATCTCATGGAGATCAAGAACCGACCAAATTCGATAGGGATAAATTTGTAGAGAAGTATAAAGCAGGATTAGATTATAAAATATAATATATCCCAGGTTTTTGAACATCCCACGGAACACTATCAAATCCATCCTCCCAAAACAGAAAGAGTTTGGTGTCAACCGCAATCCTACCAAAACAAAACTGTCCCACCTAAACTGGCAATTAAAGCATTAATTAGAGAAGAAAACAAGAGGACCATGTTTACTCTGGAGGGAGCTGCAAAGATCCATAGTCTCAGTTTGAAGAATATACCCACACGACAACTATCAGGACTACACTCTATAAATCCGACTCTTATGTAAGAGTGGCAAGAAGACAGGTATTGCTGAAAGATATGCTATAAGAAGCCCCGTTTGTAGTCAGCCACAAAACATGTGCAAAAGGTTCCCAGGTCAGATGAAACCAAATTTGAAAATTTCGACCTTAATGCAAAACGCTTTGTGTGACGAAAAAGTAACACTGTACATCACATTGAGCGCTCTATCGTCATCGTGAAAGATGAGGATTCTTTTCTTCAGCATGGACAGGGAAGTTGGTCAGCGTTTATGGGAAGATGAAAAGAACCAAATGCAGGGTAATCCTGTTACAGTCTTAACAAGAAACTTTAGACTGGTTTAGAGGTTCACATTTCAGCCGGACTATGGCACTAAGCATACAACCAATTTCGCAGTTTTCAAAAAGATCATTTGAGATCTTTTTGTGTGCCTATCAACCTTTATAGAAAACATGCAACTGATTTATGTGTGTGCAATATAGAGTCTCATAAATCTCTAGATTTCCGTTTTTAATTTAATCCTACTTTCGTTCCACAGACAATGACAGAATTTACCAAATATATTAGAGGTTTTAGTTATTCGATGAAGTGAAACATTGTTCACTTTGCTTCCTAGATAAGTGAAAGCGTTCACATATTTGTGGCTTTCTCCCTTTTGATAAGAATGAATGGAGACTGATTATCTAATGAAATTTTGTTTGGATGAGGGTGGTGGTGCAGAAAACACTTCAGTTGTTTTCTGTTAATGGTAAGCCTAAAAGTTTTCCTTGTGACAAAAAACGGATTTACAAGTTCCTAATCCTCGTGAAAAGATGTACCAACAAATAATGAATTTTTTTCAGTTTATAAAAAAACTTCTTTAGAACCTTACAGATCTTAACGATTTACAGTGTCGAAGGCCATATATATATATATATATATATATATATATATATATATATATATATATATGGATGGATGGCACGAGTACATTTTATAAACCTCGCTTGGTGTCAGAGAAATCCTGTAGTGATTAAAACTCTCGTAGCCGTGGATTGTTAATATATTTGTTTTTATAAAACTCTTCTTGAGTACTTTTAAAATGGTGGGATTGGAATTTTGGTGAATTGACCAAATATCCAAAAGATAGAGAAGAAAAAGATTATATAAAATACTGATTCCATCGATAAAATCATTATTAGTCTGAGAAAGTTACTTTTGAGAATGAAACACGTTTATTTCCCATTCATTTTATCATTATTACGGCAATTCTTGAATTTTGTCCTAAAGATCTGTTTCAAACTGCATAAAGTTCGATGATATTAAAGATCACCAGTACTTTAACCGGCTGATTTGTTACTTGCAATTTTAGTTAGGCTCCAACTTCTTTTCTTATAAACCACAAACGAAAAAAAAAAAAAAAAAATTCTCAGACTTAATAATGATCAAAGCACAAAAAAAATTACTTGTAATTTCTGGAATTTTAATTCTAAACATGCGAATCACAAATCTTATTTTTCTTGATTCTTTTTACAGAATTACTAAAGCAATTTGTTTTCGTCGTCTGTTAATGTCGAAAATGAACTGTCACGCTATAGTATGATTAAACTTTGGGACGCATTCGTTCGGCAATAAACAGAACGGCCAAAACAATTGATCTTTAACACAAAAGCGAATCAAGAAACAAAATATAGCATTTATTGGTTAAAATAGATTCAGTCAATTTTCATTCACCTTCGTTGGCTAATTCTGTATAATATCATTTATAGGTAGCATATTAATTCAATATAAAATAAGAACAAACGTGTCATACAAGTACAAGTCCTGTATTCAGATCTAATCCGACAAAACGGCTTATTTCTATTTGCTGCTGGCGTTTCTCTCAATTTATTCTCCAAGTACAATTCATTCTTTTAACCCTACTAATATTTGATCACAACGATTTATTCGGATTTGCTATTTTTGTTTTTATCGTTTTATTCTCCGCGTTCTTTAGTCTGTTTCTGTCAGTCCAGGGGAAGTATACAATAAATGGATCAGAAATATTTCGCTCAGTAGTTAAGACTTTATCCGACATCGTAACCTCGCTCTGAAGATATAACGTTTGGCGCTGTTTTCTATTAAGAAAAGAAAAGCATCTATATATATATAAAATTCCGTGACACCCTCTAAAATAGACGTACATTAACCGATCGAAATCAAATTTAGGGGATAAGTGCAAACAGGTAAGGGGGTGTGTGTAAAATACAGTTGGTTTTATTAGAGTGTGTACAATAAGTTTCTTTAATATAAAAATACTCCCACTATTTTAAAAACAATTTAATGATTAAAATAGAAAATACAAAGAGTTGTGAGTTCAATATCAGTCCACAGTAGTGGTAAAAAAAAGAAAAAAAAAAGACTTCCAAAGTTGAGTTAAAGGGATTTAACCGAGACATCCGGAAAAAGGCGTGGCACGTGGAACTAGAACGGTGGGAGGAATAAAGGGTTCAGTTCGAAATTCCTATCACATGAAGAAGGCCGGCGCTTACAACTGGCGAAACATAGAGAACATGACAATACAGATGAGGCCGAATAATGTAAATAATTACAATACCTCATCTCAGAAATAAAGACAGATAGCAAATACTTATTTAATAAAAATGCAATATAATTTTTTGCCTATTTTTTCTATAAGTTTTTATATTTCATTTTTTGGCGTGCGAAATTGAATGAAATTTGTAAATCTCGACGAAAAATGTTAGCGATAACTTCAACATTACTAAATCCTGTGAGGATTTCAACGTGCGTCACCATGTTGCAAAAATTTTCTAGTATATAAAATATGAAGTTCTATTTCCACTTGCAAATAACACTGACTTGTATCTGATATAAATATAGTATATGTCTGGAGTACTTTAGGAAATTATAATTTTGGTTTTGATTTTTTAAGATGAAGAACTATCAATATAGTTTGCTTTCTTCAAATTTATTCGAAATATTGTTTTCATTTTGGTTTGGTTTGGTTTACGGCATATCAACCTTAATGGGTTATTTAATGCCGACAACTTTTTCCTGGTAATATTTTGTTTTGTCAAAAATCTATTACTGGTAATATTTTTTTCCTCAAAAATGTATAGCTGGTAATATTTTCAAAAACGTATTGCTGGCAAGATTTTTTTTCAAAAAGTATTGCTGGTAATAGTTTTTGGTTTTCAAAAATTTATTTCTGGTAATAATTTTTTCCAAATTATTTCTTGTATTAAAACCTATTTTTACACTTTTATAATGCTTTTTACCTCAATTTCGGTGTTAACTCCTTGTCCACAGCTGGGACCCTAACAGGTTCTACCACCTCGGCTCAGGGTGGACCTGGGAACATTAGCAATTCAGAGGTGGTTCCACGCTCCTCAAAACCTCCTGAACAGAGGCCTTGTTGCTGGACATATTTTATCGTCTTACCCAGGACGCGGATGTAGTTTATCGTAATACCCAAGACGATGTTCTCATTTTGTTTATTATAGATGGTATGATAGACATTATAATAAATATCTTAAGAGGGACAGAATACTACAATAACCAACTCATATAAGCTATTCCTTATCAGCTAACTAGTAGACACTTGAGTATGACCAAAGTGTACAGAGACGAATAATAACAGCATCTACAATCAAGGTATAAACATTATTCCGAATAAATAAACAAAAAGAAAGTCAAAGAAATAATTTGTTTGCTTATTAAAATCTGTCTTAATTGACTCAACAGAAATAACCTTTCGATCAGATTTCACCGTTTTTATCATATTTTTAAATTAAATTAAAAATATCTCGAATAATATATTTCAATAATCTTATGAAGATCGGTCAAAAACAAATACCTGTTCTAATTTAATTTTATAATTATCAGTCATAATTACAAATGAGTGCTAGCTGTCAACCATAATGTGTACAGAAACTCGAGAAATTTGTCGAGTTACCTTACTTTTCCTACCTATAATCCTCTTAAAATACGTGCCCCACCTCACCGAACACACTAAATAAGGAATTGTCATAGAACTTCTGTTTTGGGAAGAAGAAATTGCTGAAAATATTCACATGATATTAATGAATTTTTATGGAAAAACTGCGCTTTATGTAAAAAAAAAAAAAAAAAAAAAAAAAAAAGAAAGAAAGAAAGGATAATTAATACCAATCATAAAGAAACGGATATTAGTGACAGGTGTCCGAGTGGCAGGTCATCTGCTACTGTGAATGAGTTTTATCGCCAATTACAACTGACAATGGAATCCAAATTGTACAACAATGTGAAAGCTTCTCGGTTAGCCATGGTAGTGCCTGCAGATGATTGCTGGTTCTTGACTAATTAAATATCCGAGTAAAGCGAGTTCTCCAACTGCCGAAAAAGTAGAAGTTAGTTGATGACCACTATTCAACTTCAGTTTGGGCCCAGGAAAGAGTCACTCAGAGGAAAACGGTTCTTTTATCATGATTTTTTAGGCCAAAAGTATGAGGCATCCATTGAGGACCGAACACACTTTTCAGTCGTAACTGATCCAGTGAGACAAGCTTGTTAAAAATTATACCACGTCGAAGTTCCCAAACTGTTATTTAACGATGGTGTAGTGAAAGAAACGTGGTTATGAAAACGATCAGGAAATATCTAAAAGGCGGGTATATATGCCCTTACTCTAAGATTGAAGGAAATTATTGACACTATTTACATGTGGACTATTGTCCTTATCTTTGTAGTTTTTGTCACAATATTTCGGCAGCTGTGCACTTCAGCCTTCATCAGGTGGATGTCCATCCGGGTAACCTACAGAGAATTCCAAATTGAACCCATAATTTAATCTGCGGTGAGTGAGTATGTTGTTAATAACAACGACAAAGATGACAATAATCCGTATGTAAATAGTGTATATAATTATAACACTAAATTTCAGAAATTTAAACAGAAAAAAATATACTAAAGAATAAGCCTGGAATGATACGACTTACAGTGGAGTAATGGATAGCGTCTCGGATTGAGGAATCGGAGAGCCGAGTTCGAATTCTAGTCGAATCCATTACATTCACTTACAGGAAACGTATAAATCTCCAACTATGGGTAAAAAGCAGGAAATACCTTGGATGACAACTGGTCTGCAGCAGAAAGAAATGGCTACCTACTGCAGGGAAAAAACATCTGCCTCGTCAGTTCTGTATCAAAAAATACATGATGGCCTAAGTGTGTATCACGCATGGTACAGCATTGACTATAATTAAAGAAGACCTTACTTTATAAGCTAACCTTGATGAACGATTGAGACGGAAGGACACCATGTTGAGAATAAAGTTTGTAATTCTTCATTTTGACAGTATTTGTATATTTCTATTTCATTTGTCATTGAAGGACATATCTTACTTTATAATCTACCCTCGAACACCGATTGACATCAAAAGAAAACTTTCAGGAGAAAGACTCAAAATGTCAGACTTTTTCTTCATTTTTACAGAATTTTTATGTTTCTATTAAATTTGTAACTAAATAAGAATAAACCATATTTTTTTGATCCGAACTCGGGCCATGTTTGAGAAAGACGGAAACTGTGTTGGAGACTATATCTGGAATTCAGACCTGAGTGTTCAGTATCCTGTGACCTCAATCCTTCTGTTGTTAAATAAGTTGTAATTAAATAAGAACTGATATAACTTTTTGACCGACCCTCGTATGTAGACATTTAATATGCTTAGCATAAAATAGCTTAGAGCGACACGAGAGGAATATTCACTTTAGATTGAGTGCAATGTACAAACCAATGATTTGTGAGATAAGCTTATTAACCAATCCTGGACCGATTGACATTTCCTCGCTTAATTTGATCTGGCTCAAGACCACAGTTGTAGAATATCCAATCTGAACTGAAATAAATCTGACACAAGATCACAACAGACGTGTAACCTTTATGGATCAAGCTCGCTATATTAAAGATTTCGCCTGCGGAAGCGGCTTACTAATCATCATTTTACCGTTGGAAATCTCATAAAAGTAAGTTATATAAATTGTTGAAGGTATGGAAAATTCATAGTGAATTTCAGATAGATCTTTTATGTGTTTTGTCTCTTGAGTACGTAGATCATGGCTCTCCAAAACTTATTCTTTGTCGCTCGAAGATTGATACTTGCTATTTACTTCTGCTCTATTTGGCTTGTGTAAGAGTATCAAATTCTCCAAGCACTCTTTTCTCATTATGTGCCCTATCGATTTCAGTTGCTCTTTTTTTTATCGTCAGCACTTAACCTTTTCATCCGATTCCTAGAATTTCCTTAAAAAATATTCATTCTTTCTCACATGTTTGTCTATGTATTCTTAGAATTCTTCCGAGGCCCACATCTGTTGCATCAAGTCTCCTTTTCATCTATGCGGAAATGTGTATAGAAGGATTGATATTACATAGCAGTTAATCTCTTACCGGTTTCTAACGAAAATTTTCCTGTTTCTTAATACTTTGCTTAGCTTTTTGGAATGCGCTTTAGGATTTTTGTGCCACATTTTCAATCGTCAGTTATAACACACCGCAGACCGTTAATTTGTTTCTGCTGCTGATTCTTCCGTCTCCATTTTGTAGTTTGTATTTTAGACTGACCCTCTGAATATGACTAGACTTTTTTGCACAAAAATCTAAAGATAACAGATAAAATATATAGGCGAATGAGTAATACATATCCCGTTACAAAAATCACAGATGCAGATTGCGCTGATGATTTAGTGCCACTCTCCGATCTAATAAGTTAAGAATCCCTTCCCATAATAACTCATCCAAATGTATATGTCTCTATAGTAACTCGGACAAAAAAGAATACATAAGCTTAAATCAAAATGGAATAATCAAAACAGTATCTAGTACATATCTCAGCTATAAAAATACGTAAACACACACATTGGTAAGGACTGGGCTGCCGTCGACAAGTTATCTCTAGTGTGGGGGTCTCCAGTTCCAGAAAAGATGATGGTATACCTCTTCCAAACAACAGTCACTTCTGTTTTATCGTATAGCTGTTCGGCATGTAAACTTACCTCAAAAACAGAAAGAAGATTGAATAACGCCTACACTAGCATAGGATGCCACTTAGGGAGATCGTCTGACTAATGAGCAATTGTATGGGAAACTTCGTCCAATATCAAACATTCTCAAAGCGCATAGAGTCAGATTCGAAGGGAATAGCTAGAGAGCTAAAGATTAAATTGTTAGTGAAGTTATTTTGTAGAAGCCTACAAAAGGACGAGCTAGCAGAAAACGACAAGCCAAGATCTACAGATTTATGACGACATAAATTGCAACCCCTCTGACATGCCGAATATGATGAACAGTAGTACTGGATGGTGACAGTCACGGGAATTCGTGCAAGAAGTGCGACTAGATGATGACGAGATGCATTTTTCATGTAAAGCGAACGGAGACTACGGTAAAGTATTAAATTTCTTTTATATCAAACAAAAGCCGAAAAGAGAAACAGAAAGGAAAGTTTAGAAAGAAACATAAGAGTGTGAGTTAAATTAGATAAATAGGCAGAAACGCGAACGCATCCATAAGTCAAAGGTTGATTGATTTGTTTTTCTTTTACGGCTTATTAACGCTTTTGTTGGCTATTTAAAGCCATAAAATATTTTTAGATTGTAAGAATTTTTTTATAACCGATTCTGCTCGTGCTAGACTGAATTTCGTAAAATGAACACAAAACCTGGTTTCCAACACCATGTAAGCAACGAAGAGGTTTTGAAGAAAATGCCAACTAAATTGAAACACAGCTTAAAGTGTCGGGTGGAATATCCGAGACAAATTGCGAGGGAAAAAAAGATTTTAGACAATTTAAAAAACAGGGTATTCTGAAAGCAGGGGCGTCCGAACGAAAACAGCGAGTAATCTAATTAACACATTATTGTCAGTGGATTTTCTTTTTAATACAACGATTTACCCAACATGAGGCTAAAGAGCCACTCGTGCTAGAGGGCTACTGAATGAGGCATGCAATAAGAACACAATAAGAGGTACAAGAAAGTGAAAATTATGAGGATAAGCCGGATAATTAGCAACTGGCACTTCGCTTGAAGCGGTTAAGACTGTAGTGTCCAAGGAAGCATTTGCGTAGAAGTGTTCCACAGAAAAGCAGTTTTCGAGAAAAAGCTCTCCGAGTAGAAAAATGGAGTACTGAGGAAGTGTGGGAGATCCGACTGTGAGAATAATAGTTGTCAACGTCTAAACTGGTGGGAGTAAAGAGTCGAGCTCATCTGAACATTTGCTATGAAAATAGCAATAGATCAATGGATGAAGAAGAATGTAAGAAGTCCAATCCTCGCTGAATATCCTACTAATGAGGGCCTTTTGACAGCCCTATCTAAGGATCATTAATAGTCACAAGCGTTTTCTGTAGGGCAGTAATTAAACTCACAATATGGACTAGTTGCCCAACCGCTGTTTTTGGAGTGACAGAGAGGAAAAAGCGAGTAATCTACCTAAAGGATTTCTGTATATATCTATGGAAAAAACAACAAGTAGGAGTAAGAATTATAACGGATAGAAAGTTGCAGAGTGTGAGGATCGTCCACGTCCTGAAGAGACGCAGCATATAAAAGAAGAGTATGTTGAAGTTTGTATTACATAAAACACATTTATAAATCTACAATTAGGGGTGAGCTATAGAGACCAAATTAAAAAGAAAATGGGGAAGCGTTTTATTCCACCCATTTGTGTCCAATAGACGGAAATGGGCCGCCAAGGTTTTGAAAATTGGGATGGAGCCTTATCGAAACGTTATCACATCTGCCCGGTGTCCCGCCAAGAAAAAAAAAATCACTAAAAATGACAACGCATTGCACAAAACTTTAAAAATGTGCCACAATCATTGCTGATTTTGATTTAAATGATTGAATATATGGCTATATGTTGTTTCTACAAACTTACTGTGACGAAGGACATAACTTACCTCAGAATTCGAAACGAGTGCGAACGTGTCTTGCCTGCAATGTGATGACAAAAAGAGATATGGCCGCTACTGAAGACAATTTATTCGCGCCAATCTCGTCCAAAACGAGACGATATTTGCACACATGCAAATTTTGGCCGTCTTGGAATCATTCGGCGGACTGCGTGTAATAGAGTTGAAAGAAAAGAAAAAAGAAAAGAAAAAAGAAAAGAAAAAAGAAGAGACTGAGTTGGTGTCTGTTTCACAACTGCCCAGTGTAATGGCTGAGAAAGGGAGTCACGCAATCCATTTCATTGAGGCAACCGAAGAAGAAAAAAAAAATAGCTAGCCTGCCGGCGAGCGACGCACTGCACTTTTTAACCCCCTCTTATCATATTTTTTGTCTTTCTCCTACACTTGCACAGAAATTAGTGTTATATTTTTAATGTTTTATACAAAAATAGACAGATTTGGGGTAAAATAACGACCCTTATGACAGATACAGTTTCCAAGAATTTGGAGATTGAAAACTTGGTAGCTGCAACACCCCTGTCACAGCACAGGTCTTTACATGAGCCACTATTGTGAGGAGTTTGGCACAGAGAGCCTATCTGTTCTGAAGCATGTTGAGAATAAATTTCAACTAAAGGAAAAATAATCAAAACGATGCCATCTTTGAAATCTTTCCTGTTAAAGGTTTAATTCCTGCTGTAATTGATGCATTTTGTATCGAATTGTGCTCATAAAACGTCAATCTATGAGGAATTTGATCATGTATTGAATAAAGCTTCTAAAAAGAAAAAAAAAGTTGCATTATATAAAGAAAGACGTTTTGGTTTCCTTGGATAGAGTGATGCTGCCTTGCTTCACCATTTTGACGATCTAACGAATACTGTTTCAGATACACTATCAAATAATCAACTGGTATAGGCAGGGGGAATTGTACCTTGAAGTGGAATATATTGAATGCGCTTTAAGATGTGTGGTATGGTTGACTTTCAAAGTCAGTGCCATTTTTAAACATGTGAGAGTTGGAGTCACCAAAACCCCTTTTGACCATTCTTCCTGCTCTTTATAATGGCCTGATATGTTCAAATATGGACACATTTGCTTGATAGCGGGTCTCGATAGAATGTAATATCGAAGTATTTAGTGATTTCAATTCAAAGTAGTCAATTTTGTCCCAGTTTTTTTTTTTTTCTGAAATTTGGTCTATTTCAGCTACAAAATACTCTAGTAATGTGTAGACTCAATATTATGTACTTAGAACCATGAATTTCATCATTTGAATCATTTTGCTGAAGATTTGTTGGTGACTATTGATATTTGGAATACGTTGTCATTTTTAGTAATATTGGGGCCCCGACCAGGTCTGGACACGTTTTGGTCCATCCCAATTTTCAAAAGTTTGGCCCATTTTCTTCTTGTTGGACAGAAACGAGTAATAATTTTGGAAAAGTTAGTCTCTATTGCCCAATCCTACTATAATATTAATTTAATGTATGAAACAGAAATACAAAAGCAGATTGGAAATAGCCTTCCAAAAACTAAAGAAAGTAATTAGAATTAGAAAATATTTGTTGGAAACGATGAAAAGCGTGCTGAACTATCATGTCCTCTCAGTCCTCCTATATGGCTGTGAATGCTGAGCAATCTCCTTACTGACGGAGAAAAGACTTCAGTAGAAACAGAACTGTTGCCTTAAGGATGATGAGAATACCATAGATAGTGTGTAAGTAACGAGAAAGTTTTAAGGAAAATGGAAACAAAAAGGACACTTAGAATAAGAAAGAAACAGATGCAAATTTGACTCTCACAGGAAATATTAAAGATAAGAGAAGGAGAAGCAACGAGTAACCAAGAAAATGAGATTGAGTCAAAGGATGGCAGAACAGATTGTGAGAAGGATAGTAAAATGACAAACATTACTAAGAGCTACAAAACATAGGAAGTTATGGAGAGCTATCACCACCCACGTCATGAAGGGATACAGCATAGAGAAATCTTTAGTTACATTTTAAGAATGAGATCTTTACTTTGAAAAAAAAATAGGTTGTGGCATAACAACCTTTATTGGCTAAACATTTCTGAATATTTTGTATGTAGTTTTATACTTTCAATTACAGATATTCTTGTATTTTCTTTCAGAGTAAAATGGATGTTTTTTAAATATATATATATATATATATATATATTGTAGATCATAAAATGTATTGTTAATAATTTTACTATAAAAATGTATTTTTGTAGTGTTGTATTGATTATCATTTTGATATAAAATTATATTGTTGGTTATTTTATAAAAATGTACTGTTTGGAAGTTCACTTTTGCCCATAGCTCGGACCCTAACAGGTGCTACCACCCCTGGATCAGGATAAACCTGGGAGCAAATGGTAAGTAAGAGGTGGTACCACGTTCTTTAAAACCTTAAGTCAATCAGAGGCCTTGCTGCCGGATGTAGTTTATCGTCATATCCAGGACAAGAAAAAAATAATATAAACAAATGTCAAGAAATTTTTACCTGTGCCGCCAATACTGCCGTGTCCTGCTCCGGATCCGGGGGATGGGAGGGCAATACCTGTTGTGTTATCACGTTCGCTGCAATGAAATTTCGCGTATGGCTCGAGATAAAAATCGGTGCTTTCCACTTCAAAGAATTCAGCGGAGATAGACGATTGATATTTGATGTCCTATGTGTAAAAGAAATATACACGATAAGAAAAATGAAATTTGAGATGAGTAAATGATATACACACTGTCTAGAATATCAAGTAAGTAAAATAAAATTACTTGCATTATTTACATTATTCGGACTGTTATCCTCATCTTCATTACCATATTCTCAACGTTTCGCCTGTTGTACGCTCTGGCCTTCTTCAGGCGATTAGGATTTCGAACCAAACCCTTTATTTCGTCCACCGGGTTCCATGTGCTATGATTCTTCCGGATGGCTCAGTTATTTTCCTTGAGGATAACAGTCCGAATAAAATAAATAATGCAAGTAATCATATTACCTCATCTCAGAGATATAGACAGAAATTAAAATTAGTAGAAAATTATTTACAAACAAATTAATATCCTCTTTGTTGTTACGATCTTGTTTAATTCCTTGTGCCCTTCGTCCTTCTTCAGGTCTCTGTCGATATACTGAACACTTTATTCAATCTCTAGGGGTAGATTGTTCTCATTCCGCGGTCCTCGTCTATGGATATCTTATCTTCGTTAATTGTTCCGTTATTGCTAATCCTGTTTCCATTATTGATTAATCCTCCAAAACATTGATCCATGAGATAATCTCGAAGCTACAACTTAAACCTAAAGTTTTGCATGTTCTCTGGTCTAATGCAACTTTCCTTTCCCCATAAGATGAGGATTATATTAGACCATTAGTAACAAACTCCCAAGATAGCGCTTTCCCTATCAATGCAATCTAAACCTCTTCAAATCTACGACTAACCGATCTCTGTCCTACATATGCTCCAAAACTGCACTTCTTACTGCCTGTTACGTGCCACAAACTGAATCAGTAACGCTCTATCTCGAGTGGCTGATGGGACTTGTATTGGTGACTGAGACAGGAGTTTAGATTTTTTTTAATGCTGATTCATTTGCTTTTATCTGTTTTACACGTTTCTCTTGTCAAGTTCATTGCTGTTCTCAGATACAATGTATGTGAAAAGAAAGACAAATAAATGTAGTTTCTTTTACTATTAAAAATAAATGAGGCCGGCTGCTAAAACTAGCATATTTCAAACGTAATTAACAAATGACTCATCTCTAAAAATACATGATTCTATTATTAGTCGTTTCTTCTTATCTTCTGTCTAATTTCCAGGTACCCGCCGTTGAAACCGGAAACAGATATTTACATTTCATTTAAAAATTATCCCCAAGTGGGAAACTAGTGAATTTGTCAATACGAAAACCCTAAAGAGAAACTGAAGTGTTTCCTTTAACTCAGGTATGGCATAAAAGATACTGGTTCGGAATGAAAAATCGAAAAGCCGTGTTCGAATTCCAGTCGGGTTCATTATAATCACTTAGGAGTAAATATCCTAGGGAAATGTATGAACCCACCGAACTATGATTTAAAGAGAAGGAATTCTTATTCTAAAAAAAAAAACAACAAAAAAAAAAAACAATGTTAATACATTAATCACTTGCAAAAATTAAAAAAAAAAACTTTCTACAATCCAAAATGTGTCTGCGTTAAGTATTAGGTTGGTGCAAAAATGTCGTTTTTTGACGTTCAACTTTATGTGAGAAAACGACATTATTTTTGCACCAACCTAATAACTCACAAAAGGCTGATAAACCTTAAAAAATAATCCGTCTGATTTTCTGGGATGAAAAGTTGTTATTATTTATTCTATTTATATTCGGATTATTGCCATCTTCTTTATTGTCCTCATCCCAAACTTTTGATCTTTGTGGCCTCCGGTCTTCCTCAAGTGTATATCGAACCCTTTAGTAGACTATTCTCGTTTCATTGCTCATATCTAGAGATACCACCTACTTTCTTATTTAATACTGTTCAGTTAGTGCTCACCTGTTTCCATTGAGTGCAAGTACACACTGTCCGATCTAGGACAACTCAGAAACACTAGGACACCTAAAGAAGGCTGGAGAGTGCAACGACCCAAACGTTATGATAAAAACAAAACACGAAGAAGACAAGTGTAACCCCCCCCCCCAAAAAAAAAAAAAAACCCAAAAAAACATTTAACCCATATCCTCTTTTTATTTTCATATATCTGCCCAAAGTTTGTGAATTTAGTGACAGAGTGGTAGTGAGTAGGTGTAGTCAATAGAAACGGGCGAGCAATAACTGAACGGTACTAAGTAAAATAAGAACTAGACGATATAACCCTAGATATCCTTATGAGCAGAGCAACGAGAGCAGTCAACTCCCGTAGATTAAATAAAGTGATCAGTTCAGAATTCCTTATAGGTTACCCAGATCGATGAACACCTGAGGAAGACCGGAGGGGACAATGTTTTTATCACAAATTATTGACCAAAGACGAGGAAAATAATCCAGATATAAATCGTGCAAATGAGAAAATAAGAATTTTAAACAAAATGGTCTTAATATATGTAGAAAAATGTGTCAGTTTAAAGTGACGCCAGGGGGATATCGGTTTAAACGAAAGAAAAGTTAAAGTTACCAATTGAAAAAGAAAAAAAAAAAGTCTACCGAATTTGTTAAGACCTATAAAAAGTATCTTCTATTATTTACTTTTATTCCGGTTTGCGATGATGATGATGATGATGATGATGATGACGATTATTATTATTATAACTATTATTATCATCATCATCAATCTCTAATTATGAATTATCAATTTAACCACCCGCAGATACTATTAAAAGAGTTAACAGAACCTACCAATATTCCAACGGTAAGTTTCAGTCCCATCGGGGGCGGCATATTCAGCATAGATCCTGCTCCAATTTCAAAGCTTCCAAATTTAAACCACCCGGGGATTCCGGCTTGGTACACTCCACTGGAATCGACGAAGCTGGTCTGGGCTCTGGACCCAATGATGATCTTTCGTCCAGGGATGATACGCATGTGCCTGACCCCAATCATTTCTCCGTCCCACTTCAGTGCGACTTGGCCTTTTCCGACGACGTAGAAAACTGGTGAGATGTAAACCTTTGCGCCTTCGTCGATCCAAAGATTAACGGGCGTCTTGCTTACACGCTTATATTCTTCAAGATGTGCCGTGTGACCCTTCTGCAAGTGAATTCTTCCAGTCATGTCTCCAATGATTTTGTTCACCTTCAGCGTTCGATTTTGAAGATCTACTTTCATTCGTAGCGTTGCATTGTTCATTAAATGAATCTCATTAAAGGCAAAATCAAATCGAGAAGCCTCGTCTAAAACGTAGGTGTTGTCCCAATGTTTCTGTCCATTGTCAAGTCGCAGTTGATAATAGGGTCTTTGGTAGCGTACGTCCTGTATAAAAACAGAACCAGGACCACCATCGGCTCGATATCCAACACCTGAGCCCCCAGCAGCCACAAAACTACCGTGGAAATAAGATTCATTTCTAATATGAATTTTGATTCGCCCACCTGAACCTCCAAAGTTGCCTGCTCCACCGGAGACATCCAACCGACCATAACCTTCCAGCTCTAATGAATTAGTCGCAATACAACCACCACTTCCGGCGCCTCCATTCGAACCACTTCCCACTGATGACACATTTCCATCTACATATAAAATATTTGCGACGTTCAAATTTACGATGCCGCCACCTTTACCTCCATTTGAACCATCGCTGGCACTGCCGCGTTGAACAAGGCTGTAAAGGCTGCCGTAATATAAACCTCCATGTTTGATAAGGCGATAGCTTGAGTCGAATTTACCACCACCTTCGCTCGCATGACCTCCACCGGTCCCGCCTGTTCCAAGCCCAGATGGTTCGTCTAGCGTATCCAATGGTCTATCCGTTGCTGACGTAGTCAGTTTTGATCCTGCTTCAAGCCTGACAGAACTTGCTGTGATGTAAACGCTTTCAGCAGAGATTAAGGATTCGTATCTAGCGTCTATTTGCCCGACGCTTATATTCATTGTCACGTCGGGTGCGTATTTCCATGTCGATGATCCACGAAGATCCACTGTGGCGAATCGACAGCTTCCTTCAACATCTGTATAGATGTATTTCCCTTTACTTAGAAAAGATGTGTGTGCTTGACTTCCCATATACACTAAGCTTCCCTGTCCGATTACAAGATCAATAACACCGGTCAGACGTCCATATAACTGCAGTGAGCGACGTCCGATATAGCCAGTCATTTGAACACCATATCCATAAATATAATATGAAGAAGGTAAAATAATTTCCCCGCCGTAATCGATAATAAAATTGATTCCTGACAAGAAATCTCTCCCGGAAGCCTCTTCATATTCTGCAATAAATTTCTGTATTTTGTGGACGTGGATCAGTCCACTTCCATCACCAAAGATTTTTCGCGCATCCCAAGTGATATTTTTTCCAATTTCAGCTATTTCAAGGGAAGCTTTCCTGTAAACGTGGATTTCATCGAATTTGTAACTGGTCTGATTTCTTTCTTTAATGCTGACAACTTTGTCAATTGGTTTGTTTCTATTGTCAACTATCAAACGTTTAAATACGAACCCATTTCTCCAGTCTTCGATATATAACGTGCCAGGCCCTCCGGAACTCCTGCCTAGTGCTCCTTCTCCTCCGTAGACATGGTACGTACCCTCAAACTCTTCTTTGTTATTACAATACATAGCGATCCGACCAGCTGCTCCAGCACCAGCGTTTCCTTTACTCGAACCCCCAACACTTGAAAAACTCCCGTAGCCTTCTATCTGTCTTGCCTTTACCAAAATACTACCTCCGCTCCCTCCGCCATATTGTGAACCACCACCATCAACCTTTATACTCCCGTCATTGATCAGCTGATTCCCGATATGCAGATACATTTTACCGCCACCGTGTCCTCCTTTCGGGTTGGCCCGGCTTCCTGCGAGTAAAGGTTCGTAGAGTGATCCATAGGGGCGACCACTGCTATCAGGAGAACGGTAACCTTCTCCCCCTGCGCTGCCGTGTCCCGCACCTCCGTAGCCGTGTACGGTCGTTGTGCTCATTCCGCTGGAAATGTCGATTTTCGTTGATTTGCTGCGGTCGTCGCTAGAACTTGACAAAATAGATTCCAATTCGAGGTCAACATCTGAGCAAGTGATATTGAAATAATCTGCCGTCATTTTGGAACTGAATTTCAGATTTAGAAAGCTCAGAATAATATAGGCTCCAGTGTCCGGATCATAATCTATAGAGCTGCCAGGGTCGAGTTGTAACAATCCGAACGACACGGGAGACTGACGGCTGAAAGCGGTTTCCTTAAATGGGACAATGCGAGCATTTGGCCCTATTCTCATATGACGTCGCGGACCAACAATAAGGTTTGCCACTCCTTTCATGGTACCGTCTAGATCTAGAGCAATACTTGCTTTTCCTAGAATTGTAGTCGTTTCAGACAGAATAAATTCACCTCCATCATGAAGTTCTAAATTAATTTCAAGTTTCGATATCGACACATCACCTGTTGCCAGTCTCTCCAAAGTACCTTTTTGATTTTTCTGTACGAGTAAAAGTCCGCTGCCATCACCTATCACTTTCTTTATGTTGATAGTTCGATTTTTACCGTCTTCTTTCATCTTCATCTTTGCAAAGTTAGTGATCTTTACAGCACTGAAATCTAAGTTCAAATTCTGCTCTTCGAGGTTCATGTAGAATATTTTCTGGCCGTTAGTATTGTCGACAATCAGCCGTTCGCTGACGGCACCGTTAACTGTTGTTTTCAGATATATCGAACCGGGTCCTCCGCTGCCATACAAAGCTGGTGAAGTACCCCCCGAGGCTTTGTATTTCCCAGTGAACAAATCGTTGTTTGATCGAACCGCAATCCGACCCCCGCTACCTGCACCGGAATTAATATCATTCACACTTCCGCCCGAAGCGGACATGAGTCCAAATCCGCTTAATGTTTGGTCACATTGTACATTGATACTACCGCCGCTGCCACCTCCCCCTGGGTTAGTTTTAGAGAGGCCATTTGCACTGAGAGTTCCATCGAGGACTAGATTATCAACAAGTAGATTTATAAAGCCTCCACCGGCACCGCCGTTCCCCCCGGCGGAACCGGGCACTTCTGGGAAGTAGATTGTTCCATAGGGCTCAGAAGCCTGTAAACGGTTTTGATTTTGCCCGACTCCACCTTGGCTGGCATAAGCTCCTCCATTATTACCACGTCCCCGTCCACGGGGAGGAGGGCTGAGCGCTTCGCTTCCGCCATCAACGTTCAGTTCGGCTCCTCGTTCAAGTATCAATTTACCTGCTGTGACATTAACTGAATCGACCATGATCTTGACATACCTTCGCAGATCGAGCAAACCGACCTGTAACCGGAGTCCGTTTTCTGTTTTGAAGTTGGAGCCGCTCTTCAGGACGATTTGACTCAGCACGTAAGAACCAGGTACGCTAGTCGCAGTATACTTTCCATTCCCGTAGGCTGCCGTAAAAGAAGTCCGTCTGAAAAAGACATTACCTCCTCTCTCGACAACCAGATTATTTGCGGTGATGCGACCATGGAGATTTAGCTGCGTGCCGTCAATTTTAAGGTCTCGAGATGTGTGAAGAGTTGCGTTGTTGGAAATGTTGATGTTAATATTTGCTGTATATTCGCTCAAGACGCCTTCCACGTATTCTGCTTTGAAGATCTGGTTGTGCTTAACAGATAACCATGATTGTTTATCACCGTTGATTTTCTTCGCCAAGATAATACTATTGGCTCCTGTAAACTCCATTTGGGCCATACCTGTTCAAAAAGATATTTTGGAATTAGACGTGGCATAAATATAAGGTTTGTTATTTCATTATTATAAATATTTATCCGAGTCGTACGTAACGAAAATAAACTTGAAGAAAATATTCTTCTTGATATTGACCGAATTTAGTGTAATCCCTTAAAAAAGCCAGACGGCGGAATTTTAAATGAGGAAGATTGTGTTACGCCAATCTTTTAAATTTCTTTGTTTCGACTTAAAGGCACACTGAAAATGTGATTTCTCATCGCCAGTATGGCTTCTCGTTTCTTAACTTACCCATCTGCTCAAACTCATTTGTTGGTTTATTTTTTATACGGTATATCGACCTCAATGGCTTATTTAATGTCTGCAACATTTTTAGGTTAGGTTCATATGAGTAGAATATATATTTATAAAAATATAGGTTTGTATATCAGGTTTCACTAACGGATCTTTGTAAAGAGGGTTTTTGTCACGAGTCAAATGTATTGCTGGTAATATTTTTTTCAAAAATGTAATAGTGGTATTTTACTATAAAATTATATTTTTATTGTGTTTTGTCCCCACTTGAGGGTTAACTACAAAACACCCACCTCTGGTTTATACTGTGACTATGCTGAGTGGACCAGGGCCGTATACAATTTTGAATTTAAAGTTCTGATTCTGTAGTTCTTGAAACCCTGTACCTCAAGTGGCACTTTGGATTTGTAGAGGGTGAACATCATAGTAAACAAAAATGTTGATAACCGTGGATAGAGTCAATTGTACCATGATATTTAACCAATAAATTGGGAAAAGGGGAGGATTCATAACTTTGAACCCGAGAGGAATTCGAACTAGTCTCGCTGATTTCGCGTTCCGGGCCGCTAACCATTACATCATATGCACGTGTTTGTCTTGCAAATCCACTGTTAAATTAAAAACACACAATATACATTACAGATCAAATCTTAATTACCAGCATAAAAACAAATAGAATAAATGAAGAAAGGAAGATTGTGTTGCACCAAATCTCTGAAGTTAGAAATGCTTCCTTGACTTCCAAAATTCAACACACAGCTCTATACGAGGACTCAAGTCATTGATCACAAGAGAATTCAAACCATAATTACATTGAATATATTTTAACTTTCGAAAATGCAAAATATAAACACAAATTGCTTTGATTAGTGTACGAGGGGGTATTAAACAGTTCCCGTACTCTCATTTTCACCCAGCCTACTGAGTCAGTCTTCAAATAGTCTTAATGTTATCTACTCATGTCCAATTATTACGCTCTCTAACCGTTGTTATGGAAATGGCTCTGCGATCTAACGAACTTGAGCAAAATACCTGCATCAAAATTTGTGTGAAGTTCGGTAAATCTGCAACCAAGATCTTCGAAATGCTTAATCAGGTTTTTCTTGCGATCACTCGAACAAGAATTTATGAATGGCACGCACATTTCAAGGGCGGTCGAGTGTTAGATAAAGAAAATGATCTTTCAGGGCGGCCAAACAACAGCCGAAGTCAGCCATTATAAAACAGTCCATCAACGCTCTCACATGAGGAGAAACAATACCATAGATGACATTCAAGCAGACAGTCCCCGAGAAGAAAAGTCCGGTGTTTTGAACATAGGAAGTATTGGGGTCGCTGCCTATAATCCTAAAAGTGGCAATGCAATTAAAAAAAAAATAAAGAAAGAAACTCAAGATTTGGACCAGCACACGAATTGCTTAATTTTTGGTCAGGAAGCAGTACTAATGTGCTTGAAATTATTGAATATATATTTATTCAATTCTGTCTACCGGCCTGATTATTAACAAAATCTTAAATGTTAATTATAGTAGAAGTCCTCATATCCGAAATTCTCAGTGTTACCATTTAGATGTTGTAGGGATATGCTATATTCAAATATTTTTCTTTTCATTGTAGATAATTATTGGTAACTTTAAGTTTCTTAACCCTTAATGTCTCCCACAAAAGAAACTCTTTTTTCACATTGCGTCAGAAATTAAAGATTATTGGAAAAGTGGACAATGGCACAAGATCATCTGAAAGTATAAAAAATTGGTAAAACTATTCTGTAGGATATAAAGTAATCAAACGAAACTATTCTTACACAAGGGAAATTAGCAGAACACAGCAGTAAAACATTTCATAAAAAGACTCTTCAGAAATCAAAATCTGAAGTTTTTGACAAGAAGCTTCGCGAATGATTTCAAATGAAACGTTGAGAAGGCAGGGTTATTTTTGGTCCAGTGATTATTGCCAAAGATAAATCTCTGTATAAGGATTTAAATATAGATACATAAAGCAATTTTAACGATGGATAGTTACGGAGTTTCAAAAATCGTTATTATAAAAGTCAACTAAACATTTCTGGTGAAAGAAAATAAGCTTCCACTGAAGCAGCTTCAATGTTTCTTTTCAGAATTTAAAACCATCTTAGAAGAAAAAAAAAGGTTTCATTGCTGATGAAATGTAGAATTTCAAAACCGGAATATAATGGAAGTGTTTACCAACAAAGACATTAGCAGGAAAAGAAGAAAAAACATACATCGGCATTTTAATATAACAAGGAGCACTTGACTGTTGTTTGAGGAAACTCTCCAGGACAACATAAAACAGAACTGTTAGTGAAACTGGACTCTTTAGAGAAAGCTATTGATGAGGTTATCAAATTCATGGAGAAAAAAAATCTCTGTTCAGTAGTACGGGATATATATATATATATATAAAGAAAGAAAGAACAGTAAAATATATAATCCGGTGTTCTTATAGATATTTTTATTTTTACAAAATAGTGCTCAATGTAAATTTACAGAGCACTGATATTATAAATTAATTGATTTAGAATATGTTTTTTTCGCTACACAGTTCTAACCATGTTTCATTTTTGAAACATGGTTAGAACTGTATAGCGAAAAAACATTTTAAATCAATTTATATATATATATATATATATATATATATATATATATATATATATAGTTAGTTAGTTAGTTTATGCAAACTTAGGTAATCCGTATGGGTAGACCCGAGGAGGATGATATCCGGAGAGCTCAATGTAAAATTCAGAGCAGATATATATATATATATATATATATATATATATATATATATATATATATATATTCCGATGAGTTTAGATGTTTGTCTAATGCCAGTTAACTTTACTCCGCGACTTAACCAGAGCCAATATTGAAGTGTCATTCGGTTTTGGGAAGATGATTCTTTTTAAATAAATCCTACACTATATTTGGCGGGAAATACGACAATCTTTAATACTGACCAATCCAATTATACTTTACGACGCTGACCCAGTGTATATATTACATAACGCATTGTTTTCATAATTATTTTCGCAGAATAAACGATGAACTGGTAAGATTCGATTTTTGACGGATAATGTTGTTGAAAATAACACAAAACAATCGATAGCTGCCTGTTTACCTCTACGAAATAATATAATTTATAAACTTCATTGCCTTGAACGTGTCTCTCTTCAATAAATCAATTTAAACTTTCACCCGTTAAGTGTGCCGTGATCACCATAGCTTTCCATGAGGAGAAATAATTATTGGGTAATTATTTATTCGAAGCTATTGGAAAATGATTTGGAATTGAATTAGGCAACGCGTGTAGACTTTTAAAACAAACTATGAAAGCGAAAATAAGATCAATATATTCTGAAAATTTGAAAAGAGTTAACAAATCAATTAATCTATTTGCCATTTCAAGAGGGGAAAAAAGTTGTCAAATATCAATTGATGCGATAAAAAGTTTATGTACAGTTGTGTAGAAGCCGTTCCAGATTTCGATGCAAGATAAAAATAGAAAGTCAATTGAGATTTGAATCACGCATACCAATGCCGAGGTGTTAGGAGAATATGAAGCTGGGAGGGGAACGGACTGGTAGAACAGTGAATATTTCCCAAAAAGCAATAAGAAAAAATATATATTAATAGTCGGAACTGAATTCAGATTATTCATCCGATCCACGTGCAAATATGATAGTTTTCCAAAGCTTCTACAGATTACGTGTTCTCCAGCAACTATGTGATAATTAAACCAATTAAGTTGAAGCGAAAGAGAATTTAAAAAAAATATAGCGCCAGCAGATTTTAAGTTAAACCGATTCCCCCCCACAAAAAAAAAAAAAAAATCTTGGTAACCATGATTACTATCAAAGATGGAGTTTGTATGTATAAAATATACACATTTCTTTATTTAAATACGAAGCGTTTGTATCGAGCAACAAACACAGATACAGTGAGGTTGAATAATTTCCCCACATTTGGTTGTAAATGGCTTTCCGGTTAGGCCTACCTATGTGTGCGCGAATTCGAGAATTTTGGAGTTATTAATCTGTTTATCAAAATATCCTTCGCAAAACCCGTTGTTTATAGTTTTCTGCAATGTGGGTCCTCTTATATAATGTGAATGTGGACATTTTGACGTAGTGTAATGTTTAGCAATCTTGCATGCTAGACAATCTCCCCACTGATGAAGAAAAGACTTAAGGCAACAAAAATGTGGTTCTACAGAAAGATGCTGAGAATATCATGAATTGAACATGTGAACAATGAGGAAGTTTTAAAGAAAATGGAAACAAAAAGTACACTTATATTTAACACCATAAAAAGATATTTGGAATCTCTAGGGCATGTAATGAGGAAGAAGGGACAGAGAAAGACGGACAAGGGTGGGGGGATAGAGAAAACGGAGAAGGGTGGGGGACTGAGAAAACGGAGAAGTGGGAGGGACTGAGAAAAACGGCGCATAACCTGCCTAACGAGTTTATGTAAATGATTGAAAAACGGGATAGAGGAGAGAGCAAAATGACAATGGGCAGGAAATCATGGAGAGCCATAATCGATAAAATCCTGAAGTGACATGGCTCACAGAAGAATGGTAACGTAATCTGCAACGGTCAAACTGAATTTATATATATATATATATATATATATATATATATATATATACACACACACTTCAATATACGATTTCCTATGGAGAAAGACATTTTATTTAATTTTGATTGTTTCTTTTGAAATATAAAGCTTTCTATAATTCGGGGCCTTTCTTTGCATTGATTTCTATGCATATATAGATCGACATATAAACAAAATAATATTAACACAAGACGGATATGCAATGTGATTGGCCCTGATCTAGCATCTCGTCTGCAGTCGCTCTCTCACAGACGTGCCGTCGCCTTCCTCTGTCTTTTTTACAAATACTTTCACAGTAACTGCTCCGATGAGCTGCTTTTGCTGGTTCCCAGTCTTCATGAATTTAAGCGCTGAACTAGGCTGGCATCTCGCTCTCACCCTTTCACTGTCGAACCTGTTAAATGTAGCCGTCTCTTCTACTCCAATAGCTTCATGTCTCGCACTTCTCGCCTGTGTAACTCCCTCCCCATTTCTTGTTTTCCTGATAGCTCTCCCCTAACCTTCTCTTCATCATTTCCTCTATCACATCTCTTTGGTCTCGCTCCAAATCTCTGTAACCCCCTTGCGTGCTAGTGGCTTCCCGCTTTGCTTTGGGTGGAATGCTTAGAAAAGGAATAGATAAAAGTAAAAGAAGACACATTTCGATGAACAACAAAATATATATGGTGTGTGCAAAAGTAGGTATATAGTAAATATTACCAGTATTATAATAGTGGTTCCACGATTCATTTAATACTAGAATTAATTTAATTCATTAAAATCATTTTTAATATTTTTATTTTCATAATTTTCATCATAATACATTTATTATAATTTTTATTTTTTTAATAAATAATAAATATTTTGTAGATAAAGAGGAGTATATGAATGACGTGGGGGGCAAACAGTTGGCACATTTGAATGATTGGTATGTTTGTATAAACAATATAAGATATTCTGTGCGCACGTTCATTACTGGATACTAACTTTTCCCCCCCATCCTGTATAAGAGCCTCATTAAAAATGCAAGCTATATATAATGAGGAATCGATTATATTCTGGAATAATTTAATAGACAACATTATTTTGCGGGTAATTTAATATTTTACGTTCACAGAAAAGTGACATACAATTACTTCACCTGTCATATTTAGGGTGTCGTAAGTAACATCTCTGGAAATTTCCACTGACTGGGTTTTTGTCTGTTTTTGGACAACGTCGACAGTGTTGCCTTTGATCAATAAGTGTCTCAATGGCGCAGGTAAAATGTCACTTCCTTCCATAATGTAAATTGTTCCGGGTCCTGCTTTCACAGATGTGAACTTGTGACTGTTGCCTTGTCCGTAAGCAGTAATCAAACCAGCAAAGGAATATCTAGAGAGAACAAAATACAATAAAGTTAAACAGGAAAATATATTTTAACATTATTGCTTCAATTCTGGAATTCTACGATAGCCATTTCGAATAGAAATAATCTTTTTTTTATATTATTATGGACTATTTTAAAATTCGGACTCAGTGCAGACTTTTAAACTAGATCCTGCGGAGGGTTACCTGGTTCAGATTAGAAAAGAGCAATGATAATTTTGAAGAAATAACAATTCACTCCATGGAAATTTAAAACCTCATTCAGGTTAAAAGACCGAAATTCCTATTAAGGGCAAAAAAAATTGCGTTCTTTAAATCACAAACTCTCCGGAACTTTGAAACTGAAGCTCACAAAACCTTTAACTCTCATTCTTTGGCATTTTGAAGAAATAAAATTGATTTCCTCAATTCACAAAGTTTTTGGAGACATTTTAAACTGAATTTATTTTTTTTTTTAATTCACAAATTTTTGCGTTACTTTAAACACAACATAAATTAAAAACATTGAATTTTTTTCAGTTATTTTAAAATTTGAATTTTTAATTGTTCCTTTTTCATCCGCACACAAATCCCAATGCTGGGTGTTCAAGCACTAGATGAAGGGCAGATTTATAACCTTGAGATCACCCTGATTCCAAAAAAGGTATAATGTGGCTATGTAGAGCAAGTGTGGTGAGATTTCGAGGAGTTTCAAACACACGGACAGAGACAGAATTTATCGTTTATTTAAGATCAAGTATATATATCATTTATTAAATTTTAGAAAGTTTTATAGTGGGGTCCGGTTTGCTATGTAAATTCATTAGAAATTGACCCCACTATAGAAGCCCAAGCAAAATTTACTCATATGACGTAATTTCTTAATATATAAAAAATAAACAAAACAAAAAAATAAATTCGTATCGTAATCTGAATTATTTTTTCGTGCAGTATTATCCATTGAGCACTCTAGATTACGAATTTCAGTTTTTTTTTTTTTTAATTTTTATGCATCTTCCCTTCATTATTTTTTGGCCCATTTAAAATTATAACACCCGCCCAAAATCAACCATAACTTTTCCCTCTACGTTGTCACTTTCTCTATATCTTTCCCAGCCATATCCCTTCTTTCTATCATATTTTTTTTAATATATATTTTTCTTTCTACCTTCCTCCTTTCTCTTTTATTCCATTTATTTCTCCCCTCATCTTATTCGTTTTCTTCTTGT
Organism: Acanthosepion lycidas; assembly: GCA_963932145.1. Lineage (NCBI taxonomy): Eukaryota > Metazoa > Mollusca > Cephalopoda > Sepiida > Sepiidae > Acanthosepion > Acanthosepion lycidas. The sequence goes on from OZ010590.1 coordinate 37,804,337, forward strand.
AGTTTTCCATCCTTTTATATTTGCCTTATTTTTCACCTCATATTATCCATTTTTATTTAGCCTCGCTTTCGCTGTGTTCCTCCTGCCTTATCTGCACCTTTTCCTATCACTTCTGCTTCTCCTGTCTATTCACGTTTTGCCTATCTTATCTTTGACCATTTTATGTTTCTGTCGATCTTAACTCTTCTGCCTGATCTGTCTCCTTTTCAGACCTGCCTTCTTCTTCTTACCTTTCTCCTGTTTTCCCTTCCTTAAAGTCCACCATTTTATCTTTGTCTCATCTAATCCATTTCTATCCCCACTTTATACCTTATCTTCATGCCTTATCTTTCTCGTTTTTTCTCCTTGTTTTATCATTCTCCCCGCCTTATCCTTTTCTTCCAGGATAACATGTGAACCCTTTATTTATGCCTCACAGTTCACCTGGATTATCCATTTCTAACTATTTCCGCATTATACCGTTTGATCTCACCTTACCTTTTTTCCCTTCTTTATCTTCCTTTATCTTGTCTCTGTTCTTTCCGCCTTATATTTCTTCCATGTTATCCTTGCTTTATCTTTCTCTGCGCCTTATTCCTGCTTCACTTTTGCAATCTTTCGGCCTCATTTTTAACCTCGCATTATCCATTTCTAACTATTCCCGCCTTATCTTTCTCACTTTTTATCCCTGCTTTATCTTTGCCCCCGACTTATCCCGATACTTCCCGCCTTACGTTTAAACCCTTTATGTCTGCATCATATTTCATTTCGCATTATCCATTTCTAACTATTCCCACCTTATCTCTTTTCTTCTCGCCTTATATTTTCCATTTTTCTAACTGCTTTATTTTTAGTCCAAACTTATTCCTGTTCTTCTCGCCTTATCCTTGTTTTTACCGATTTATCCTTCTCTATTCATTACCTCTTTTTTTCTCCATATGCATGATTTTTCGATTCTTCTTTTCTTTTTATATGCCGTGTCCTTTCAGGACGTAGACGATCATGACTTCTCACTTCCCCCATCACAAATTCGTTTTTCTCCCAGTCTTAACCCTTTCTATCAATTTTTATTATTTACCAACTTTCCAAGTACCGCTATACTAATCTTTAGACGCTATCTGCTTCTGCATTTCTACGCGCTTTTATTTTATTTCTTCTTGTGTTTATCGTCGCATTTGCCGATCGCCTAACTCGAAAATCTCCAACAAGAACAACAGTTTTGAATAAATGTACCGTTTTGACCAAAGAGCGAGAATTGTGCAACCAAATTCGTTCAAATCTCTGCGATGGCTGTAAAAAGTCTATTTAATACATTGAATAACAAACTGTGTCAGCTGTTAGAGTTACAACACGCTCGAAAAAAAAAAAAAATAGAAAAAAAAAGAAACGAAATAGGTTCTCAGTAATTAGTATCAATTCATTGAGAACACTCGACTTACCGATGTTTAATTTTGATTTTAATTCTACCACCAGCGCCACCACCGCCCTGTCCAATCCCTTGCCCGCCATCGCATGATAAATATCCATGACCCATCAAATTCTTCGCATCAATAATGGCGCTTCCACCACTTCCTCCGCCAGCATTACCACTTCTTCCTGGTTCTCCATCGACTGAAATTCTTCCTGAAATGAGAAAACATAAGTGGATACAGGCCAGTAATGCTGGGAGCCCGTTATATAACAAGGAACATTTATTAGAATTCTATGTTATGTAAATATTTGCTAAATTTTGAATAGGTTTCTTAATTATTAGAATGCATTACTTCCAATCAGTTTCAGAACCGTGTTTGTGTGTAAATGAGAGAGAGAGAAGAATAAGTTATGGTTAAGGATTAAAGAAAGAACAACAGATATAACTAATAAAATAATTATATTACGATATATTTGATAAGGTCAATTGAAGATTACAAGTCCTAATGTTGGCGTCGGTCATTGCAAAAGACGAATCAAGAGTTAGCAAGAGGACGAGAAGATATCCCTGTAAAAATGGAGTACGTCCACGCAAAATAGTATGTAACGAGCAAAAAAGGATTGGAAATCTCTTTATCTCTGACAAGTAGACAGTAAAATATTGTTGCAGAGATACGTTATACATTACAGAAGTACAGTGTAACCCGGATATAAGAGAGTTGTCGGGACCGGAGAAGAAGTCTTTTATCTCGGTTTGGTCTAATTTATATACATTAACACAGGCTCTAATTTGCGACCACAGAAGATCTATCTAATATCCGGGTTTCTCTTATATCCGGGTAACACTGTAGTATCTTCCGACTATCTGGCAAATAATAAAAAATGATAATTTACTGTGGATTATTACTATTTCTTCTAAGTACCGTGTCATTTAAGGACGTTGGCGATCATAGCTCTCCAGAATTTTTTGTCTATTATAGCTCTTAATAACTTTTCTCTTTTTGACATCTCTCCCAAACCCTGCTCCGTCATCCATTCGCCATGTAGGGTGTGCGTTACTTACTTTTGGCCCTCGTATTTTTAGTCTGTTGTTAAATATCAGTACAGGCTATAATCTTGGGTGGAGAACAGTCTAGGTGAAGGACAACTCTGAATTCAAAACATGCGGAGGGTCGATCGGGGACCTTGTGGCATACTGTGCACCAGTTTTTTGTATTCGGCTCTTCCAAAAATTGTGGTTGGTTCTGCACAAGCCTTCACCCCTATAATCAAATGACATGTGCGGGTAATATGGCTGTCGTTTCTTACAACCCGGCTACTTGACCATCATACACCGAAAACAATGGGACAGTACAATATATATATATATATATATATATATATATTAAGCGTTTCACCTCAAGCAAGGCGAGAAGCCACTAGGGCGCAAGGGGTTACAGAAGATTTGGAGCAAGATCAGATAAGAGTGATAGAGGAAAGGATGAGGAGAAGGATAGGGGATAGATCAAGGCAACTGGAGATATCGATTGACATTGCATTTGAATAGTTGAAGATTATAGCTCTCAGGGAAACTGGAATAGGGAAGGGAGTTCCACAGGCGAGAGGTGCGGGATATGAAGCTATTGGAGTAGAAGAGACGGCTACATTTAGAAGTTTCGACAGTGAAAGGGTGAGAGCGGGATTCAAGCCTCGTTGGGCGCTTGAACTCGAAGTCTGGGAACCAGCGAATGCAGCTCCTCGGAGCAATTGCCATGAAAATATTTGTAAAAAAGACAGAGAGAGGCGACGGCGTGTCTGTGAGAGAGTGACTGTAGACGAGATGCTAGAGCAGGGCCAATTATATTGCATATCCGCCTCTGGAGCCTATCAAGAACCCCGAGGCAAACAGAAGGGGCTCCAGACCATATATAGCAGCAATACTCCATGCAAGGGGGAATTGTTGATTTGTAGATCTGGAGGATTTAATGCATTTAATTACATTGAGTCAATTGCTTCGTCCACCGCAAGGAAAGTTGTCACCCTGTGCCGCGCCAGGAAATTTTTCTCTCCGGAATCGATCCTCCAGATCTACAAATCAACAATTCGCCCTTGCGTGGAGTATTGCTGCCATATATGGTCTGAAGCCCCTTCTGTTTGCCTCGGGGTTCTTGATAGTAACACATCCGCCTCTGGAGCCTATGGTCAAACACACTGACGAGTAGGGGGAGAGAAAAAAAATAAGATTAAAAAATAAAGAATTAAAAAATAGAGAAAAATGAAATGAGTTTTCGGTAGAGCGAAATTATACTCATACAAGGCAGCAAGTGTTTGTCCGCTTTCTTCCTCATAATAACAAGGGAATGTACGGGTTACCTTAAGTTCAAGCATCGAGCTGGTAGGGGGAGGGATCAACGGCCAATCTTCCGCCCAAACCAAATAGTGGGCTTGGGAGACAAGCTTTCAGTAAAATTAAGAACAACAGGAGAAAGAAACGGCGAAAATAATTCCAAGTTCAGACATTTTATCAAGCAAGAAAATTCGGCCAACTAGATCATGAGAATACTGACGAGACACTTTCTCAACTAGCCAAAGACATTCTTTCGAACCGGGATTTCTAACTAAATCATCAAATAGGTTGGAATGATTAGGACATATATATATATATATACATACATACACACACTTCTATTCATTATCTATCTATAAAGAGACTGAGGTTATATTTGATCTTCCATGCTCGTTATCTTTTGAAAGTTTAGTGTTAGAGCAACAAACAAACTATAAACGGGCTAAACCCTCTGATAGAGAAATAAATCGAAAAAAAAAAAAAAAAAAAAAAAAAGAGTTCGACTCTCATCAAGAGCTTTTTCCTTATTTTCAAGCTGTGCTGCTAATTGATAATCGTAGAATGACGGTCTGAGTAGTTGTCATAAAAGGTCTTTTATATGCCGTGTCTTTTCAGGATGTTGCCGATCATGGCTCTCCAGAATTTCTTGTCCTTTGTAGATCTTAATAACTTTTGTATTTTATACATCACACCCAAACCTTGAAACCAGGAAGGTTGTGAGTTGCTTTCAGTTGGCATTTCTACGTCTAATCTGCTCTGTGTGTACTAAATTTTCCAAGTCCTCTTTCCTCATGATATAACCCAGAGATTTCAACTGTTGTTTCCTGTTGTTACGTATAAATGATCTTTTTCTTGACATTGTCTCTAGAACCTCGTCTTTCCTTTACACGTTAGATGCGTAATATTCTCGGCATTTTTTGTAGAACCACAGATTTACTTCAAGTCATTTCTTCATCTTTGATGAGATTGTCCAGCATTCATTGCCATATAGGAGAACCGATACAAAATAACAAGTCACTGCTCTTTTCTTTGTTTCTAGCGATATTTTTTTGTTTCTTTGCTTAGCTTGTGGAAGGCATTATTCGCTGTTCCAATGCACTTTCGGATTTCAGTGTCGCACTTTCCGTCATCTGTTACTATATACCACATATAAATTGTTACACCTATGCGATTTTGGTATCTCGAATTTGTAATTGGCCTGTTGGGCTCTTCCCTTTTGTAACAACTGTGTATTCCGTCTTGCAATTGATGTTTAGTCCTTTCTTCTTGCTTTCCTTTACTACCTTCTATAAGAGTTCTTTTTCTGTGTCATCTATCAACACTGTGTCATCTGCATAACTTATGTTAAGATTGTGGCCGCTAAAAATGAATCCTAAATGGCAATAATATTTAGAATTTTAGTGTAGAATACAGACCTCACCATTATCAATCCATTATTCGACTACAGTCGGGATCATCTAACTAATGCGAACGATCCTTTCTTTAGTTGTATAGTATGTGCCACGCCAGGGCTACATACAGTTTTGAAATTAGAGTTATTTTCTCCTATACCGGTTGCCACCCAAGGCTATAGAACCAACGCTGTCCAGCTATATACGCATAGCGGGATGGAGAAGCGGATTCATACACTTCCCAAGGGGCTTAGCACGTAATTAAATATATTGGATTCACTCTTATGAAATGTTGTAAAAGATCTATTATTTAACAAGAGCTGTGTAAAAAAAAAAACAACAACACTGTGAACTGTGATTCTATACAATTTTTAGATAATGAAGAAGGCAAAGACTGTCCGGATTCTGCAGACGTGATAACTTAATAATACACATCATATATATATTTCTAAAAATTCCTGGACTAGCCTAGCTCGAAATCAAAAGGGTTTGGGTCGTGAGTGTCTTCAAAGATCTTGTTGCCCAAAACACAAGTGACATGGGGTGTTTGCTTTGAAAATCATTATTCGAAATGTTAACTAGAGGACAAGCCAATCCCTACTTTCCACCGTTGGAAGTTAAAAACGAGAAATTATATTCACCCTGCCATTCATTTTTCCATAGTCTAAATGTTGCTAGCTTCACAATACTCTATTGTTTTTCATGGTAGATTTTTAGACGAGTTCATTCCTTAGATTCACCACTACATATCTTTTACAGTTAGGACTCCCATATCACGTACACAAGGTCGACATTATTATTTTCCTCGTATTCCATTGGTAAAGAGGAAATTCTATCCAGAGAGCTTCTTCCCCAAAAGATACTTTATGCAAGACCCCCAACGAAAGGATGCTTCCCCTATAAATAAAATCTTAACCTCGTCAAGTTTAGGGTCAACAGCTATATATCCTTATAATCTGCAGTTATTATCTCCTCTTTCCATATCCTTATATCAACCTCTATCTTGAGTATCTCTTGGGACACGGATTGAGTGAAAAATATGTATGCTAATCTTCAGAAGAGCAGCAGACGGCATCTTGTTGGCCTCCCGTTTTCCGCTGACATGAAGCGGAGAGACTATCGATTGTTACATCAACTGCAAGGAAGGCTGGTTTACTGTATCGTGCCACAATATTTTTCTCGTCTGAATTCATTTTACCATTTTATAAATCTATCATTCGTCCGTGCATTGAATCCTGTTGGCATATCTGGTCTGGTGATCCTGCTGTACTTCTAGAGATTCTTTACAAATCGAAAGAAATGTCTGTAATGTAATCGATCTTGGCAAGGAATCTCGACTTATGCCACTTTCACAAAGAACTGATGTGGCTTCCCTCTGTCTTTTCTATAAATATTTCCATAGAAACTGCTCTGATGAATCCCCTTCCTCCCCCCACTCATGCTGGCCCCGACTACATGAATTTAAGCGTATTACAAGACTGGAAACTAGGTCTCACGGTTTTACTTTTGAACTAGGTAGATGCAACCGCCATTTCTATTCTAAAAAATTATTTTCTTCCACTTGCCACCTATGGAAATCTCTTCCAATTTCTTTCTGCCTACAATCTTCAAAAGCTTAATGCAACGTCAGTCACCACCTGTTTTCTTCAACCCTGTTTTTTTTTTCCCTTTCCTCAATCCTCCTCATTCTCAGGCTATTTCACTTTTGCTCTCTGTAACCCCGTGCTCTGGTTACTTTGTCGCCTTACTTGGGATGAATATATATATATATATATATTATTAAAAAACACAAAACAAAAACAAGAGACGTTGTAATGAGCACAGTTCCTAGACAAGACGAAAAGTAGTTGGTTCAATACCGCATTGACCAAGCATATTATATAAATCATAATTTCCCGATGCAGGTGTGATTGACTGCGATTGCCAGTTTCCTTCAAGTCTAGAATCAACCCTTATATATCATACGTATCGTTATAATCAGTACTTCTGATCTTCTCGTTTTATGCCCTTACAACATCTTCTATCTTTTACTCCGTCTCAAGTATAACCATTTGAAGCTTCAACACGAAGTGTGAATTTATCGGACTAAATATGTGAGCGAAAAAGTATGTCAGTGTTTTCTCTATAATTAGATGTAGCCCATTTAGCAATATAAGGTTGTGTCACTAACTCCAGGATTTCAACAATAGATTTTTAACCCGTCAACGGTAGACTGAATTCTAGCTGAAACAAATATCTAATTTCAAACCCCAAGTAGATATTAATTAAGAATAATTTCTTAATTTGGGCCTTCTTACTCTGCTAGTAAATTGGACTAGGATTCTATACAATTTCTGAAGAAGGCAAAGACTGTCCGGATGATGCAGACGTGATAACTTAATAATACTCATCACAAATATTATTATTATTATATATATATATATATATATATATATATATATATATATATATATATATGTGTGTGTGTGTGTGTGTATACCTGGACCAGCTTAGCTCGAGACCAAAAGGGTTTGGGTCGTGGGCGTCTTCAAAGATCTTGTTGCACTAAACACAAGTGACATGGGTTGTTTGCTTTGAAAATCATCATTCGAATTGTTAAGTACTTTTTACTAGAGGACAAGTCAATCCCTATTTTCCAGCGTTGGAAGTTTAAAAATGAGAAACTATCTTCCACCCTGCCATCCACTTTCCCATAGTCTAAATGTTACTGGCTTAACAATACTCTCAAATCTTACTTCATATGGATTTATCCATTAGACCTAAAAGCCACGAGGTTTACACCGAATATTTTGTTTGAACTTCTGACATATTTTTCGTATTCACGTTGTTCTTCACTGGAAGCCTATTAAAAAATTATTCACAGAAAATATTTTGATGTGATTACGTTTTGGTTTTGAGATAGAATGAGTGAACAGTCTAATGTCATGACGTGGGCGGTGGTAAATCATTTTTGTTCCGGTTACCGGAATTCAAATACAAGTCATCGTTTCAAATGTTAAACTTAATGGCAAAGATGTACGTTCCCTCGGAGAAATGAGCTTATATGACCGCATGCACACACGCAAAAACGTATACGTAAACGATATAACATGTCAAAATATCGTTGTCATTGACGAGTATTGGGTTGCTGATCGCCATTTTATTCTTTGTAGTGTGTATCAAAGAAAGACGGGCTTTTTTTTCATATTCAATTCATCATAAAAATGAAGGACAGACTTAGTAACATCGATTCTAGGAGATAACGCGAGGAAGAGCTTCAAGCCCTCACGTTGGCTTAGCATTACGCCACGTGCGGGATAGAATTCCTAAGGAATCTTGGTGTGGAAAGCGTGTTGACTCTTCAAAGTTCTTGCGGCCTTCTGCCGACTCCGCGCCGTTTTGGTTTTATACCCAAAACATAAAAAAAAAATATATAATCTTTCCCTGTTAGAATTCCATGTCCATGGGTTTCTGGCAAATAATTTGCTAGGCCGGCCACCGAATTTTGTAACAATATGTTCGTCGTGTGATCAGTAAAAGTGCAAACCAGGTCCAATTGCATTTCTCTTCGTAGTTGAATATTTTCTTTCTGTTAACAAATCACTTTTTAAAAAATTCACTCTGCCTACATCCATATCAGAAAGATATCGGCGAGTGTCTGATTTCAATATGGCGATTTGGGGATAAGAAGAAAGCTTAATAAAGTTAAAAAAAAAGGTGTATTTCATGAAACCGTGAGACATAATTTAAAAGCCGAATCATGTATCGACCGAAAATGCAAAGAGAAACAAAAGTGCAAAAAAAAAAAAAATAAAAATAAAAAATAAAAAAAAAATAAAAATGTCTAAAAAGAAATCCGAAAATCGTTAATATCAATTTGTGTTAGTATTTATATGAAGGTACGTGCTTCTGAATTTTTAATCCACACCTTTAATATTTGTTAAAAAGAAAAAGTGTAGATAACACAACGCGGTGTATTGTTGAGCACGCTAATATAGCAAACCTACTCAGAAACAGGATCTTATTTCAAGAAAAAGAAATTAGAAAATAAATATTGAAGCTAGGAAATTACTGTTCGAACTTGAGAAATTTTATTTATATACAGTAGATTTTTCTTTGGCACGATGCGTCAGGTCCACGACATTTAAATCCAATAAGCTGTCTTTTCACTTAGACAGATTTGCATGACAATTATAAGTATTGTCTATGTTTGATTCCGTTTCTGCAGAAATGGTCCAACTAATAGGCTATTCCAGGCAACTGATGTAGCAATTAACCGTGATATAGGAATTTACTATGCTTAGATATGGCACAAAGTGAGGATCGAACCTGGAATCTGTTTTGCCGCGCGTAAAAAAAAAAAAAAAAAAAATTGTTAAAGTATTAGGTTGGTGCAAAAATAACGACGTAATAATGTCGTTTTTTGACGTATTTTTTAACGTCAAAAAATGACATTATTACGTCATTATTTTTGCACCAACCTAATAACATTGATTCTCTTTCAGTAGAACTTACCTCGAAACAGAAAATGTTAGCGATTGGTTAAAATTCCTTCATACTGTTCTTTCTTTTCTTATCGAGAAGAAATTCGAATAGTTTTCTATTTAACTGAGTAAAAAAAAAAAAGAAGAAATAACGAATGTGGCGAATTACCTTCAAGTTTTAGAACACCTGATAGTTTCAGTCGGAGCAGGCCTCCGCCGGAACCACCAATTCCGTTTCCAGAACTGTTTCCCCCTCCGCTTCCGAAGTCATTTGGATTGCTAGTCACACCATAGAAAGAGCCACCGGGTTGATCTTCGGTAATTGATCCGCCTACTGCACCATAACCCGCTCCTGATCCGAAGGTATTGGGCTAAGAGTAGAAGAGACTTAATGTATAGAACATAATATATCTTCTTTTCTTTTTAACCTGTCCTAAAAGCAAGTTTTTAAAATACATATATCCGTTTGTTTATTAATTTTACTGATTGCACGTTTTAAAATGTAACATGCAGTTTGGAGAAATTTTAATAAAAAGCTGAAATCAAAGAAAATACAAAAGCACAAAGTCAAATTATGTTTATAAAATCTTTGCATAAATATTCCCAGAAAAACAGTCGGCAAACATGGAATTTCACCACCACCCCTCAAAAAATGGTGTGTCAAAAAGACGGTTTGTCCAATAACATCGCTTTTATTTTAACTATTTTCACTCTTCTTTAAAAGGTGATAATTAAAATTATAATAAATCTAAAAGATATGATGAAAGAGAGTTTATACTTTTTTGTTCTTGTTTAGGCCTTTTATAGTAAATCAAGCGCTTTCTCGCTTATAAATACAAAATTTCCAAATTTATATATATATATATATATATAAATCTTATTTTCAAAGAGAATATCTGCTAGTAATTTTTAAATGTATAGTCTCGTGTATATCGATAAACTACATCCGGCAACAATGCCTTTGATCGGGAGATTGGAGGTTTTGAGGAGCGTGGAACCTCCTCTTGATTGCTGCTGTGCCAAAGTCCACCCTGACTCGGCTAGTAATACATACAAAGCTCCAAACTATGGGCAAATAGTGAACCCCTAAACAAACAAACAAAAAACGCTATTAAAGCATAAAAATAAATGTTTATAGCAAAATATCAGCAATATATTCTTTATGTAAAAAAATTACCAAAAATACCTAATTCTAGTAAAATTACCAACAATACATTTTTAAAGCAAAATGACCAGCCTTTAAATACAAGTTGATAATGGCTCTCAAAATCTTTTCACTTTAATATATGTATATGCATTTCCATGATAGTTTTTAGGAAATATAGTCGATTGGTCATCTTCAATGTTTTTTTATTTCCGTATTGTGCGTCTTGTAGACTGGTAGCCTATCAATGCTAGAGAGATTAATCTACACTATTATCTTGACCGTATCTGGAATCAGATAATAACTGCAGTTACTAATTATTAGTTTATTGCATAATATCGACAGTTTTTTCTTGCCCCTAAAGAACTTACTCGATCTTACTTGTTGATGATTTTATGGACATATTAATATAAAAAAAATATAAAAATTGGCTGCACAAATTTATCGAAAGGGTTAAAAACTTTTCGATCGATATGTTTTTTGGACTATTATAACAAAGTCAAAAGTAATTATATTAAAAAAAGCTGTATTTGTTCTCTTGCTGCTCCCCAGCTGTAGAAAGTTTTAATTTGTTCACAGTTCCATAGGATGAATCCTTATAATTGTTGATTGGATATGCCAGTCTTTAATGACTAAAACTGTTTATTCGGATTAGAGATTTCCGAATGGTTTCTTATTCACTTTTTGACGAACACACATGCAGCTTCTTTTAATTTACGAACTTTCCAACGGCTTTTCTAAAATTTTCATCTGACCAAATAGGACTACTCTGCTCTTGTTGAAGATGGCAAATATAAAAATTATTAAACAAAATATAAAAGTAATACATTTGATGAAGGCAGAAAACTCTAAAGTTTAAAATATAAAAAAAAAATAGTAAAAATAGAAATAGTAGAAATAGTAAAGTAACTTGCAAATATTAAAATGTGTGAAATATTCTAAAAGAGTTACTTATAAGATCTGTTCAGAAATTATCAAACTATTTTGAATATATTTACACTATTTATATTCGGACTATTGTCCTCATGTTTGTTGTTTTTATCACAGCATTTCGACCTTTGTGCAATGTGGTCTTCTTCAGGTGTACCGAACTAAACCCTTTATTTAATTTACTGGGGTAGGCTGTTATCGTTCCACTGATCATCAGCTAGAGATATCTTCTTTTTTTTATTTAGTACTTTTTAGTAATTGCTCGATCCACTGCCCGAACCAGAGATTGGACTCACAACTTCTATGTCACCAAATTTAGTAACCAATGCTTTTATCTACTAGGTATTATCCTTTTTGGAACTATTTTTCTCACTGAAATGCTGAAATTTTAAACTTTCAAATTTTTTTTTTATTTATTCATGTCTGCTAATAGTTTAGTCAGTTTTATTTAATTTGTTTTTGTTTTTATTAATTTTATTATAATAGAAGATTTGCCAAGAACAGTGAAATGCAAGACGTAACGCAAATTTATTGCGGGTGATCTAGCGATTAAAGCATTTTCCATACACTTTCCTTTTAGTAAATACCGTCTTTTCTATGGACAGGAAGTCGAGTGCAATGTCATATTACTGGATTCCTCGAGGATTTCGGGTCTCCTACCATCATATTCTATCCTCCAAACGACTCAATCAGGGCTGATTGGTCTCCGATTCTCTCCCTCTCGCAACAGGCTTTCACAAACTTCGCCTCCATTTTGATGTACTTACATTTGACCGTTAGTTGGTACCGTATTTTGTTAATTAAAGTAGCATTTTTTAAACGGTGTTTTAATCAGACTCATTAAGGACAGCAAATAATGGACTGAAAAAGATCCCTTTCATTTTCTCACATTATATATATATATATATATATATATATATATATAAAATTGCCAATTCAAGAAAGAAATTCGAATTACTAACACAGAAAATGTCTCATATCGAGAATATTTAACATTGAAAAACAAAAGAAAAATTAATTATTCTTAATAATATGTGGAAATCTCCGCTTTTACCTGAAGACGGTCACGAGACCAGAAACACGTGTAGTAAAATTATGTAAAACAAAGCATAATATTTTTTTCTAAATAAATCCACATTACAACCAAAAACGTTTACGGCACCTCTCTTCTCTTCTTTTTTAATATATATATATATATATATATATATATATATATATATATATATATATAAGAAAAAAAGGGAGATAAACAAATGTTAGGTTTCTAATTTAATATTTTTAACAGTCTGATGTCCATTGAAGCATTCCGTGTACATGGATCTGTGCGTTCTTTGCAGCAAGTTGGCGCCATTTCTGCCTCTTTTCTCCTCGATAAGTATGCGGCAGACATAGAAGTGTCTTTTTCTCTAGATTTATGTCACTGATTATGAAATGTAGAAAGTACGATTGGATAAGTGTGTGAAGTGCTAAGGAGTGTTCTTCAAAAATGGTTACGATGACATTGCCATAAGTTAGTGGATTTACGTTAATCCGATATAACTAGATAGTCTCTTAACAGATCATTTTATTTTTAATCATTTCACCCCAAGCAAGGCGGGAATGCCATTAGTACGCAGTGAGTTACAGGAAGTGAAGGTGAGAGAAAAGACTAAATAGAGGGAGGACCGAAGAAAGAATAAAATCTGAACGAGGTTCAAAAAGATAAAAGATGGCGATTGACGGTGCATCTACATTTTTGAAGATTTATTTATCAGGGAAGCAAGGGAACAGAAGGGAGTTCCACAGGAGGGAAGTACGGAAAAGAAACTGTTGGAGTAGTAGTGGCCGTTATATTTAACTAATTCAACAGTAAAAGAGTGGGACCGAAATTCCAATCTAGCGGCACGATCACTAGTTGCCATGGAAATAGTTGTAGAAATGGCATAATAATCGAAGATTGGGGTATATTTTCTTTTTTATACTTTCACTGTGATATTATCAGAGATTAAGAGTAAAAAAGAAATTCTGTATCTTTGGAAATGGAAGAATAATTTATTCAAATACAACAAACATTAAATCGACTTGTCAGGAATATATACATCATTATAATCAATGACAAAAGTGCAGACCATTTTTTTAATTACTTGTTAAACGAACACGAGTTTTGGTATGCAAACAATTCTGATAGTGATAAATTGATTCCTTTTCTAGTTTGAAAAACTTCGGCTCCTTCGAAATTTTTCTTGTGATATCATTAATTGGAAATCTTACAGCGCTCCGCCGGTTCAATAATGGCGAGGCCGTAAAATATCCCCGTTTAATGATTTGATCTTGCCCCTGATCTTATTTGCACGAGTCCGTGTGTGCAGCGTCACTTTATTGAGATTTCGCCCCTGAATACTTTTAAGATGCAAGTATTTGGGGTGATCTCTCTCTCTACACTCATTCACGTTTTTAACAAGCAATATAGGCTGTGGTTGCCATTAAAAAAATCGTAGTGAATGAAGCCATATTACACAGACTGTTCATTAAAAACTAACAGGGATAGAACTTTTGATTACATGTTCAAATAACTTTTAAAGTCAGAACACTGCATTTTTTTAAATAGATGAAATAGAAGTCTATTTAAGTGTGAGATTTTCCTTAGAATTAGGTTTAGCGCTTGTTGTATTCAATTGCGATTTCTTTCTCTCTCCAAAATGAATCAACGTTATTTTCGTGCTTTAGATAGAAACGATGGCGCCTGGGCTATAGCATTGAACATCTAGAAAGCCTTTGACAAGGTCTGACATCCAGGTCTTCTCTACAAGCTGAAAAGCTACGATATCTCCTGGAACATTTTTCAGCTGATGCAATCAAACCTATCAAATCGTAAAATGTCAGCTAACACGAGGAGGAAAGACTACATTGGATGCATCGCTAGATTAGCTGCCCCCCCCCCCCCAAAAAAAAAAAAATTCGGGCGAGACAGTTTTTCTTTCCGAAACCTACCATTCGTCCATGCTTAGAATATTGCTACTACATATGGTCTGGTAGTCCTGCAATTTTACTGTAACTCCTTGATAAGATCCAAAGAAGAATTAATAATATTATTGGGCCTGGTCTGGCGACTCGGCTTCTTTCACTTTTCCACCGCCGTAAGGTTGTCTCTCTGTACCTTATAAATATTAGATTGGTGCAAAAATAATGTCGTTTTCTCACATAGTAACATATGTGAGAAAACGACATTATTTTTTGCACCAACCTAATACTTTCATGGTATTTATTCGGATGAGGTCATCTATATGGTGCCGATACACTGAATTTCGGAGCGATACTAAACTGGCGGCGAGAATTTACATTTGAGCTAGCTATATGTGGCCGTAAATTCTATGCTAACAGTTTCTTATCTCGCACTTCTCGCTTGTGGAACTCCCTACTGGCCACATGCTTTCCAACCAAATTTAATCTGCAAAACTTTAAATGCAATATCAGTCGATATCTATTGTCCTCCTGACTGCTCTTTTCTTTCTCTTCATTACTAAAGTTTCTGGTCCTAATTCCTCCACACCCTATAACTCCTTGCATGAAGATTAAAAACAGCGTGGGACCAAGAATAGAACCTGTGAGGACACCCAAATGAATGTAGACGAGTGGACGTTTAGAACAACATTCATTTTTTTTGCATGGGGGTTGATACCGATTAAAAAAAAGAAGAAAAACTTAATACGTCTGCAGAGAAAAAATTATATATAAAGAATCAGTAATATTATTGGTCCTGAAATGGCGTCTTGGCTTCAGTAAATTTCCCATTGCCGTAATGTTGCCTCTCTGTGCCATTTCGATAAATACCTTCATGGAAATTGTTCGGATGAACTCTTCATTCTTGTATGAGTAAGACTGGCGACGAGGTCTCATCAAATTACAGTTCAGTTGGTTATATGTAACAGTAAATTTCATGCTAAAAGTTTCTTTTCTCGCACTTCTCGCTTGTGAAACTCTCTTCCAGCTCCATGCTTTCCAGCCAACTTTAATCTTAAAAAAAAACATATGAAATATCAATCCCTATCTACTGTCTTTCTAATACTCTATTTTCCCCGCTCCTTATTAATGTTTCTGTTTTCTAATTCTTCCACACCCAGTAACCCCTTGTGTCGTAGTGGTTTTACAGCCTTGCTTGGGGTGAACCCGATTAAAAAATGTACTTACCTCTCATGAAAATAAATGGAACAAAATTAAGAGAACTGTTCGGAGAATTATTTTGGTTGGTTAATTTACTAATGTAATGACATATCAACCTTGTGTTATTTTATCTTATATGCAAGTCTTGTATGACAAAAACCACAATATTCGTTTGGTAGATATATTAGGTTGGTGCAAAAATAATGTCGTTTTCTCACATATGTTACTATGTGAGAAAACGACATCATTTTTGCACCAACCTAATAGATACGGTTCCTATCAGAGTTTCCAAGAACCCACCCAAAAGGTGGCTCCCATTGGCAACGTTCTTGCCCATCTGCAATTGATGAAGTTAGCGTTATTTGAAACCGGGCTTACCTACTTAGAAATATTTAATCACCAACAAAATATTCTGGTTAGTACACTAAAGTTGTAATTAATACACTTAATTAAGTGCTAATTTGGTTTGAATTCGGAATTTTTGTAGATTAAAGTGAAAGCAAAGAAACTCTTAGTTCAGAATTTACGGCTCCATCTAGCGGGCGAGCTCAACTGTAAATTGATGAGATCACGATGCCGTTCTAGTCTTCTTTTCATGTACCGTGTCACGACGTAGGAGATCATGGCTCTGAACTCCCCCCCCATTTGCTTTGTAGCTTTCAAGAAGTTTTGCTACTTCTCCCAGAATCCTGTTCTCTCATCCACTTGCTTAAATCAGCTAAGTATCACACGCGTTGCTTTTCCTTGCCCCTCTTTCCCTCTAATCGCCTAAGAATCAGATTCTCGAACACCTCCTTTCTCATTACGTGTCACAGAAATTTAAGCTGCCTCTTCCTGATGTTAAGTATATATTTCCTCTGTTTGTATCCTCTCCAGAACCCCATCGTTGCTCACATATTCGATCCATGATATCCTTAACATCCTTATGTAGAACCATACCTACGTTGCCAGGAGCCGCTTCTTCATCTTTGAGGAGACCGTCCAACATTCGTTGCCGTAAAGGTATCACGTAGCTCTTCAGTACTCTTTAATCTGTTGCCAATGAAATCCATCCTCTTGTCTCGTAATGCACAGCCTAATTTTTGGAATGCGTCTTTGGCCATCTCAATACGTCTTCTGATCTCAGCATTGGACTTACGGTCCTCTGTCAGAACACTTTCCAGATATTTAAATTTCCGCATCTATTTGATTTTAGTGTCCCCAACCTGTAAATCGCATTTCGGGCTCATCCTTTTACTGATGACCGAGAATTCTGCCTTCTTGTAGTTTATGCTTGGTCCCTGCTCGCTCTCCTCCGCTACATTCTGTAGGTGCTTTTGTAATTTTCTTTCCGTGTCTGCTATCAGCACTGTGTCATCTGCGTATCTTATGTTGTTAGGATTGTGGCCGCCAATGATGAATCTTGGTAGGATTACAAATTCTCTTAGAATTTCCTCGCTATGTAGATTGAATAGGTCTAGTGAGAAGACACATCCTTGCCTTATGACCCTTTCTATTTTGTATATTCGATGAGCTCGTTCTCTATCCGAATGAAGTCCCTTTTCTGCCAGTATAGGTCCTTGATTATTCTAGCATCTTTCCCAAGGTTGCTGAGCAGTTCCAACAGATCTTTGTGGCGTACTTTGTCGAACGCCTTTGCGTAGTCTATATTACAAAGGTGCACGTTTTGCTGCATTTGTATTGCTCTTTCTGATCACATTCTGAGCATGAATATAGTGTTCCTTGTTTCGGTGTCTTTAACGAACCCGCACTGTTCTTGTCCTATCCCTGGTCTGATTCCGCTGCGCGTTCTATGCATCAGAATACGGATGATGAGTTTTGATATGTGGGTCATTAGGCTGATTTTTCGGTGGAGTTCACATTCATTGGCGCCAGTCTAGTACTGTGCTTAAATTCAGAAAGTCTAGGTACCATAGCGAAGAGCTCATCCGAACACTTACCATGAAAGTATTTATAGAAAAGACAGTGGGGAAACTTTACGACGGTGGGAAAGTAACCGAAGCCGAAACGCGAGATCAGGACCAATAATATCGCAGATTCATTTTCGCATTTTATCTAAGAGCTCAAGGTAAATAAGAGGGGTACTGGACCATATGTAGTTCCAACATTCTAAGCATGGACGAATGGTTGACTTATATGTAATAAGTCTAGAAAATTTGCATACAGGAATTCAGTGGACTTTCTGGCATAGATAATCCTCCTCTGGGTTTAGCATAGGCCTCCGAAAATCCTAACCTTTGCACGGTAAATCTTTCGAGATTTATTTCAGAAAAAAAAACCCTGCGTCTTTGGCGCCGGCAAATATGATAATCTCCTTAACGTAGATTTGCATTTTATTTCTTAAAAATGGCACTTTTTGTTGAAACAAGAAAGATATCTAGGACGTCTTCACTATCGATTAACTTTTTGTCATTGTCTTCCTTTCTTTAATGTGTTGTGACCCTGCAGGAGGTAGGCGTTTATGACTCTCTACAACTTCCTATCCCTTTACTATCCCACACAGTTATGTTCTATTATTCATTTACACAAGCTCGTTAGGTACGTTACTCGCTGTTTCCATCTGCATCCCCTAATCGTCATTATGTCCTGTGAGTGTCAAATTCTCCAAACCTTCTCTCCTCATAATGTATCCCAGAAATTTCAACTGGGTCTTTCGAAATGGTTCATTTTATTTCCATTTTATATAAAATTTCCTCGTTGCTCACATGATCTGCCCATAGCATTCACAACATTTTTCTACAGAAGCACATCTCCGTTACCTCAGTTTTCTTCTTCATCCGTGTGGAAATAGTCCTGTATTCTCTGCCATACTAGAGGTTTGATATTAAATAACAGTTAAAAAGTCTTATCTTTCCTTACAACGAAATTCTCCTATTACGTTTGTTTAGTGTCTGAAAGGCTTATATCTAAATGTGCCTTCGGATTTCATCATCGGCTTTAACACTTCGGGGATAGATCAATTTCCTTGTTCGATTTTGAAATCTTTCATTTGTACTTCGAATATTGGGCTTTTTCTGTTGCTCGTGATTGATTTTTCCCTGACTTTAGAAAAATCAATATAGCATGAAA
This sequence comes from Acanthosepion lycidas, assembly GCA_963932145.1. Classification (NCBI taxonomy): domain Eukaryota; kingdom Metazoa; phylum Mollusca; class Cephalopoda; order Sepiida; family Sepiidae; genus Acanthosepion; species Acanthosepion lycidas. The sequence continues at coordinate 37,823,189 of OZ010590.1, forward strand.
GCTGGGGTTTTATGCGATAATTACTAGTGTCAAAGGTTCGATTAATTTTACAGATCGTCTGAAAAAAATATACAGAAATACTTAATTTCTACAGGTTTTTGCTTACAAACTGATTTCAAAATTTTACTATTTCAAGAACAAATCCAAATAAGGTTGATATTTTTTGTATTAGGAACTTTGAATAGAAAATATATTAAAAATAGAATTCTAATTATCACTTACCACAAGCAAAATATGTACAGTGCTGTTCGATAAAAGTGACTCACCTGATTTTTTTACTAAATGTTCTCTTCTCTGAGGAAACGAAAGTTGAGCTAAATTCAAAAGATAAGCGATCTAAAATCCGAAGAAGAAGCTTTGAAAGCTCTTTGAATTAAGCAGTAAGTACTGTCAAGTATCCGTTCAGTATAATGTTCTGGGGATGCTTTTCTTTTCATGGAACTGGTTTCTTAAAACCTATTGAAAAGATACTCAGGAGCGAGCAGTACAAGAAAATTATAGAGTCTTGTCTGCTTCCTTCTGCTGAAAGGGTGCAAATCGACCCCACCAAGCTCATTTTTATGCAGGATAATGCTCCCTGTCACAAATCAAAATTGATGAAGTAATACTTTGATGAGAAGCAGGTAAGTGTTATGGCATAGCCGCCCCAATCTCCTGACCTCAACCCCATAGAAAACTTATGGAGCATTATAAATACAGGCTCTCAAGAAAGCAGTTGTGCAACAAAGAGGATTTAATTGTGAATTTCATATCCGAATGGAATTCAGTGCTTGGAGATGAGATTTGCCAGAACCTAATCAAGTCAATGCCAAAAAGGGTTGAAAAGGTTATTCAAAATAAAGGAGGACTCATAGATTATTAAATATTTCGAACTATGTTACCTATTATAAATAAATTATACCTCCATTATTCTTTATTTAAAGCTGTTTCTATTGATTACTAGTTGCAGGAATTAAGTCAGTTTTTCCCTAAATCTCATTTATATCCAAAATTATAATTATCAATAGAATACCTTAGGGTGAGTAAACTTTTTTACTAGGTGGTCGGGAAGGGGTCTTTCTATTAGTAAGATTAAAAATTAGTTTGACCCCAAAAACAATAAGCAAAAAAATTTTTAAGTAAAAAAGAAATCAGGTGAGTCACTTTTATCGAACAGCACTGCATTTGTTTTTACTTTATTCAATAAGTGAAAATTTGTTTGTTTTACAGCACATCAACCACAATGGGTTATTTAATGCCGACAAAATTTTTATTGTTGGTAATATTTTTTTTTTCAAACATGTATTGCGAGTAATATTTTTCCTCACAAAAATCTATTTCTGGTAATATTTTTTTCAAAAAAAATATATAACGGGTAATAAATTTTTTTCAAAACATTTGTTGCTGGTAACAATTTTTTTTTTTTTTAAAAAGTATTTCTGGTATTAAGACCTATTTTACACTTTCATAGTGTTTTGACCCCAATATTTACCCATCGCTGAGACCCTAACAGGTACTACTATCCCGGGTCAGGGTGGACCTGGGAACACCAGCAATTCAGACGTGGTTCCACGCTCCTCAAAACCTCTTAATTAGAAGTCTTGCTGTTGGACGTAGTTTATCGTCATACCCAGGACACGTGAAAATTGTAAAAAATTATAAAATGGCTAATCAACGAAATTAGTCTTGTAAATTGACATGACTAATTAAGTATGAATAAATGTTTACTTATCTAATGTATTTTATAGTCTCTTTGCTCACCTCTAATTCATCTGACAAGGTGAAATTATTTTTCTGTAAATTTTTAACACAAGTTTATTTCGGTCGACTGTTACTTTATTTTCTATATCCTGTTGAAGCTATACAGTTGTTGGCTATGGAATGTATTATTCGTGTGAATTTCAAATTGACTAATTGCATATATTTCAATTATAAATTTTATAACATTCTGCTATAAGGCTTTCACTGATCACTGGAATCAAATTCCAACATTTCAAACAATATTAATAATCGTTTACTCAAAAAGTGGTAATTATTTGGGAAAAATATTTTGTGTCCTTATTTATGACAAACCCTAAGATTTAAATTGAATGCAATACCACGGTTGCAAAATCGACTTGCCCTTAATGATCATGCCTTCTGTTCTTTTGTTCGCAGTTAAACCTTTTTTCTCCCCTTTCTTTACTACCCCTATCTCGAACGACTCAAAATTTTCTTTTCGTCTCTGCAATTAATACGGTATCATCTGCATATCAAAGGTTGTGTCCACTAATAACAAACCCGATAGAATAGACTGTTCTCTAACATCATCTGTGCCTGAGGCTTTGGCTCCAGGACATTTTTTCACCTAGAATCCCAGATAACTTCACAAGAAATAATATAACTACTTTCAAAATGGGTCTTTGTTATTGCTAATAATGATGATGATAATGATTGTGTCCTTGATAAGTAATTTTAGTAACAGTTGTGGATTTTCACAGTAAAGGATTCACATCTTTTTTCGTGTAGGCCGTATTCGAGACACTTGCTCAGATATATTTGCTTTAAATTTGTATATTGTAACTATGCTGAGAAAACCTGAATCACAGTTTCTTAAAGAGAGAATTTTGAATAAGGCTCGTACGATCAAAGCCTCGGTCACGATGAGTTGTGAGTTTGTGCTAGTACAACAATCGACAAAATTAGAGTGACTAATTTTTTACGGTTTATCAAGTTATTTAAAACCAGATAATATTTTTAGTTTGTAAGAAATATTGTAGATGATAATGATTTACTGATACATGTCCTACTAATTAACCCATAGCTGAGAGTGAGAACAGGTGAATTCATACCTTTTTACAAGGGTATTTGCACGTCAAAGAATATAAGGAACCCGACTTGAATTGAAACTCGGATCTCCAATTTTCAATACAGAGCCGTGATCCCTGTACAAAGTTACGGCAGGTGGTATTCCCAAGCGGTCACCCATATAGATACTGACCAGGCACGACATGAACGAACATAAACGGGTGTTTCAACGTGCTATGATCGTAAGCCTTCGATGAATTTAGAACAGTTCCGTCAAAAGGTAGCCCGTAGTGTGGCTTCCCATCGGTTCCAAACGGTGCCACAAGAGGTTTTCTCCTAAAGCCAATATCATTAACTTGATAAATCGACCATAGTGAGATTTGAACGCGGGTCTCATGATCGAGATGTTAATATTCTAACTGCTCGGCTGTGTGTTCACGAGGAAAATATTTTATTCCTTTTTAAAAGACATTAATTTCCATGCCACCTAATAATTTTGAAATGTAACCGCTGAAAAATGTTTTTCTTTTTCTTCTATGTAAAAAAAATTAAAGAAAAAACTATAGCGAATATCCTTACCAGAGTTATTCCTTTGCCGGGACCTTTTCCTGGCCCGTAGCCTCCTTTAGAAAGATCAATTTTTGCCCCAGGATGCACAACAACATCATTGCCTTCTAAGAGTAATTGTTCTCCAAAGAGGATTGCTTTATAGTGCAATTCGAGCTGACCAAGGCTCAGAGTCTGACCGGTTGCTTGAAAATGGACCCGAGCGTAATCCTTGATGATCAAACTGGCGAATTTGTATCGACCTGGTTTTGTAATGAATATCAGCTTGCTGTCTTGGTAACTTGCTGTTCTCGTTCTGGATGTAAAAGTAGCTTTCTGACGAGAAGCAACGACCATCTCTCTGACGTTGGATATGATACCTGAAAATAATAAAAAATAAAATAAAAATGTAATTTTAAGTGATATTTGTAACACTGCCGCTTAGTCTCATGTCTATCTCAGAGAAAAGAAAATATATTCTCTTTTTATTAATATTGCTGATCAGATCCAGATCTTTGTGGAACGAGTATATATGATCCATGGCTAAAGATGTTGGGAAAATGGTCGGTTCCCTGTACCACTCCAGCAATTACTTCGCTCCCCTTGCTATCCTCTACCTTTATAAGAGCGAAATCAGGCCGGAAATAGAGTACCGCTGCCATATATGGGTAGGAGCTATCCAGTCTTCACTTCCCAAGCTCGATAGGGTCCAAAAGCGTCTACGTGTCCTTGTAGGTGACGAAATATTTTCCACTCTGTAACCCTTTTCTTACAGACGAGACGTCGCAAGCCTCTCACTGCGCTATCGTTATATACATAGAGCGCGTTCAAATGGACTATACACCTTAGATCCACCAGTACTAACCTTCACGGCTAAGATTCGCCATTGTAGGCGACGAACTGTTTTCCACTTTGCAACCTCTTTCAGCAATCGTAATGAGTAACTCAACCCTGATCTCGTGCAACTCGTATATACGACCATCGCTAAAGATGTTGGGAAAATGGTCGGTTTGTTGTATCGTTCCAGCAATTACTTCGCTCCTCTTGCTATCCGCTACATTTATAAGAACGAGACCAAGCTGAGAATAGAGTACCGCTGCCATATATGGGTGGTAGTTACCCACACTTGATACAGTCCAAAAGCGTCTATGTGTCCTAGAAGCTTTAGAAGCCGAGCTCCCCACATTAATCCGACCTTGGGTCACAACCAGACCTCGTGAGGGGTGGGGAGTAAATACAAATTACTCTCTCGTGTAGTTTGTAGCACGTTATTTATCATCTTTCAGTTGAGTCTCCCTTTTTGGGTAGAGTGCGCTCAGAGGCGGCTCCATCAAAGGACAGAGTCGCAACCGAGGAATATTATATTGAGAAGTGCCCAGTCCTGGGGAACAGCTGTCCGAGGCCGCGCCCTCCCATTGAACGGTTGCGGGCGCTCGAGCAATTTTTGTTCCTAGGCCGGTGTACGCGCTCGGTCTCACCACATTAAACCGACCTTATGTTACAACGCGACTTCGTGGGGAGTCGAGTAAATACCAAATTACTATAAAGTAGAGCTGGGGCTTTTTAATCTCAGAATTCGTGAGAGAATTGAGCTCCATTTTCGCATTTATTTATATAGATTCCATAATGTAGGTTTTACTTAATTAGCTATTATGTTTCTCTAAATCTTCAAGTAATTCTAAATTCTGTTTTACCATTTTTACAATATATTGATTTTATCTAATAAATTGTCCCGTTATGTCGCCCATGAAATAAAAATATTTGTTTGTACAGAAAATAAGGATCTACGTACATCAAATTGTCTTTAAATTAAGTGGCAGCAGAAGAATTCAAAGGAGCTAGTTTAAATGCCACCCGAGAGGAAAATAAGAGTTACTCTCCTTGAACCATGAAAACAACGATAATGGCTAGTATAATGTAATAATATTTATTTTTAACCTCGCATAATCTGGCAAACCTGAATGGGAGAATCGTTCCTTGTGCCTAACTTTTCTAGGGCTTTTGAATGAGCGATGAATCATTGAAATCGGACCAGTGGGAACGGAGGAGTTGCTTGGAGACACACACAGACACACAAATTATACTTGATATAACTCTGCGAATCTCTTGCACTGTCTTTAGAATATCATTCAATACTCAGAAATATTAGTATTGGAGATTCCGGCGCGAATGCCAAGCAGTACAGCACGCGTTTTCCAAATTTCTGGCACAGTGAATTGCGTCATGGTGCTCTTTTTTTCACAGACGATGCACAACCCACCGTACTATACTGTGCAGTCGACAAAATCAAAATAGGATAACGCGATGCGAGAATTTAAAAATATAAAATAGCGAAAATTTACCCATCGCACCCTCTCTCTCTCTCTCTATATATATATATATATATATATGATAAAAATATACTTTGAATGTATGCTATATTTAGGAGTTTAAGTGCTGAATATCTGGCATAAAGCGTATGCAAATAGATCAGTGAACACTGACGGGAACACACATCAGTGACAGTGTTTCAAGCTTAAACGCAATCGCCAGGCCATATGGGTTGTTTTGTGGAGCAACTATTTATATATGTTGGTCAGTGATACATTATGGGTAGGTCTATTGTAATATTCTAACGGTTATTAGGTGGACGGTAACTTATATTTCAAATTATTCTAGGGGATAGAATGTTACGTTTCCAAATTATTCTAGCGAACATGTGAAAATGTAGTCTCTGGTAGGTTGAAGTTTACTCAGACGACATAGACTACCACAGACTTATATGCATTTTATAATAGTGAAATATTAAACGTAAACAAGGGAGGTTTATATGGAAAGTGGATGCCTCTGGTAGAATAATGTTTATACAGTTACTGTAGACCATCAGATCGTGTATCTAGACTAACTTTATGATATAAATTAAACGTAAATAGAATGGACGTTTTGGATGGAACTTCAACAATGAAAACAAACAAAGAATTTTCTTTCTTAGCTAAGCAAAAATGACTTACCGTCAAATTTATTATCTTGTCCCAAAAGTTCCACTCTTTGTGGCAATTGGATTTCGCCATTCTGACTGACGTGGAAACTACAGGAAAGCTGTGCTTCGGCTTTGTCAAACTCAGCAGCAAGTACAACGTCGTCATAAATCACCACAGTACTAGCGTCTCCACAGGAAATACTCTTAGCTTTTACACTTTGGTTCGAGGCTATTAAACGCAGATCCACCTTTGATCCAATGTTAACGACATCGAAGGACAGACTTTTCAAAAAGGTCTCGTTTAAGTAAGTCGGCATGTGTCTTCCTTGCTCAGCCGTATTGTCCATTAATAATACCCTGTGATCGACGTTAGATCTTTTTGATTGAATATAAACCGTGCCGGCGCCTCCTGACAGTCCCTTTATAGACCTGCCTCCATTTGCCACGAAACTGAAACAAATAAATTGCAATAGTATAATGAAAAAGCGGTCCGAATTACTCGTTATCGGTTTTATTTATTGTTAGGGAACAAGTGTTTTTTGATTGGTTTTGATTGCTCTCTGAAGTTCCTAGACGAAATAGCAATTGTTCGGCAATGATTTCACTAATTTTGTCAGTCACTTAGATATCATACATGATACATGCTTGTCTCTTTTGATTCAGGACTGATTAAACAAAAAAATTTCACAAAATAAGTTGCCTTTTCTTTTTGCGGTAGACTCGTTGCCAACCAAGGCTAATTAACTCACTCAGTTCTGATATTAAACCCATAACTTGTGGGGGTGAGGAGAAGAGATGGATACCTTTTCCAAGGTTCGGTTTGTTTTCTTTTACGGCATATCAACCTCAATAGGTTATTCAATGCCAACAAAATTTTTTATTGATGGTAATATTTTGTTTTGTCAAAAATCTATTTATAGTTGGTAAATTTTTTTTTCAAAAATGTATTGCTACTAATAGTTTTTTTTCTTCAAGAATTTATTGCTAATAATATTTTTTTTACAAATTATTTCTGGTATTAAAACCTTTTTATACACTTTTATAGTGCTAAAGCCGGGGGTGGGGGTCAACCACTTGGCCATAGCTGGGAACCTAACAGGTGCTACCACCCTGGATCATGGTGGACATGGGAACACTAGCAATTAAGAGATAGTTCTACGCTTCTCAAAACTTCCCGACCAGAGGCCCCGCTGCCGGAGGTAGTTCATCGTCTTACCCAGGACGCGGATGTAGTTCATCGTCATACCCACGACGGCTCTTTACTAAGAGTATTTGTGCTAAATGAAAGTAGCTAAATCGACTGGAATTCGAACACACCTCTAGCGATTTCTCATTCTGAGCCGATATCTATCACATCACATCGATTCTGTAAGTAACATAAAATGGTTATTACACAGTTTGTCTTTGACTGGTTTTAATTCCTGAAAATTTCACCGTTTTCCTATGATGAATGTTAATTCACCAGTTAATGGTTGAACGAGTTCATGGCGTGTTCTGTGACAATAAAAAAATTGTAGAAATTCCCCTATCGCATCGTTAACATCGTTGACCTTAACAACTTGAACAAAATATTGCAATAACAATCATAAATATGAATGCTGATCGTTATTTTAAGAAGTAAGGGGGTACAAATGAAGAGATTTGAAATTTGTAACTTTTCCTATTTAACAGAAACAGAAGTCAAACACTTCTTTCTTCTTCCACTACATTCTTTCATTTTCTGACTGAAACCAAATAGCGTCTTTGATATGTCTTTTATCGTCTTACGCGATCAAAACGTAATAGTCTATTGTTTATGAATTATTAGCAGTGGATGTTAAACACTTCTGTCTTTCATTCTTCCTTTCTTTTTTTTTTTTTTTTACTGAAACCAAGTAACATATCTAATATTACTTTTGTGTTTCCACGCGATCAAAATGAAATAATCCATTATTTATGAAGTATTGGTAGGGCGTAAATGTCGTGCGAATTAACAAAGGAAGGAACAAGAATAATTATTATATGATATTTGGATTGTTTGTTTTGTGGAATATCAATCTCAATGGGCTATTTAATGCCAACAAAATTTATATTGTTGATAACATTTTTTTTATTTTTTTAAAAAATGTATTACTTGTAACATATTTTATTTTTCAGAAATGTATTGCTGGTAATATTTTTTCCAGACATGTATTGCTTTCATAGTGTTTTGACACTAGTTTGGGGGTTAACTATTTGTCCATATCTGGGACCCTAACAGATACTAGCAATTAAGAGGTGATTCCACCCTCCTCAAAACCTCCTGATCAGAGGCCTTTCTGCCAGATGTAGTTTATCCTCACTATCCAGGGCGCCTAATTTGTGGGAGCGGGGTCTTACCCCACTGAAGAGATGGAGTCTGAGTTTTCTGAAGCACCAGCCGAGAGGTCAGATGATATCTGGATACGTGAACTGTTTTTCTCAGACGTTGATAAATGTTAGCTGCAAACAAGCTAAAATCTAGCTCTGATGTGTATTTTATATCCGTGGTAGCAAAAGATTGTTGCTTTCTTGTACCAGAACATACTTTATATAATTTCTAATACATCAAGTTGGAAGAGGAGTTCTATTCGATTTTTTAGTTGAAAACCTTGAACAGAATTTATCAAAATCTTGACTCGTTATTGCTGTTTATTAATGCTACTATGAGCAATTTATATCTGTCTTTCAGATGAGAATATTTTTCAAATATAGTTCGGAACTAAAGAACACATTAGAACTGTTGTACATTTTAGTAAGAAAATTTGCAGTCTGGAGAGGGCAAACCAAGAGAGTGCCGTCTAAAATGAATCGAGGATTCAAGGACACATGGCACACTGGATAAAGGTGTTAGTTAGATCCAGTGTCAGGACCCAAAGAGTTGTGAGTTCAAAGGCGGTGGAGAACTTGGAGAGGGGAATTAACTGGTATCCATTAGACATGGCACATGGAACTAGAACAGTCTACCACAGCGAACGAAATAAAGGGTCCAGTTCGACATTCCAACCACCTGAAGAAGGCCGGAGCGTACAACGGCTGAAACGTTGTGATAAAAATGGCAACAAAGATGAGAACGATAGTCCGAACAATGTAAATAGTGTAGGGTTTCTTTGGTAACAAAGAAAAGAGTACTGAGCTGCTACGTAAGATCTGTGCTCCTTTTCGACAGGAGGCTGTTGGACGGTCTCCTCAAAGATGAAGAGATTCTAGGCAACGGAGGTATCGTTTTACAGAAGGGTGCCAAGTATGACATGAACCGAGCGTGTGAGCAACGATGAGGTTTTGGAGAGAATGCAAACAAGGAGGAGGCTTATACTTAACATCAGGAAGAGGCAGGTAAAATTTCTGGGACACGTAATGAGAAAGGAGGGCTTGAAGAAGCTGATACTCACAAGTCGAATAGAGGGAAAGCGGGACAAGGCAAAGCAACTCATGACATACCTAGCAGGCTTAAGCAAGTGCATAACAAAGCATGGCCTGTGGGAAAAACTTATTGAGAGCTACAATGGGTAAGAGGGAAGTGTAGGGCAATGATCGCTTTTGTCCTGAAGGGACACGGTACGTAAAAAGAAAAGACCACGACTCAAATACTGATCTATGGCGGGAAATATGCAGTTTATCTACAAGACAAGCCTAAATTTAAAATCCGGCCCTGTCGGCTGGGGCTTTAGAATACGCCGACTGCACCTCTGTAGAGGGGTAAGACCCCCCCAATGAGGCGTCCTGGGTATGACGTTAAATTGCATCCAACAGCAAGGCCTCTGATCTGGAGGTTTTGAGGAGTGTGGAACCACCTCTTAATTGCTGGTGTTCCCAGGTCCAACTTGACCCGGGGTGGTAGCACCTGTTAGGGTCCCAGCTATGGGTAAATAGTGAACTGCTAGTTTTCCAGGTTTTGCTCACGTCCTGGGTATGACGGTAAACTACATCCACGTTCTGGGTATGGCGATAAACTGCATCCAACAGCAAGGTCTCAGATAATGTTTTCAGAAAAATAATGGTGCCAGCTCTAAGTTTTTGAAACAATAATGTTGCCAGCTCTAAGTTTTTTTGTTTTTTTTTGTAGAAAAGGAATAATGTTGCCAGCTATACGTGTTTTTTGAAACAATAATGTTGCCAGCTATACGTTTTTTTTTTGAAACAATGTTGCCAGCTATACGTTTTTTATTCTATACAATATAGGCATTTAAAATTCATATAAACTGGATTTGGTATTAAATAACCCACAGTGGTTGGTATGCCATAAAACCCAAACAAACAAACAATCAATTTAAAATCTTTGAGTTTGATCTGATACGCCATTACGGTAATTAGGAACCCAACTAATTTTGAAGTCTATATATTAAATTATTGGCGGACAAAAATTCCATGCTAACCATTGCTCCAAAGGGAAGTTCATAGCCTATGAATCCTGGTCTCTTTTTTTTTGTTTAAATCAGTAAATCTGTGAAGCTTTGTTGTAAATTTGCCGTTAACTTCTGCATTTCAATTTTAAAAACATATGCATATACAGAGATGTACACAAAAAATAAGTTCAGAGATTTTCTCAGAGAAAACGGAAATGAAACCCCGACTTCTGGAAGGTTAACGAGAATTTAAAAAAAAAATGTTAATTGCCTAAAAAAGTTTTTGCCAAAGTTTTTTTATTTTTTATTTTTTAAGCAGAAGCAAAAATAGCAACTAGAAAAAGATGAGCATTTCTTATCACTGGAACGAATTTCAGCAAAAGGCAGATCAAAGAGAATCCAAATTTTCTTCATTATACGAATCAAAGAACGAAATAAGAAACCGTCGACCAAAGAGAGTTCAGCAGAATTCTTTTGTTCTTTTCATGTTCTTGTTTGGGAATGACATCTAAAAAGACATAGGGAGGAGGAAGGATGTCTTAGTTCAGAAGACTTCTGCTTTCGACAGATTAAAGAAAAGAAAGGGAGATAACCCAAGGCATAACTAATCACGTTCTTAGCAACAATAAAGTCCAAAACAACTCCAATCAAACTTTATGGCCAACGTCCTTAATAAAATCACTCGTTGCTGACTGTATCTGATAACGAATGAAGGAAGCTTTGCTTAGTGTACACATGAACTGGACAAGTTGAGTAGTAGTGACTTTCATAGCTTGCAAGCAGTGTTCGTTGTTGATTAAAAGTAGATGTTCAAAATACAAACGTAATATTTTTTTTTCAAATGATTCAATATAAACATGTTATAGTTCGCTCTATGACCAACAACATTCGCCATTATATCAAAGAATGTCGAAAGAATATTTTAATTATTAGCGATAGAGATAATTCCGTTTATCAGTTTACCTGGAAAGACAATACAGTTATTAATAAGAAGTATTGACATTAATGCAGGCAAAATTTCACAGCTCTAATATCAAAAAACATTCATAGTCAGCCTATGAACTTTTCAGCTCACCTTCGTACCTAGTAAGACTTCGATTATATCACAGTGGGCTCTCAAAACCAGTAGAATTTTTGAAAAAAATACCAAGAAATAAGCCGGTCAGTTATGTGCCATGCGTGATACACGCTTAGACAATCATGTATCGAAAGATACATGACTGACGAGAGATATTTTTCCTGCAGTAGGTTGCCATTTATTTCTGCGGTAGACCAGTTGCCATCCAAGGCTATAGAACCCAGTCTGTCCTGCTATTTACCCATAGCTGTGGGAGGAGTAGTAAAGGATTCATACCTTTCCCAAGGGTATTATCACGTAAGTGAATGTAATGGATTCGACTAGAATTCGAACTTGGCTCTCAGAATCCTCATTCCGAGCCGCTATCCATTACTAAATCTAATATGAAAGCAGACAGGTTCAGAATCTCAGAAGTGGTATAACTTTGTTCTAACTAGAAGTACGTCTCAAATTATGATCGTTTAATCAAAGCTTCATTTTGGTTTAACCGATTCATTTTAGATTATCAATTCTGAGTAGTTGCTATTTCTGTCTGTTTTTTTTTTCGAGGAAATAATTAGAATTTTATTGGAATTAAGTGGCACAGGTTTGCCTTGACAATCGTTTCCAAAAATGGCCGATATCAAGTGGATTTTAGTGTCTTATGAAATCAAAACAGAAATGTGGGTCATATTTTTACCTGCTTTTATATTTCTTGCCCTTCAATTTTAAATAACACTAACAAAAAATACCAGAGACAATTACTTTTACGCCAGATATGAAATCAATTTAAACTTTCAAAATGTAAAAAAAATATTCTTGCGAAGATATTTAAAACGCACTCAGTTCTTTTTATATGTTAAATTTAATATTAGCTTCTTTTTCTTGTATTCTTCAAAAAATCATTATCTTGCACTCTCTCAGTTTTCGTTTAATGCAGAATCCATTTTGAGTACCGAAAATCTCCAAGAAAGAAGTTTAAATGGAATAAATGCAAAAGTTAAGCTCTTTATCGGGCCCTTTACTGCAGAAGAGGGTTTTGAGATCAAAACCCATTTTTTAATTGAATATGTGAAAGTTGTTTTAATCTTCCTTTTAAGTACAAATGACATTAATATAGTCCAATTGTGCTGAAAATCATTCGTATAGCTCCAAACCACAAATTCCCACTTGACTCTATTGTTTATTCCCACTGTATACATATAAAATTTATAATTCTTTTCCTTTGTACAATATTTACATCGTTCGGACAGTTGTGATGGCTCCAAAGAAAACTAGCAGTGATACTGGTAAAGGAAAAAGAAAAGTTAAGAGAAAAATAATTGTTGATTAAATTGTCTCTTCCTACTCAGTTTCATATAGCAAAATCAACGATCTATACTAATCTTATAAATAAAGAGACGATCATCTCTTTCTTTTCCCTTCCACCATCAACTCTCCTACTTACAGGTAATATTTAATTAAAGTTTTCGTCCATATTTTAGTATTGGGTTTATTTATTTTTTCTTAGATTTAATTATTTTCATTAGTTACGTGTATAAACTTGTGCACAAAGTACTGTTGTAAAAGTTAAAATAAGCAGTCATCTTGGGACCAGGGATGGATTAATTCATTTTACATTGATTCCTATTAGAAAAATAGTTTCGGTTTACGAACATTTCAGGTTACGAACGGGCTTCAGAAACGAATTAAATTCGTGAACTGAGGTTCCACTGTAATAGTTTTACTTCTGTTTCCACTAATCTATAACCAGTAAGAGTCTAGTACTAAATGATTTTTAATAGAAATAAGTTAATTTTTTTCTTAAGAAAGGGAAACAGTTCTTCTCTTGAATATTTCTCGAAAAAGATTGTAGGCATAATTAAAAGAAAGAAAATGCATTAAAAGAAGTTTCAAATCAATTATGACATACGTTCCAATGAATTTGTCCTCAGCTGACAACTGCACGACGATTCTTCCTCCAGCACCTCCACCGCCAAGCTTCTCTCCTCCAGCACCTCCAGACGTAGACACTTCTCCTGTCCCGACAAGCTGTTTCGTCTCAATGTAGATAGAACCACCACTTCCTCCACCTGCATCTTTATTCGCACTGCCACCATTAGAACTTATCTTACCATGGTGCGAAAAAGTGTTCTTACTTCTGATTCTTAAAACTCCGCCTCCAGGACCTCCAACTCCACTTGACGTATTTCCTCCACCTGATCCAGGACTGCTAGCAGTAAAAATAGACCCGAATTGGCCAGTAAAAGGACTTGGATTTGCGGTACCAGCTATACCACCAGTTCCTCCATAACTAGCACCATTTCCAGGGGCACCAGCCCCTTTGCCCTTTCCGGCAAGATGTCCCAAACTGTCTGCGCTGAGTAGACCATTATACGATAAAGCCATGTCAGATGTTTCTATCTGTAGATATCTTCCATGTACGGTACCTTTGTACATAATATTAAAGCTTTGATGAAGAAGTAGGTTTAACGGTGTCAGATTGTCCAGTCCAAATTCTAAGAGTCCGTTTGATGTGACTGTAAGATTGGTGAAAGACAGTGTCGCAATCGGGTCTAATGTTTGGGGGTTAACACCAGTTCGAGCTGTGGTAGAGAAAGATACCCTTGATCCTGATGCAACAACCATGTCCAAAACTCCAATTATTGTACCTTTAACCTCCAAATTTGGACTGTCATTTGGTAAAATATTTGAATCTGTTAGGAGCAACTTTGAAGGAAACTTTACCATTCCTTTTGAGGCGATTCTGACTTTACACTTTAAAGCATATGGATGTTTGGTACCAAATTTTGTAGCTATCTCCATAAACTGATTATCACTAACTAATATTGTTCCTGTGAAGTCTCCATCGATTTGTTCGATAGATAAAGTTTTTATTGTAGTTGGAACGGCTACAGTGACATTGTTTCGAATATCCAAGACAAAGTTTGCTGGGAGATCGTCTGATAGATCCGTAACTGCATTACTAGTTTGGCCGGAATTCCAAACTTGAATCTTGTGAACGTTCTTCCCGGATTTAAAAAAGTTCAGGTAAATAGTTCCCGAAGCTCCAGCTTCTGTCCCCTTTCCGCCTTCCGCTGTCAGTTTACCAATGAATAAATTCATGTCTCTGGCTTTAACTGCAATTCGGCCACCACCGCCACCACCACCACCACCACCTTTTCCTGCTCTTAAGAATGTACTCCAACCACCATCAGTGGAAATTAAACCAGAACCTGACAAAACAGGAGTATTTATTTTAACGCTACCGCCACTGGCACCTCCACCTGTTGAGCTGTTTGCACCTCGGCTTGTGATAGAACCATCTAACACAAGACTTTGGGATGCGTGCAGGTAAATCACACCCCCACCAGCGGATGATTGTGTTCCGCATCCGGGTAGAATTGGCGTACGGAGTGACCCATATGTTGAACCTGGGTTACTTGATCCGTCTCCTCCATGACTAGCTCCACGGAATTTTCCGATGACACAGTTTTCACGCCCTTGCCTGTCCATGGATAAAACGGCATCATGTCCTATGTGAATTCTTTCAGATTCAATATTTAGCCAACTCGGTTCTCGGGTTGCCTTCGCGAGAAAGAATTTCGAAGACGACATCATCTGGAAATTTTTCGCTGCTATTGTTAGGTTAGTGTGAGTCGTTGTCAAGTTGGATTTAAAACCGACAACAAGCGTCTTCAGAGTCAGACTAGTTAAGGTCTTTCCAACACGACAGCCGTCTTCCAGAAGGACTTTTGACATCTGTTCGGATTTTAGAGACTCTGTAAATAGGGATGCTCCGGAGAAAACTTTGAGAGTTCCGTGTTTTCCAATAACGACATTTTTCGATTTCACAAAGCCTTTTATTTCTAACAACGGGGATTCACTGTTGACATACAAGTCATTATCGCACAAAAGCGATGCACCGTATTCGATCAGAAAGTTTATTTGCGAACCCTTTTCATCATTGTCAAATTTCTGGATGGTGAGTGTGGCGTTATTAGAGACGATGATGGTACCGCTTCCATCTCCTATTAATGTTCCGACTGTCAGTGAAGAGGTTATTTCGACTGTAGATTTCTCTGTGATGAAGAGCCTATCAATTAAAGATGGAAGATGAAAAGAGGAGGACAGCTCGGTGCGCGTGTCTCCAGGTCCTGATATTATCAACATTTTCTTTTTACTCATGTCTTCAATGTAGATGGTACCTGAAATCAGAGAAATGTAATAAATGTAATAATTAAAAAAAAAAGTGAAGTAAAAGATTTTGGTAGAAAATTATACAAAAAGCTCCGAAAAGGAGAGAGAAAGAGAGATACAAAGGATGCCAAAATAGATAGAGTATATGTGTGTGTGAGTGAGAGAGAAAAGTCCTCGGAATAGAGAGAAAGAGAGGAAAGGAAAAGTCTAACAACAGAGATAAAAGGAATGTCGAGAGAGAGAGAGAGAGAGAGAAAAGGAATGTCTCGAAAGAGAAAGAGAGACGAAAGGAATGTCTCGAAAGAGAAAGAGAGACGAAAGGAATGTGTCGAAAGACAAAGAGAGACGAAAGGAATGTGTCGAAAGACAAAGAGAGACGAAAGGAATGTGTCGAAAGACAAAGAGAGACGAAAGGAATGTGTCGAAAGACAAAGAGAGACGAAAGGAATGTGTCGAAAGACAAAGAGAGACGAAAGGAATGTGTCGAAAGACAAAGAGAGACGAAAGGAATGTGTCGAAAGACAAAGAGAGACGAAAGGAATGTGTCGAAAGACAGAGAGACGAAAGGAATGTTTCCAGAGACAGAGACAGAAAATGAATGTCTCGAAAGAGAGAGAGAGGAAAGGAATGTCTCGAAAGAGAAAGAGAGACGAAAGGAATGTGTCGAAAGACAAAGAGAGACGAAAGGAATGTGTCGAAAGACAAAGAGAGACGAAAGGAATGTGTCGAAAGACAAAGAGAGACGAAAGGAATGTGTCGAAAGACAAAGAGAGACGAAAGGAATGTGTCGAAAGACAAAGAGAGACGAAAGGAATGTGTCGAAAGACAAAGAGAGACGAAAGGAATGTGTCGAAAGACAAAGAGAGACGAAAGGAATGTGTCGAAAGACAAAGAGAGACGAAAGGAATGTGTCGAAAGACAAAGAGAGACGAAAGGAATGTGTCGAAAGACAAAGAGAGACGAAAGGAATGTGTCGAAAGACAGAGAGACGAAAGGAATGTTTCCAGAGACAGAGACAGAAAATGAATGTCTCGAAAGAGAGAGAGAGGAAAGGAATGTCTCGAAAGAGAGAGAGAGAGGAAAGAAATGTCCCGAAAGAGAGAGAGAGAGGAAAGAAATGTCCCGAAAGAGAGAGAGAGAGGAAAGAAATGTCTCGAATGAGAGAGAGAAGAGAAAAGGCATGTCTACAAAGAAAGAGAGATGATGAAAGTCTAGAAAGGGAAAAAAATGAAAAAAGTTGAGAAACGGGGAAAAAAATGAAAAAAGTTGAGAAACGGAGAAAAAAGGAAAACCTAGAGAGAGAGAGAGCATGTCTACAAAGAGAGATGAAAGTCTAGAAAGAAAAAATGAAATAAAGTTCAGCGAGAAAGAAAAAGAAGGAAAACCTAGGGAGGGAGGGAGAGAGAGAGAAAATTCAGATTTCCTCTATACCAAATATTTTCCAAGTATTAGTCTCTGAAATTTGTGATTAGATTTTGACTGAGTTGTGCCTGGCCTAAATCGTTATTAATGGAGTCATCAGTGCCGGTCAAACTTACTTCATTAACCAGAGTAGCTGAGACGAAATTGCTGTCGTCACTTAACGGCTGTCGCTGAAAAATATTGACCAAACTTAGTAGAGTCTGGCATAAGGCCATAACAGACACAGAAAATTGCTAGTGGACTTTACTACCTGCAAGACTAATTAGTTTACGATCACACGGTTTAAATTGAGTCTATATTAATTGAAGTATCATTAAATCATATTAACATTAAACTCTAATTGTGATGATGTAGGTCATTTTCTTGTTTGACTTTCACAATTTAGTGAAAATCGCTAATCAATTAACCTTGTCATTGTGGATTTCTTTCCTGAAGCTACGGCTCCACTATTCCGTTTCACTGGATCTTTGGAGCTTGGCCCATTCCTTGTTTTGTTCAGAGCTGAGATTAAGATTTAAATTTAAATAAAATAAAATGTATATTTACCTGAAGATCCTTGTCCTGTAATCCCTTTCTTGCTCAACGTAGTTATTTTTCCATCCCAGTTGTAAATTCCCCTTGTCAGATAGACAGCAACACGTCCGCCACCTCCGCCACTGATGCCACCGTTACTTCGAATCAAGCCACTGCCTTCAAGAGTACGAGCCCCAATTAGTAAACTGCCGCCACTACCACCAGATCTATAGGACGAAATCCCGTCTTTAGCGCTTACATCAATTATACCATCAAGAAGGAAAGTTTGTAAGACTGTCAGTTTGAGCTGACCGCCACCGTATCCCTGTCGTGAATTGGCAGCATAACCACTGCTACCATAGTCCGTTGGGAAGAGAATGTTCCCGTAAGTATTTCTATTGGCTACACCTTGCCCGCCATGAGTGGCTGAAGTTCCGTAACGAGTTGACCCACTCGGACTGTTGCTTGGAAGCAAACCTCGACCGATGCCTTCGAGGATTGCAGTTGGTTTAATAATAAGATTCCCTGTTGTGATATTTGTTTTCTGCACACCGAGGCTGTCTCCGCGAATAATGAGTTTACCTCCATTTTCAATTATCAGATTGCTGAAGTTGTAATCGCCCGGTAGGAGTTCGCAGCTTTGTCCACGATAGATCCGAAGATCCCGTCCCGTAGGGCAGGTTGTGTTAACGAATGGGGCTTGAGCTATGGACAATATTTCTTCTCGAGTCCTAGGGGATAGGCTGAACTTAGAAGGGAGCCTAGAACCGTTTAACTTCTGGAAGACATCAAGATCGAGAATGACATTAACCGTTGAAGAGCAATGAGAGGAACGTTCTAACGTTCCCAAATGATCAATAGCTAGGGATTCTAGTTTGACGATCTTCTGAGGAACGAATCGCGGTCCAGATATTCGAAATCGGCCGTTGGATGTTACGGTCAAGTTCCTAACATTTGTGAGCAATCCGCACAGGTCAATAATGACATTGTCCCTGACAGTGACAGACGGTGGGAGGCTTAGAACGCCAAGAGAACTGACAAAGATGGATGGTCTTAGTTGAAGCTTCGTAACGAATGACTGGGTTGCGTACTGGAATTCAATACCGTTGTCAACGTAGATGTTCGTAGTTGGCTCAGATGTTATAGTATCAACTTGCACTTTAAGAGCTCTTTGTTGCGGGTTGCGCGGTAAGAAGCCAACGCCAATGCCGCCTTTTATAATCAATTCTTTTATTTTGATGACTGGCTCAGTGTTGGGAACAACAATACGGCTAATCGATGAAGTGTGCGATTTTCCGTTATCGATTACCACCTGGAAGATGAACGAAGAAAAAAAATGTCTTAGCACGTTTACTGTCACGTGAACGATATACTGTAAATAACTTGTGGCTTATAAGTCGAGTTTTCAAGCCTAAAAAACATATTTCCAAAAAAAAAGGGATCGACCAATATGGGAGGGGTATAAAATGCAAACCATTACCACCGATTTGTATACAAGTGAGACAGCAATCTTAACCATTACACTACTTAACGTAACTCCAGCAGCTGCCACAAATATATCCCTCTAAGATTTGTGTTTGGTGAACATATTTGGCATATGAACACAGAACTTAACATAAAATAATAGAATAGTAACATAAATTCAGTATTCAATTAATTCTGCAGCAAATATCGCGTGCAGCAGCTAATCTTCTAAATGTAAACACTAACCGAAGCGCCGTTTAGCTCCGGCAACCAAAGGTATTAATATTTTATAGTTGATGTTGACTTCATTGTGTTTATAAATAGACATGAAATTTAACTGTTCCCTAAGATACCATATGCGGTACCTACCGGTGTGTATTGTAGGTTTTTTGTTATACAGCTCGTATAGAAGGGTATTAAGTTTAGTGCCCCAATATAGAAGTAAGAGGTGTAACCTTATGTAGCTTTGGTACTACAAGTTATCGTATCAAGTAGCCTAGCTTCATTTACCTGTAAGACTAATATTTAGGCCACTGGTAGCCTACCGTATGTTTGGGGATCGGCTTATGTGATAGGTCTAGAATTTTGAATTAAAAATATGGAGGTCGATTTGCACAACGCAATTACGGTATGTAACCATTTCATGGTTTTAGTTAAGTTTTGCCGAGGGTTTGATTATAAATATTTTTTTACACACGAGAGAGTGTTGAAAAATACCCAGACTGACGAAGAAAGGTATTGGTCAACATTCTGATGTTTGGTAAGATTTGGGAAATGAGTTGAGCTGTGAGTTTTTCAGCACCCTCTTCTTGTATATATTACTTCTCTTAATAACTATAACGACTTTATTAATATAAATGTTTACCTTGATTTGTAGAGATATTTTTCTTTTAAGAAAAGGAAGTACGGAGGACGCACAGTAGCAAAATTCCTTAGTGTTGATTGTCACGAGTCAATTGTGAAAACTGACATAAAACGCTAACTTTAGACTAGTCAACTTGGGCAATAATCATTTTTATGAGTGGATTTATAGCTTCATTGAAGTCGTAATATTGCTTTAACACTACAAGTAACACCTCAAATAAACTCGTTGTTGGCGGGCGCAGATGTAAACTTATTAGAAAATGCCAAAAGCTCGTAGTGGGAACGAATAAAACTTATCGTCGTCATAAAAAACTTCAATCCAGATGTTATCTCATGAATGACAATGCGTTAAGAAATTATTTTATTCGAAAAAGAACAAAAAAGCCAGTTATAGTATTTTCTAATGACAACAAGAACAACGAAGAGGTTTAGTAGGGGTTCAAATTGTACTGAATTTATACGTGTGCATAAACATATCTTAAGAATGAATTTAACTATCTCCCCCAGGGAAGTTATAGAAAAGGTCAATAGCTTGGTAGAAATTGTTGTACAGTAGGCACCCAACGAATAACACACACACACACATATATATATATATATATACACACACACACAAAGGGTGTAACAGCACGGGATAATTGTCTATCCCACAATGTTTAATATCTAAAAAAGCCCCCCCCCCAAAAAAAAACAACACTAAACGAATAGTTTCTTTTTTTCCAGGTTTTCAGATAAGAGGTTTAGCCATTTTAACACCATTTGCCGTAAGAATCTCTGAAAAACCCCTTTGACTTATTCAGCTAGAAAGAGAACAGGTAAAAATCGTTTTGTATCAGACCCACTATGTCTTCCCAACTGAGCAATGGTGAGACGAAAAAGATCATTCAGGATTCAGTAATGGTACCAACATACTCTGGTTTTCATCTTCAAAGTCGATTCAAAAACCATCAAGAGAAAGATGAATAATTTAAAAAAAAAAGGGGACAGCAGAAGAAAACCGGATCAGGAAGTCAAAACAGGAGGAAGGATTATCATTTCAATTTAGAGCTAAATACATTCTTATTGTTCACAAAAGAGTCCAATAGTGTTATAAAAACCTTAAATAATTCTAGTAAGATATCTTTAGTCATTTCTAAAATACAAATGTTCAAAGCTGTGCATTCCGAGGCGGTGTAATGGTTGGCAAGCTTGTCTCGCTAACACAATTATGAATGGGTAGTGAGTTCGATCCTCACTGGATGCCTCATACTTTCGGCCTTGTGCCTCATCTAAGCTACGCTTGGAAAATCGCTACAATGGTTCAAAGCTTAACTTTTGGACAATTTTGCTGTTACACACGGTATGTACACCGTTCTATAACTCAGAATGGTGGACCCCATATATTTTACATATCAATCAGTTAGATGTCTTTCACAAAAGTTGTCTCCGTGTAATTTGTGGCTATATTTTAGATGTTCAAAGCCGATCCTCTTGTAAAATGCAACGTTGGTGTAACTGATATTCTTGATGATACCTCAAGTATTACCAGCTTGGCAGTAGATAAAGAAATGTTTGACGGTAATGGGTAAGTTAAACTAAAAAGTAAAGTCAACATTCAATGTGGATCATACTAACTTCGAGGGAGTTTCCCTGGATAGCAATAACTAGGGATATTTGTGCTACGGTGGTATCAGAAATTTTGAAATCAGTCATATTGACCGGATAAGCGACGAAGGAGAACGGCGAAAAGCGTCAAAAAAGTTCCTGTTGCTATACCCCGAGATCCTCGTAGTGGTACAATATGTCGGCTTATATGCAGGTCACTATCGAGACTGAAGTGTCATAATAAACGCAAATATAAAAACTGAATGCAGTAAATCTATGACAACCCTATTTGCATTGCTTTACTCAGATCCCCAATGTTCAACCCTGATTCCCGAGGTGTGTGTCTGGGGAAAGTCAATTTTCGTGAGAAGACACCCAGAAAGATGCCATATGAGTAAATATGAGACGATTTCCTTGTCCGCTCGGTAGCAGTGGCCGGCGAACTGTAATCGTTTTTGTTTGAGCTTAAGAGCCATTGGTCTCGGTTCTCCGTAAACTGTGTTAAGTGTTGCATGCGATCTCCAACTGACGTTCTGGGTTTTTCTAAGAAGATTTGTATATGTTCCATTCAGTTGTCTTTCAAGACGAGCATATAATGACAAATTTTCCGATCCATACTTTAAAACTGGTTCAATCAATGTTCGAAAGGTTTGAAACTTTAACGATGATGGAAGGTAGAGGGTTACTACAGAAGGGAAAAAAAGAAAAAAAAAACGAGAAGGAAAAACTAAACATCATTTGTAAGAAGACATTATTTACGGCTGTCTGCAAAACAGCCCAAGATATGAAAATATCTTCGAAGCGTTTTCAAAGAAGATGGGCAATGCAATACAGATATCTGACTGCGCATTGGAATAGCGAAGGTTTACTTCCAAATGTTAAACACGCTATTAAGAAACAGGTAAATTTCGGGGGAAATAGATAAAAGATTATTGAAAAGTTATGTAATATCGGAGAAACGAGTTCGAATTCCAGTCGAATCCATTACATTCACTTACCCTGGGTAAGGTATGAATGCTCTTCTTCTCCTCCCTCTAGCTATAGGCAAATAGGAGAACAGATCAGGTTCTATACCCTTGGATAGCAACTGGTCTAGCGCAGAAATAAATGGCAACGTACTGCAGGAAAAATCTGCCTCGTCAGTCATGTATCGAAAGATACATGATCGCCTAAGCGTGTATCACGTATGGCATATAACTGATGATATGTAATATCGGTCCTTCCATATAACAGTGAATACTAGACAATCTACTTACTGATGAAAAAGAGGGGAGACAACATAAACGTTGTTGTACAGAAGGATGCTGAAAATGCCGTGGATGGCACATATGAGCAATGAGAAACTTTTAAGGTAAATGCAAACAAAAGACAAATTTATTCTCAGCTAGAGATAATTGAAATATTTGTGCACATAATGAAGAAAAAACACTTTGAAGAATTTGTCACTCACATAAAATATTGAAAGCAAGGGAAACAAAAATCAGTGAAGAACCTATATAACGAGCTTGGTTAGAGACATGACAGCGATTAGGAGAGATAGCAGAAAGAAAAATCTTACTCAGAGCTATAAAGAACAGGTAGTTGTGGAGAGTCATGACTGTCAACATCCTAAAGTTACACGGTACACAGAATTCGAAGAAGATTTGAAGAGGTTAAGTTCGTATTGATAGGTCAGGGAAGTATCCTCTCGGGAGCCTGTTCCACAGTTCTGAGAAAGAAGCTGCCTGAACAAAACTTCCTCCTTACTAATGGAATACGAAAGAAATAAAGAAGAGTCGACCCCATTCCCGCAGCATGGCGAGTCCCGGCTGTGAAATTTTGGATTGGTGGAACTAAGGATTTAGATCAGATTAGATATGTTATTTTATCGGTATACGATCTCAGAAGGAACTAAGGAATGTAGCTTAACTCAAAATACGAGATGAAAACTGAAATAGAATAACGAGAGTTTCACAGTTTCTTCTCTGAGGAAAGAGGTTGTAGGGTGGAAAACTATTATTCACAAGTTCGCGTAAACACTTTTGAACTATGTGATTTATATATAAGGTATACGTATTAGGTAGTAACAATTAGTTCAGGAATGTTTTGTTGAATTAAATCAACAATGTTTATTTTATTGACATTTTTCAGGTTTCAAATTTCGTGGTGTATATCGGAATCAAAATTTTGTCAAAAATATTCAAAGTTCATATTTGTCGTTTTTTTTTTTTTTTTGGTACTTGCGACCGTCCCAGTCATTATTAAAATCTTGTCTTGATAATGAATAAGACAGTCAAATTTATTTGGAAAAAAAAGAAAAGAAATAAAAATAAAAATTCAGTCAGTTTTCAAGGAATATAAATAATGGTAAATTTGGTATATTTTGCGAATTTCTAGTCTATTCGAAATTGGAAAGATATAATAAAAGTTAAGCAGCCAGACTGAATAAATTAACAAAACTTTTTCAAGTAATATACGGGGTGCGATGGATAAATTCTGTAAATTATGCAAAAATGAAAAATCAACACTGACATCTCATTTTAACAGATATATTTACCAGAATTACGTAGAAATATCTTGGAATACTTAAGAGTAAATTTATTCATTAAAATCGCCATTGGCTTCAACCACGGCCTCCGAAATATTTTACAACTCTTTTAAATGGTCTCCTTGTTTAAGTTGATGAATGCTGTCATAATCTTTGCCTACAATTCATCTTTTTTTTTCATCTCTCGCTAAACTATGCTCCACAAATAATAGTCAAAGTGGGTTGCACACTGGGGAGTTAGGTAACCATATGTAATGGGTGATGTTGTCGCTGGAATTGTCTGACAGCCATGATTGGATTCTCCGTCCTCTGTGGCATGGTGCAGAATCATTTTGCCAGACATAGCGTCTTCCAGCTGACACTCTTGACACAGGGCAGCACTACCTCCTCAAGACACTTTATGTAGCACTTCGTGTTGAAATTTGTTCAGATGGGAAAATGAATGAAAGCATAACGTCGTTATCACTAAGTAATCAATCCAAATATCTTCATAATTATCATTAGACTCATGCAGCTCTTTCTGAACCCACTGCACTGTCCTCAGATTGATGCCCAAACACTCTGAAATGATCGTATTGTAGCTTCCGGCGCGAATGCCAAGAAGTACAGAATACCGTTTCCAAATTTCTGGTGGAGTGAATTGCGTATATTTTTTCTCACAGGCGTTGCCCAACTGATCTTAATTTATTGTGGAGTTGACAAAATCTAAAAGGGACAACGCGCTTGCGCAAAATTAAAAAATTAAAATGGCGACAATTTATCTACTGTATCCTGTACATATATTTATTATTCATCGCTTATATCTAAAGCAAAACTATTATTTACCGCCTCCCTCAGATAAGTCTAGCACAAGTCGGAAGCATCCACTGAACATGTATCTACCGAAAGTAGCAATTGTGTATGAGATTAACCTTTGCCTGAGAATCCTACTCGAGTCACAAAGCCTACAAGAGACGGATTAATATTGACAGTAAAAATGGTCGGTTACTCATTTTATAAACTCTGTTTAGTCTGGTACAGGACTGAAATTATATTGATTTATCCATACCTTGAATTGCATGCTGGGTGTTTTTTGAAGAGCGAAAAGAAAGACTTATTCTTGAAGAATAAAATTACCTGATTTTGGAGAGTAGATCCTTTGCTTTGTAAGTAAATAACACCTGCAGCTCCAGTATTTGCACCTTTTCCACCATAAGTAGTCAGAGCCCCTGACCATAGTGCGTTTTTATAGTAAATGGCAAGGTTTCCACCACCTCCTCCAGAACCACGCCCAAAACCATTTCCTCCATTAGCGCTGACTTTTCCTGTGTAAAAATAATTTCAAAATTCGTTTAAGTTAAAAGATATTTTACAAGAGAAAATAGAACCATAAAAGTAACAGGTAAAAAAATATTTCTAATATATTTACCTGTCAGTTTCAGAGTGTCTATATCAAGCCAAATGCTTCCTCCGGATCCGCCACCACTATTTTGATCTGCATCTTCGCCACTAGGGATAGAAATATTGATAAAATTGCAGTAATTTTCGCGCATCAATACATCCGAGTCGGCGATAGCTGAACATTTTTTTAAATAGCTATCAGTGAGCCTGGTCATACACCAAAGAGATGTTATCAAGAAAAATCCCAGAGAAAAAAAAAACATACACATCTCTCTCATATATATATATATATATATATATATATATACACACACACACAAGGGATTGGGCAAAATAATTGGAACAGGTGCAAATTCCACTCATATATTTCAAAGACGTATTATATTAAGAACTTTAAAACTTCGTAATTGCAGGTATTATCTGTTGTAAATACATTTATTTACCTAATTTACTGTCTTTGTCCTTTTATTTTTAAAATTTAGTAAAATTTAAGCTAAATGCGTGAACGCTTCGAGTTTGAAAAAAAGGCAAATTGTTGGAGCTCGCATGGCAGGAGACTCGATCACTAAGGTTACTGAACTGTTTGTTTTTTCAAAAGCTACCATATCAAAAACTATCAGGCAATTCGAGAAACATGGCAAAGCCTCTAGCAAACGTAGCAATTCGTGTCGGATTTGCAAACTTACTGACAGGGACCGACATGCATTGAAACGCAATGTGGCAAAAAAAAAAAAAAAAAAAAAAATCATCGGACTACTGCGGCCAAAATGACTGCCGAGTTGAATAATCATCTGAATAGTCTAGTTTCTACTAAAACTGTTTGTTGTGAGCTCTAAGGCTGGATATCATGGAAGAGCCGCCGTAAGGAAACCTCTTCTCTCCACTCGCAACAGTCACAAGAGGTTGAAGTGGTGCAGAGATCACAATACCTAGTCTGCAGACCAATGGAAGCAATTCATATTCTCAGACTGGTCCAGTTTTTCTCTTTTTCCAACTTCAGGGCGAGTTTACGTGTGAAGGCAGCCCAAAGAAGCTTACAACCTTGACTGCCTTCTTCCAACAGTGAAGCATGGAGGTGGATCAGTGATAGTTTGGGCCGCCATATCATGGAAATGATCCGGTCCAATAGTTGCCCTGCATGGTAGAATCAACAGCAAAGATTACCTGAACATTTTGGGAGATCATATTCATCCAATGGCCCAGACTTTATTCCCTGATGGTGACTGCATCTTCCAAGACGATAATGCTCCAATACATACCGCTCGAGTGGTTAAGAATTAGTACGAAGAACATGAACATGAGCTAGAACACATGGAGTGACCTCCCCAATCTCCAGATTTCAATACAGTGTAACCCTGATATAAGAGAGTTGTCGGGACCGGAGAAGAAGTCTCTTATATCCGGGTTTGGTCTATTTTATATACATTAACACAGGCTCTAATTTGGGACCAGAGAAAATCTCTTATATCCGGGTCTCTTATACCCGGGTTACACTGTATTATTGAACATTTGTGGTGCATTTTGGAGCGACAAGGAGTGGCTATTTTCCACCGTCGTGTCTTAAACAGTTGGAGGTGTTAATGGATGGGATGAAGTCAGGAAGTTGTATGATTCCATTCCTAGACATATATGACTAAGTCCGACATTTATTTTAATACATTTCTCCTTATAAGTTATTTTTATAGATACAAATATTTAAGCAAACGCTCTGTTTATAATAAACAGGATCAACACCATTTAACGGTCTGAATATTCGAGAAATCACATAGAAAATATGTCCTCTGACAGGAATTGAGCCTGTATCCTACATAGAACCGTCATATAGTCTGGCGTGCTATACTATTTAGCTACATAGGAAGTCTGGTTAGTAAGGTTAGATTAAAGGTTTATTATAACCAGAGCATTTACTTAAATATTTGTATCTATTGGCACCCGAGATACTGCTTTCTGCAGGCGACTACGATGATTAGAAATGTCTTCTCTGTGACACTTTGGAGGGATTTCTTGTCCGTTGTTGAGCAGCAGGCATACCGAACAAAGCAACGATAGAATGTTATCAACTGTTCTCTTTGTAAAATGGTAACACGAATAATGCAGAACTAACGGATATTACAGTCATTCTCACTTTTTTGTGTAATTTCTTCAGTGAATGTACAGGGGGATGGGCGGAGTGTTTATCGGTGAGGAATCAAAACCGGCGAAACAAGTTCAAATTTCGGCCTCGTGCGTAATGGTCATTTTTACACTAAATCTCGTGAGAATGGCATGGATTCATTCCATTTGCCGAAAGGATTAAATAAGAGAGCAAACTAGATTCTCTAGCCATCGATAGTCATCAATGAGAAATACTACTTTTAATTCCAAGCTGTGTAGAAAGAAGCGGGAAAATTTAAAAAAAAAAAAGAAAAAAAAAAAAAGGAATGTTGCCGGCATTATACATAAAAAAGCGTTTTATCATTGAATATTATTGACAATAAATTATAAAACCCCACCATCTTGTTATTTCTATTATTAGGATGGTGCAAAAATAATGACGTAATAATGTCGTTTTTTGACCTATTTTTAACGTCAAAAAACGACATTACTACGTCATTATTTTTGCACCAACCTAACAACATGTATACCTGAGGCGACATTATATTGAATAATTAGCGAGAAAACTGTTTTTTATGCTATCAAATACGGTAGGTAGTTTGAGAAAAGTCATTTGAAATTCGGTATACGAAGACAATTTCTGATTATTGTAGAGAAATCAGTGCTCCACGTGACACTATGTGTATTGTTCTGCAATTTTCAATTCAAAATTTCAGACGAGGTAAATATTAATCAATTGGAGAGACCTCACCACAGTGCAGTAACTAGAGAGAGAGAGAGAGAGAGTATCAGAAAATATAAGGAATCCGATCTTGGTGTCGAATTGTGGCCGTGTGCTGAAGAAAGTTAAATTTAGATCAATGGATGCCTTACGATAAGGTAGTGGTTAACAAGCACGTAGTAAGGTTCATGCTTTTCGTGCATTTATTACGAAATGTTGGATTTCTAAAATTTGAGAGAAGAGGGGGTTTTATATGACATCAAATACGATACTTCTTTTGTCTTTATGCTATGCTCTTCCTGAATATTCATAACTTACAGTTTGAAATTTTCTTGCTTCGTACCTACCCTGAAATTCAATGTGTCACAGCCAAAATTAGGTTTTTTAGAAAACATCATTGCAATTTTAGAGACAGAATTTAAAGAATTCATATGTAAGAAATATTAAATTTATTAAAAACATAATCAATATATATTGTTTTATTATACAGTGTATCCCGGATATAAGAGAGTTGTCGGGACCGGAGAAGAAGTCTCTTATATCCGGGTTTCTATTATATCCGGGTTTGGTCTATTTTGTTTAGGTAAGTATGGCTCTAATTTGGGACCAGAGAAAATCTCTCTTGTATCCGGGTTTCTCATATATCCGGGTCTCTTATATCCGGGTTACACTGTACATAGTAAAAAAGGTCAGAATTATATTCTAAAATATTTTAAAACGGGTATGTACTTGTAAGGGGGTTAGATAATAAATTGTATTTATTCATAGATATCGTATTAGAAATAATTCAATTTACTATCTAGCCCCACAGATGGGCCGATAGCAGTTCTGCGAAACTAACTGGGGAAGTCAGTATATTTTCTTTGTTTAATATTAATACTAATATTCTTTTACTTATTACTGAACAATTTACTTATAAAAACTGGTTGCCTTAAAAGTAGCCAACCCTAGAAATATACTGGCCAACCGTTTCATTTATTTTGCGAAATATCACTGTTTATTATTATACGCATATCATACCATTCTTTGTATAATACCCACTATAGCATATAACAATACCCATCATACCATTTTCTATTTAAAAATATCCATAATGCCATTCTCCACTTCACAATGCCCGTCGTACCATTCTCTATTCAACAACGCCCGTCGTACCATTCTCCATTTAATAACGCCCGTCGCACCATTCTCCATTTAACAATGACCATTGTACCGTTCTTCATATAACAATACCCATAATACTATTCTTCATTTAACAATAAGCATCAGATCATTCCTCATATAACAGTGCCCATTATACTATTTGTCATATAACAATACGAATTATACCATTCTTCATATAACAATACATGTTATTCTGCATACAAATCTAAGACAGGCAAATAAAATTAGAAAATATCATACTTTGCCGATAGGAGTCCTTTAATAATGGCAGTGTTAGCTTGGAGGAAAAAAGCCCCACCTCCTCGAGTCAGTCTGGATCCGGAGCCTAGGGATACAGGCCTCAGGTAATTGCCGTAAGCTTGTCCTTTGATACTGCCATACTGACCACCTTCACCAGCATGACTGGCACCACCATAGCTGTCATGTTTGCCTGTAAGGTAAGTGAGAAAAATGGCGAATGAAAAGTGAATATCAATTTTGAAAACTTTTCAAATATTACTTATCACAACATTTCAAGACGTCAATTTAAAAAAAAAAAAAAAAATACAAAAAACAAAACAAAAAAATATCTTGTTCTGCATTGCTGAACCTGCAGAATGTCGAAAGTCTGAACGTGAAAGAAATATGATAACAGATGAGAACAACAGGCATATCTTCATCTTAAGAATTGGTTTACCAATGTTACTATAGATTTTGGATGGTGTAATGCATAGAAAACCGGTGGGATGAGTTCGTATTTCAGGAGAATTTCGTTACTACCCTTCTCCCCGTAACTATGCGTTAAAGAGTAAGACAGACTGGGCAACCAGTCTAGGGGAAGAAATAAAAAACTCAAAATTCAAAACTGTATACAGCCCTGTCGAAGGACATAATACTCAGGCAATGAAAAATTCATGGATTTTATACTATGTTCGTTTTAATCATTTCACCCCTAGAAAGGCAATAAAATTACTAAGGCTAAAATAGTGTGAAATAATGTAAGAAAAATT
Organism: Acanthosepion lycidas; assembly: GCA_963932145.1. NCBI lineage: Eukaryota > Metazoa > Mollusca > Cephalopoda > Sepiida > Sepiidae > Acanthosepion > Acanthosepion lycidas. The sequence continues at coordinate 37,853,761 of OZ010590.1, forward strand.
ATTAAAGACCGAGAGAACAGGAATAGCGAAGAGCTCGTCTGAACAATTGTCATAAAAGTATTGAAAGAAATGATCCAGGAAAGCAACCTTACGGCTGCGGGAAAGAGACTGAAGCCGAAGTGGGCGACGAAAATGGGAAAGATAAGACAAGATGCAACAATGGTCGGAAAGAAAAGCTTTCAGGCATTTATATTGCAATGAATGCTTGATAATACCGTTAGAAACGTGATAATGAATCAACAGAGACGTGTTTGCTTTTTTTTTTAGCGACGAATATTGAAAACACAAACAGGGTGTGTTACAAATAAAGTGATTTTAAGAAAAGGAACTATAAAAAAATTCAATAATCAGAATCGTTAATATTTCGAACGAGAAAGCTGCATTTTAGTAACACATAATGAGGAAGGTCAGCTTGGAGAATTTTAAAGGAGCTAATATTGCGGAGAGTAATAAAAGACAGGAAGTTGTGGAGATCCATGATCCCTCTAAAAGACATTGACAATAAAGCAGTAATAACGTATATATTAATACAAAACATTAATAACTGAAATAGGAGTACCAAAATAATACGTAGGTAGGACCAGTTTGAAGTATGAATCAACACATACCAGCCAATATTCGAAAGGGCAACCATGACAATTTGCACAGATGCGTCAATGCAACCGGATCGGTGATATTTGAACATTTGCGATAAAACCAACAGTGTGCCCGCTCTTACAATCAAGACAAGTACTCAGTATTAAGGAAGGCTAATTTTGAATTTTATTTGAAGAGGTATTTGCGTGTAAGTTAATGTAACAAATGTGGCTGGAATTCCAACTTAACTCTCCGATTTCCCCATTCGACCCGCTAATCATTACACAAAGATGCACATCCTATAGATATAGTAGGAAATTGCTGAATTTTACAATTAAAAATGGAGACTTTCTCACCTACCAGGCGTGGCTTACCCTCTGTCTTTTCTACAAATATTTTGATTACAACTACTCTGACGAGGATTCCCCCGCAATTCCCTCGATTAAATGAATTTAAGCGCGCGACTAGATTCTCATCTAGTTTACCATTGAAATAGCTAAATTGAGCCGCTACTTCTAGACAGACAGTTTCTTTTCTCACACTTCTTGCCTGTGGAACTCTCTTAAATGCAACGTCAATCGCCATCTTTTACATTCTTGAATTCCTTTCACCTTGTCCTTTCCCCAATCCTCCATAAACTCAGTCTTCTCTTTCACTAGGCACTTCCTGTAAACCACTGCGTACTAGGAGCATTTCAGCCTTGGTGGAGATGAAATGTTTTTTTTTTTTATTTAAAAAAAGAAAAAGAAAAAAAAGCTGATCATGTGCCGTTTAGAAGAAACTACTGATAAAATTAAACTTTTTAACTGCGAATGACGGAATTTTTTGCCATAGTGAATGAGTTGATGTTAATTATTCTTTATCCCTAATAAGGATTAAATAGTAAAGACGTTGACAATTAAGATATGAGAAATGGTAAAATTAGATATTTCCATCATTTTTTTTGACCGAGCAGTTAGTATTTCTGGCAGCTGACATTTATAATTTTTTTTTCTGGTAATTACACTATTCAAGTCCACGAGGTGTTACTGCTTATGGGAGAAGCAAAGAGATCAGTAACAAAGAAAGATGAAAGAAAGAAAAAAAAAAGAAAGTCTAAACGGTGTTTATATGATGAAGATAACGTTCTGGCAGATTTGTGTACCTTATTCAAGTTTCCTTCTATTTACTCCCTCACTCACTAGGAAAATTCATCAGCATGACTATTTTAGACGGCATTTGCATTTGTGACAAGAGAGAATGCCGTAAAGAAACTGCATACTTGACCCGCCACACGCATAACTAATTTCATAGAAAGCAATTAAATGAATCCTTTCATGTCACTTTCCATTTTTCTTTTCATTTCATTTTGGTTTTGTAGTAAAGGTGTTCTCAGCTTTCATGATTTGAAAGCCAGGTAAATTTATTTTTTTTTTTTTAGTTCGTAAAATTCCAGAAACTGAAAGCTGTATTAAAAGTGTTTAAAACAAGTATAGAAAGAAAGACTGGTGGTGGTTGTTTTTACAACAATGTTCGCCTCGTACAAAGCCAATGAGCCACTCGAGATAGAAGGTTATAGAATGAACGGAGATATCTGAGGAAGATAATGTTTGCAGGCTTCTCAAAATCTGTCGGTTGTAGTTTATCGTCATAGCCATGATGTGTAGTGACTGGGAAAGGACCCACTTGTGAGTCAGTTCCACAAAGCAGTGGTTCAGAGGAAGAAGCTGCTCGAGTGGAAGTTACATCTCACCAATGGAATACGAAAAGAATGAGGATGGTTCACTACAAGATGCGTGGCATGGCGCGTATTAGCCGTGAAAGACGTAGTGGAAATTAGTTCGTCTGGATACTTTTCATGGAATTGGCGATAGAGCAACGAGTTGCTTGCCAGGTTTCATCTGTGAGAAAAGGCTTGTAGGGTGGAAAATAAATCATTATCCACAAGGACGCGGAGACGCTTTTGGACTTACAAGATTTCAAAGTGAAGACTGGACAGCTCCTGTCCGTATATGGAAGCAAACTCCATTTTCGGTCTGTCCTGTCTGTTGTAAAGGTAGATAATAGCGAGAGGAGTATTTACTTGGGCAGTACAGGGAACGAGCCATTTTCCAGCATCTTTAGCTGTGGATCGTGTATACGAGTTCAGAGGTATGGGTTGGGGTTAAGTCCCAATATGTCTTCAAGACACGAAGAACTCCTGAGGGAACAACTGTATTATCATGATAGGCGAAAATTCAACGTCAGTTAAAATCTTTCAAGTATTTTCCTCTTTATTTTCAATATATTCTGTTCAAGTGGCAAAAGCGCTCTTTAGTTTTATAGTTTAATAACCAGTTAAACATTTTTGCACAAATTCATAAAACTCCAAAGTTTCAGTGAACCTAAAAGCACTATGAGAAAAAAGTCAAAATCAGTTATTGAAAGGCAGAAAACTGATACATTTTGTGGATCCTACAATATTCACTGACTTTTGGCAACACTACAATGGATTGTAAATGGTACCAGAGAAACAATCAAGTTTAGGGACTAAGAGGAGTCATTTAGAATTATATTAATTGGAATCCTTCAGAAAAGCTGAAAGGTAAGATTAAAACATGCATTTAAGAGTGAGTTTTGCACGTTCACACATGGTAAAATTAGATTGTTATTATTTCAGAGAAAAAAAGAGAGGAAGACAGGAGGGAAATAATGAAGTGAGAGTGAGAGAAAGAGAGAGAGAGGGAGCGAACTATCTAAGAGAGAGAACTAAGAGCGAGAGAGAGAACTAAGAGCGAGAGAGAGAACTAAGAGCGAGAGAGAGAACTAAGAGCGAGAGAGAGAACTAAGAGCGAGAGAGAGAACTAAGAGCGAGCGAAAGGAAATTAAGGGAGAGAAAGAAAAAATAACAAAGGGAAAATAACTAGGAGAGAGAGAGGTTAAAAACTAGGAGAGAGAAAGGGGGGAAATAACTTGGGGAGAGAGAGTGGGAAATAACTAGGGAAGAGAGGGCGAAGAAGGAACTAGGAAAGAGAGGGAAGAAGGAACTAGGAGTGAGAGAGTGGGGGAAAATAACGAGGAGAGAGAGAGGGGAAATAACTAAGAGAACGGAAATAAAGTGAGAGAGAGAAAAACAGTAAGAGAGAGAGAGGAATAACAGAGAGAGAGAGAGAGAGGGGAATAACAGAGGGAGAGGAAAATAACAGAGAGGGAGGAATATAACTGACAGCGAGAGAGAGAGTGGAAAATAACAGAGAGAGAGTGGAAAATAACAGAGAGAGAGTGGAAAATAACAGAGAGAGAGAGAAAAATAACAGAGAGAAAGAGAAAAATAACAGAGAGAGAGAGAGAGTAAAATAACAGAGAGAGAGAGAGAGTAAAATAACAGAGAGAGAGAGAGAGTAAAATAACAGAGAGAGAGAGAGAGTAAAATAACAGAGAGAGAGAGAGAGAGAGTAAAATAACAGAGAGAGAGAAAAATAACAGAGAGAGAGAGAGAAAAATAACAGAGAGAGAGAGAGAAAAATAACAGAGAGAGAGAGAGAAAAATAACAGAGAGAGAGAGAGAAAAATAACAGAGAGAGAGAGAGAAAAATAACAGAGAGAGAGAGAGAAAAATAACAGAGAGAGAGAGAGAAAAATAACAGAGAGAGAGAGAGAAAAATAACAGAGAGAGAGAGAGAAAAATAACAGAGAGAGAGAGAAAAAATAACAGAGAGAGAGAGAAAAAATAACAGAGAGAGAGAGAAAAAATAACAGAGAGAGAGAGAAAAAAATAACAGAGAGAGAGAGAGAGAAAAAATAACAGAGAGAGAGAGAGAGAAAAAAATAACAGAGAGAGAGAGAGAGAGAAAAAAAATAACAGAGAGAGAGAGAAAAAAAATAACAGAGAGAGAGAGAAAAAAAATAACAGAGAGAGAGAGAAAAAAATAACAGAGAGAGAGAGAAAAAAATAACAGAGAGAGAGAGAGAAATAAAAGAAAGAGAGAGAGAAAAATAAAAGAGAGAGAGAGAGAAAAATAAAAGAGAGAGAGAAAAAATAAAAGAGAGAGAGAGAGAAAAATAAAAGAGAGAGAGAGAGAAAAAATAAAAGAGAGAGAGAGAGAAAAAATAAAAGAGAGAGAGAGAGAAAAAATAAAAGAGAGAGAGAGAGAGAGAAAAAATAAAAGAGAGAGAGAGAGAAAAAATAAGAGAGAGAGAGAGAGAAAAAATAAGAGAGAGAGAGAGAGAAAAAATAAGAGAGAGAGAGAGAGAAAAAATAAGAGAGAGAGAGAAAAATAACAGAGAGAGAGAGAGAAAAATAACAGAGAGAGAGAGAGAAAAATAACAGAGAGAGAGAGAGAAAAATAACAGAGAGAGAGAGAGAAAAATAACAGAGAGAGAGAGAGAAAAATAACAGAGAGAGAGAGAGAAAAATAACAGAGAGAGAGAGAAAAAATAACAGAGAGAGAGAGAAAAAATAACAGAGAGAGAGAGAAAAAAATAACAGAGAGAGAGAGAGAGAAAAAATAACAGAGAGAGAGAGAGAGAAAAAAATAACAGAGAGAGAGAGAGAGAGAAAAAAAAATAACAGAGAGAGAGAGAAAAAAAATAACAGAGAGAGAGAGAAAAAAAATAACAGAGAGAGAGAGAAAAAAAATAACAGAGAGAGAGAGAAAAAAAATAACAGAGAGAGAGAGAAAAAAAATAACAGAGAGAGAGAGAAAAAAAATAACAGAGAGAGAGAGAAAAAAAATAACAGAGAGAGAGAGAAAAAAATAACAGAGAGAGAGAAAAAAAAATAACAGAGAGAGAGAGAGAAATAAAAGAAAGAGAGAGAGAAAAATAAAAGAGAGAGAGAGAGAAAAATAAAAGAGAGAGAGAAAAAATAAAAGAGAGAGAGAGAGAAAAATAAAAGAGAGAGAGAGAGAGAAAAAATAAAAGAGAGAGAGAGAAAAAATAAAAGAGAGAGAGAGAGAAAAAATAAAAGAGAGAGAGAGAGAAAAAATAAAAGAGAGAGAGAGAGAAAAAATAAAAGAGAGAGAGAGAGAGAAAAAATAAAAGAGAGAGAGAGAGAAAAAATAAGAGAGAGAGAGAGAAAAAATAAGAGAGAGAGAGAGAGAAAAAATAAGAGAGAGAGAGAGAGAAAAAATAAGAGAGAGAGAGAGAGAAAAAATAAGAGAGAGAGAGAAAAATAACAGAGAGAGAGAGAGAAAAATAACAGAGAGAGAGAGAGAAAAATAACAGAGAGAGAGAGAGAAAAATAACAGAGAGAGAGAGAGAAAAATAACAGAGAGAGAGAGAGAAAAATAACAGAGAGAAAGAGAAAAATAACAGAGAGAAAGAGAAAAATAACAGAGAGAGAGAGAAAAATAACAGAGAGAGAGTGAGAGTAAAATAACAGAGAGAGAGAGAGAGAGAGAAAAATAACAGAGAGAGAGAGAGAAAAATAACAGAGAGAGAAAAAATAACAGAGAGAGAGAGAAAAAATAACAGAGAGAGAGAGAAAAAATAACAGAGAGAGAGAGAAAAAATAACAGAGAGAGAGAGAAAAAATAACAGAGAGAGAGAGAAAAAATAACAGAGAGAGAGAGAAAAAATAACAGAGAGAGAGAGAGAGAAAAAAATAACAGAGAGAGAGAGAGAGAGAAAAAAAAATAACAGAGAGAGAGAGAGAGAGAAAAAAAATAACAGAGACAGAGAAAAAAAATAACAGAGAGAGAGAGAAAAAAAATAACAGAGAGAGAGAGAAAAAAAATAACAGAGAGAGAGAGAAAAAAAATAACAGAGAGAGAGAGAAAAAAAATAACAGAGAGAGAGAGAAAAAAAATAACAGAGAGAGAGAGAAAAAAATAACAGAGAGAGAGAGAGAAATAAAAGAAAGAGAGAGAGAAAAATAAAAGAAAGAGAGAGAGAAAAATAAAAGAGAGAGAGAGAGAAAAATAAAAGAGAGAGAGAAAAAATAAAAGAGAGAGAGAGAGAAAAATAAAAGAGAGAGAGAAAAAATAAAAGAGAGAGAGAGAGAAAAATAAAAGAGAGAGAGAGAGAAAAAATAAAAGAGAGAGAGAGAGAAAAAATAAAAGAGAGAGAGAGAGAAAAAATAAAAGAGAGAGAGAGAGAAAAAATAAAAGAGAGAGAGAGAGAGAAAAAATAACAGAGAGAGAGAGAGAAAAAATAACAGAGAGAGAGAGAGAAAAAATAACAGAGAGAGAGAGAGAAAAAATAACAGAGAGAGAGAGAGAAAAAATAACAGAGAGAGAGAGAGAGAAAAAATAACAGAGAGAGAGAGAGAAAAAATAACAGAGAGAGAGAGAGAAAAATAACACAGAGAGAGAGAGAAAAATAACACAGAGAGAGAGAGAGAAAAAATAACACAGAGAGAGAAAAAATAACAGAAAGAGAGAGAGAGAAAAATAAGAGAGAGAGAAAAATAACAGAGAGAGAAAAATAACAGAGAGAGAAAAATAACAGAGAGAGAAAAATAACAGAGAGAGAAAAATAAGAGAGAGAGAAAAATAAGAGAGAGAGAAAAATAACAGAGAGAGAAAAATAACAGAGAGAGAAAAATAACAGAGAGAGAGAAAAATAACAGAGAGAGAGAAAAATAACAGAGAGAGAGAAAAATAACAGAGAGAGAGAAAAATAACAGAGAGAGAGAAAAATAACAGAGAGAGAGAGAGAAAAATAACAGAGAGAGAGAGAGAAAAATAACAGAGAGAGAGAGAGAAAAATAACAGAGAGAGAGAGAGAGAAAAATAACAGAGAGAGAGAGAGAGAGAGAGAAAAATAACAGACAGAGAGAGCGAGAAAAAATAGCTATCAGAGAGAGGGGGAAGGGGAAGAACGATGTGAGATAGAGAGGGAAGTTCGAAGTGACATAAGTATTAGGTTGGTCCAAAAATAATGACGTAATAATGTCGTTTTTTGACGTATTTTTTAACATCAAAAAACGACATTATTACGTCATTATTTTTGCACCAACCTAATAGTAAGAGAAAGAGCGAAAAGCAAAAGAAAACGATAGTAGAGAGAGAGAGAGAGAGAGAGAGAGATCAAAAGTATCCTTTTTTCTTTTTTTTTCTTCTTAAGATCGAGCAGAAATCAGCGCCCGTCCGTCTGGCATATCTTATCTTCAAAAATTGGATTCGCCCTTTTTTCCTCCCTTCTCTCAAAAACCGAAAATAAAAATATTTGTATAATCTTTCCTGAAAAAAGCCCCTAATGCTCCCGCCAGAACCTCTTGAGATTTCGTTTAAAAATTGCAAAATAAAAGTAGATCCTTAACAACATTTTTTTTTGTATTGTCGGACAAAATTCTGGCTGTTTTTCTCAGTAATTTTATAAATTCTTCAAATATAGAAGAAAATACAAATACAACAAAAAGTAAAAAGTTTTCACAAAATTCAAAAAGGTGAAATGTTTTTAAAAATAAAACTTGCTGTCAAACATTTCACAACTGCTTTTATTTTTAAAGTTTATAAACAATTCTGAACTTTTATGACATGCTAATGTATAAAAGGAACAATCTCACATACGAGCTACAGACTGGAGATGTCAAAATCAAGCAAGTTCAGAATGCAAATATTTTGAAAGTCTTTTGAGGACAGAAAATCTGATGTCGAAATCCGTAAATGCATTGAAATAGCAAAAAGATGTCTGCTAAGCAAAATAGAGAAACAGAAAAAAAAAACTCCATTCGAAACAAAGAAAAGACTGATGAACTGCTACGCAATATCAATCTTCCTATATGATTAGATTAGAGACAATAAAGGATATTCGGTAAAAGAAAATGTGGTTCTACAAAAGAATGTTGAGAGTACCATGGGTAGAATATCTATGTAAAGTCATAGGATGAGAAAAAAAAACTGTTGAAATTTCTAGGACACTTAATCAGAATAGAGGGTTTAAAAATTTTGAGACTGATAGGACATCTTGTAGGTAGAAGGATCAAAGAGATAGAAATGAATAAACACCTACCTAATGTCACCGATCATTGCAAAAACAATAGTAGCCCAATGTGATACTTGAAATAATAATAAAAACAGATCTCCTCGGAGAGGGATAATTTCAAATCCAGTAGACGTTAATGGCTTTAATACAAGAAAACTATTTCCTGCACGCAGCATCTGATGAGGATATTTATTGCCCCCTCCTAAGAAATTCAATAAGCACTTTCCTTACACATGGGTTTGTCTCAAATTCTGAACAGAAGAGGTCTACCATAAAGAAGAAAAAGGCGTTGACAAATCAAGCTTTTCCACTGCCTCATTATCCCCACTGAGAGAGAAAGAGAGAGAGAGAGAGAGAAAAGAAAGAAGATAGGGATGGAGGAAGAAAAGAAGATGGGGGGAAGAAAAGAAGATGGGGGGAAGAAAAGAAGATGGAGGGAAGAAAAGAAGGTGGGGGGAAGAAAGGAAGGTGGAGAAATGAAGGAAGGAAGGTGGAGAAATGAAGGAAGGAAGGTGGAGAAATGAAGGAAGGAAGGTGGAGAAATGAAGGAAAATGAAAATAGAGACGGTGAAGTTCGAAAATAGAGACGAGAAAAACGGAAAGAGAGAGAGAGAGAGATGGGGAAGAATGAAGAGTGTCTAAAACAAGAAAAAAACAATTAAATTGAAAAAAATCTACTCTTGTGCTAGAAATAAACTAGGTACCTCTTAAATTTTGGGGAATTTGAACAGCAGGTGGTAATTTAGCGAAAAAGTTATGTATACTTGGCTAGCGAATTATTGCTTCGTTAAGTGCTTATACCAAAGTTATTATCATCTAAAATAATTTATTGTAAAAGGGTTTTAGCTAATGTTAACGCTATTTTAAACATTTCTAAAAGATTCACTTGAAAAAATACAATACTTTTAATGGAAGTTTAAAAAAATTAATCTACATTTTTATCATTTTCCATGCACTACTCGTTGCTTTTGTAGCTGAGGCTTTTTTCCTTCTTCAAAAGGGTCTATGGACGTCGTTCAAACCAAAGTATAAATCAATATATAGGAGAATGAAATATGCATTTCAACATGTCAATACAATATTGAGTAATCGGATGAAAGAAAAAAATAGACAGAATTTTATATACGGTGTTTATAAAAGCTTAAAATTTAACGTAATGCATTTAAAAGCAAAAGCGATAAACATAAAAACGTTGGAAAACCAAATTAAATCGGCTGAACGTTGGCGTTTATACAGTTTGGACCTCTGGAATTTGAAAAATTTAAATTCATCGTCCCTACATCTTCAGCCTTTTCTCTCGGTGCATAATAATAAACAATATTTTCATTTACATTTTCCCGCCCCGTCTACACACACACACACACACACACACATATATATATATATGAATCGATCAAAAAGAACATTAATTTAGTTATAGATGACGTTGTTTTTAAAAGGATGAAATGCATTACATATTTTTCCTACGTTTTGTCATTTTTATCGCCCAGACAAAGATATTAATTGCTGAATTTAAGCAAAGCTCTCTCAGAAGAGAGACACAGCACAAACCTCATAATTTTTTATTTCTTCACTATTTACATTATTCGGATTATTGTCCTCATCTTGACTATATCGAATTCATATCTGAAGGATTTACCAAGTCATTTGGATCATTCTCTGGTCTTCTTCATTGGTAATTCTGTTGAAGAAATCCTCCAGCCTCTGGGAGATATGAGCTTGTAGTCTCTGTTGTATCCAACGATTGTACTCGATTCTCTCTCGGACAAGGGCGTATCCCGCTTTTTCTGCGACCAGACGGGCTCTCCTTGAATTGACGGGAATTTTTTGGTGAAGGGATGAGTTGTAGATCTCTCCATCGGTGTAGGAATGTCAGATAGTTCGATATTTGTGCCAGTTTCTGGTAGGATTTTTCAACTTGTCTCCATTTTTTCGAGGTATACGGTCCGTACCGATCCTTCAGTATCTGTTTATATTTCTGAGATGAGGTATTATGTACACTATTTACATTATTCAGACTATTGTCCGAATAATGTAAATAGTGTACATAATACGTCATCTCGAAATATTGAGATTCTTATTTCTTGCCCATTGCAGACCTAGACTAATCATATACCTGTAAAAGACGAATATTTCCGTCACAATTATTCTATGGCTAAAACTCTGTTATAAATCTCCGCTTCTGGTAATTGATTGATACATATACGCAGGTTTTTATTTGCTAAGAATTAAGGACCTTTTTTGATAAACAGATACGGTCTGTTGAGGGTAGAGAATAACAATCGTTATCATATTTTAAATCGTTAAAACCTATTCAGGCATTGTTTCGTGGAATTGGAATAAATGTAAGGATGGAACCTTCGCTGAATCCATTATAAAAAAAATCAGTGCGTGGAATTAGTAAATGCTAAACAGTTCGAATATCCCGTAATATGCATAATACATAGATCAGCTATAACAACTTAAATATAAGAGGAAGAAGAATTGAACATCGACTAGGCTGTGCCAGAGGTAATGTCGGTCAACACAGCAAATTGCTACGAAGCCAAAACCTGTAAACTCAAGTCATGTTCTTAAATAACCTCGGCAGATAAAGACTTTCATATGAATGTCAGGCGTGACGCCAAACACGCTCAGACATATTTAAATTGTCAGCTGTATACAATAGTGATAAACGGCTTTTGAGCGAGTACAGCCTGAGGGTCTTGGAAAATATCATCCTTCTTTGAACATTTTGGACTGGCACTACAGATTCACAAAGAACTGTACCAGATGACAAACCACATCACTTGAGGACTACCAACAGCAGCAACAATTAAAATAGATAGTTGTAGGCTAAAGAGAATGATATAATGATATAATCAAGATGATAACTTTCCACACCACTTCAAATAAAAGCTTAGGAAGGAAACTCCATCAATACCGGAAAGAGCGATAACATCGACTGGACGTGAGAAAAACTGTCTTCCTAAAAAAGTGTTTCAAGGGAAAGATTTTATAAATTTCAACCGAAAGTAGTACTGGTTGCTCTGTTAATCAATGTCAAATGTTTCTTTATAAGGAAACGGCTAATATTAAAGCATTTTTAAAAAGCATTTCACTCCAAGCAAGGCGAGTGTGCCCCTAGTACGCAAACGGTTACAGAGAGTGGAGAGAAGAGAAAAGACTTGATAATAGGGAGATTGAGGAAAAGATAAAAAAAAAGAACGGTGATAAAGGTATCAAAAGATGACGATTGACGTTCCATTTAAATTTTTGAAGATTTTCGTATCAGAGAAGAAAGTAAGAGGAAGGAAATTCCACTTTCGGAAAGTGCGAAAAAATCTGTTGGATTAGAAGATGCAGTTACATTTAACAGTTTTAACAGTAAAAAGGATGGGACCGAAATGCCAATCTAGTAGCACGCTTAAATTCATGCAGTCGGGGCACCAGGAAAAATAGCTTGTCAGAGGAGTTGTCATGATATTATTTGTAAAAAAGTCAGACGGAAGCCACATCACGTCTGCGAGAAAGTGACTAGAGATTCCTATTAGAAAGATTCAAACCATACCTGGTCCACTGTGTACATTGCTTTGAGAATCCAATTTCAAATGTCCCCCTTCTTCAATCTGGAACCAGCTCGTTGAAACAGTAATATTTTTGCCTGTGAACTTTCCAAGAGATTCAAGTGTAAAGTTTCGTGTAGTTATCACGTATTTTGAATCTCCAAGAAAAGTGATCTCAGCTCCTGATTTTACTGTCAGGGAATTAAAACCAATATGTACTTCAGGGTGCGGCACAGAAACTAAGTTCTGCGGCACGTTGTGATATGTAAGACTACCACCAGCAATGCGCAGATCTTGAACTCGTCTCAAAGTACCGTTGACTGAATTGTGCGTATTGAGCAGGAGGCTGGACGATGGCAATTCTAGCTCTCCTTTGTCGTATACGTGAAAATGAAACGGAACTGAGAAGGTCGTTTGCTGCACTGTAACCACTTGCGACGGACCTACGTGAAGGTAACCGAAATCTGACGGATCAAGTGAAGTACTTCCCGTTACAGATTTAAGAATCAATTTGAAGGTGGTTTTCGTTGGTTCAATTGCAACATGGGCGCCATTTAACAAAATGAACTGATCCACTGACAATGAAGACAGTCCGTTCGTCGTTATCCAAGTACGTCCTCCATCGGATGCAAAAATGATATTTTCGGTAAAAGAAGGGACCAGCGTCTGTAAATTTATAAATTATATAGGTTAAAACAAACGATTAAATGTTAAACGATATACTAATATTTTACAGCTTATTACTATAAATAATATTTTAGTTGATACACGTGTCTGAGTATGCATTACTGATATTGTTCAAATAGTGAAATCAATGTCCCCCTACCTAGACGAATATATATATAAGTAGCATTCAGTGGTGCATTTTCTGTAAAAATGATGTTTTGTGTCTAGGCCGATGAACATTACAATTTTGAAAAGCAAAAAAACAGGAATGTCTACTAAAAAATAAAGTATTAATTAATACCGATTAATCCATTAACATTATATATATATATATATATATATATATATATATAGATAGAGAGAGAGAGAGATATGGACGAAAAAGAAAAATAGGTTTCACGTGCATTCAACTTGTATAATTAACGTAAGTATAATTTATGTCGTTCTTAATTCTACGAGATACAATGCGTCTCTTATAAGTTCGAAGACATTAATGGATTCCAAGCCTTTATGAATGTAAGTGTACAATAATTCTTGTTTGTCTATGTTGGATTCAGACGATAGTGTGTGTGCTTATGTGTGTGTGTCAATGTGTATAGTAGACATTATGTTTAGTGGTTTTTCCGCACTTTAATTTGGTCACCGTTTTACGTATATACCGTTTGTTTTAGATAAACATAGGTTAAATTATTTAAGAATGGATTCAATAAAGTTTGGTAAAGTAATATATTTTTGACGGATGTTGAGTTGGTAATATAGTTATTAATAATCCGCTGAAGTACTGTCGACATTTAGAATTATGTTTCTCTTTTAATTAGTGTCGCATTTGTAAAACCAAAGTTATGACCAGTTTTGTCCCTGTGTATTACGAGCGATTTTAAATGGTTGTCCAAACGTAAATCTATTGTTTGTAGATACATGTTTTTAGACTTCGATATGTTTCTCCGATATAAGTGTTTTTACATTGTAAGGTGTTTACATGGTAAGTACCAGCATCTGAATTGGCTGTGGATTTATTTCTTTTTCTAATTATATCTCCGATTGTCGTAGGCGTGGAGGTAAAGATCTTAATATTAGTGATAACGAATTTATTTACAAATTTTGTAGAAAGAGTGTTAGAGGGTAGGATTATGAAAAATTTTTGTTGGAAGTGTTCTCGCTGGTGTCTAGTTTTTTTGATTTGTGGATTTTGGAAGGTCGTCTTCTAGCATTGAGGATGAAATGATATGGGTAGTGAAGAAGTCTAAATGTTTTCTCAATGTATTTCTCTTTTTTGATTTAAGTATTATGGCCTACATATTCTAAGGACTCTGAGGTAGAATTATATGACTAATCCCGATTTAATTTTTTTGATTGTGGTTGGAATAGACTTAGATCGTTTTTATTTTCACTATTTACATCGTTCGGACTATTATTCCTATCTTTATCGTCATATTCAGGACGTTTCGGACGTTGTACGCTCCGACCTTCTTCAGGTGATATACGTTGGAATTTGCCAAAGAAAAAGGGCCCAGTAGATAAATGCGTTGGTTGAGCAATCCAAAAAGTGACTTGACCCAAATAGTTGTGAGTTCAATACCTGGCCACAGCAGAGGGAACAAAAACATGGAGAGTTGAGTTGCTAAAGTGATTTAACTGAAACTTTAAATATATATATATATATAAAGGGATTAGAACAAAATATCACCATTTACTGAATAAAGGGATTGGTTCGAAATCTCAACGTATATCACCTGAAGAAGGCAGAAGCGTACAGCATGCGAAACATCGTGAATATGGCAATAAACATGAAGACAACAGTTAGAAAGATGTAAATAGTTACAATACTTCATCTTAGAAATATAGACAAATGTAGCTCATGTTTGTTTGTTGGTTTACAATAAACACTGCTTAAAATCTTATTTGTTATTGTTACGAATAAAATGTCGAGGAAAGATAGAGATTTGTTTATTTAAAATTCATGTGTGAGTTCGATGGTAGTTTCGATCTTATGGAATTTCATTATTCTGTCTGATAGATTTATATTATGGAGGTATAATAAAAGAACATCATCTATCTAACTTAGGTATGTGTTTGAATGGACTGAACTCTAACAAATCTAGGAAAAGACAAGCGAGTATAACACTAAGAGGTGATCCTATAGGCAAGTCGAACATTGGCTTATAGAAATTTTTATTGAAAGAAAATATATTAGGTTGGTGCAAAAATAATGACGTAATAATGTCGTTTTTTGACGTATTTTTAACGTTAAAAAACGACATTATTACGTTATTACTTTTGCACCAACCTAATAATTTTCTCGACAAGTCTTGAGAAAGCTTTCCTTTTTGATTTTTTTGGTTGTTTCTTAATATGTTGAGGCATTTTGTAACGAGTACATTTGTGAATAGGGATTTGATATCAAAGCCAGACATAACGTTGTTTTCCAAGTTTATGTTTCGCATCCTCTAGATTAAGTCACCAGAGTGTTTAATGTGTGTTGAGTTGAAATTATTGAATAAATTCTTAAAGAATCTAACGCATGTTTATCTAAAACAAACGGTATGTGCATAAAAACGTTCCCAAATCAACATGCGAAAAACTACCATATATAATGCCTACTAGACATGTACGCACACTTATGCATATACATTATCATCTGTATCCCACGTAGACAAACCAGAATTATTATACACTTACATAAATAAAGCAATATTTACAGTTTTTCAGTTGGGCTTGAAGTCTTAATTTTTTGGAACTTCGAAGGGACGTGTCGTCTCTCCTTGAATTCGGAACGGCGTAAATTAGATTACCGTTTCTTTAACAGGTCAGATGCACGTGAAACCTGATTTAACAATGAAAATCAAACGGAACAAAAGTAAGCTACTAGTATTTCTGTGTACTTTTTTCCATAGCTCATTCGCTGATGAAATTTTAATAAGAGCGAAACAGGTTAGATTGCTAAACGTTTCCTGTTCGTTTTTCTCTCGCTCTCATATATATATATATATATATATATATATATATATATATATATATACAAATGAGATAAAGAACAGATTGAGTAAAATTCCACTGTTCGTAATATTTAATTTGCTTTGGAGATTTTCTTAAAAATCATTTAATCACCAGTTACTTATCATCGGCTGAAGAAGTACAATCAAAATATTAAAACATGGAAGCCATTGTCCAGCGATTTCAACATGTTTTTATTATAATCTCCTATAATATATCTATATATCTATATATATAAAGAAATAATCATACATAGAATCAATCAGCAATATTGCTGACTGATTCTATGTATGATTATTTCTTTATATATAAAATATATGCTGCCTAATTTAATATATATATATATATATATCGATTTCAACATGATTTTAATATAATCTCTTATATTAATATGATATATCTATACATTTTAACATGATTTTATAATAATCTAATATATATCGATTTTAACATGATTTTATAATAATCTAATATATATATATATCGATTTCAACATAATTTTATAATAATCAAATATATATATATATATTGATTTCAACATGATTTTATAATAATCTAATATATATATCGATTTCAACATGATTTTATAATAATCTAATATATATATATATATATCTCGATTTCAACATGATTTAATAATAATCTAATATATATATATATATATCGATTTCAACATGATTTAATAATAATCTAATATATATATATATATATATATATATATATATATCGATTTCAACATGATTTTATAATAATCTCTTATTATATATATCGCATATTGAGTGGTGCTTCTAATAAAACAGTTAAAATTTACATTAATAATGAATCTATATTTTCCTCTCACCGGTGGCAGAACTCCGAGCTTCATGCACGTTGCAATCGTCAGGTTCCGATTAAAAATCTCTGTACGATTGCATCTGGCAACTCTGAGTTGTGCTACCGATGAGGAAGAAATGTATAATTTACTATTAATATATATGAGAAATTATAAAAATATATATATATTATTTGTTATAAAAAATGGTCATAATTACTATGGTCTTTTGTTTTCGTTAAAACTTTTAAGATGCTGTCAAATTTAAAAATAAAGATAACTTCGTCTTCAAGAGCGTAAAATCAAGTAAAATGAACAAATTTAGTTTTATACATAACATTATACGTATTTTTTAAGAACAGACTCCACTATGGTCATACGTTATATTTGCTGATGTTAGAAGCACTAATTAATTAGAACTACTTGTTTTGTTAAAAAAAAATTAATTTAAATGAAAACACCTAGTCAGAATAAAAAAAGGACCTGCCAGAAATCGCAAATGATTTTGTAATATATATATATTTTGTTTTTAGAAACGTGAAAGAATCAACCTTCTTTACGATCTAAACTATATCATTTTCTTTAAGTCAAGGGAAACGATAGATTTATTCAGAAATAACATTTCCCGAACATTTATTTTGTGTTGAACTTTTGTAGAAAACTTCCTGTTTAGAATATTATGTACCTTGACGGATACTTTTTTGCAGGGTTGGTTGTCGATGGTGAGCGTGGAGTGTTGCAAGACAACGTCCTTTTCGTAAACGGTACCGGCAGCTCCGCAGGCAAGTTCTGAATTTCCGCCGTATGTGGTGAAATGGCCATCAAAATTCTTTCTCCGGGCGTAAACAGCAATGCGACCCCCTGCACCACCGCCAGTCAATTGAGAACCTAGATTAAAGAGAAAATAAAGATAAAGCAAATATTAATATTCCTTCGCGGTAAGGCTGTCTATATCGGGAGTCGTAACCGTTTCAGAAATAAATACAACCTAAAAAGACAATCCATGTTTTATAAGAAGGTAGATCAAGAAATCTCTTTACAGTTTTACATCTTCATTGTCATATTCACGACGTTTCGACCGTCGTACGTTCCGGCCTTTTTCAAGGACACATGGCCCAGTGGATATAGACGTTGGTTGAAGTCATCAAAGAAACAAATAGTTGTGTGTTCAATACCTAGTCACAACATAGGTGAACAACACATGGAGAGTTGAATTACTAAAGTGAAATAACTGAAAATGATACTGAGATATCGAGAAGAGGCATGACACGTGGAACTAGAATAATCTTACCCGGTGGACGAAATAAAGGATTCAGTTCGAAATTTCAATCACTTGGATTAGGACGCAGCGCACAACGGCGGAAATGTCGTTAATATGACAACAAAATCGAGGACAACAGTTCGAACAATGTAAATAGTATAAATTGTTACAATACCTCATCTCAAACATAGATAGATTCTGAAGAAGGCCACTGCGTACAACGGCTGAAACGTCATGAATATGACAACAAAAATGAAGATAACAGTTCGATCAATGTAAATAGTATAAATTGTTACAATCCTTAATCTAAGAAACATAGATAAATCCTGAAGAAGACCACTGCGTACAACGGCTGAAACGTCATGAATATGACAACAAAAATGAGGACAATAGTTCGAACAATATAAATAGTGTAAATAGACCACGTTGTTATTAGCTGGATTTCGATTTGAAATTTTCACAGAACAATGTTCAATTGAAATGCTTCGAGTTAAGTGGGTTGGCAAGAAAGAAATGTCGCAACAAATTATAAATGTTTAATTTTTTTCCTCTTTAGTCTACGCGTATTTTAGGATTTCATTAGTAGAAGACATTTAGTGAAAGAAACCCACATGCTTTATTTATCAAGTCCAAATGTGTCGAAATAAAAATAACGGTTTTACACTAGGCCAATGATTGAGGCATTATCTAAAAACTCAAGTCTAATTTTCTCAGACACCAGCTTTGTTAATCGAAACGCAAAAAAAAAAAAAAAAAAAAAAAAAAGACGAAAATATGGACCTATTGTTATGCGGCAAAATAGGCGATTTTTGAAGATTATTATCAATTATATTATTTTAGCAACTGGGGGAAAGCCTTTCACTTGATTAATACATATACTACTAAGTGAGAAATCTAAATTTTGCGTTTTGTGTATCTTATTATTGATGAGTTTGTTTTATATCATATCAACCTCAATGGGTCATTTAATGCCGACAACTTTTTTTTTTCTTGGTAATATTTTTGTTTTGTCAAAAATCTATTTCTGTTAATATTTTTTTTTTCCTTAAAAACGTATAGCTGGTAATATTTTTTTTCCCTTAAAAACGTATAGCTGGTAATATTTGTTTCCTTAAAAACGTATAGCTGGTAATATTTGTTTCCTTAAAAACGTATAGCTGGTAATATTTTTTTCCCTTAAAAACGTATAGCTGGTAATTTTTTTTCCCTTAAAAACGTATAGCTGGTAATATTTTTTTTTCCTTAAAAATGTATAGCTGGTACCATTTTTTTTCTTCTTAAAAACGTATAGCTGGTATCATTTTTTTTCTTCTTAAAAACGTATAGCTGGTATCATTTTTTTCCTTCTTAAAAACGTATAGCTGGTATCATTTTTTTCCTTAAAAACGTATAGCTGGTAATATTTTTTTTCAAAAACGTATCGCTGGTAATATTATTTTTTCCAAAAACGTATAGCTGGTAATATTATTTTTTTCAAAAACGTATAGGTGGTAATATTATTTTTTTTCAAAAACGTATAGGTGGTAATATTATTTTTTTTCAAAAACGTATAGGTGGTAATATTATTTTTTTTCAAAAACGTATAGGTGGTAATATTATTTTTTTTCAAAAACGTATCGCTGGTAATATTATTTTTTTTCAAAAACGTATAGCTGGTAATATTATTTTTTTCAAAAACGTATAGGTGGTAATATTATTTTTTTTCAAAAACGTATAGGTGGTAATATTATTTTTTTTCAAAAACGTATCGCTGGTAATATTATTTTTTTCAAAAACGTATAGCTGGTAATATTATTTTTTTTCAAAAACATATAGCTGGTAATATTATTTTTTTCAAAAACGTATAGCTGGTAATATTTTTTCAAAAACGTATTGTTGGTAATAGTTTTCTTCTTCAAAAATTTATTTCTGTTAATAATTTTACAAAGTATTTCTGGTATTAAAACCTATTTTTACACTTTTATAATGCCTTTTACCTCATTCTGGGTTAACTATTTGCCCATAGTTGGACCCTAACAGGTGCTACCACCCCAGGTCAGGGTGAACCTAGGATCATCAGCAATTAAAAGGTGGTTCCATGCTCCTCAAAGCCTCATGATCAGAGTTGTGAATTCAATACCTCGCCGCAGAAGAGATGAACACAAACTTGAAGAGTTACTAAATAGAAATAACTGAAAATGAGATTTCCGGAATAGGTATGGTACGTGAAACTAAACAATCGGCCCGAGTGAACAAAATGAAGGGTTCAGTGTTTGACATTCCAACGTAAATCAACTGAAGAAGGCCGGAGCGACAACCGCCGAAACGTCATGAATATAAGAATAAAGATGAGGATAACAGTCCGAATAGTGTAAATAGTTGCAATATCTCATTTCAGAAATATAGACATATTTCACATATATTATATCTGTAAAAGATCAATATGAAGAAAGACAAAAGGAAAACTTCTCTGACGCGTTTCCCCCTCTGAGAGGCTTTATCAAGGTAAAAAGTGAAGGAGTACATAAAAAAGTCAAAAACATCACATACATTCATTTATTTATTAGACATGGAATTGCATCACTTCATGTCCTCCATAACTTGATCGACTTTTCAGTCAACCTGATGAATATTTATGTGCGTTCCTATATCTAAAATGTTTGAAAATCCAATAACATTTTTGCTCTTTTATATAAATACTTATTACAAAATAAAATCCATACTTTTTCTTTGATAAAGTCCCTCAGAGGACGAAACATGTTGGCTAAGATAAGTCTTCATTTTGTCTTATTTTATTATATATATATATATATATATATATACCAGGTGTAACAGTAATATTCTACAAATCGTGCAACAGCATAATTGTCCACACCGCAAAATGTTTAATATCTAAAAAAAAAAAACAAAAAAAAAAACAAACACTAAAATACTTGAGTTTTTTTTTCCAGGATTTTACATACCATATATTGTAAGAATCTTTGAAACCCCCTTTGAATTATTCAGCTCGAAAGAGAACAGGTTAAAATCGTTTTGTGTCATACCCACTGTTTTCTCACTTGAGCAATTGTGAGAAGAAGAAATGATTCAGGTCTTCAGTAATGGTACCAAAATTCATACTCCGGCTTCCATCTTCAAAATCCATTCAAGGATCATCAAGAGAAAGGTAAATAATTTTTAAAATGAGGGAATAGTAGAGAGGAAAACTGGATAAAGAGATCACAACAGAAAGGGGGATCACCATTTCAACTTAGAGCTAAAGAGATCAATTAGAAAAGATCCAACTCAATCCATTTGGCATGCGGCAGAGGCTTTTGACTTATGACAGTCCAAAGAACAGTGAAAAAAGACTTGAAAATGAAATCGTACTTGAAACGTGTGAAGCAACTTTTTACTCCAGTAGAGAAAGTTAGGTAAGAGAGGGCGAAAATCGTCTTGAATAATATATTTTAACTTTATTTCAATCCGTCATGAAACGCCGATCCTTAGCTATGACTAATTAATGGTGGACATGTCACTTTTTGCTTATGATCGATTTCATTCTGTTCAGCTTGGAGAGTAATTATACATTCTTATTACTCAAAGTAAAGTCTAATAGCGTTATAAAAACTTAGGGTATTCCAGTAAGATAGCTTTAATCATTTCTAAGATAAAATAGTTCAAAATTAATCTAAGAAGTGGACAATTTTGCTGTTACACGAGGTATATATATTTCTAGAAATCCGTTTAAGGGAAAAGTTTAATCGCGACATAGATAGAATGTTCCGTAATTCGGCACGCATATCCGTTACCTATAATGTTAATTACCTGTTAATTGCAATTCGTTCATGTTTGAATCTTTAACAGTCACAAACAAAGTGGCTGTTTTCTTTGTATCATTCTACTAATTAGAATTTATTTCATACGGATAATAAATTTTTTTTTGCCGACGAAATTGTAAGTTGCTTGAAAAGTGGGAATCATAATATGAATGCTCTACAGATAACGATGATATACCGAATATTCAAGAAGAAATCGAATTAATCAAAATTTTTGCTGTGTCAGACAAAATTTAAAAAAAAAAAATGTTTCAAAACATTTAATCTCAATTATTGCAAATATCGTCTCCCGGGAACACTCAGTGGAAAATATTAACATTTTTTGGAAATTTTTAAGATACATTTATTCTCGGGCTTATTAGGAAAACCTTGTTATTTCTTTCAAGAATAATTCTAGTTAATTTGTTGGTTTTTCAAGTGCCGTAGGGGCCCTTGCAGAAAAAAAGAACCCTTCTGTCTTGACTGCTGCTTTTCCTCTTAATACTTTTAAATAGGCACGCAATACTTAAGAGAGATCTTTGGAATGCCTCAAGATATTCCATTGTTTGGAAATAAGCAAAATAAAAATATGGTCAGAAAACATTTTATTTTCTGTGCGTGTGTGCATCTCTCGCTAGAACGCAAACCAATGAGTGGTTGAGTCAAGCGCTGAAGGCTAGTGTTTCAGCTAAGGAGAAATATTAGTATTTCTTTCAAGATTTTCTTTCTAACGGGGGTATAACGATCCGTTCTTGATCCTTACTCTAAGTATGGGCAATGATTTAAATGGTGAAAGAAGATTATGCTAAATCAGTTTTCGAAGTGTTCCTATCTACTTGCCGAGACACTAAGTAAGGCTCCATCTTTGATTTTCATTTTATCTGGAGCACATTTAAAAAAAAAAAAAAAAAAAAAAAAAAAAAAGACGCGATTCTTTAATTTAATTATAATACAATTATATAATTATTAGATTTGTATTTTTTACGAATTATCAACCCGTTGTAGGTTATTTTAATCCGAAACATATTTTTGATTATATACACTGTTGTCCTCACATTTATTACTATATTCATGAAGAAGGCCGGAGCGTACAAAGGACAAAACGTCATGAATATGGCAATAAAGAGGAGGACAACAGACCAAACAAAGTAAATGAAAATAGTGTAAATATTTGTGATACCTCATCTAATAAATATAAAGCATTTGGGATTTTAAGAATAATTCGGTGGTGTTTATTATTTACAGGTGAATATTGCATTAATATTTTTGGAGATAACGATTTTTCCATATACAAGTCCTACTGTTTAACCCATAGCTAGGAGGGAGAAGAGATAGATTCATGGCTTATAAAACAGGCTATGAGGAGTTTCCCTTTGTAAACACGATGTTATTTAGAAAAAAAGTATATTCAATTGATGATATATCTAGAGAGTCCAATCATTTTAAATTCAAATTTTCGTATTTAATTGTTCATAACTGTACATATTTCTTTCCACTACTGGTACTATGCTAGAGATAGTATGCAACCTAGTACTACCTGCCGCTTGGTTAAATTATTTGTGATTAAATTGGTTCCCTCTACAGGGTTTTCTGGTGATGAGGATGGCCAGACCTAGTACGATTAAAAAGAAGACTTATCAAAAGGTGGATGAACCCTCTTTTAGGATAGATGGCCATCTCAAAGTGAGTTAGACTGGGTTCCATAGCTATCTACGCAGCTTTCACTCTCAAGGAATTGCCAAGAAACGATTGTCACTCTCATGCAACGGATTGAGGTATAGCAGATGGCATATAATTCGCGTCACTAGCAGGGAATATTAAAATCGTTGACTGGCACCTTTTTCTAAGTTCTTTATTCAACCATTAAAAAAAAACAACAAAAAAACAAAAAAAAAAACAAAACAAAAAACCCCCAAAAAAACGCTTCATTTTGTGCATTCGCTAGAAATTTATGAAATTCTAACAATAGAGCATGTGCGTGTGAGTGGAAAGCGTAAAGGCTAACGAATCCAGTTCAAATTCCAGCCCAAGCAGTTCCATACGCTTGCGTGCTAATAACATTTGAAAAGAGATCTTTCCTGCATCTTTCTCCCAACAGGTATGGTGACTTTCTATGCGTAGCTTAGATGTCGCACAAGGCCGAATGTATGGTATGGGAACTCACTATTCAGTCGTAATTGATCTAGCGAGATAGACTCTTCTGTCAATAGGTATGGGTCAAATACCAAAGGAGACTGATCTATCTTGTTTTAAGGAGTACCCAATATCGTGGAAAGGCAACTTTTAAATCAAATCCGTAGAAAAAATTGGAAAGCGTACTACTATACTTTCTAAGAAGTCATGTCTATTCTTAGATAATTAAGAAATGCTTGGAGAGCTATGGTGCCTTACGTCTTGGAGGAACATGACAAAATAACATTATGACATATGAAAGTCACAAATTTAATTTCGGTGCCACATCCATAATTAAATTTTGTCAAATTTTTGCCACATATGAATGTCATGGCGAAATTGGAACGCAAGAATTATTTAGTATTGTTAAATTTCTCACAAACCCGGCCACTCTCAGAAAATTTGTGTTTTGGAAATACTAAACAGAAAAACGTCGTTAGAAACAAAGAAAAGAGTAATGGACTGTTAGGTGATATCTGTCCTCCTATATGGCAGTGAGTGCTGGACAATCTCAAAGATGAGGAAGAGACTTTAGGCAACAGAAATGTGGTTCAACAGAAGGATGCTGAGAATGCCATGCACCAAACATGGGAGCGACGAAGTTTTAGAGAAAATGGAAACAAAGGAAGCTAATATTTAACATCAAGAAGAGACAGTTGAAATTTCTGGGTACATAATGAGAAAAGAGGGCTTGAAAAATATGATACTCACAGGACAGACTGAGGGCAAGGAAGACAGATGAAAACAACACATATGATACTCGATGAGCTCAAATAAATGGATGTCGGAAGTGTTTACGAGAAAGAACGAAAATTTATTAAGAATTACAAAGGACAGGGAATTGTGGAGATCCAGTATCGCTTACTTCCTGGGGGAACACCGCTCATAAAAAAACAAAGAAGAATAGGTTATGCAGTTTTGGGGATTGGGAAAGGGAAACAACGAAGAACTTTCATAACGGGTTTGTGGGAATGAATGTCAAATCGGGGACAGAGTGATGTTAATGAGTCAAATGTTGGCGAGAGGTGCAAGAGGTAGGAAGTTGTGGAGAGCTATAATAACCTACATCATGAATGAAAGGGCACATGAAAAGAGAAACATGCAAGTTAAATAAGAGCAAGTGGAGTTCATTGGAAAGAAGATGCAATGTCTAAGGGTCTAATAATAGGAGTTATTTACTTAGGAAATGGCTTCCTACGTAGAGAGAGAGAGAGAGAGAGAGAGAGTGTATCTATGTATTACGTCTGCCGCATTCGAAAATTGACACACACTCAACAGGTGTCCAAAAGTTGTAAATATTAAACTAAGTGAGCTAAATTTAGAATATAAATAATATTAGAGTTTACTGGTAAGTGGTTAAGAAAAAAAAAACATGCATTTTTTGGTTTAACTTTTATTAACAAAATTAGTTCTGAAGATTGAATATTTCTTCATGTTAAAAAATAGAATTGTTCGATTTTCGGGACGTTTCAGTTTTCTGAATTTCAGACAAGAATTATACCTGTAATTAAATCATCTTACCTGTTCCCCCGTTGGCTTGTAGAGTTCCTTTTCCATATAAAGTATCAGTTGTTAAGACAATACTGCCACCACTCGCACCTCCGCGATAGCCGTCAGAATCAGATCCGTTGCAACTTATTACACCTGTCAAAAAAATAAAAATATTAGAAGTTTAATAATTATTTACCGGTGCACCTTCAATAGTCTAGATAACCAGAGCCTGGCAGTTGATCTCTCATCTGATCTCAATCTAAAAGCTCAATAGGGGAAAACTGACTTATAACTTTCAATACTTCTAACGCCAATTTGGTAAATTTTCAAAATCATTAAAAAAAGATTATAAATTCTTACCAATCACGAAGAATGGTTGTACCCTAAAAAGGTTCCTTGGTTTGAGTATTTTTGGGGACTCAAGTTCACCTCAGTGTATTTCTATATAGGATCAATCGCTAAAGATGCTAGAGAAATGGTCAGTTCATTATGCAGAGTGTTCCAGAAATCTTGGGAACATTTCCAGTCCTCATATCTGCTGAACTATGAATGGTAGTGAGATGAAACCGGTACCATTTTAAAGCTAAATTCATTAAGTTTTTTGTAATGCTAATGATTTTTTTCATATTTTTTCAGATCCAGTTATGACGTTCACTCAACCAGAAAAGGCGTTTTGCGTCCTTGAATTTACAAAAACAGAATCATAGACACTTGTTCGACGTGCATTTCGCACAAAATTCCGAAAAGAGGCCACAGAACGGAAGTCCATATTGAGATGGCATGGTAAATTCATGAAGGATAGATGTTTGTGCCCAGCTAAGAGAACGGAACGCCCCTCAACTTCAGATGATACGGTTGAGCGAGTTCAAACTGCCCTCGAGCAGAGCACCCGTAAATCAATCAGAAGAGCCATTAAGGAACTTCAGTTTCCTACAACTGTTTGACATGTCTTAAAAAGACGACTGCACATGACACCTTACAAGGTACAGTTAGCCCAACAGTTGCAGCACACGGATAAAACAGCTCGTCGTGACTTTTGCATTGCAATGCAAGAGAAGTTGGAAGATGACGTATTTGATGTGTGCCGTGTGACCAACGGTGCTTACATTGGACATCTCTGAACATTCCATGTAAAATTTGAGATTAAATTCTTTCAGAATATATTAGGCGCGTTTTTATATCCTTAATAGTTTTCGAGATATTCAATATCAAAATGTTCCCAAGACTTTTAGAACACCCAGTACTACTCCAAAAAGGGCCCGACTTCACATTTGCCATACTCTGTATCAGACACCAAAATGGAGTATTACTCCCCAAATTTCCACGTCTCACTAAGCACAATCTCAATAATGCATTCATTTCAGTAAGTGAAGTCTCTAGACTTATCAAAAGTCTTGACCCCCAAAAAGCTACTGGCCCAGACAAAATTTCAGTGGTCGTCCTTAAGAATATTTCTTGAAGGAGAAGTTTTTCCATGTGGCAGCTGGCAAGCGTATGCTCAGTTTTCAAAAACGCAGGCGACTGACCCCCCTTTGTTCCAGTATAGACATATTAGGCCTTAATCGACAAGAAGGTTGTCTAGCAACTGGATAACCTCATTTGAGACTTTGTAGTATGGGTTTCAATCGGATCGATCCATTGCTGACGTTCTAACATTACATACAGGATTAGTGATGCCGCTGACTACCGCAATGGCCATAACATTAAATATCTCGGAGGCCTTCGACAAGGTGTGCCACAAAGGTTGGTTACATAAGTTCTTCAGCTAAGGAATCACTGGAAGGGTTTTCTTTGTTATAAAATCATTCCTAACAGGTACATCCGTGAAAGTAGTTATTAACGGCCAGTCCTCCGACGCCCTGATCGTCAACGCAAGCGTCTCCCAGGGGTCACTTCTTGGGCCAACCCTCATTCTGATTTACATAAATGATCTACTTAGGAATATACTCCTATCGTTTGTAAACGTCTGTGCCGATGATACGATTTACGGGCGTACTTCTAAAATTCTTGGAGATCAGAGATTGACAGCTGACCCCTCTTCCGATCTAACACTAACTACTCAGTGAAGAAAAAAAAAAAGAAGAAAAAAAAAAAGAAGAAAAAAAAAAAGAAGAAAAAAAGAAGAAAAAAAAAAAGAAGAAAAAAAAAAAGAAGAAAAAAAAAAAAGAAGAAAAAAAAAAAGAAGAAAAAAAAGAAGAAAAAAAAAAAACTGGCTCTAATGTTAGGGTCCCAAGTATGAGCCAATGTTGAAACCATACACAAAAATAAAAGCACAAAAAAAAGTTCAAAAATACATTTTTATAGTAAAAATATCAGCAATAATTTTTTATAAAACTTGCCAACAAGCAACATTTTTGAAGCATAATGTCCAACAATACATATTTAGAGTAAAAGAATCACTCAGTAGAGCAATAAAGTAAAATGTCCAACAATACATTTTTAGAGTAAAAGAATCACTCAGTAGAGCAATAAAGTAAAATGTCCAACAATACATTTTATAGTAAAATTGAAGGCATGACATACAATGTCAAAAATAACAATTTGCTATGATTAATCTCATTTCTTTTAAGAAGAAACACGTTTCCATTCACATTATTGACTTATCCTTATCTTCATTGCTATATTCACAACGTTTCGGTCGTTGTACGCACCGGTCTTCTTCAGGTGATTGGAATCTCGAATCCAACCCTTTATTTCGTCCACCTAAGTAGATTGTTCTAGTTCTTCCGGATGTTATTTCTCTTTAACTCAACTCTCTCCAAGTTTTCACACGGTCCATTGGATAAAAGCGTTGGTTAGATCCAGTGACTAGACACAAAAAGTTGTGATTTCAATACCAAGCTACAGCAGTGGTGAACCAAAAATATTGGTGAGTTTTATGAATTTACGTGCCGTACTAGATTGGCGGTAAGGTCTCGTCATATTACAGTAGATGTAGCTAGATGTAACCGTAAGTTCTGTCCTAACAGTTTCTCACTTGTGGTGCTCTATGTCGGCTTCTTTCTTCCCAGACAATTTGAGCTTCAAAGATTTAAATGCAACAACAGCCACTAGCTTCTCTCTTTTTAATATTTGTTCTTTTAGTGTACTCTATCCTTAATAACATTTCTCTCATATTCTCTAACAATCAACAACTCCTTGTGTCTTAGTGGCTTTATTGCCTTGCTTGGGGTGAAATGATGATTATATATAAGAAATGGATTCATACCTTTACTAAAGGGTATATGTAGAAATAGAACGTACCAAAATCAGCTTAAATTTAGAATTCGGCTACCTTAATTTCACTCACCGCATCACTAACCATTAAGCTCCCCTTATCCACACAGTTGTTTACAGTTCAGAAATAGAGGTAATTTCGTTTTTCTTAGCTAAATAAAATTAAGGTAGCATTCAGACCAATTTGCCATATTCCTCTGATGGGTACACAGCTTCTGGGCAGACTTCATATTTTCAATTAATGATTTTTTTTTAAATATTTCTTTTTGTTATTGTAATTGATACTAGATCAGAAAAACTCACTATGAGTGTTTATCTGCGTGATAATGCAAGAGAAAGTATACATTTAGAAGACAGGGGACATTTCTTAATAAAACAGACATTTTTTTCAGTTGGATCTTTCGGTCTGACAGGTGTATTTATTTCAATGCTATTGACAATCATATATCTTTGTTTTTTGTGGGATATTCACATACACACAAATAAAATTTCCTTCATTCTGTAAAGTCAGATGGTCAACTCAGTGCTGAAAATAAACAGGGCTACTGACGAAGTCGCGTATAGGGTTGAAAATTCTGATTACTTTTCTTCATAAGTTGAAATTGGCACATAGCTCGGAAGTTCTGTATTGAACTCCAATCTCAGCGAGAATCTTGGAACCACCATAAAGCAGTATCTTTGTCGACAGTATTTAACTGGCCAAGTTATAGCGGAATTCGCTCGTGAAAACGAGATTGGGTTTCACAAATAATTCTGATGGCAAAATTTAAAAAGTATTGATAATATATCTTTTCATTATTATCTACACTATTTATATTCGAACTGTTGCCCTAACTTTTGCTTTGGTCGTTGTTCCTTCAGGCTTTCATCAGGTATATATCAATCCGTGTAACCTACAGGGAATACCAAACTGAATCTACGGTGGCAGATTGCTTTCGTTCCACTGCCCGGGGTTAAGGATATTTCGTATAGTTTTTATTTTTAGTATTAATCAGTAATTCCTTTCCCAGTTTCCACGGTTTCTCGTGGGATAATAGCCTACTGCATTATAGCGTCGTTCGTGAATCTGGTGACATCCTATTTGAGAGTTCACCCCTGGGCCGAGTAGAGTGCACTTAGACTCAAGTGAACAGAATTAAAAAGTAAGAACTAGATCAAATATCCCTAGACATGAGCATTGGGTGTCAGAGAAGGAATGGAAATTGGTAGAATTGCAGATAATTGGTTATCAGTTCTTGAGATTACACTTAGCACGTCTAGGGTTATCTGGTGTAGTTCTTATATATAGTACTTTCGAAGTACACATTGCCTAGCTCAGGGATTGAACACACAATTGTTATATCACTAAATTCATAAACTAACGCTTTAATCCACTAGGTAGATGCTGTAACCTAGAAGGAGTTAGTGAATGAGGAATAACCAAGACGGAGGTTGGAATTGAAATGGTAATCTTTATAACATCAAAATAAAATACTCGCCAGCGGCGTGAAGTAGGTAAACCACTGCAAGTGGTGGACTACATAGACAGCATATTACGATATTTACCTGCCTCCAACCGGGGTATGATGTGGCACAAGGTCAAATTTAATGTGGGGAAATCCGAGCCCATGGGATCGGGCAAATTTGCTTGTAGACCCCGCATATGCGGGATCAGGTATCTGTCTACCTCCCGGACGAAACTCTGCCCTTCGGCATAACCTCGTCCGGGTTCCTCTCTTCCCGAAGGCAGAGATTTCGACACATCAAGAGCTTACCAAGCTGACAGGGTAGACAGCATATTACCCTACCCCACTTACAATAGTGTCCAAAGTATTTATGAGGATTGGAACATACCCATTAGTGTTCATAGGTACGGTATATAACAATGTGTAAACTCGATCGGTATACATCTGATGAAGGCCGAAGTGTAATACAACCTAAAGAGATAGATTCATACCTTAGCCACACAAACATCCAAGCCGACACCACCTGGTATTCCTAAATGGTCATTCATCTAGGTACTGACCAGGTTCGTTGCTGCTTAACTTGGGTGATCATATGGGAAACGGTGTTTTAACGTAATGTAGGCATAAGGAACGAATTAGTCGTTATAATCAATTAATTACAGAAATTTAACTGTACGGCAAGAGGACAGAAAATGCAACACCAAAATAACATTCCAAAATCTAAGCGGAGTATTAACAAATAGGAAAAAACGTATTGAACTGTTACGTAATATCAATTTTCATATATGTTTTGGTCCGGTTCCTTGTACCACAGTGATAGTCCAAGGTAGAACCAATAAAGAACTCGTACACAGGTATGGAATAACACAGATATATTACAAACAGGGATATATACAGAGAAGTGTTAGTATGAACAATCAGGTTTAATAGAGAAAACATGTAGTCTCGACCAGTATCACTATTCCAATGTCTTGCAGTAATTGTCTGAACGCGACTCTGTTTCGGACTGCCTCTGACTCGACTTTTGACTCGACTCTTGACTCGACTTGAACTACTGACTATATTTAGTCACCCCCTCCCCCAACGTGGGCATCATATGGCACAAGGCCGGTTATTTAATGTGGGATCTCCGAGCCCGTATGCTCGGCCTCAAAATATGCCCATTGAACCCGTATAAACAGGTTCAGGGCCGGTTTACCTCCCCGAAAGAGAATTTGCCCTTCGGCGTAGCCGCCTTCGGTTTCCTTCCCGACCGAAGGCAGAGAGTTCAACCGATCAGCCGGTCGAGAGTTGAACGACTGACGATATTCAGTCACCCTCCACGGGGGCATCATGTGGCACAAGGCCGGTTTTTTAACGTGGGATCTCGGAGCCCGTGGGCTCGGCCCCAAAATATGCCCATTGAACCTGTATAAACGGGTTCAGGGCCGGTTTACCTCCCCGAAAGAGAATCCGCCCTTCGGCGTAGCCTCCTTCGGGTTCCTCCTCGCCCGAAGGCTGAGAGTTCAACCGAACAGTCGATCGAGAGGTGAACGACCGACTCCTTGCCTACTCCTGTGGCGCAGTATTTATTAAGTATGGAATAGTCCATTATTATTATTATGGGTAAGATCCCATAACAATATATAGCAGTGAATACTGTACAATTCCATCACATCTGGAGAGGCTTATTCACACAACTGAGATGTTTTTCTTTTCAGACGGATGCCGAGAATACCATTGGCAGAACATGTGAATAACGAGGTTTTAAGGAAAATTAAACACATAATGAGGAAAGAAGGCTTAAAGAATTTGAAGCTCACAGGACATACTGAAAGCAAATGAGGACATAGTAAATCCACAAGCAAGCTATCTAAACGATCTTGAGAAAATGAATGGCAGAAATGCGTCATTAAGGAGACTAACATTGCTTGGAATTAAAAAAAGGTGTTGTGGAAAGTTTCAAACATTCACGCCCTAGAGCAACACGCCACAAGTGAATCTGTGAAGATACTTCGTTATGAAATAGAAACAAAGGGAAATTTTGATTCCTGATTTTCTTGGGTCATCTTAAGTATTCTGCTCTACCACACATGCTACAATCCTTGCATCAATACTGAAAAAAATTTTGAAGAGTATACGGGAAGTAAAAGAAAAATTTTCATACTATTTTAATTGTTTGGACTGTTGCCTTCATCTTTACTATCACATTCATAACGTTTCGACCGTTGTACGCCTTCTTCAGGTGGTAATTGTTTGAATTTCGAATCGAACCCAGAATAGTTAATCTGTATGTTGCCGAAACGTTGTGAATGTAACAGAGATGAAGACAATAGTTCGAACAATGTAAATTGTGTAAATACTTACAATAACTCATATATATATATATATATATATATATATATGGAGAGAGAGATAGAGAGGAAGAGGAAATTTTATTTTCCACTAAGAGAAAAATAAATCATCTGTATTCTATGAAATCCAATATTTAACCGTTTTATGCATTTTTGTTTCGTAGTTTAATGTAAACTAAATAAATTTTATGCAAGCGACGCAAGCTAATCCAGGGAATGTCATTTATCATGTGATTAAAAAAACAAAACAAAAAAAAACAAAACAAATATATTCTGATGGAGATTAAATAAAAATCAACCTTACATATTTTCTACTAATCATTAGTTTTTCTTCGTTCTGAGACATTTTCTCTCATATCTAGCTTTTTATTCTTATTTTTCCATGAAAGGTACAGAATTTTTCGCATTGTCACGACTCTTTTAGCGTTATCTTTTCTCAGATTTTCTAAAAAATGAAAGAAAAAAATTCCGTAAATCTGTCGAACGTTTGTATAGCAGCAGTTATCTCCCTTTATATATCTCCACCTTATCATAAAATACTCTTCATATCAACATCTGCATTCGTAATTTTGCGAGCGAAAGTTTTTGCTTTTTTATTTAATAGATTCTAATAAAAGATTTCATTTCTATCTTTTAAAGGCGTTTAGAAAAATCCATTTAAAAGAAAGCAAGATGCATTTTTTCCACAAGCTTTTTCAATGTCTCAATCGACTCTCTCTCTCTCTGGTTCTAATATTCGGATTCATTTGGAAACGGTTTTCTTTTTCTACATTCAAGTCCCTTTCATTGGGAATTATCGGAAAAAAAATCTTTAAAATATCCTTTAGAAAAATGTACTTATCAATTTAAATTCTGCATTTCGACTCTTAAGAATTTATTATTTTTCCATTATAATTCTCTTATCTTTCGCAGCTAATATTTTGTACGACAGATTAGCCTTTATTCATACACAGAAATTTAACGTCTCTTCGGAGAATCATTATTATTATCATTATTATATTTTGATGTCTATTTATAATAAAAAGCTACGCTGAACTGATGATTCATATGGATCAATTCAAATACTTTTTACTGCAAAACTCATCACATACTGTCGAGTAAAGCAAGGTGAATGGCGTTACCCAGTATAAAATAGCATGAAACCATTTTTGTTTCTGGATATTTGCTAATTTTGTACGGCACGACAAGGAGAGTGCAATCACTAATATGCTCTTCAACTGTAAAGAATAACAATATTTATTTCTACAAATTGCATAAAATAATGCAGTAGGCCGAACACCAAATACTTTTTCTTAATTCATATAAATCGTTTACTCTTAATGCATATATTTCTTTGCGCGATCCACATAAATCGCTTCGCGATCCATTCCTGGGTATGACAGTAAACTACATCCGGGAGCAATGCCTTTAATCAGGTGATTAAAGGCTTTGAGGAGCCTGGAACTACCGATTAATTGCTGTTGTTCCCACGTCCACCCTGGCCCGGGTTGCTAGAACTGGTCACAATCTCACCTATTAGCAAATAGTGACCCTCCAAGTAAAAAGAAAATATTATCAAAGAATAAAAATACATTTTTGTATTAAAATTACCCGCAATACATTTTTATATAAAAATGTTACGAACAATACATACAGTAAAATGGCCAGCAATACATTTTATCTAAAGTTGAAGGCATACAACTGCCTTAGATGACGCCATAAAATTGTGTTCGAAATATTTAGATTTCGGCATTAAATAATCCATTGAGGTTGATATACCGCTAACAAAATCAAACAACCAACATGAAAGAGCTGTTTCATGACATTAATCCATATAAAAAGAAATCAAACTGCATTACAAAATATTAGGTTGGTGCAAAAATAATGTTGTAATAATGTCGTTTTTTGACGTTAAAAATACGTAAAAAAAACGACATTATTTTTGCACCAACCTAACTTAAAAAATTACAACATAAAACGCACGCATCACCGTCTCTAGTAATAATATCGGCACTATCTTGTATATTCACAAAATCTGAGTTTCATCTACCATCTATTTCATTGCGAAAGCAGAATAATATATAAATTTTATTACTTAGAAGCTCACAAGAAAATCAAATTTCGGCATTAAATGACCCATAAACAATTTATATGCCGCTAAACAAATCAACCAACCATCCAACCAACCAACCAACCAACTACGTAATTCTTATAAACTCTGCTTAATCATATAACTCTCGGTTGATTTTATGAATTGCGTGCAGGAGAAGCATAAACCATTTGCTAGTTGCTGATTTAAACTGAATATTAAAAAAAAGTTATCAATGCTTTACGATGTGATGTTAAAACGTAAGAAAGTGTTATGTGCTGAGAGACATTGTAACGAGAAGGATTAATACCAAAAACCCGTGGAAAGAATTAAGGATTTAATTCACACATAAACAACTTGAATTATATGTCGAGCAGTTTGAACAATGGAAAAGTGACCCAGACTTAAGGGGGTAATGTTGATTGACACACAGCTGCAAACGCGGGCTGGAAAGCGAAAAAGTAAATTTTGTAAACAACTGAATTTGAAAGTGAGTTTTCCTGGACAGAAAATAGTCGAGGTATCAGGCGCAGATAAGACATCAAGGACGGTGGAGGAACCACCCACGGTCATTGAAGAGATTGGTGAGAGAGGATAATAAAAGAGAGAGTGGAGAGGGATTTCCCCAAAGTTATGATGTAAGCCGGGGGACGGGTTGGTTTCACCGAAATGCTCCTACCTTGCCATATCCCCATACCTGTTTGGGTGAATGTCCATAAATGCGAATGCGTGAAGCGAATTAGGCAGAATGGAGACGAGAGGCAGAAGCGACGGAGACGAGATCAGAAGAAGCCCACGTAATTATCTACCGACTAAAGCCTACGACTTCAGCTTTGTGCCAAACTTTACCAAAGCAGCAAACTAAACAAGTCAACAACAATAATATCACTTCCGATTTAGATGTGGAATGTCTGATAATTGCATGTAAACTCTGATATAACCAATTATTGTACGAAGGACTGATATAAAAACAGTATTTACTTTTGTTCAATTTATTCGAGTGTTATTTTTTCCCTGTACGTCATCGCCCTGCCTGGACCAGCCCAACACGAAGATACCTGTGATGATTCGATTTTAGCTGCCTTATGATCAAACTTAAATCACAACGTGGCATAAGGTTAGTTATGGACTGAAGTGGTCACTTCAGCGACCGGCCACGGTTTTGGAAGTCTTGGGCGACCAGGGTCTGTTGTTGCACGATTACAGTGATAAAGATTTAGTTCTCGTGAATGGTCTTAACTATATTTCGCACTCCCTGTAGCGATTTTAATATAGCAGTAAATTTGTTTACAATCATTATAAATCATGTACATTAGAGATTACATAAATAACGCTTCCTATCAGATGAACATATTTTAATGAAAGATTAACCTATAATCTGAAACAGTAACGACTATGTCTAGTAAGGTCAGTAATAGGATCTAAGCTGATTATCGAAGTCACCATGGTTACCCATTAATCTATTAACTGAGTTGGATATATCCGTCATTCGCAACTTAGTCCTTAAATACCAATGACGAAAATTTCTGTTATTCGTATTGAGTTATTTTGCTGCCAATGCTGTGAGAATAATCATGATGAAACTTTTTCTTTGTGGCAATTGTTATTAAATTTCATATCACTGGAAAGTTCTAGTAAAAGTTTAATGGACCAAAAAACTGGCAAAGAATGTCCATTGTCGCCAAACTACTCTAGAGATATTCGCTTGAAATGTATCATTATTTACGTAATTGTACACTCTAATTTCACCAGCAAGCAGAAATCTGCTGTTTGTCAACCACACTGCTATTAAGTAAGCGTAAATACAAACATAAACACTATGGACACAAGACTTTAAGGCTAATCTTTGGATTTTATAATTAGTAAGTTTCAGAAGTTCTCTGCTTTAATTTTCTTCTACTGAGCTAGGAATACTGAAAATATTCAAGCACGATGCCCAATTGTTAAGGGAGGGGTTACCTAAAACTTTAATATCCGCTAGCCTTAAGATTAACATTACTCAACAGGTTAGATTAGGCGAAAAGAAGTAAAATTTAAAGAAACTTTACGCCTTAATAGGTTCATTTTATTATTATATAGAGTATATAATATGTAAATGAAAGTCTCTTTGCTGAAGTGAGCTAGTAAATTATTTTTCATAAATCATGCAACTTTCAATTTTCAGACGATTCTTCGAAATCCAATGTGACCCCAAACTTTTGACTTGTCTGTTTGTTTGTGTGTGTGTGTAAAAATATGGACAAGTAGTTTGTTATTTTTCTTTATTAAATCTTTCAAATTTCTGAATAAGTTGTTTTGTTTTATCGTGAAATTTGCCAAAATAACATTAACTTTTGTTTTATATTATTCTTTGCAAAACAGCGTAACATTCGAAAGCCTTGGGAAAAAATAAAAGTTAATATGAATTTTGGCAAATTTACCGATAAAACAAAACAACTTACTTCGAAAATTTGAAAATATTTAATAAAATAATTGATAGACAGAACTGATCCATATTATTTAACAATATATATATATATATATATATATATATATATATATATATATACACGATGGGTGCTGAAAGGGAAGGGTCATCAGGGATACGAAGTAGAAATGACGTACAGTCGTAAATGAAATTTTTTATGATTTTTCTACACACACAAAATAAAGGAATGATTTTCAGTGTCCATGATTAATTTACTGAGAGAATAGATTTAATATATCTATAATGTTAAATATAGTAATATAAAAACTCTGAAAATCAAGGATGGATTATCAATACTCAGGAATTAACGTGGACTTTCCTATAAGAATAGGTATTCTATATCCATGTCATTCCTAACGATTTTATGACAAAACAGTAAAAAAAACAAGTAAGTATTGTCATTGGTGCGGAACTGATGCAAGTATTACAATATAAGTATAATAGAAGTGCAATACAATATAAGTACTACAAGTATTCTCTAGTATATCTAAAGGGTAAAGGCACTGCTAACAAATAAATAAGTACTAATGATCAAGACGGTATTCTCAGTGGTTAGGGATTAATACAAGTGTTTCTTGCAGAATATGACAAATATAATCAGTCAATAAAAATTTATTAACAATCCAGAAGAAACTTCACAGTCATTGACCGATTCGACTAAGTTGATACCCGATTTCGATAGTTCATCCAGTGGCTTATCTGTTGTTGAGTGGGTAGAGAAGCAAATAGGGTCCCTAATGAGGAACTTCCAAAGGACAACTAGAATCCAAAGTTGACAAACCTATATTTTGCTTAGTATATATCAGCAGAGCTTCTAAGGTAGACCAAGGGTTAAGCGATATAATCAGTCAATCGATTATTCATCGATTAATTCAGTCAACAACCGTATGCTTAATGACATTTATGTTACTTTGCTTATCACAAGTTCAACCCTGTTTTCTCGTTCCAATAGTCTATTTCCCACGACGCAGATTAGGAAAGACTAGCTTAATTTTCCCTGAAAACCTACGATAAAATCTATAACATAGCTACGCAAGTATATTATTTAATATTTGATAATTTCAGTATCTTGGGCAAATATCATTTCGCCTCTACGTTTATTCACATAAATTAATGCGCTTGCCATAAACCTCGTGACTCAAAAATTGAAAATCTTTGCTTGAATACTCTTACAGAACGGCGAAACGGGCAGATTCGACTTGAAGTTGATACCAGAGTTTAAGCGTTGAGTGGGTAGAGAAGCAAATAGGATACCTACTGAGGAACTTCCAAAACACAACTAGAATCCAAAGTCGACAAGTAACTATGGTGGAGACATACCTGACTGAAGCAAGAGAAGGCGAATTTTCTGTACGTGTGCTTGTAGACATCATAGACCTGCGGGGTGAATTCCGGGATATCAATATTGAAGTGATACAGCGCATGCGTTATCAGCGAGAACGAGGCTAGCACAAGCGAGAGATCTCGGTTTCTTGCCCAAGACCGAGGAAGGATAAAATGAGCTGACTTTTTATTTCGGAGTGGGGGTAGTTTGTTCTTTGAGACTGTTGAAGGTTATACCCGTGTTCCAGAGAAAGAACGATAGTTCTGTTGTTTACGGTGTGCAGGAAATAGAGTCCCGAGCGAAGCGTTGTTCCATTTTCCATATCAGAGGTCAGCGGGAACAGATTCGAATAGAAATTTAGTTTCCTTCCACCCAATATCCGTATAAATCTCACAGAAACACTATATTTTGATTAGTAAATATCACTAGAGCGTCCAGGGCAGACTGTGGGCAATATAACTGTCAGTAGAACATCAATTTGTCCTGTTATTATGTTCCTCTGACAAACTAGACTAAGTCTAATATATATATATATATATATATATATAGCGACTGCCGTAAAATAAGAAGTAATCAGAAATATTTTTGCGTTAGATGTTCAGTTGTCATTGTTTTCTCCATTTTTGTAACCGCGTGTAAAACTTGGTTAATTTTATTTAATACCTGTCTGAAAAAGAATAACGATACATTAATTTACTTCTATTTTACTTACCGTCTAACCGTGTTGTATTTTTAACGTTTAGAATAATGACTCCACCTCCTTTTTGGGCAGTGTTATCGGACGCCCGAAATCTCGTACTGCTGCCAGGATGACTGGGAAAAAGTATGTCGCCGTAGAATCTGGAAATTCCAGAGTTTTTGACACGTCCACCTTGGCCACCATGACTAGCTCCTGAGCCCCCTAAGCCTTCTCCAGAGTTCGAGCCACGAAAGTCAGTCTGAAATTTTCGTAAGAAAAATTTCGAGATAAAAATAACTTATTTTTTTTAAATTTTAAAATTGATTTATTATTGTTAAAATTTATTATCTGAATATCTTTTTTTTTTTTTTTTATACGGTTAGCATAAATTAGTTTCCGTCGAAAATAGAATAGAGATTTCTCGCAGAATAATCAGCATCGCAAGAAAGCAAGTATTAGGCACAATGTATAAAAAAAAACAAAAAAAACAATGAGCGACGAGGCGTTTTGCAGCTAACGTCACTAAATACTTAACAAGTAAAATAGCCACAAATCTTGTTTTAAATGATGTTATCTCTAAATGAGCAGAGCTAGCGGAGTAGATTTTTGTAGCTTCCTCTATGGTTTTGAATTCAGAGTATTCTCTCTCATACATTGGTTGCGTGTTAATGTTTGTTTTCGGGTTGGCTGATTTTAAAATTTAATTAATGACTCTCTAAATTTTTAGACGCCATGGACTAATTGGTTAAATACTTTTAGAATTCTAGCTTAGTCGGTGAAGGCTTGGAACGTATTAATTTTTAAACCCAGAGGGTCAGTCAATAATTATAAAAAACAAAAATAATAAATATAAAAATTAAAATATAACCCGTCTTTGACCAGGTATTTAATTCTGGGAATGTTTGCCGTTCATTTGGAGCAATTTAAGTTTAAAGTCAGCCCACCCGAAAATCAATAATGCGGGCAACTGAAGCATATCCCCAAATGGAGGTGGGGGTGTAATAATTTGAATGGGGGTGTCCCTGAATAGGGCCTTTTTTGCGTTCTGAATCTTGTTTCAGCCTCACGCGCAGCAGCAGTTGAAGAGGCGTTTCTCCTCAGCTGTTGAGTCTTTTGATCATTTCCAGCCTCGCGCGCAGAAGTGTTCGGATGAAAACTGTGGAAACGCATAAACAACCCACTCACACGCACACATATTTTGAGAATTATAGATAATATTGTAATAATTTAAACTATTTTTTTATTAAAGTTTTTATGAAAGATATATATCCAAGAACAGATAGTAAACAGTAAAACGTTACTGAGAGTTATAATAGACAAGAAGTAGTAGAGAGCCATTGTCGCCAACAATTTGGACTCAAAATCGGCACTGAAGAATTACCTATCAAACAAAAAAAAAATCATCTAAATCGGATGAAAACTGTGGAAACGCATAAACAACATCCGATCACACACATACACATTTTTATAATTATAGATATAGATAATAATAATATAATAATTAACATAACAGATCAATCATATAGCTGATGGACGCAATTTGGGTGCCATGATGGAAGTCCAAGTTCACAAGAACGGAAAACAGAACGATGTTACGACATTGAATGCCTTTTCATTCGAGCGATTAATTGCAAAAATAATTTTCTTCCAAAAAATTCTTTTAGTTTTGTTAGAATTTTCGGCTTGTGGCGAACATGTGAGCCTGCATCTGCTAGAAATTTGAGGTCTGTATATCTTTCTCTTCTTCACACACAAATAGTTGGTAACATTTCTCCACTAACAGCCATAGAAGCCTAATGCTTTTGGTATCATGCAAAGAAACATCTTGATTATATAATTATTTTCTCTCACAGTTGTATGTACTGCACTTTTTTCTTGCTACTGTTTGAAGTTTTCATTTTATCGTTATTTGGTAAAGCTCTTTGAGATTTGTCGTGCCAAAATATACGGTCTGATGAAGAGTAATCTTCTTTAATGTTTATAGAATTTATTTGTAGTTGTTTTTAATCAGTTGTTTCAGAACGGTTTAGATTAGATTTTTCCGAGTGATTTTGACGCCATGTCTGACATCTATATCAAAATTGAGATCTGACAAGGGTGCAGTAAAGAAAGAAAACAGCTTTATAACCGAGTGAAGAAAACTTAAATGAATGCAGTTAAATTCTGGCGACATGATTCACATGAAAGGAGGAATGTCGAAGTGACAATGAAACAATGTGCTTATCTGGAGAAATTAAATGTAAAAGTAAAAACGTCAAAGATTAGTAAATCTTTTGACGAAACACTAAATTAAAATCAGTTGAAAAATATAGGCTATTCATTTACAAATATTTGTTACGGGTCGGAAAAAAATCATAACAGTATATAGAACGATGCTTTAAGCTGACTCACATACCAACTAAATACGCTGGACAAATTTCGAGAGGGAAAATCGTGTTTGACAAAACCAAATAACTTAAAATAATACAAACTGATTAACTATGTGTTTCTGAAAAGAAATATACAAGCAGTCAAAAGTAGAGAACCACACACATTATATATATATATATATATATATATATATATATATATATTGCTCACATAAACATGCGCATAACAAAATTTGATAAGCGCAAAATAATTACGCTGTTGTAAAAGTCTAGAAAATAAAGCTCGATGAAAAATCCGAAGGATGTAAAATTAAATTAAGAGAAATTAGAAGCTCCAAATGTCTCTTAATTGTATCCTTCAATCGTTATACATACATACATATTTGATTAAAAGATGGGCCACGTGATTTAATAGACCGGTTAATGAAATTTGAGGAATAAAAAACAAAACAAAATGATAATATTTTCAAATAAGATTGATTATATTTATTATATGTTAGTAGGACTTTTGAATAAACTGAAGAACGATGAGAAAGAATTTAATGTCGGAATTTTCGGACACGTCTGAGTCTTTTTTCAACGAGACAAGAATCTATTCGTATTGTCCTTTTTACCTAAATAATCTATCTGAAAAATTTTCACATATATTGAGTATTTGCAAAGCAATCACACTTTAATACGTGTTTCCTTAGACGAGACTAACAAGAGACCTTTGTTTAGTTTAT
Organism: Acanthosepion lycidas; assembly: GCA_963932145.1. Lineage (NCBI taxonomy): Eukaryota > Metazoa > Mollusca > Cephalopoda > Sepiida > Sepiidae > Acanthosepion > Acanthosepion lycidas. Next base: position 37,895,566 of record OZ010590.1, read on the forward strand.
TATTATGTTTTCTTGTGTAGGAAACACCTCCTGCCAGCCAAGTACCGTTATAACTCTCTGACTAGAGCTCAAAACGGACACATTTAAACCAGCATGGAATTATACTGGCCGAGAATATGAACGTGATACGTAACTCTCCATTGTAAAAAAGGGGATACATGTAATGGAAGTGTTGTTTTTTTGGGTTTTTTTTATAAAAACGAGAAAAAAAAAATTAATCATGAACACGGCCACAATGTAGTGGAAATTATGAATATGTCTACTTTCAGAAACTTTTATACCCTCTACAACAACACTTGTTCTACGATAATAAATGATGTGTAAAAACAGTTTTTGAAAATGGCTAAACTTTCATCCGAAAGCGCTCGGAACCAACTGACTTTTGGATGATTTTTACATTCATGAATTCCTATAAAGAAGACACTTGCACGTGCACAAGAAAAACATAAAACTTTAAACAAAATTAACTTGTCAGGCTTGTTAAACGAAAGACCCCCCCGCCACACATACACATCTGAGGGCACTGAAAAGTTTCAGAATGACCTATTATCAATATCTGGCCAAATTAGAATTTTTTGAAAAAGTCACTTCTTAACGGGTCCATGTATTCTTCACCACTCCCTTTATACCTGTTTATTTTTTTTTTAATGTTCTATTCCCTTTCATGATGTAGGCAAACAGGTCCGTCCATTCCTTCCTCGCTTTTGTAGCTTTAAGTAACTTTTTAAATTTTAATATTTCATTTTGACTTTGTTTTGTCATCCATTCACTGAAACTCCATAAACAGGTTTGGTTTGTTTTACGGAATATCAACCTCAATGGGTCATTTAATGCCGACAACTTTTTTTTGGTGTGTGGAGGGGTAATTTTGTTTTGTCAAAAATCTATTTCTTTTAATATTCTTTCCTCAAAAATGTATGGCTGGTAATATTTTTTCATAAACGTGTAGCTGGTAATATTATTTTTTCAAAGTATTTCTGGTATTAAAACCTAATTTTTACACTTTTATGCTTTTTACCTCAGTTTTGGGGTTAACTATTTGCCCATAGCTTGGACGCTAACAGGTGCTTCCACCCGGGTTAATGTGGAGCTTGAAACACCAGTAATTATGAGGTGGTTCCATGCTCCTGAAAGACTTCTGATCAGTGGCCTTCCTGTTGGACGTAGTTTATCGTCTTACTCTGGACGCGGATGTAGTTTATCGTCATACCCAAGATGCTCCATAAGCAGGTTAGGCACCCTTCATAAGCAGCCAGTCAGTCCCGGGAGTAAATGTAAAGCGTACAATATTGTACGATCAGTATCTGAACACAGTCAGTACGCTCAAACCGTCACGATTGACAGCATCCAAATAGTTTTGTCTTCCAAATTTTATTTGCGAATTCAGAGGTTTTCTAATAGTGTAGCACGCTGATATGTTTTTCCATGCCGATATTATTAAGAAACTGTCTTTGGCAAAGTGACCATGGTGAGATTCGAACCCGGGTTTCATGGTCGGAATACTAACGTTTATAAATATTTTAAAAACGATAATGACATAAACATGCTTACCTTAGCACGAATCATCGCAGCATCATTGACAACGAGATAAGAAACATTTATCCTTATGTTATCTACTTCAAGGAGGCCACCGCTGTCCACTTGTAAAATTGAGCCAACCAAGTCCGCTCCTTTTCCATCGGATTCAATGATCAAACGACCTCCGCCTTGAATCTCAACTTTATTAAATTTGATTCGGTCACTGGAAGATGTTCTGAAGAAGAAGGTTAAAGCAAATGAACGGAAATTTTACCCAGTTAGCATTTAATTTAATTCTACCCGCCAGGTATGATTTCACTGCAACATTTTCAGATACTTATTTGGAATCCAAACTTTGGATTACAGTAAAGTCAGCGTTTTATCAGTGTTAATTTTGGACTGTATCAACTCTCGTTTGTCCCACCACTAAATTCCAGAGGGTTATTTACTAAATTCTAGAAAGGATGGTGCCCAGAGTTAGTCTTAATTTTGGGGCCTTGCATACGTAAAACCAGAGAGTCCAAAATATGACCTCATCTTCTTTCCACATTTTCGTTCAATGTAGAAGGAGCAGCCTTAGAAGACGGCCATTGGAAGTGGACTTTGAATTATTTGCGCTTCAAGCCCCATAAACAGACCCTATGATATTATGAGATATTTAACAAGCTAAATATAGCATTTAAAAAGGTAGTAGTACTATACATTTATAATTATGTTAAATTTAAAATTCTCTCTCGGTCATTGTAATGAACTAGGTATTGGCAGTGCGATAGATAAACTTTTGTTGAATACATCCCACGGCTTAATCAATTGAAAGTAACGTTATATGTAACGGTTAAACGCAAATGCATCGAACATTAACGTGCAGTATGGCGTGCTGTTATTTTTGGAATTCATGATGAAATTTAAAGCAGATTAGTGCAATAGCTATCTGGTTTCTTCTGCATTGGGATGTTGAGGTTAACCCCGTGCATTCTCTCGGAAGTTAGAGAGAAGACGTACAGGATACAAGAGGTTTGAATTCTGAGTTTTCCTCCTTCTAAACTGGCTGCCCAGACTACGTGAGCTCCACTACCGATCCAAAGAATACAGAGCATTACATTTGAGGAGGACTTGGTTGTAGGAGTTACCAGAAAGTTATCATTGTTGACAGCCAACCGCCTTCGGGTCTCTACTTCGAGTTTTCTGTCTGGATTTGCTCCCATAATCCTTTCCAGGATTTGGATATGATTGTAAGGCAGCGGAGGTTTACCTTCCCCTAGATGGAATGCCTTCTTGGGCTGTCGAGCTTCATCTACCCAAAGAAGCTTGTTATGAGGCGCCAGATTTCCGCCTTCGTTCATTCTCCGGCTTGGAGCTGGACTTAGGCGCATACCACGGAAGCATTTTATAGACAGTGGCTGCTTGGCCCCATTCTCACCCTCGGTTATAACAAACTATGGAACATAATGTACATATGCAAACATTTATATTTTAGAAGTATTTTAGAAGCTTAAAAAATTAACTTTTATTTTATTTAAATGTATAAAACATTAGGTAAAGAAAAACACATAAGCAAACATGAATATCGAAAAGTTTAATTTTAGAAAAAGATAGGGGGAAACAAAAAATGAAATTCGATATCAGGATTTAAGGCTAAAATATTCGGAGATTATGAAATCATTATTTAACATACAATAAAATCATTTATACTGCCTTTTTCAGAGTCAGTTATATGCCATGCGTGATACACGCTTAGGCGAAAATGTATCTTTCGATACATGACTGACGAGGCAGATATTTTCCCGCAGTAGGTTGCCATCTGTGGTAGACCAGTTGCCATCCAAAGCTATAGAACCCAGTCTGCCCTCCTTTTTACCCATAGCTGTGGGGAGAAGAGTAGGATTCATACCTTCCCGTAAGTGAATGTAATGGATTCGACTGGAATTCGAACTCCGAGCCGCTATCCATTACTCCACCGGGCCTCCTCCTTTTTCAGAGTACTAAAACCTAAACTGATAAGACATGAACTAGAGTAGGAAAATGAAAAGTTGATAAATATAACTTTAAGCAAGCAAAAACAGAAAGCAAATACAAGACAAACGTTCATCAGGTTAGTTGTACAAAAAACAAATATATACTGATACAGAAGAACTTGGTAACTGGAGAAAGTCAAAAGAAATAATAATAAACAATACATATATAACTTCAGATACATATAATAATGATAATATCAATAATAAAGGAGATAGAATTAATAATAATTGCAAATTATAATATTACTTATTGGATGACCGTCCCTGGTGATAATCCCATCAGCTAGATTTTGAGTTACCGCCCCCTAATGATAATTACAGGCGTTACGAGATTTGAAAGGATCCATCTCTTTCTCTGTGAATTTTTATAGCGAAAACATATATTCTTTTATATTCATATTTACATGCGCTCTTTCCCTGATAGTCAGAGTACCGTTCTTATAAACGTGCAACTTGTAGGCCAAATCGTGGTGGTTGTATGGAAGTTCAAAGGTGAGTTCTTGTGAAGGTCCTACAAAAAAATGCACCGCTTCTATCACCACTTGTTCTCTGAATGATACTCTTTTGAGTAATGTTGTCACGATCTTGTCTGCACACAGCCATCATTGGCCATCCTGTCAGTGTTAAGTCCTTGAAAAAAGATGTGGTTGATCGAGGAGTTATCAAAGAGCCTTGTTTTACCCATAAATATACATAAAACTATATTTTTATTAAACACACCCACACACACACACACACATATATATATATATATATATATATATATATATATATAAAAGTGAACATAGAAGTCAACACTTAGAGGCGACAGTCTGTATCATGCTATATGCAATCGTCAGGCCACATGTGCTGTTATTTTTCTCGGCTATTTATATATATATATATATATATATATATATATACGGGTCAGTGGTGCATTGTGGGAAGTCTATTATGGCGGTTGTTTTACCAGAAGTCGTTTATTTATTTATTTATTTGGGTTAAACTATTTTGCTTGTTTTTATTTTTTTGTTTCTTATTTTATTAATTTATTTATTTTTATTTATTTTTTTTAATCGATGTTTTTATTAACGGAGTAAAAATTTGTTTCTGTCACTTATTTAATAGTTTGGGTTTGGTTTGAGAATTTAATTAAAGCTATTTATTCGATTTTTGGGTTGATTGTTGTAGTTTGTTCTAACTATTATTTTGGCAGGAACAGTTTTTAATTTGTGTTTATTTGGGTTGATTATTTTTATTTGTTTTTTCTAACGGTAACTTTATCGGGATTGGTTTGTTTATTTATTTACTTGGATGAATTTAGGTTAATTCATTTTACTTGTATAGTTTCTTTTTTTCGGTTTTTAGATTTTTAAGTAACGTAGTATTTATTTATTATTATTATCATTATTATTATTATCGTTATATAACAGTTATATGTAATTTTTTCGTCCGATTTTTGGTTCGATTTTTTAGTCTAACTAATATTTTGGTCATAATAGTTTGCTAATTTGTTTATTATTTACTTTATTTATTTGGGTTCGTTTTTTTTTGTTATTATTATTATTCTTTTTCGTCTATTCTAACAGGTGTGATTTGATAATTTGTTTGGATTAATTAATTTAGCTTATTTTATTGTTATTTTATTTATTTGTTTTTATTTTGTTTTTTTCGTTTTCAATTTTTTAAGTAACGTAATAAAAATTTGTATTCATGTCTGCATTTTGAGATGAGCTCGGATCTTTTATTTAATAATTTATTTTGGTCTGGGAAAGTAATGATAGCTATTTTTTCCTCCAAGCAAAGTTTGCAAGTTTTTGATTGATTGTTGAAGGCTGATGATCTTTTCCTTATTTTCCAAGATATGTTTGGTGTGATGTGCGTTTTGTTTTTAATTCCCCAGATATACTTAGAAAGCATTGTACGGTTCGCATATTTGCTATTTGTGAAAGATGTTTTGTGTGTATAATTTCTTTGTTTCAAGGGTCCTTCAGTTACTCCTATGTATACTTTTTCTTCCTTATCTGGTGATTTTATCGTGGCTTGGTATATTACGTTGTTTTGTAAACAATTTCCGTTTAAGGGACATTCGTTCTTTATTCTGCAGTTGCACGTGGGTTTAATTTGTTCGTGTGGTTTGTTGGTAATTTTCCGGTTGTGCTTTTTTATTATTTGTGCCATGTTCTCGGTGCAGCTGTAACTGATTTTAACTGTGTTTTTGTTGAATATTTTGTGTAGAGTGCTTGATTCCGGGAAGTGTTTGCGTAAGGGTTTGAAGAATGTTTTTCCTGCGTTTGTTTTTACGTTTTTGCTGTACGGTGGGTTGAACCATATGATATTTCTTCTCCTGTTGGCCTTTTTTGTGTTCTGTGGTGAGTATGTGATTGTTGCTGGGAATCCGCTATCTTTTAGGGCTGTTTCATAGTCTTTCTTAGCTTTGTTAAATATGGATTCCTTGGAGGAATTGTCGGAAAGCCTGCGGTTAATCGATTTTGGTATTTGATTATAGAAGGCGGGCGGTTGGAACATGTGTGTATGTAGTGTGGTTTATCATTAGGTTTTCTATATGGTTTATATGTGCCTTTTCTTAGGTTGAAGGTGACATCTAGAAAATCTACTTCGTTTAGGTTAGTTTTTATATTTATGTCGAATCCGTTATTTTTAAAAATATTTATTATTACTTTTCTAGTTTTGCCTGTGTTTTGTTTGTTACATTTTCATAAGATTATGAGACCGTCGTCCCTGTAGAGTCCTGTGTCATTTCTATCTATTATTTTGCTCAGTTCGTGTAGTAAGTAAATATCTATGATTTCGCATGTCTCTGCACCGTCAAAGCTTCCCATTGTAGTGTCAAATATCCGATCTTTCTTTATCCATGCTTCTTCATTGTGGAATAATAATGATTTACGGGAGTGCTTAATGATGTTGATTTCGCTTGGTTTTATTATTATTTGTTCCTGAGCTAAGTTGATGGCCTTATCTAACATGAGTTCTGTTATGGATGGGTAAAATTCTTTTATGTCTAATTGTAGGAATTGGCAATTTCGTTTGTTATTTATGCTGTGGAACCAGTCAATAGTTGTTTTCGTATTTTTCCACTGGTTTACTCCTAACTTCTTCCTAAGTTCAGAGTTAATTCTTTCTAACATTGTTTTACTTATTTTACCTAGATCGCTTTTGGCTGGGTTTATGAGTCTACTTGCAGGATTGGTTTTGAAATTTTCTTTAGGGTCTTTTAGTGTGATAAAGGCTTGTGACTTGATAATACAACTTATTCGGTCATCTAGGTCTAATTTTTGGGCGATTGTTTTAGCTTCCTTATTAATATCGTGTTCTGTTGTTTTGGGTGCCTTTTTGTATGTTTTGGTTATGTTGTTTTTGAGTAATTTGTTGTGCGTAGGAGGGCTTAGTTTTTATAAATTTTCTGGTTTTGTCAGCAGCGATAAATACTTTTGCTGAGTTGTTTATTTTAGTTATATCTTCTTTTAGTTTTTTTGGAATGCATCTTGTTTGTTATGCAATTTTATGTTTCTAACTAGTCTTTCTCGAAGTCGTCTAATTCCTTTTGTTGTGGGGGGGGGCAATTGTTTGTTTTGAAGCCGTATTTTTCCTTGAGTGTATTGTTATTGTGAAAGTACTGTTTTAAAAAGTGGACTTTCCATCTCATTCTTTTTAGGAAACTTTCTATTTTTTCAATTAATTTTAGTTTATATATGGAAGGGGATGGTATGGGTATGTTTTTTAGGGAGTAGTCGAAGTTAAATTTTTCTATGTCCATAGTGTGTTATAAATGTAGCGAAAGTGCTCTACTGTTTACCAGGAGCTGCATATGAAGAAATATAGTCTTAAGGTGTGCTATATTTATGGGATAAAGTGCTCAATATCAGAGATAGAGCGTGTGTAAATATAAAAGTGAACATAGAAATCAACACTTAGAGGCGACAGTCTGTTTCATGCTATATGCAACCGTATATATATATATATATATATATATATATATATATATATACACACACATATATATATATATATATATATATATACACATATATATATATATATATATAATTAGTAAGAATAAGCGTAATTTAAAAGGCATATCAGTTTAAATTTAATAGCTAAAAACAACTGGTTTCAACCCAGTCATATCCAGTTTTTGTTCTGGGGGAATAGAATAGATATGTAAATTAATTAAAGATGACTGATGAGAGGGAGAAAAAAATCAAGCAAAACTAGAGACCATTAATATTCAGATCCAGCAAACAATCTCTCTGTTTATAGAGGGACGGCTTGTGGGATCTGATATATAAGGACTCCAGGACTTTGAGATGTTATAAAGAGTGGGATCTTGATAGGATAGAAAAACGATCCACACTAAAGTCATTAATACAAATCCTGCTATTAATAATATGTTGTGCAATAGATGATTCGGATGTATTAACTAGTTGACTTTTGCTAGCGGCCGGATTCAAAATCCTGGGAGGTAAATGCTGCATTATCCTAAAATCCAAACGTTGAGAAGTCCTCCCTATGTAGTCAAGTCCACAACTACATTCTTATTTGTAAATAACACAGTTGACATGATGGAAGGCGGGAAGGACATCCTTACGAATAGAAGGAAGAATAGGTCGAGTAACAAATATTACTCGAACATTAGCAGAAAAATAACTGTTGTTCGCAAACGAAATTCGCCAAGCTAAAAACTCACCCTCTGAATCAATAAAGGGAAGATTCAAATAGACAGGACATATTTTTTAAAAAGATGCGGCTTAACCCTATGAAAATTATCGATGAAACCAGATATTATGGCGAGTTAAATACTTACCTTATGATAGCGACTCCGTTAGGGCCGATATATAAGTCTTTGGCACCAGAAAGTTTTCCTTTCAGATCCAAGGTGATGTTATTGATGTACAACGATTTTTCTGTAGTCAGAGTACCGTTCTTATAAACGTTCAACTTGTAGGCCAAATCGGGGTGGGTGTATGGAAGTTCAAAGGTGAGTTCTTGTGAAGGTCCTACAAAAAATGTACCGCTTCTATCACCACTTGTTCTCTGGATGATAATCTTTTGAGTAAAGTTGTCACGATCTTGTCTGTACACAGCCAGCATTGCCCCTCCTGTCAGTGTTAAGTCCTTGAAAATATGCGTGTGGTTGATCGAGGAGTTATCAAAAAGCCAGGTATAAAAACTTTGTTTTTCAAGTTTCGAGCTCTTGGTGGAATGATCAAAATTAAGCTTTTTGTTGATGCTTTTACACATGTTTGCATTATCAACTACTGCCGAATTCTGTAAAAAGAAATAAAATTGTTATTTAATAACTGTTTGCCTAGCTAGATAAATAAGAAAGTATGTCACAAGTGATCAACTTGTTGGTATCCGAAATCAAATACAAATGTGCGTTTCTAAGGCTAATTTCCCAGACAGGCCTTCATTGCACAGAAGATTGTCACAGTGCAATCTTTCTACTGTGATTTCCCCAACTTATGAATAGTTCAGTAAATAAAATAAACAGCTTTGTACCTGGGCGAGGAGGCTGCATATTTTTTCATCGATGATAATGGTCAGTGTTAGCACCCGGATAAAAATGTAAAAAATTGAAACAGATCCTCCGAATTCGGAAATTTGACGCAATACAATTTTTCACCATTTAGCTCGACAAAAATTAGTAAGTAAATGATGGCTTGTGCAAAATTAACATTAGTAAAATAATCTCGTGAAACATTATCGGTGCAATTAATATATGATAAAGTTAATAAAGGTATTTTTATCAGTAATTTTTTTAAAGAAGAGGGAGGACATTATATGATATTTAAGTAGTGCGTAAGAAAAATTTAAGAAAATTCTGATGTAAAATATATATTTTTAATTTTTGGTGAATTTCGTTGACTTAATTTCGCTCACAAGGTTTGGTTCAACCAGTGATATAATTGTTTGGAATCCCCAACAGTTGTCCACGCTAGGATTTCCTTCTCAGTTCAATATCATTTAAAAAAAAAAACAAAAAAACTTTTGACAAATCCAATATGGCTAAATTCGAAAACTCTTCTCTTGGTTGGAATGCTAACAACTCGGCCGCACCTCCATATTTTATATTATATATATATATATATATATATATATATATATATAGATAAGGTTGGTGCAAAAATAATATCGGATTTGACGTAATTTTTAACGTCAAAAACGACATTATTTTTGCATCAACCTAATATACACAAGTTGTAAAAACGCATATCTTCTGAATATATTTATTATATGTATATGTGTTTATATACATTTATATATGAGTTCCTCAACTCATTTTCAATGTGTGTGAGGGGATGCGCGAGTTTAGGGATATGGGAAAAATAGTATTGAAATAGCGAAGAAAGGTCGGAAAACTTGTTTTCTGTTCATTATCTAATGTTCACATCTTTTACACACACACGTCTGTGTGTGTGTGTGTCTGTACTACTGATAATAAATTTACATTTTGTTCCTCAGTGTTTGGTACAACTAGGTTTATGCAATTAGCAATCATCAGTCACGGATGGAAACCGACTAAAGGCATTCACTGTGCTATATATATATATATATATATATATATATATATATCCCAAGCAAGACAACAATGTCATTAAAACGTAGGAGGATTACATTAAGTGAAAGAGCATGATAATTATTTAATAAGGAATAGACAATAAAGAAACAGGTTTTAAAAGAAAGAAGATGGCGATTGAATCTGCATTTCAATTTTTGAAGATTGTAGTTGTCAGGGAAGCGAGAAATTGAAAGGGAGTTACACAGGCGAGTAGTTCGAATGAAGAAACTATAAGAATAGAACAGACGGCTGCAGCTTACTAGTTTAGCAGTAAAACGGTGAGACTCCGTAGCCAATCTAGTAGTACTTATAAATTCGTGCAGACGAAGCACTAAGAAAAGCAGCTCATCAGAACAGTTGCCACGAAAATACTTGTAGCAAAGACAGAGAGACGGCACGTCATGTGGGTGGGAATGTAGCTGAAGTCAAGATACCAGGTCATGATAGATTACATTACAGACACTTCTTTGAATTTTGTCAAGAATCTCAAGATAAGCAGTAGGTGCTCCAGACCAAATACGGCAGCAATATTCAGTGAATTGACGAAAGATAGAGTCCTTAAAAAGAAATCAGAATGTCGTCAAGAAACACATCAAAAAACCGTGAGAAAACTTTCCAAACTTTACCAAAGATTATTTTTCATTCACAATAATTATGCCTTTCTAAACGTCATTATATAAAAAAGAAAAACAATTAAAAATATTACAAAATATAAGCAAAATAAAAAATAAAACATTAAAATTAAAATCCCGAATTTTCCCGCTACTTTTAAAAAAATTGTAATAATCAAAATGTCGGATAAATTGTGATTTTTTGTCATTTGCCCAGAGCGCCTCTGTCTGATGTCGCCACTAATTCTTAATAGAATAAAGAATATTGAAACTTAATGCAATAACATTCAGTTAACAGAGAACGGAATTGTCACGCATGCGTGGATATGTACAAATATTTCGATATACACATTTAAACATGCATACTTATGAAAAGAAAATGATAGAGAACTATCTAGAACATTTGATACCCAAACTTTGAAACCTGATATTTTCCTTAATGCAAATAGTAAGACCCCGTGACATAAACTCAGAAGTTATCAGTGTTTTTACCGAGACAGAAGTATTACTTTTAGATTTTAGAAGAAAATCTAAGACGTCTATTCACGCCCTACTTCCTATGTGTCATAATAAGGTTTCCGTTTGCACATATGTATAAAAAAAAAGGCGCTACTATGTTCCCGAGGTTTCCATCTAACTCTGAATAATTAAGTCTCATCTATTATCTAATATGATAATCATTCTACATGACACCATTGCAGTTCAATGCCACAGATCTTGTCTATTAGAGTCCGGCATTGATTATTTCCAACGTCCTGTTGCCGATGTCATCACCGTAAACTTGGTTTTAGTGGCTTTCGGGCGCTATGCTTTGCAAAAGGACCTTTTGTGATTTGGTAGTCATAGTGTTGAATTCATAGCTGATCCTTCCTGAAGGAATTCGTTCGAAATAGCCTATACATGAAGTGGTGGCCGAAACGCTTCGTAATATATTAGGTTGGTGCAAAAAATAATGTCGGTTTTTGACGTAATTTTTAACGTCAAAAACCGACATAATGTTTGCACCAACCTAATAAAAACGTATTTAAATTCGGTTCACAAACTTGACATTTTCTTAAATAATTATATCAATTTTGAACAGTCATTAAAAATACAGTAAAAGTAGTTTTCAACAAACAGAAGCATCAAATTACAATTAGACAATTACTTAATAGAAAAATTCCGAATTAATTTTACCACATACAGGGTGTTCCACAAAAAACAGAAAATTTTAGATTTACTATGTGATAAAAAAAAATAACAAAAAAGATTAACTATATATTTTACTATATGAATGAACTAAAAAAAACAAAAACAAAACAAACTAACATATAAATTTGTTAGCCGTTTATTGTCCCAGGATACCGCAGTTTTCAAAATTTTATTGCGAGGCGATTGTTCTCTTTAAGAAAGAACATCCAACTTGGGGACGGTAAAAATGCCAAAGATTTTGAAAGAGTTCTTTAGTTTGAACACATCTAATTGTGTTTTTGTTCTGTTTTAAGTCACTATATGCCTATCCTCTACGTTTGTTTAAATAACTATAAAAAAAAATAAACAAAAAAAAACAATTACATAAACTGTACCAAATTTCCTGTTTTTTGTGGGGCACCGTGTAGTTCGAAATTTTAGCGAAAAATGATGAGACTTTATTCAAGGATTAAAAAAGTAAATAAAAACAAAGCTAATAAAGACAATTTCAATGATAATATAAATATAGGAAGAAGGCTGTGTGAGTTAAACGTGAGTCTTACATTTGAAATGCGGTGGAAATGAGGAGGATTCAATTCCCTGTAAGTGGCATGGCCTTTCCTAGCATCACATATATTAACTTTTATAATTAAAGAATGAAAGTCATCTGAACATTTGCTATAGAAATACCACTACGACGTTGGTTCTGGGAAAATGATCTTTACTATATGGGAATTTCTCAAGGTCGGGTTGAAATTTTAATTCGCTGAAAGTAATGAGATATCCAGAAAAGGCAGGGCACATGGAACTAGAACCATCTATCCCGGTAGATGAAATAAAGTGTTCGGTTCGAAATTACAATATATATCAGCTGAAGAAGGACGGAGAGTATAACGTTGTGAATATGACAATAAAGATGAGGGCAATAATGATGTAAAGAATGTAAATAGAAACATTCAATGACTAAGAAGCAGTGTGACTATCTGTTGAAATTTATAAAATTAGTCTATTAAAATATTTTTTCAGGAAAATAAAGCTTCTCAAGTCCAGTAGCTGTTATTGCTCTTTCTGGTATTGATGGGGGCTAATATTTTGTTTGAAGCAGTGTGGAACGTCAGTGTATTGACTAGTCGCTATCTCACAGATGTTCTGTGGCTTCCCACTGCCTTTTCTACAAGTACTTTCATGTCAACTGCTCCGACGAGCTACTTTCACTGGTTCCCAAACTGCATGAATTTAAGCGTGCTACTAGATTGGCATCTCGGTTCCACACTTTCAATGTTGAAATGGTTAAATGTAGCCATCTCTTCTACTCCAAGAGCTTCTTATTTCGCAGTGAAACTCCCTTCCTATCACTTGCTTCTCTGATAGCTATAATCTTCAAATATTCAAATGTAATGTCAATCGACATCTACTGATGCCTTGATCTTGATCCATGTCCTTCTCTCTATTCTTTTCCCAAACACTCCTCTTTACTCTTATTCTCCATCTCTGTAGCCCTTGCCTTCTAGTGGCATCCTACTTTGCTTGGGGTGATTTGCTTAAAAAAATAAATAAAAAAATAACACCCATTATTTTCTCTTCAACTTACATGTGATATCCATTTTTGTTATTGCTGCTGTTGAATGTCCTCAAGTGGCGTGCTTTCTGTTATTTGGTACAGTTCTTTCTGATTCGATTACCTTCATCTGACAAGACTACAGTTCTACTTAAAATTAGGCCACACTGAGGTACATTCGGTTTAGTCGAACAAAATAACCACCCAGTGCGAATCAAACTTACTACTTTGATCCGCCTAAATATTAGTAAATATATATTTGCCTAAGAAGGACATCTAAGCTTAACCTCTAAATTTAACCTAATTTTCCTCAGGGCCGCATTAAATGAAGAAGATATGGTTTCGTCAATTACCAAAGTCTGTTGAAAAGTATCATTCAAAATCATATTTCTTTACCTGGGGTCAAACATTAACGCTAATGGAAGGAAATGATACTCACTCACCTACCTCACCTACTAAGCAGATTCAATCTCTTCATTCTATCAGTGTCTTCTATTCTATTACGCATAACGTTCTCTTTTTAATTCCTCGTATTTCCGTGATAAAAATACATCCTAATGAAAAGTCCGAAAAATCCAGAATGGAGGTTAGGTGGCGAAGAATCCAAGAATATCGACTCGCACAAAAGAAAGAAACAAACAAACAAACGAGAATGTCTTTTCTCGTAATTGCGAACTGTAAGTGAAGAATGTGACGACTCAGTATAATTGGAATTGGCACCTTTCAAAGTTGATGCAACAAAAGCAGAAAGATATTCTCGAAGACGTCAAATAAGTCGAAGAATATCAACGAACAATGGAAGTTGTTTCTTCACTAATCTACCTACGATTGGATTTGACAATTCCAATGCACTCGTATTCCCGTACTTTTGTCTTAGAAACTTAGCTTTTCTATTTTCTTTTTTTTTTTAATTCCTTACTTTGATTTCTCGACAGCTAACATGAGAGAAAGAGACAACGTAACTTCATAATGAATCTTGTTCGAAAAGAAATTTCATAAAAATGGTGGAGTTTGAACGAGATATCAAAAGAAATAAAAGAGGCGTGAATCTGAAATCTGTCTTTTGTCCTAAATTCCCTTGTGGTGGCTGTAGCATATAGGTGTAACCAGAGTGTATAATAGAGCGGACCCACACAGAATGGGGGCCGCATGAGACACGTGACGCTATTCAGCGTAACCTGCGAAGAGTTTTCAAAATAGTAAAATGCACTTGAAAAAAAATTCAGCGACTGATTTCGTAAGAAAAATTTGGTTTTGTAGAAACATCACTTCTGACGAGCTCCAACATCTGTTAGGTGTCTCCATGAGATCGCTAAAAAAAGAACATAGCATGATGAAAAATTTAGCGAAAACAAAATTTTATCGTCTAAATGTTCATATTATTATTATTATTAAGAGGAAAGATCAAAGTTTATTTTAATTATTTTTTGAAATTTTTCCTTTTTAGAACATCCTAAATTTTGATTAAAAAACCTTGTTTCTCTTTGTATCACCGGGACTAGTAAAATAACACAATTTTTAGCACGTTTTTTTGGTATGACACATATTAATTTTTGAAAATCTTGCAAAAATAAAAATAATTGTCGGATGTTAATGAAACTTTCAGAAACTATTCACAGATGATCGAAATTATTAGAAATATGTTTTTTTTTATTAAAGTCATGGAAGAAATATTTTTTAATATTTATTACCCCCCCCCCATAACTAATTTTATGAAAACGCTAGAAATTCGATCGCGTCAGGTTTAGTGATTACAACAGTTAAAAGCACAAGACTTTGAGGAATGCAAATCATTTTTTTTTGTTTTTAATTGGACCCTGCTATCTGAAAATCCGCTCTGAATTGTAACATACAAAACTCAATAAAACAAATATATTATTTAATTTCAAACGCTTTTATTTGTTCTTAGTTGTTTTTATGAATATGGACAATATTTTCTGAAAGCAAAAAATTTTGTCGATGAAAAATGAATTTTTAATACAATTTTGTTATTTTTTAATTATAATAGACTTTTTTATTTAAATTGTTAAAATATTATAAAATTAGTTAAAAGCCGCATCAGGTTTTCTAAGTGTCCTTATGAGATAGATCTTTTTTTAGCGCGTTGTAAATTGTATCATTTTGACTAATCAGAAGACCCGCGGTAATTAAGAAATGTAATTTTGTGTTTATAATCGGGCTGTAATTATAAAGTACGGAAGCCCCACCAGAATACAATTAAGTTGCGTTATTTGAGTTAAGCATTGTTCTCCGCTGTTAAGGCCTTTACTTTTGCAAATCACGTGTGGAGAAGTTAATTTGATTTTTCAATTTCAACTGAGAAGGGTACCTACAAGTATCATTATCATCTTATGAAATTTATATGATCTTATTTTTATATTAATCTCATTTATGACATTTTCCATAAATGAAATATCAAAATTAATAATAAAATGAATGCAAATACAAATAAAAGTAAAATGTAATAAATGTACATAAAATTATAGTATTTTCTGTACACTTCTGATAAAATATCATAAGAAAGGTACCTATAAATTAATTAGATACCTTTCTTATGAAATATGAAATTTAATCCCACTCTTACCAGACTTATTTTAATTTCTTTATAATATATTTTCTATAAAGCATCGTAAACGTAAAGGGGAAGTAAAAGAAAAAAAAATTAGAGCGCTGAAAGTTTTCGTTAAAAATAACGAGGCAAATAATTTGTTCACTTAAATGTAAATAATTTCACTTTTCTCCTTCCGTAGAACAAATTATCCTTAAGGAATCCGTCAATATGTCATTCATCACCTGTCAAGTGACGCGAAAGTTTAAGACGTGCTTTGTTTTATTTTCAAATTACATCTTTTCGCTTGGTTCAAAATAAGTTAAGCTTGGTTCAAAATATTTTAAATAAACATTATAATTTCTGATTTTCTGAAAATAAATTTTGAAAAAATGATAATTGCTATTTAAAAGAATTTCAAAGGGAGATTTTCATTTTTTTATAAAATGGAGAAATGAAAAATTGCTGACAACACCCCCCCACCAAAAAAAAAACAAGATTTTTAACGAAAATTTCGGACGTGCTAGGAACGATTAAAAATGTAAAAGAAATACCCCCAAAATACTTTGATCTTTCCTCTTAATAATAAACATTTAGACGATAAAATTTTTGTTTTCGTCAAGTTTGGCGTTTTTTTCTTCATGTTATGCTCTTTTTTTAGCGATCTCGTGGAGGTACCTTGGTTAACTGGTTGGTTATATTCAATGCCTCAAAAACCAAACTAATTACATTCAACCACTATTTTTGTATCTACTTAGTTCATTTAACTCTCCGTAAAAAAATACTATTCTCGCCATATACTTCTCTTTATATATGTTTCTATTTCCTTCATGCTCAATAATTTACTGTAAAATGCATCCTTCAGCCTGTATCAAATTTTCTACGATCAATGTGATCCTTCATATTTCATTCATTAGGAAGGTTGGCAATAGACAATACATATATATCTCCCATTTTTTAACTATCCATTTTGCTCACCACTATGCAGTTTCCTTAGAATTAATGCGTTTTTATTCGGACTATTCTCCTCATCTTTGTCGCTATATTTATTACAACTTTTCGGCCATTGTACGCTCCGGCATTCTTCAGGTGGTTGGAATGTCGAACTGAACAATTTGTTTCGTTCACTGGGGTAGACTGTTCTAGTTCCACGTGTCATGCCTAAAGGACACATGTGTTAGTTAGATCCAGTGACAGGACCCAAAGAGTGTGAGTTCAATACCCGGTTAAGGCAGTGGAGAAATTGGAGAGGGGAATTAACAGGAGATAACTGACATCCATTGGTTAAAGACTTCGTGATGATTCTTGAATATAAATGAAAACTAACTCTGTTCGCTTGTATGTGTATATAATACAGACACACACACACACGCGTGTGTGTGTGTGTGTGTGTGTGTGTGTGTGTGTGTGTGTGTGTGTGTGTGTGTGTGTGTGTGTGTGAAAACATCCAAGTGAATCCTAAAAATATAAAATATTAAAACTGACCCACAAAGAGATCTCAATGTATTTATATAAATAAACAAATTACATACAAGAGAAATTAAAAAATACACCATATGTATAGCTATTTCAGTCCACAAGAATTACATTGCAGGACACATGGCACGGTGGATAAAGGCGATAGTTAGATCCAGTGACAGAACCCAAAGAGTTTGAGTTCCATACCCGGTTAAGGCGGTGGAGGACATGGAGAGGGGAATTAACAGGAGATAACTGACAGAGCAGTCTACTCCAGTGAGCGAAATAAAAGGTTCAGTTCGACAGTCCAACCACCTGAATAAGGCTGGAGTGTACAACGGCCGAAACGTAATAAATATGGCAACAAAGATGAAGACAATAGTCTGAATAATATAAATAGTGTACATAATACCTCATATCAGAAATATAGACAGATAATGCTTTTTTTTCTTTAATTTTGACGTTCCCGATATATAACTCCCATTTCGCTGTATAATATTAAAGTCACCTGAAGAGGGGCTGAGATTTCGCGAGATTTCGTGAGTGCTCGTGAAGAACAGAAACGTTACAAGTGAATATTTGATTTTATTATACAGGTTACGGCAGGAATACCGCCCACATAATGGTCAGACATTCGGGGCAGTTTTGTCTTCATCTGACTAATGTCTTACCATTATATGGGTAATATTTCTGCGCACCCTTTATAGGTTTAAAAATTGCATAGATGAAGAGTCCTCGGTATCAGACAAAGAGCATTTAGATATAATGTGGAGCTATAGTCACCATGGAGTTTGTATTTCTGTCAATTACACACTTCAATACTTTAGACCAAGTCTATGTATGCGTGGCTATATATATATATATATATATATATATATATATTTGGGAGTGGGGTGAAATTTTGTGACGTGCGTCCTTTCACACCCTCTAAAATAACCGTACATTGACCGATCGGAACCAAATTTTGGGGAGAAGTGCAAACAGGTAAGGGAGTACAAAGTACAATTGGATTCACTAGGGTGCATAAAAAGGCAAAGTAGGATTTTTGCCAAAGTATTTCCCCAAACAAATCAGCTTATTCAAATTTCATCGATTGGTTTGAGAAATTGAACGAAACGTAGAGTTTGTAAATCTCGACAAAAACGCGATCACTTCAACAATAAATACTGTGAGAATTTCAACACGCGTCAAAAATTATCGTTATAGTATAAATATAAAAGTGTAAATTGAAGTTACCACCCAGGGTCTGTTTCCTGCTAAACGCAATCGCCAGTTTAGCATGAAACAGACCGACGCCTCTGGGTGTTGACATATGCACACTTTTATATTTGCAGACGTTATATCCCTGATATTGAGCACTTTAACTCATAAATATAGCATATATCAAAGATTTATTATATATATATATATATATATATATATATATATATATATAATTAAAAATAAGTATAATCAGCTTCCAAAAGAGTGTTTCAAATTGTACACGAAAATAAAAGTCTGGTTAATGTCATAATAAATGGCAGCGGTTTAATATATATTTTTAAATCGAATTTCAAGTGGGTAGAGACTAACCGTCTGATGATTGTGCGAAAGTGTATGAAACTAGCAGTCGTGGTCGGTCACAACACACTTGAAATTTGACACACACGCACACACATATATATATATATATATATATATATATATATATATAAAATGGACTCTCTCGTCGGTTTCGACGTATGAGGTTAAGAAATCTTGTTCGATAATCTTAAGTGGCACTTAAGACCCGCTAGTGATTTACAAAGGAAGCCGTATATGGAGCAAGAGTGGGGATTGTGCGATGAGATCGCAGTTAGATTTGCTGACCTTTTAGATCTAGCTTTCGCTTCTTGAAGACGATTTAGACAAGCAGACTGAAAACTGCTGAGTCCACTAAAACACGTTGATCTCCATTCTGCCCGCTGAAAGTCTAAGCACTCGAGGGTGTTATGAGGTATATTGACAGCTGACAAGTTGCTCTTCAGTTTGTCTTTACATCTTAGCCATGGTCGTCCTACGTTCGTGTAACCCTGATCTAAATGGCTGTACATTAGGATCTTGGGTATCCTGTCAGACAATTTCAAGACATGACCAATCCACCGTAACTTTGACTGTATGAGAAAAGTCTCAATTCCTCTAATATTACACCTGTTAAACAGGTCTGCGTTAGATGTTCTATCTTGAAGGTTAACTCCACAGATGGCACGCAGACAGCTTTTATGGAAAACATTCAGCTGGCGTATTTGTTACCTATATGGAGTCCACGGCTGAGCCGTACAAAAGGATGGCAAGGACAACAGATATGCAAATCCTAATTTTCGTATCCAGTCGAATAGCCACTCATTCCACAATGTGATAGCGAAGTTTGCCGAAAGCACTGGTAGTCTTAGTAATCCTATGCATGATTTCGTCATTTAAATGTCCACTGTAGTTGACTTTACATAGTTCAGGGCTTTGTCTTCTACTTTCAATGGTCCCTCTGGAAATTTGTAGACTGGTGGTTTTTGTTTCTCACCACAGAATTGCTTCGTAGTAGGACAAGGTTGATCTTTTTATTTAATTTTTCTTGTGTTCGAACAAGTGCTTCCTTTTCTGGACACAGTGTGTGTAGAAACTGTCTAAATGTGTAATTACGAGCGTTTTTGACTATACTTTTAGCAATTATCAAGGATGATTTTATATTTGCTTTTTAAGTTGGTGTATGGGCTGTGTGTATGTTTCTGGAGTTATAGGGTTTGTATTATTTTCCGAACACAGCATATGATCAATAATAAACAAAAAAGTTAAACTAAACTATAAATATCCCCAAAACTGCATCCGGATCCACAATTATTCCCACTCAATAGCTCCGAGCATAATTCGAAACATAACCGTTAGCGCCCACTAAAATAACTGTTAGAATCAGACTACACACAATGCATCATTGACCTGTATAGATAAATAGTCCAGCAAAAACACAATACATAGCGACCGACGATTGCGTTTATCATGAAACAGACTGTCGCCTCTGAGTGCTGAATTTAATGTTCACTATCTCTCTCTCTCTATATATATATATATATATATATATGAATCCCTCGATTAATGCGTTTTCGATTAGTGCGTTCAAATTTTTATATACCAAGATTCGATTAGTGCATAAATAATACTATTACTGCGGGAAAACATGCTTCAGTTCAACCATAGTAATAGAAAATGAGTAACTCTTGTTTGTCAAGTATTACGTTATCTAAGTATTTACATCAGTATTAAAAATAAAACGGTTAAAAATAGATAAATTTTATAACATGAGCTGATAATAAAAATACATGTTTGAATATTTATCTCTGCTATATTTTTTTGGAAAATTTGATTTTTTACATGTTTATTTTGAAAGTCATAAAAGCAAATTTCTGATTTTTTGTTAAAAAAAAATGGATGATTTAACAAGATACAGAAATTTTAATTTATTAAAAAAAATGTCGAAATATAAAAGATGGATACGTTTACTATGGAAAGATTGTAAATAAAATTTTCAGGTTAAAATATTAATGATTATGATATATTTCGAAAATTTCAAGGAGCAATTTCTCCCTACCGCCAATTATATGAAAAACAGAAGAATACCATTCGGTAATCCATTAGGCTTTTCATAAAAAATCAGATTAATAAACATTAAATCATAGCATTTTTTATTGTATCTTTTTATATGTGCCAATATTTTAATTAAAAAGTACGCAAAATTTGAAATTAATTGTGAAAGAGATTACAAGTTGAGGTACAAATTAAATCATTTCCTATAAGTTATATTCGATTAATGCGTTTCTTTTCATGCACACATTAGTGCACTAATCGACGGATTCATATATATATATATATATATATATATATATATATTACTGGGTGCCTCATTATTATCGAGTTCTGAATTCCAGCCGCTTTCGGTGTCTTATAATAAAAATGTTATCGTAGACTTTTTTACAGGTAATTTATCAAAAGATTGTAGAAATATACTAACCACAGGGTTTGAAGAATTTGACATATTTTGCCACAAGGTGATTCCAGCTCCTCCACACTCAAAGCCTCCAGCGCCACCGTGAGCACTTGTAGATCCGGTATATGAATTGTTAGAGAATTCTATCCCAATGAGACCGGCACCACCGCCGCCTCCACCACAGTTGGTGTACCCAACCTTAACGGCACCGCCGTTGGCCGATATCACACCTGTGCCTCTCAAATATTTTGTCTTGATGTAGATACTGCCGCCAGCACCTCCCCCGGATCGTGGACCATGACTGGGCAGTCCGTTTGCGCTGATTTCACCATCAATTTGAATCATGGATTTAGCCTTAAGGTGAATGATTCCTCCGCCTCGTCCTCCGAGGCTTTTGCCTCGGGGGTGGCATTTGGCATCTTGATGCGATCCTCCGTAGCCACCATTGCCTCCGTAAGCACTCGGCTGATAAATAGAACTGTTAAATACCACACTGCCAACTTCTTGACGGGTGCTGCTTTGTCCACCCGCTGCCACGTTACTCCCACCGGTTCCAGCTGAAAGAAGCAAAAGAAGTATATTTTTAGAGATGGCGATGATGTAACATAATTTAAATTGAAGGTAAATATCTAAAAAGAATGCTTCAATTAATTTTATTAAAGCATTGACGATAACGCTGCGATAAGAAAAAACAAAGAAAAACAGCAAAAGTGATTTATTTACCGTCTGACTAGTGTCCTCATGTTGGTTGTTTGCACTACTTTTCATCCGTTGTGTCTTCCGGCATTTTCAAAGTGTCTGTCGATCAGGGTAGCCTTTTGAGTCGAGTTATTAGTCATATATAGCGAACGAGCAAATAAACTTAGCTCAACTGATAATATATATATGAAGAAATATAGTTTTAAGGTTTGCTATATTTATGGGATAAAGTGCTCAATATCAGAGATAGAGCGTATGTAAATATAAATATAAAAGTGAACACTGAAGTCAACACTCTGAGGCGACAGGCTGTTTCATGCTAGACGTAATCGTCAGGCCGCCTGGCGATTGCGTTTAGCATGAAACAGCCTGTCACCTCTGAGTGTTGAATTCAATGTCCACTTTTATATATATATATATATATATATATATATATATATATATATATATGTGTGTGTGTATTTCAAGAAAAACCAAAACCGTTGGCAGAAGAAACGGACAACTTTCCAAAAGACCTAAATACCTTTAAACAAAAGAAAATCTCGAAGAGAAAAAAAGCAATATAAAAAAAGAGAGTTAAAGCCAGACATCTATCGACTCAGTAAAGTGCTTAAACGCAAGAAACACTTAGCCACGTTAATTCCTATGAAAGTATTATCAAACTTTATTGTAGGGAACACTTCCTATTTGAAATAGACGTCCCATTTTTGTTAATGTGTATTATGTAATATACACTGTTTAATAAATATGTGGTGTGTATTTCAAACACGAAGTGTCCACTATGATAACATTTGAAGTTATAAAAATATTTCGAATTAAAAATAAATCTGTCTCTCCTTATACATATACACACGCATATATATATATATATATATTATATTACAAAGAGTTAATCATACCATGAATGAATTAGCAATATTAATGGTAACTGAAAAACACTTATAATAAAAACATTCGTGGATTTACCAAGTTACAAAATTCATATAAAAATTCTCACTTGAAATATTTGAACTTTACCGTTGCGACTTACACGCTCCAACATTACACAACCGTTAATAAATGACTCATTCTTAAAAACATCTTTCGGTCTGCAACA
This sequence comes from Acanthosepion lycidas, assembly GCA_963932145.1. Taxonomy (NCBI): domain Eukaryota; kingdom Metazoa; phylum Mollusca; class Cephalopoda; order Sepiida; family Sepiidae; genus Acanthosepion; species Acanthosepion lycidas. The sequence goes on from OZ010590.1 coordinate 37,918,795, forward strand.
CATTTATTTCATCTTCCAGTTTTGATTCTAAAGGAAAAAATACAGCCTGATGATGGAGACAGACGTCTTTGAAAGTACTAGCTGAATTAAAAAATACACCATATCCATTTTATACATAAGGGTCTCATAATTCAGTGAATTATTAGTAGTATAATGCTTATAATTATGTCTTCCAGCGAATGGATTTTGCCAATAATTGCATTAATATTGCTAATTGATTCAATGTATGATTAACTCTTTGTTATATAAAATATATGCTGCCTATTTTATTATGTTCATATATATATATATATATATATATATTGAATAAATTAAGAACAGTTCAATTGACTTAAAAGGTTAAGCTACTCAAAAGTTTTGCGGTGAAAAAATTTCCGGGTCACGTTTGATAAATTTATGAAACATCTGTCCCTGACGATTCATATGTCTGCTAATGAGATAAGATGACTTTTCATAATTTATTGGATATTTTAGCTCTAGTTATGTATACAGTACTTCTTGTCAGACATTCTTGTAGCCTGAAAAAGGCACAAAAATAAGTAAAATACTCGTAATTTTTACGCATTTTCACACCTGTATTATATATATATATATATATATATATATATATATATATATATATTATTGCTCTAGTTAACTATTGAACTCTTATTTTCAAAGCTCTGCTTTTGTCTAATTTTGCATATATCAATAGGTAGTATATGAGGGCTTCCTCGTTCTCGAATATAGCCTTGCTTGAAGTAATACTAGAATCGATTTTATCTGTGAACAGTACGGATATGACTTTCCAGTCAGCAAGGGACCTACACTACTTGGTACATATGTTGCGTATATGATTGCCCCCAGCAACTTAAACTAGTTGTTGTTAACCGTATATTCTCAGGTGTTGTTTCGCACCTCTAGGTGATCGGCAAACTATATATATATATATATATATATATATATATATATATATTCAATTGTATGGATATGAATAAGTACTGCGCATATTATATATATATATGTGTGTGTGTGTGTGTCCTTCAATGAAAATGAAATCTCATTGAATCAAGGAAACAATCACCTATGCTATTAGTTTTCGCTTTTATTTTAATTTTGCCTTTGCAGGTTGTCCACTGGTGATTTTCTAAGTGTAGCTTAAATGTGGTACAAGGCCGAAAGTATAGGGCACTCAGTGGGGATTGAACCCATTACTCAGTTGTAATGTTTCTAGTCGAGACAAGCTTGCTAACCATTACAAATCACTACGCCACCATTAGCCGCTAAGCATTACACCACCAGGCTCAGAAATGAAAGTTTGGCGAAACGAGTTCAATTTCCGGTCTATTTCGTTATATTTATATTCGCCCAGATATCATCCCTTCTCTACCTCTACCAGCTGCGGGTTACATAGCAGATTCGACCGGTCTCTAGCCGTGGTCTAGGAGTAGGATAACTCCGAATTCAAAACCGTAGGTGAACCACATACTATTCAGCCATCGAAAAGACCGTCAACTAAAGGGACTCTGATCACGAGAGCAGATAATCCGATAGATAGCCTTTTCTCTTATAGTTTCAGTGTTTAATACATAGGAACTGAGATGAGTTTAATTAGAATACATGTTTTTTTTTTTAAGGAGAAAATACGATATATTATGGCATATAACCTCCCACCATTTCTTTGAAAAATGGCTCGGAATATTTTTCTTGGACTTTTATGCAAACTTGGGTCATCAACTGAGTTTTATTATCCAGGTATCGTCGATTAAGAAATAATGTAACTAGATAAATTCCGTATGGAACATGATCTTACAGACCATTAAACACAGTAAATATATTTACTAAGTCAGAATAAATACTAGGAGTTATCAGAAAGATATCGGGTGAGGGTCTCTTGGCAGACTCTATAATTTATACAAATCACGCGAGAAAGCCAATGTATGTTTGTCTGAATTTCTGGAATAAGGAGTCATTGTCTATACTCATAGTAATGTCTTCGTTTTTGTTATTATCACAACTATTTCGTTTGTTGTGTCATCTACTTGTGTCTATCGATCAGGACAACCTTCAATGAATTACGATCTGAAAACTTTAATCTGTCAGGGTAAATTATTCCCGTTCTGTCGTCTATGTATAGGGATAGCTCTCCTTGTTTTTTTTAATACCGAGTTAGTTTGTTCTCGTTTCGCTGTCAATGTCTACATCAAATAATACAGACTCAGTGGAAACAGGGTGGGCAATAAATAAGAATCACTTAAAGAAATTCCATGAACTTTAACCAAATCGACAGATACCCGTAGGTGCTTTCAATTCCTGGACCCGACTTAGATTCGGGTGGGGGGGATTGAGAGCAATAACTTTGCAGAACTAAAACGAATATAAACCGAGATATCTCAAGATGTGAACATGAACATCTATCCCCTGTAAATTACATAAAGTGTTCAGTTCAAAATTTCCTGAAAGGTACCCGGATCGATAAGACTGGGTGGCACAACCGTCGAAATGAGGACCTTAGTCCGAATGTAAATAATGCAAACAAACAGCTGATGGACTGTTTACTGTCCTCCTGGATGAGGTCGCGAATTATTCCAAATTTCCTAGCGTTTTGTTGATGACTGGTCACCTTGAAAGCTCATTTCATTAACCCACATTCGCCTTGAAACGCGCGTGCCACAAAAAACAAAAAAACAAAAACAAAAAAAAATCTGGACTTGACATAATGAAAATGTTCATCAAAATCGTTATGAAACATTTCAAGGAAAAAAATAATGATACCGATGGGTTGCTCGAATTAGTCGGCCATCGTAAACATCGGAGAGCCATTCCAGCTCATCAGCCTTATTGATGACACGTAACCTATCGACAGACTCGTTACGTTGTGTATCAATGTGAATACGCTGCGCGCACATTTCCATTGGACGACAGAGCTAGAAATCTTACAGTCCTGAAAATTGCCGTTGTCAACTCGTGCTTCGCATCTGTAACAGATACAGTGGAACCTCGGTTCTCGAAAGTCTCACATGTCATACAAATCGGTTTTTGAACAGAAAATTGGAGATGAAAATGCCTCGGTTATCGAACAAAATTTCGGTTCTTGACCGACATAGTCGAACCGAGTTAATCCGAACAGAATAATTTCTGAGTTGACCACCGTGTTGTATACATTCGTGTGTTGTGTTGTGCCAATTTTATTGTACTGTGACTTTTTTTTCTCTACATGTATTCCTATTGGAAATATAGTTTCGGTTTACGAACATTTCGGGTTACGAATGACCTTCAGGAACGAAGTAAATTCGTGAACCGAGGTTTCACTGTATGTTGTTCTTTTTATTGGATTTATTTAGCTCGTCATTACCAAAGACGTCAATCCTCACGGGCCTTCTCCTTACTTCTGTGCCTCACTTAGAATAATTTAAGTTTAGTCGATATTGCTTCGTATTTTTTATTTATTTAACTGGTTTAAATGTCCGTGTTTCATCATATTGATTAATTTTATTTTTACTTTTTATACGTCAATATGAGGAGTTCAGTATATTGAATTTTATATATAAAAGTCAGATTCCATCGATACAAAATTTCAATTTGAAAATCTAATTATTACGGATGTTAAGACATTTGCATAAAATACATGATTTCAAGTTAATTCAATATTTCAAAACATTTTACGAAATTTAACATGCAAAATATATCAGAATTTTAAGTTTTTTAAGTTGTAAAAAGGACACATATATAGAAAACATTTTTGAATTACAATGACCTAACTAATTTATCCGTTCTGGTGGTTTTTACAAACTAATTCTATTTTCCTAATTAGAATCAGAGACGTTAGACTGGTTTAAAAACTTTTCATTTGCAACCACTTATATGAGAGTCTCCGACTTAAAGACGTAGCTAGTGAACCAAATCTGCAGAATTACAAATCTTATTGTTTTTCTTTTAATCATTTCCTTCCAAACGAGGCCACAAGACGTGTAAAGGTTAATGAGCATGGAAAAATAGGAGAAAAAAAAACAGAAAAAAAACATTATTAATGAGAGAGAGAAAAAAAAAAAACAGAAATTAAGATAGAAGTTAACGAATGGCATTTTATTTAAATTTTTTGGCATCAATGACGATTTGAAAACAAGTCAGGAAGAGATTCCCACAAGCGAGAAGTGTGAGGAAAGAAACATTCACCAAAGAACTTGCAGCCAGTTACATCTAGCCATTTCAACTGTAAAAGGATGAGACATTGTCATCAGTTCAGTACTACACTTTAAATACATAGTCTAGACACGAAAAAGAAAAGCTCACCAGAAAAATTACCGTGGAAATATATAAAATCCACAGAGATAGGTTACGCCGGTTTGAAATTGAATGAAGGCGAGGTACCAGGACAGAATCTATAACATTGCCGATTCCTCTATGCATTTTATCTAGAACCTTTAAATACATAGCAGAAGAACCGAACCAGATATGACAGCAATATCAATGGACGGATGGTAGACTTATAGACGTGCAAGATAGATTCAATTGGGAAAAGTTGTCTAGCACTGTATAGTTTATCAAATTACAAATCGAATGATGCAAAACTAATTTGAGAGGCTTGTAAGATCTAAAATGCTCTTGGTAAGGGCGTCTCGCCATGGGCTAGTGATTAGTGAATCAGTCTGGTTGACTACTGCATCAGGACTTGTCCTCAAATCGAGTGCCCCGTATTTGTGGCCTTCTGATAAAACTAAGCCCCACTTATATTTTCCTTCGCAACAATCAGAGCCCAGTTAAAATTCCACATCGGTTTCGTTGCATCCAATTTCACACAAATACCTTTAGGAGACGTATAAGTCCCTCTGTTTCCCCAGCTCTGGGTTAAATAGCACGACTTGTATCTAAACGAATCATTGTTATTCTCAAAAAATTGTTAAATGCTATATTTACTCGAACTGAAATGTATGCGAGAAAAAAACTGTTAGGATAAAATTTCTAATGCAAAATGATGAAACCTAGCTGCCAATCTTGTACTGAGCTTAAATTCGTAAATTCGAAGTGCCAAAGAGGAAAGTTGTAGTTTTAAGTAAATTTGGTTCATTCTTTTTTGATTAGATGTTGGTGTCAGTAACAATTATTGAGCTAAAAGAAAATCTCGATATATGACCCCAGACATCAGGGAACGTTCATATAACTTTGCAGATGTGTTCTATTTCGATTGGGGGGATGTGTGACTACGCTACAGGACGTTGCAATCAACTATTTTCTTCACCCCAAAACTGACCGCTCATCCCAGAACGTTATGTTAAAATTGCGAAGTGCTGTAGCTAAAAAAGAAGATCCGGCACGCATCAGTTATAATTATCAGATAAGAAAAACGGAAATAAATGTAGTGATAATATATTACCCTAAAATGGTAACACAGAAATACATGAACGATTTTATAAAAAAAAAAAAAATTAAAAAGCTAAAGAACAGATCAAACCACGATTAGAAAAATGTGAACGATGGCTAAAAAATATCAAACCTAAGACACATGATACAGTGGACAAAGGAGTTAGTTGGATCCAGTGACAGGACCTAAAGAGTGTGAGTTCAATACTCGGTTAAGGCAGTGGAGAACTTGGAGAGCGGATTAACAGGAGATAACTGATAATTGACATCCATTAATCATGGCACATGGAACTAGAAAAGTCTACCCCAGTTAGCGAAATAAAGGGTTCAGTTCGACATTCCAACCACCTGAAAAAGGCCGGAGCGTACAACGGCCGAAACGTTGTAATAAATATGGCGACAAAGATGATGTTTGTTTGTTTGTTTGGGTTTTATGGCATATCAACCACTGTGGGTTATTTAATGCCAAATCCAGTTTATATGAATTTTAAATGCCTATTTCGTATGGGACATTTTTAGCAACCTAGAGCTTATTTGCTTGGACACTGTAAAGTAATCTTACGTATTTTACACAGTCTACATCTTTGATAAGAGACCAATTCTTTTTAGAAAATCCAATATAATTTTTGGTTCAGTTTTTGCAAATAATTTCTTCATGTTCTTGATTGATTGATTGTTTGTTTTGTTTAACGGCATCTCAAACTTAGTGGTCACTTTATGCCGAAAATGATTTTGAGTGACTTTTAAAGTCAAAAATGTATAGCTGGCAACATTATTGTTTCAAAAACGTATAGCTGGCAACATTATGGTTTCAAAAACGTACAGCTGGCAACATTATTTTTTACAAAAAAACGTATAGCTGGCAACATTATTTTTCCGAAAACATTATCTGAGGCCTTGCTGTTGTATGTAGTTTATCCCCGTACCCAGGACGCGGATGTAGTTTATCGCCATACCCAGGGCGCGGATGTAGTTTATCGTCATACCCAGGACGGCGACAAAGATGAGGACAATATAAATAGTGAAGAAAATATAACATTTTAAGTATTTAAACCCACCAATCATACAGAGCGTTGGTTTGTAGGACTTAATGTACACTGATTCCAATTCTTTTAATCGATACCCAGAATTATAACACAAGAATATCTTTACTTCATTTAACAATATGTACAGATTGTATAAAATTTATTTCGTATTTCTTTAATAATTGAGAATCTCTAAGAACACAAATGAGCATTCTAATATCCCCTTGGAGTTTATTGACTTACTGTCATATGACGTTGAAACACCGTCTCTTGTACGATCACCTAAATTAAGCCACGTCGAGCCTGTTTAGTAACTAAATGGATGATCGCTTGGAAATGCCAGGTACTGTAAGCTTGTATGTATGGGTGATGTAATGGATTGCGGCTTAGAGTTGGACATCGGAGAGCCGAGTTCCGGTTGCTATTCCACCTAGGATCGTTATATTCTTTTACGCAAAAATAACATTGGGAAAGGCATGAATCCACGAAGAATAGATTAATTAGTAGGACTTGTATCAGTAAAAACATTACTATTTCGTAAACATTCTTATAATCTAAATAATCTAAAATTCTAGCTTTAACAAGAGATTATAGCGCGTAAAAAACAAACAAATCAAACGATCCTCGAAATTCTCCATTTTTGTTAATGTAACGTTACAAGGCAACGTATTTTCAAACTATGTAACGATGCGAATGTGCGTTGTGGCGCAATGGATATCGACTGGGAATAAGAAATCTGAGACCAGAGTTCGAATTTTAGTCGGATTCGTTAAATTCACTTCCGTTCAAATATCTTTGGGAAAGGTCTGAATCGGTCTCTTCTCCCTTAGGACTGGGTCCTATAGCATTGGTTAGCAAGCAATCTGCCGTAGTCAGTCATCGAAAGCGAGATGTTCGCCCATGCGTGTACCGCGAATAACACTTAACACCCTGATGCAACGATGCACAACGTCATATTCTTAACGGGGTTTTGTAACTGCAGTTTTTTTCTCATTGTTTCATTTTGAAAGCATTTCTTGCAAAAAACTGACAAAACTATTATAAAGGAATAAAGTGTCGCTGCCGACACTTGAGTTTGAACATGGATTGCCAGTGAGAAAAACACAAGCGATCCCGTTATTGAATTAAGTAGACCACGTTTCCATAGAGGAAACACATATATGGAAGGTAGCGTGACGTCTATTGATCGCTATTTCTTCTCTATCCTCTGTTACTATACGGACTGCTATTCTCTACTAACTATACTATTTCTCTATACGGCTTAGTATTCGAGCGAGTACTATTAGTGCGAGTGATATTCGAAGACGTCTGACACCAACATTGTTCAACAGCGTACTATAGTTGTATCGGCGATTACAAAGTCTACTACAACGAGCATTACAAAACAAAAGTTAAGAGTATTCGTTGACATCACAAATATACTTTACCAGTTTTTACTCTCGGAAAGAAGTATAGTCGTACATTACAAATGAAAAGATGATAGTGGTTCTTGTATAGGCAACGTTACATTTTATTAAAATCCAAACTTCATTTACCGTTGGCCAGTGTGTGCGTATCGTCTCAGACCCTCATCCGTAGATGGAGAATACATTCTTATCGGCGATTGTAAGAGTGTCTATTTTATTTCTGTTCTGGGTGTTTATATATATATATATATATATATATATATATATATATATATGTGTCTGTAGTACGGTTCTTTACCACACTTGCAACGCTGGTGCAGCTGGGCCGATCATTTGGGTCTGCGTTTCTTAATTAGGAGGACACATCAGATCAAACCTGTGCAAAACTTGTGATAATGAGTGCAAATTCTATCCGGACATCATTTAAGGTGATCCCGCTACACACCACACCGTATAACAGACAATGTTGGCTTTACTGTAGAAAAGGTAACGACGTTACATTGTGAAAATATACAGAGAATTCTAATAAAAAAAACATGGAGATTTTTTTTAAAAAAATCTGCGCATACGGCATGTTGGAAAAGTCTCATTAAGAATTCACCTGTGAAAATTAAGCTGACATTTCAAACAGCTGACTTTGCTAAAATTAGTTAGAAAATTCTGTAGTGAAAGGTCAAGCCTCACGAGTGTGTAGCGTTAAACCACAGTAACGACGACTACAGGATGAGCCGGAAGTGAGATTTGCATGTCGGGAACACTAGAATCAAACAGACGCTGAAGTTTAAATATCTGGGAAACGTTTTGACAGAGGACGGTAAGTGCGACACAGATCTGTAGACGTATTGGGATGGCCAAGGACACATTTCAAAAGCTTGGCAGAATACTGCGAGACAGGATGATTTCTTTGGTAAGAAAGAAAATAATACTGAGCTTTTACATGATATCTGTCCTTCTTTACGGCTACGATTTCTGGACGATTTCCTCAAAGATGAAGAGACTAGAGTCGACAGAGATGTAGTTCTACAGAAGGATGCTAAGGATAACATGGACCGATCGGGAGAGCAACGATGAGGTCTTAGAGAGGTTGAAAACAAGGAGGAGGCTTATACTTAATATCAGGAAATGTCGCAGCTGAAGTTTTAGGGGGCATATAAAGAGGAAGAAAAGCCTTGAGAATCTGATACCCACGTGGTCAAATAGAGGGAAAGAGAAACAAGGAAAAACAACGCGTGACATATCCACTTGCTTAAGCCCGCCGGGTAACAGAACGTGGGTCTGGAGGAGGAAGCAGAGGGAAGGGGCTTTCTGAGAGCTGCAAGGGATAGAGGGAGGTGGAGAGCCATGATCGACTACGTCCTGAAAGGACATGGCACATAAAAAGAAAGAAAAAACTGTCCTAAAAGCGCAGAATTGTGCAAACGAAAAAAACTATTCGAAATATTCGTTATGTTTAAACTGTATTTTTAAGTAATGATATTTACATCTAATGGCTTAGAAATCGACCATTTAAAAAAGATGCCTACACAAACATATTCACAAAATGTGACGCTTGTAATAACAAGAAATAATACATGGCACAGTGGATAAAGGCGTTAGTTAGAAGCAGTGACAGGGTACAAAGAGTGTGAGTTCAATATCTGGTTAAGGTGGTGGAGAACTTGGCGAGGGTAATTAACAGGAGATAACAGATATCCATTACACATGGCACGTGGAACTAGAACAGTCTACCCCAGTGAGCGAAATAAAGGGTTCAGTTCGATATTTCAACCACCTGAAGAAGGGCCGGATCGTACAACGGCCGAAACGTTGTGATAAACATGGCGACAAAGATGAGGACAATAGTCTGAATAACGTAAATAGTGTATTAAAAATGAATCTTTAACTCCGAAAAGTATTTTGCGTTTTCAGTACGAAAATAAAATTACCGCACATCGAATGATCTCAATAACAGATATGTATTTCTAAAATAGAGTTTTGCTTTGCTGTAATCACTTCTCCTAGCTTATTGATAAAGCACACCTGGCTTGAATGCGGTTTCCAAGGTTAAAGGGAATACAAATTCAATAGCTACCAAGAGGTGTTCTTAAAAAAAAACAAATCAGATATTCGATATGTAGGTCGGTAGATGTCAACTTCATTGCCGAAAACAGTTTACTTATAACCATGTTTATAGTAAAAAGAAATAATCTAGAATAAAAAAAATGTATTAATTGCTTAAAAATTACAATAAACATTTCTCAAAAAGAACTTAAGGATTTATGGTGAATTTCTAAGCATAACTAAGATCTGGCATAAGGCCGCAAGTTTAAGGGCACCCATAAGGATTGAACTTGCTTTCCAGTTGTAATCAATCTAGCGAGATCGGCTTGCAAACGATGACACCGCGTTGAAGTACCCAACTTAACGACTTATGCATGGTATTGTGTAACTTAAAAATCAACTGAGTAAGTGGAAAGAAAGTTTACTTGGTCCTGTAATGTGAAGGTCGCTGGGTTGCAGATTTGACATTCATGGCATGTCAGAGGTCACGCATGAAATGGCCATCCTTAATCTAAGTTACATGTAAATATCATCAAAGGGAAAGCATCTAACGTATCCAAGGTCTCTCTTCTGTCAACCTAGTGAAGCTAGTGTAGAGTCTTTTGTCAACGTATATGGTACAGGAATAAAGAGAATCAGATTTTTATGGAAATGATTCAAAAGAAATCCAAGTAACCTTTGCTAGAATTCGAATGTTATTCACCTGATCCATTAATCGCATAAACTCACTATACTCCATAGATAATTACAAATTATGAATATTTCCGAAAGCAGTTATGATAAATTACGGAAGTTTTCCTACATCAACTATTTCATAACTAACGTTTCCTCTGCCGTGGACGTACTAATACGTCTTTACAAAACTTACGCTGGTTGCTGTCAGCTTATATGAACGTTTTAAAAAAGACACCGTAAGATGTCAGCCCCTAGCGTTTATATTATGAACTAACGAGGGATTAGTCCTACTGTGGAGAAACTGACTGTTGGTCAGGCGGGAAAGGAGCAATGTACTTAACTGTGTTTTTGAAATGCTTTACTAAACAAAAGCTTGTTATTTTCTATACTAACCCTTTAAAGTGGTCACGTGACAGGGTTACCATATGACCCTTGAAGTTGTATAAAAGGAGAGGAAATCTATCTCTTATTATTAAAATTACCTTCCATGTTATCAGACACTTTTACGTCGCGGAGAAGTGGCAATTTATTTCGCAACTAAAGTTAAGTGATATTGGTTTTTCCTCGACAATACTTCCTGATCAGAGCAAACATATACTAGCCTGCGATGCAACCTGTTTTGTGAGAGATTTTTCTTATATTGTATCTTATGGATACAGCTTAGTCTCTACTTCCGATTATTCGATCTTAACTAAAACAGACTAATGTAGTCATTTTTAAGCAATTCATATCAAGTAAAGCAGGAGTACCAATAGCACACAAAGGCGTAGAAAGGCTCCAGAGGGATTTTATGGCAATTTCCTATTTTTCTCAAAATGGGACAATACAACCAAAGAAGAACGTGATAACAATGCAGTAGCGAAATTTTTCAATAAAATAAAATAAAATAAATAATAATTTTTCCAGAAACAAATCCTAATATTTAACCCATATTTGGGGAGGAAATGGATTCGTACCTTCCTCTAAGGTATGTAAATGAAAGTAACGAAATTGATTGGAATTTTAACTCGACTGGGTTTTGGGAAAGAAAAGATAAATAGAGTTTACTTTTAACAAGTCACACATGCGAGACACCAGGTTGAGCAAAATACTCTACACCGAAATATTGGTTAAAAAGACTCTCTAATTATTATTGTATGGCAATGAACCCTTAGTAAGAGCATTATAAATTTTATAAATATTTCGAATTAGTTTACCCTTCCAATGATTTGCGTCGTTCAATTGGCAATTTGACAAACTGTATCGTGCTAGACATTTTTTCTTCGATAAAATGTATCTTGCACATTTATAAGTTTACCCTTCATACATGAATTGAATATTGTTGCCGCATCTGGCCTGGTATTTGTATGTATTTAAAAATTCTTGCTGAAATACAAGAAGAATATGTCATGTTATTCCTAAACTAGCATCCAATCACTTTCCCACGGCCGTAACTAACTTCATTGTGTCTTTTCCATAAATATCTTCATGGCAATTGTTCTGATGAGCTTTTATCTTTGGTGGTTAGACTATATTAATTTAAGCGTACTACTAGATTGGAGACAATTTTTCATAATTTTATATTTGAAATGTCAAGATGTTACCGTAAGTTCTATGTTAACAGTTTCTTCTCTTAAAATTCAAGCCTGTCCAAGCCTGTTCCAGCTTATTGCTTACCAATCAACTTTGATTTTTAAAAAATTAAATATATTGACAATCGATATCTTCCGCCTTTTCAATTCCTGTTCTTTTATTTTTCTTTCTTCTTAATGGTTTTCTTTTTCTCATATTCGCTCACGTACAGTAAAACCCCTTGCATCTTATCTTTATTGCCTTGCTTGGGTTGAAGTGATTAAAAAATTGTCAACTGTAAGACGTAGATGACAATGTTCACAAAGATATTAGCTATTTAAAGCAGAAAACTATCGCCATTCATTAATCAAACTGTGCTACTGGACTGGTTAAAGTATATCTGATCTACATTTTTAGGGATTTGTAATTAATAAATGTACACGAGAAGCCTAAAAAGGTTTGGTTTAGTTTGGTTTGTTTTACGGCATATCAACCTCAATGGGTCATTTAATGCCGATATTTTTTTTTCCTGGTAATATTTTTGTTTTGTTAAAAATCTATAGCTGGTAATATTTTTTTCCCTTAAAAACGTATAGCTGGTAATATTTTTTTCCTCAAAAACGTATAGCTGGTAATATTTTTTTCCTCAAAAACGTATAGCTGGTAATATTTTTTTCCGCAAAAACGTATAGCTGGTAATATTTTTTTTCCTCAAAAACGTATAGCTGGTAATATTTTTTTTCCTCAAAAACGTATAGGTGGTAATATTTTTTCGAAAACGTATAGCTGGTAATATTATTTTTTTCGAAAACGTATAGCTGGTAATATTTTTTTCGAAAACGTATAGCTGCTAATATTATTTTTTTTAAAAACGTATTGCTATAATTTTTTTTTCTTCAAAAATTTACTTCTCATAATAACTTTTTTTACAAAGTATTTCTGGTATTAAAACCTATTTTTACACTTTTATAATGCTTTTTACCTCAGTTCCAGCGTTAACTATTTGTCCATAGCTGGGACCCTAACAGGTGCTACCACCCCAGTTCTGGGTGGACATGGGAACACCAGCAATTAAGAGGTGGTTCCACGCTCCTCAAAGCCTCCTGATCAGAGGCCTTGCTGTTGGACGTAGATTATCGTCTTACTCTGGACGCGGACGTAGTTTATCGTCTTACCCTGGACGCAATCCTAAAAAAGATACCGATCTTCCTATGTCAAAGTATAGCAAATCGATTGAAGAATTGTGTGAATGAGAGTTGTATAAGGATTCTGTAATCGAAGAAGTAATAACCATTCTTTTTAATAATGATAGGCGTTACTTCCTATGATTTTGTCCAAGGTAATACGTGAAATCAACATCATGATTGTATCATTATTTTCTCTTTAGTTTGAATAATAAATAATTTCCTTTTTCGTTTAGCAACTTTATACTTCAAAACAATAAAATTACATTTTATTTAATTATCTATTCACCACGTTTTGCAATGATTTGTTGCCACTTATCAGACAATTCTTTGAGATCTGTTGAGTAAAAATTCCGAGTTTATAAATTCTCGACGAACTCTTGAAATTTTCCCCATTAAAGTGTTTTGCAGCGATCGAAAGATATAATATTCGGTTAGTGTAGTATCAGGTAAATATTTTGTGTGGCGTAGAACAGACCAACCGAGTTCCAAAATTGTCCCAGTGTTATTTTTGCTCTATGCGGCTTTGTGTAGAAGACCAACATTTCCTCTAATGAAGAGTGCAGTACGATTATGTTTTACCAATTTTCATGGACACGTTGCAGCTTTGAGACGTATAAATATGCATTGCCGTTCGGATTGAGGAATAGAGTTTAAATTCCAGGCAACTTCATTACATTCACTTATGTACTAATACTCTTGGGAAAGGTATGACTATCTATCCACCCTCAGGTATGGTTAAATAGCAAAACGGACAGACTGGGTTCTATAATCTTGGGTGGCAACCGATCTACGAGAGGTAAAACCTCTGAATTAAAAACTGTATATGCAGCCGTGGCGAGGTGCATAATATGCAGCTAAAGAAAGGATAGTTCATGATCCCGAGTACGGTCGACTCGAAACCTAGAAAATTTTTAGAAGCCTTACCGCCGATTTTGTCACTGATTCCACTTTGTTTCAGATTCTGCGGAGCGAGGCCGTCAGAGCTAATTATCGCAGCCGTATCCACCTGGATGACATGGGAATTTACTTCTAGCCAAGAAACCTGAAACAAATAATATGACTTTTGTATTCAAATTTAAATTATTAAAAAACTTTTTAACACACAATTTTGAATCAGCACCACAGGAACGCGAACAATTTAACGGTCAGAATATCTCCGCAACTAAAGATTGCATAAACTGCATGGAACTCCGAGTCATACTATCAAGGTTGGATATTATATATATACGGATGATTTGTTTAAGGTTCTACAATTGTTTTGATACGCTAGGGCTGCTGTGTTTCAAATGAGAAACCGAACTTGTGAATGTTCTTTTCGTGGTGGTGACAATCTCAGGGACGTAATCTTAGATAATATGCTGAAATCTTGTACATCAGTTATGTAATAAATATATTTGGTACTGTCATTTTTATAATCCAACATACTTTCATTTAAGATACACACACACACACACACACACAAACATATATATAATAATAATAATAATAATAATAATAAAAAGGGCTTAAACACTAATATTCTATGGTTATAATTTATTACATTGGAATCGTAATAACGATACAATTCATCAGACATACAAATTCAAAAATAAGTCGGAAAATATAACTCTGGGTATAAAAAATCAAGTTTTAATGAGAGTATGTGTGGGAGCGGGTAACAATTTATATATATCACATACTATATATATATATATATCACTAATATTATCAATCTATATATATATATATATCACAAATATTATCAATCTATATATATATATATATCACAAATATTATCAATCTATATATATATATATATATATATAAATATATATCACTAATATTATCAATCTATATATATATATATATATAAATATATATATCACTAATATTATCAATCTGTATATATATATATATATATATATCACAAATATTATCAATCTATATATATATATATATATATAAATATATATATATATATATATCACTAATATTATCCATATATATAGATAAATATATATCACTAATATTATCTCTCTCTCTTTATATATATATATATCACAAATATTATCTATATATATAACTAATATTAATATATATATATATATTTCACTAATATTATCAATATATATATATATATATATCTAATATTATCAATATATATATATCACTAATATTATCAATATATATATATATATATCACTAATATTATCAATATATATATATATATATATCACTAATATTATCAATATATCTATATATATATATATATATATATATATATATCACTAATATTATCAATCTATATATATATCTAAATATATATCACTAATATTATCAATCTATATATATATCTATATATCACTAATATTATCAATCTATATATCTATAAATATATATATCACTAATATTATCAATCGATATATATACATAAATATAAATATATATATCACTAATATTATCTATATTTATAGATAAATATATATCACTATTATCTCTCTCTTTATATATATATATATATATATCACAAATACTATCTATATATATCACAAATACTATCTATATATATCACACTAATATTATCAATATATATATATATATATATATCTCACTAATATTATCAATATATATATATATATATATATATATATATATCTCACTAATATTATCAATATATATATATATATATATATATATCTCACTAATATTATCAATATATATATATATATATATATATATATATCTCACTAATATTATCAATATATATATATATATATATCTCACTAATATTATCAATATATATATATATATATATATCTCACTAATATTATCAATATATATATATATATATATATCTCACTAATATTATCAATATATATATATCTATCTCACTAATATTATCAATATATATATATCTATCTCACTAATATTATCAATATATATATATATATATATATATCTCACTAATATTATCAATATATATATATATATATCTCACTAATATTATCAATATATATATATATATATATCTCACTAATATTATCAATATATATATATATATATATCTCACTAATATTATCAATATATATATATATATATCTCACTAATATTATCAATATATATATATATATATATCTCACTAATATTATCAATATATATATATATATATCTCACTAATATTATCAATATATATATATATATATATCTCACTAATATTATCAATATATATATATATATATATCTCACTAATATTATCAATATATATATATATATATATCTCACTAATATTATCAATATATATATATATATATATCTCACTAATATTATCAATATATATATATATATATATCTCACTAATATTATCAATATATATATATATATATATATATATATATATCTCACTAATATTATCAATATATATATATATATATCTCACTAATATTATCAATATATATATATATATATATCTCACTAATATTATCAATATATATATATATATATATCTCACTAATATTATCAATATATATATATATATATATATATATATAACTATACTCGTTTCGAAAAACCCTCGAATTTTTTATTTGCCACTAATCAAATCAATCTCGTGCGGAAAAAAATGTTTTAAAAAAAGAAAGAGCTACAAACATGAAAGTCTGTCGGAAAAAAATCGCACAGATGCAGGTTTGAAGCTTAAAGAAAAAAACCCGACACGAGTAAACAACTAACAAAACAGCTCAATACAACCGTAGAGCAGACCTAGATACACCTAGTGAGCCAGACAAACCTCGGTAGCTTTGTCTGGCTTACTAGGTGTATCTATATACAGTGTAACCCGGATATAAGAGAGTTGCCGGGACCGTAGAAAAGTATCTTATATCCGGGTTTGGTCTATTTTGTTTAGATATATGTGGCTTTAATTTGGGACCAGAGAAAATCTCTTATATCCGGGTTACACTATATATATATATATATATATATATTTGTTTAGACACCTCACAAATATGCCCTTTAAAGTAACGCGAATTAATAGCGTCTAAAAATTGGAATGAAACCTGTCCTCGTGGAATGTAATTTATTAGGGTTGCTGTAGCTTCTTCCTTTAATGTCGGTCTTCACCCCTTACCCATCTATCTCTAGAGACAAGACGCGTTAGGCTTAAGCAACGTCTCGCCGAAACACAATGGGGTTAAGAATAAGGAATTGGAATGGTACACCTAACCCACTCATATCTTATCTTCTCTCCCACCTTACTTCCTCACTTCGTTAATTTTACATATGCTTGATGAGGTCCATCAAAAACGTGTGAATTTCTTTTCATTTTAACCTTTGGAAGTAAAGTCTGATGATCCAGAGCCCTGTTAAAGGGGTTGTGGTGAAATAACTTATTACATGGAACCTTAAAGTGGTCTGTTTTTATTCGAGCATATCTGCTCTGAATCTTACATTGAGCTCTCTGGATATCATCCTCCTTGGGTCTACACCTGCAGATTACCTAGTTTTGGATATATATATATATATATATATATATATATATATATATTATATATATATATATATATATATAACACTAATATTATCAATCAATATATATATATATATATATATATATATATAACACTAATATTATCAATCAATATATATATATATATATATATATATATATAACACTAATATTATCAATCAATATATATATATATATATATATATATATATATATATATATATAACACTAATATTATCAATCAATATATATATATAACACTAATATTATCAATCAATATATATATATATATATATATATATAACACTAATATTATCAATCAATATATATATATATATATATATATATAACACTAATATTATCAATCAATATATATATATATATATATAACACTAATATTATCAATCAATATATATATATATATATATAACACTAATATTATCAATCAATATATATATATATATATATAACACTAATATTATCAATCAATATATATATATATATATATAACACTAATATTATCAATCAATATATATATATATATATATATAACACTAATATTATCAATCAATATATATATATATAACACTAATATTATCAATCAATATATATAACACTAATATTATCAATCAATATATATATATATATAACACTAATATTATCAATCAATATATATATATATATATATATATAACACTAATATTATCAATCAATATATATATATATATAACACTAATATTATCAATCAATATATATATATATATAACACTAATATTATCAATCAATATATATATATATATATAACACTAATATTATCAATCAATATATATATATATATATAACACTAATATTATCAATCAATATATATATATATATATATAACACTAATATTATCAATCAATATATATATATATATATATATATATAACACTAATATTATCAATCAATATATATATATATATAACACTAATATTATCAATCAATATATATATATATATATAACACTAATATTATCAATCAATATATATATATATATAACACTAATATTATCAATCAATATATATATATATAACACTAATATTATCAATCAATATATATATATATATAAAACACTAATATTATCAATCAATATATATATATATATATATAACACTAATATTATCAATCAATATATATATATATATATATAATTATTTAAAAATATGATTCCAACACGCTACATAAGAGGTCTCATGTTTCAAAACAAGAGCCGAAAACTTCAAAATATTTGAATTAACTTGAATTAAAGTAGGCTCTGTTCCATCTTCAAGTGAAATTTTTTGGGAATGACTTATTTCTGAAGTTTACGAGTTTTAATAGTATGGTCAGAATTGAAATCAAAAATTTCCATGGTAACATCAAGGGCGGATTGTTTGGAATCGGCAGGGGTGGGGTGTTAATAATTTGTATCAGTATAGAGTTACTTTCATAGATGTCGGGTCACGGTAAGGTGGGGGTGGCTAAATTTACGACGGATGAAGTTTTCGCATAGTCTGGCTTGAGCGTCTACGGAGGTTTATTAATTTATTTTTATTTTGTTCTTTTATTATATCTCTTTATGAAAGGGATTTGTGTATATGAAAAGGCCGTAACTTTTGTTATTTGACGACTTCATAAAGGGTTATCAATTTTTGTGGGTAATTAAAACATGTATATGGGCTATGGATTTTAAAATTTATATGCGTGTTTTAGGCTAGTTATTCAGAGCGTAAGTTCGGTTGTGTCGGCAGAAAACCGTTAATTCTTGCCGGTTGTTTAATAGGTTTTTATTGTTTAGGAGCTTAATAATGTGTAGTTTCTCACGGAGGCACAAAGGGCATGGGTCATCCCAAGTTTTGCAAGTTCTAGTTCTGTTAATGATTTTCCATTTTACTTTAGGTGTCCTATTTTTTTCTTTCAGGTGCCAAAAATATTTGGATAGAGAGGTCTGATGTCTAAAGTTTATGTTGTTAAAGGAGCATTTATGCTGCCTCCATCTGGTTTTAAAGGCATTTTTCGTGGACCCAATGTATATCATATTATTGTTAGGGTTCTCCGTGGATGATATAGTGCATTGGTATACCACAGATTTGATGCAGCACTTATTTTCTAATGGGCAGTCTACCGGGTTTCTACAATCGCATAATTTTTCCCTATCATTATCTGATTTAAGTGTAGAGTTATTAAAACTGTTCAGGTAAGGGAGTTTGTTCAGGATATTATTATTGTGTCTTCTTATTATACCTTCTAGATTTTCAGTACAGCAATAACTCAATTTTAGTGTGTTCTTATTGAATATATTACTAAGCCTACTATTGGTGGGAAAGTGTTTATCGATTAGAGCTAAGAACTTCTGTCCTAGTTTAATACTAACCATTTGGTTGAAAGGAGGTGTATACCAAATGATGTTTCTTTTCCTGTTTTTTCTTTTGGTTATTGCAATTGTCCCTATATTTAATGTTAGCATTTTTATAACCACTATTTTTTAGGGCAGTGTTGTAGAAGTCATTATGTTGGTGGAATATTACTTTGTTAGCGGAGTTACTGCTAATTCTATTTTCTATAGATGAGGGTATATGTTTAATTGTGGATGGAGGGTGGTTAGACTTCGGGTGTATATATAAGGGGTTAGCATTTGGTTTTCTATAGGGTTGGTACGTGTTGCTCGGTAAGTCTAGGGTTACGTCGAGGAAGTTTACCTTTTTCAATTTAGAAGAGACTGTTATCTGTAAGTTAAGTTTTTTAAATTCACTAAAAATAATTTTACAGATCTTCTCTATCTTAAAGCTAGTGGAGCTCCTCACCACCATGAGCCCGTCATCTCTATACAGTCCGATGTCCTGGATATCAATCTCGCGGTGTGCCGTTAGGTTGTACAATATTAAAAGACCAACCAAGTCAGAAGACTCTGCAGAGTCTAGCGATCCCATTGTGATGTCAAACAGGTCGTTATTGTTTTTTATCCATTGTTCCCCATTATGAATGAGGACGGATTTTTTTGCGCTGAGGATGATGTCGGTTTCTTCCTTTGTCAGGTTAGAATATACAGCAGCAAAGTCCAGGGCGGTCGTAAAAAGATCCTTCGAAATTGATGGGTAGTAGTCCACGATATCGAACTGTAGTAGGGTGCAATTTGTTTTATCATCAATATTGTTGAACCAGTTGATGACATCTTTAGTATTGATCCATAATTTTAATTTGAGTTGTTTTTTTATTTGGTAAGTAATTTTTTCCAAGATCCTTTTGCTGATCTTTCCTATATCGGGTCGGGTAGGGTTAATTATCATAGTGGTCGGGTTTTCCAGAAAGTCAGGCTTATGGTCCTTAAGGGTTACGTAACATTCCTTTTCTGCAAGTTTGCCTACTTTATCAGTTATTTTTTTACTTGCTCTGTTTATGCTGTCAACCATGTTTATGTAGTTGTTGCAAGCTTTTTTATAAGTCCTTGTTAAGTTTTTTTTTAATTAAGTTTTTGTAGTCATCAACAGCCAATTTGTAGAAGTTGCCGGTTTTGTCCGACTTAACTAATATTTTGTCACAATCATTAATGCTTTTAACTATTTGGTCTAGCTGTTTTTGGAAGTGGTTTTTCTTATTTTGAAAGGAGATGTTGTTGATAAGGTTGAGTAGGTCTTTTTCAAATTCGTATAGTTTTTTGTTGAATGGTGCGACTCTTACTTTTAAAGCCGTAAACTTCGCGTTCTTTATCGGTTGAGTTATTTCCACGAAAGTAGAAGTATGCCTTCCATCTCATCCTTCTGATTAATTCCTCTGTTTTTTGCAGAAGTTTAACGAAATAATTCCGTTTCTTTGTATGTGGAATGTTTTTCAGAGAAATCCCGAAATTAACTTTTTCCATATTTTTAAAGAAGTTGTTTTTATATATATTATTTTATATATTTATATATAACACTAATATTATATATATATATATATATATATATATATATATATATATATATATATATATGTAACACTAATATTATCAATATATATATATATATATATATATATATATATATATATATCTCCAGACTAAATGTGGGTAAATGAATGAATAAAAGAAAAAAATATTAATTGAATGTTTACTAAAATCGGAACGTATGTGTATATATCATTTTACCTTTATAAGTACATTAGATATATAGTCCGACCTATTATTTTTTTTGCCTGCATGCTTATAATACTAACCTGAGTTCTAGTTTAAGCTAATCGGTATAATTAGGGTAGGTTGAGTTGAATAAAAACGAGTTATCCCCATCGATATCTTATCACACACGTTATAAATTAATCGAGTATAGTAATATTGGATTTTATGTATGTATAGGTATATAAGAAATGTTATTAATGATGGGTTCTAAGTATATTAAAACTTGTTGCATATTATATTAATATACGTAAAATATATTTCGCAATCTCTTTCAATCGGGGTCATTGTGTTTGAGTAGGTGCTTGTATTTATAGATACATATAGACATACATTTGAATCGTGCGTTCAGCAAGTTAGGTTTTTTTAAGTGTTGTGATATCATAAGCTACCCCTTCCTATATATATATATATATATATATATATATATATATATACACAATGTATGCTATATTTGTGACAAAGTGCTCAATATCAGAGATAGAGCGTATGCAAATATAAAAGTGAACATTGAAGTCAACACTAAGAGGCGACAGACTGTTTTATGCTAGACTCAGGCTGCCTATATATATATATATATATATGCCTATATATATATATATATATATATATATATATATATATATATATATGCGCGCGCGCGTGCTTATGTGTGTTTGTAGTTTTCTCGGAAAGCAAGTAGCCATTTTAAATATCACAAGAGCTTCTCAACACCATCGTATTTTTCTAAATATAATACAAAAATATTTACGAAAACGTAAGAGTTTACAACGAAAGCAATAAAGTTATTTTTTAAAAGCCCAAATGTAACGTTCTCATTAATTTGTCAACTAAATTAGCAATTAAATAATTAAAATAGAATTGTGGTAATATGATTTACACAAATAGAAATTGCTTTAAAGTAAAAGACCTTGATTTGACTGCCGGCATGGAGTCGCAGCTTTTCCGTATTCAATACAAGAGATGGTTCGTCTTCGTCGATAGAATCACTTGAGATTTTACCGTTAGCAAAAACCTCCACGGATTTCATCGTAAAATGGTGTTTCAATTCACCTTTGCTGTGGCTCTGAAAAGAAAACAAAAATTAACTTGTTTTTTTTAAATATATTATTTGGTGTCTTTAGAACATCAATAAAAATGAAAGAAATAAGATGGCGGCGAGAAAAATGGACGCATGAAAACAATAAAAAGAACAGCGAAAGATTATTCCATAAAATTTCGTCATTTTAATGAACGCTGAGGCGGGATTAATGGCTTCTCTCGTAAAATAAGATTGGTCGGATAAACGAAGCTAAATTTTACGAAGACAACAGCAGCAATAGCAAAAATAATATCGATTATGACTAAAAGATAAAAAATACAGAGGAGAGTTCTAAGAATTTTGGAGATTTTATATCGCTTCATTCCAGTGAAAGTCACAAAATTCTAGTTCCTTCTGTCGCTGAGGTTTAGGATAGGCCGACTCCAGCCACTGTAAAGACGTAAGATGATCTTCTATGTACCGTGACCCTTTAGGATGTTGGCGATAATTGATCTCCACTATTTCTTGTCCTGTATAGTTTCTAATAACTTTTGTCTTCTTATCAGTTCTTCAAAACCTTCTCTACCATCCAATCACTGAAGCTTGCCAGATATGTTCTTTTCTTTTTATGTGCTATGTACTTTCAGGACGTAGACGATCATGTCTCTCCACCTCTATCCCTTGCAGCTCTCATCAAGTTCCTTCCTTCTGCCATCTTCCCCAGATCACGTTCTGTCATCCACCTGCTCAAGCCCGCAAGAAATGTCACACACTGCTTTCCATCGTCTATCTTTCACTCTATTCGATCCGTGTGTATCAGATTCTCAAGGCCCTCCTTCCTCATTGTGTCCCAGAAACTTCAGCTACCTCTTCTTGATAAGCATGAGCCTCCTCCTTGTCCGCATCCTCTCCAAGACCTCATCGTTGCACACACGATCGGTTCACAAAATTCTCAGCATCCTTCTGTAGCCTCGAGTCTGTTCTTCATCCTTGAGGAAATCGTCCAGCATTCTCTGCCGTAAAGAAGGACAGATGTCACGTAACGGATCAGTATTCTTTTCTTTGTTACCATAGAAATTCCCCTGTCTCGCAATACTCTGCCCAGCTTTTAGAATGCGTCCTTGGCCATCCTAATACGTCTACCGTCTAGTTGTTGCATTTACCGTCCTCTGTCAAGACGCTTCCCAGATATTTAAACTTCTGCATCTGCCTGATTATCGTGTTCTCGGCCTGAAAATCGCAGTTCGGTCTCATTCTCTTACTGATGATCATGCATTCTGTCTTGTAGTTTAAGCTTAGTTCTTTCTTCTCAGTCTTCGTCGCTATTTTCTGTAGGAGATTTTGTAATTTCTTTTCTAGGTCTGTTATGAGTACTGTGTCAACTGTGTATCTTATGCTGCTGAGATTGCGGTCGCCGACGCTAAATCCCGGTAGGGTTTCCAACTATCTCAGAATTGCCTCGCTGTACAGATTGAACAGGTCGGGTGATAAGACGCATCCTTGCCTTACGCCCCTTTCTATTTTTGTATCCATTCCTTTCCTAAGTCTCTCTTCCCTTCAATCTGTCCTGTGAGTAACAAAATTTCAAAGTACTCTTTCATTATATGTGCTTCTTTAAATTTCAACTGTCTCTTCATGATGTTAAGTATAAGCATCCTTTTTGTTGCCATATAGTTACGACATTGCCGTTGCTCTCATATTCGTCAATGGTAATCTCAATATTCTTCTGTAATACCACCTTTTCTGTTGCTTTAAGTCTCTTCATTTGTGAGGAGTATGTCCAGCTTTCAGTGCCATAGAGGAAGACTGATACCACATAGCAGTTCAGTATTTTTTTTGTTTTTCTTTCCAACGATAAATTCCAGATTCGGATATAAGCCCTATCAATCTCTACGTTCTGACTAGTATCAACCTATTTTATGTCATTGTGATTTTTCGTGGTAAAACTTACATTTAACAGTAAATAACAGTTCAAGTTAAATTAATCTAAGAAAATAAATTGTTTAAAGTAATATCCATTTTGAGTTCCAATAGATTTTTCTTTATTATGTGTGTGTTATCATGCATTCTTTGTAAATATAGTGGAGTGATTTTCCCGTTGCCTTCTCTGACGGATCTGAAGTCAGAGGAGTCCAGCTATTTAACACATAGCGGGAAAAATACGGATGCATACCTTTCCTGAAGACATTTGTACGAAAGTGAACTCTCGTGTGAGTGCTTCTTTCATGCAACCTTTTACAAAGATTACATAAGACTGGGGAGGAACAGCAGTATTATGGAAATTATGCAAG
Source organism: Acanthosepion lycidas (assembly GCA_963932145.1). Taxonomy (NCBI): domain Eukaryota; kingdom Metazoa; phylum Mollusca; class Cephalopoda; order Sepiida; family Sepiidae; genus Acanthosepion; species Acanthosepion lycidas. The sequence continues at coordinate 37,943,979 of OZ010590.1, forward strand.
GAAATTCGTCATGCAGTTCAGTTGAGAAAACAGAAACTCTAGAAGAGTAAAAAAATTCTGTCACCTTATTCAGTTTAATGTCGGATTTAAAAAAAACATTAACTGCTGAACTTGCATAGACATACATACATAAAGAAACGAAAAGATACAGATCCGACTAAATAGATTTGGAGCAATTTTCCTGCTTTTAGAAGTGCTCAAGTTGTTTCTCTTATTTGGCACAGTTATTTATTTGTGATTATGTTGCGTTAGTTCACGAGTTTTCAAGAAGTTTGGTCATCACTAAGATCTACAGGTTCATTTGACCGATGCCGTTTTTAACTATTGAACTATGGATAAGGTATAGCGAAAAAACGAACATGTCAGATAGAGAATGACAGTAGAAACCGGCCCTTCTTTTTCCAATCAGCTGCTGACGATTGGATTTTCCCCAGAGTGATGTAAAATATCTCATGTGTGTGTGTGTGTGTGTGTGTGTGTGAGTAAATAAATTACAGACATTATGTCTGCTTATTTTTTTTTTTTTGACTGTCAACCGTCGCATTTAAACCAAAAAGAAAGAATACACTAGTGGATAGCAAAAAACAGTTTTTGTATTAATACTTGCACCCATGAAGATGATCTCAGAAGAAGATCGAAAGTAGTTGCGAAATTGGAAATAAAAACGATTTACATATTTATAGCACATTTCTCACGTCATTTAATTGCAATACATAGAAGGTTATATGTGAGGATGAACGGATAATATTAAAAATATGCAGACATAATGTGTGTAATGTATTTAAACAGACATGTCTAAAATAGAATTTGCTGCCTAAATACACACACACACACATATATATATATATATATATATATATATATATATATATATGGGGAGGAGAGTAGTTCTTTTACCTGTTTTATCATCTGGAAGTCGATTCCTTCACCGATGCTGAGGTTTTGCACACCGCCCAAAATTCCAGCCATCAATATTTTATTATCAGCAAGTTCTTTCAGCAGAACAACTAGAAAAGAAAGAAAGAATTCAGTTTTATCGATAGACAATTTCAGATTATGCAATATTGAAACAAGGAAATAAACGGCCAAGTCAAAAAACACAATGCAGCTCAAAAGATTTTTCATTCTTCCTGCAGGAACTTTTCCCTTCCTCAAACAATATCTAAGAGTAAATCTATGAGCAAGATTACTCGGTGCTGTTCAGTCTAAGAGAGAGTTTAAAATGCTGATTAACTCTTAGAATACTAAGTGTATTGCATTCTGTTTTAACAAATCAGTTCAAAACGAATAGCACCTTTTTGTGTTAGTTCACCGCCAAATAAAAAGAATTTATATTAAAATTAATACCAAATATTACCAGAGCGAGAATCTGACATTGCTGTTGGGTTGACTTTTGCTATCGCCTCAGATGTGAGCGACTCGGGTGAGTTATTTCTAAGTGTAGAGTCAACGTCGCGCTCACTCCGATACACAAGTCAAAAACAGGATTTTTTTTTTCAATTGTAAAGAATCCATGTTAATAGCTCGAATATCATACGCACTTACAAAATTTGAATAACTCCATGATTTTTGATTATTTTTCATTTTGATGGTTACAGTTGTAGCGAAGCATGCTAAAGAAATTTTGATTTAAAATTTTTAATTTCAAAACAGAGCCAAAGATTTAATAAGAAAGCAAACTTTGATATAAAAATTTATAATTTCTTCGGGTAAATTAATATTTGCGATAAGTACCTTTATATTATTTCAGGTGAATTATCAAAGATCCAACGTATAGACTATATATATAAAACTATTCTCTTTAAATACAGTAGCAAAAATGGAATGTTCGAATTCCGGTCGAGTTCGTTACACTCGCTAATCGGCTATCGTAGAATTTTATGAGGGTTTTATTTGTTTGGTTTATTTTCTTTTATGGCATATCACCCGCAATGGGTTATTTAATGCTAACAATTTTTTTTTTATTGCTGTTCATATTTTGTCAAAAATCTGTTTCGGGTAATACTTTTCCTTCAAAATTGTATTACTGGTAATAATTTTTTTCAAGAAGTATTGCTGCTAAAAGTTAACTATTTGCCCATACCTGTGACCCTAACAGGTCCTACCACCCCGGGTCAGGGTAGACCTGGGAACAGCAATTAAGAGGTGGTTCCATGCTCTTCAAAACATCCTGATCAGAGGCCTTGCTGCTGGATGTAGTTTATTGTCTTACCCAGGATACGAATTTTATGAGGGGGAATAAAATCCAGAAGTTACGTCTCAAGAAATCCTCCTTTATGCCGTGTGACGACTCGTAGAATCAGTTCCGCGGCCACATGCGGCACCTGTGTATATCTAGGTCAAGAAGTCCGTGATTGGTTGAGGTGTGACCAAAAATGTGCCTGACGTTCTAATTAATTAATTAATTAATTAATTTCTGAAGGATACACGCGACACACTGCTGCTTCGTTTGACGAGTTAAGACGCCATTTTATTCGCTTGGAGAAGGCATGAATCCATCTCTTCAGCCCTTCTCAGCTATAGGTTTAATGACAGAAAAGAAAAATCTTCTGCCTAGTCAGTCATGAATCGAAAGACACATGATTGTCCAAGCGTGTATCACATATGCCATTTGAGTGACTGACTAAATATGTTTCATTATACTTTCCATCAGATCAAAGTGTAGCATCAGTTCTATTTACTTTAAGAAAGAAATGCTTTCCCTGGATTTTATTAACACCTTAAGCTTTCAACAGTAAAGGAGCATAATATTGAGGTAAAAATAAACAAAATATTATAACATTTCGAAGCGTTCACCAAGGTACGGTAATGGTAGCTGTTTTCTTA
>OZ010590.1:37954304-37991804 GCA_963932145.1 Acanthosepion lycidas
TTTCAATGTGATAAGACCGTAATCCTGAAGAAGGCTGAGTGGTACAATAATCAATACAATCAAGATGATGATAACTCAAATCAGCGCTTAAAAGTCATTCTCTTTCTAAATGCCACGACAGGCCTGAATTCAGATGAATTTTATTAATATCCATCAAAATAATTCTTAGAATGAAGAGGCATAATGGTAAGGATACTTGAAAAAAAATGATGTATTAGGTTGGTGCAAAAATAATGACGTAATAATGTCGTTATTTTTGCACCAACCTAATAGTCAAACAACGTGGCATACCTTTAACAAGACAATAAATATGGCGATAGAAAGGAGTGAGAGTCAGATGCATGCCTTATTAATTGAATTAAGATTGTAATTTCTTTATATTGTCATTTGATATTTATGTATCTTGTCTTCATATGGAATTGACGTCTATATGCGTAGAGGCAATATACAATACGCCGGACTCGGACGTATCAGAGTCTAACTTGAAGGGCGAAGAATATATCAACGGAACTCGATATGATAAAATATAAACAGACATATCATTATATACATTTCTTTTTAGATTAACGAACCGAACCCAATTGCTGGCTATTTGTGTAATCCTAGAACTGCGTAGTGGTGAAAGTGCATATACTCTGGTTCAGTGGATGAGATAGACATGTAACAGAGAATAACCGCCACGGGAAATCATCGCTATGTATTGAAAAGCGGAATGATAACAATCTACTCTTTTGGACTGAATAAAGTGTAAAAAGTTACCAAGTTCGCTCCGACAGGAAAGGGAGTAATACTATGTTACAAAATAGCCGAAGACTGAATTTTTTTTTTCAGATTAATTATTACCTAGTACTACTGCATACCAGTCCTCCTATATGGTAGTAAATGCAGGACAATCTTCACGCATATGAAGAAGAGACTTGATGCAAAAGAAATGTTGTTCTACAGAAAGATGCTGAGAATACCATGGACTGAAGATTTTATAAGGTAGAATCATAAGAAAGTTTTGTTTTTGGGAACTAGTTTTAATGTCCAATATATCCTAACTTATAATCATATGTGGTAGTTAAGAAATTTGGTGAACATTAACATAGATTTAGTACAGAAATAGTAGCAGTCATAACAGATTTAAGAAAAAAAAATGTTCTTCTCTATGACAATGCAAGACCCAAAACAGAAAGATTAACAAAAACTAAGAAGCAATTTAGAACTAAGTTAGTCTCTTCTACCCAAGCTCCTATATTCACCTAACCTTGCAGCAAACGTTTATTACCTTTTTCCATCGTTTCAAGACCCTTTGATAAAGAACATTTTCTCTTATAAAAACCAGATTCACGACTTCATCGGAAACTTGTTCCCATCAAAACCTGTGGAATTTATTCTGAAGATATCGAAAGACTACCTTATAAGTTGCAGAAAGGCATTGCAGATAAAGGTGAAATTGTGACTGAATAAAAAGGAAAAAACGGAAATTATAATCCAACCTTATATTTAAAATGTCTAATGAAAGATCATTTCGCAATTCTGGAAATTTTAAGGAGTTGAAATAAAAAGCAAACCAAAAGTTAACATACTGCTTAGAATGTGTGGCAGAATTAAAAATAGCCCATGAACTTTAATGAAATTCGTTTTAGCACATGGTCACACAACTGAGCACCTAGAGAGCAACAAACTTACTACTAAATAGTAATAGGAAATCAGTTACTTAATCAGTTACTTATTGCCCTACGGCGAGGCATAATTATGACCAGCCTTGTATATTTTCAAGGTTAAAATACCGATCCTTGTTCAAATTGGCTCCCTGTGCCGCGTTAGGAAATTTTTCTCGCCGGGGTCAATCCTTTAAATCTACAAATCAACCATTCGCCCTTGCATGGCGTATTGTTGCCATATATGGTCTGGAACCCCTTCTAATTGTCTCAAGGTCCTTGATAAAATACAAAGATGGATATGCAATGTAATTGGCCCTGATCTGTCATCTCGTCTGCAGTCGCTCTCTTACAGATGCGCCGTCGCCGCCCTCTGTCTCTTTTACAAATACTTTCATAGTAACTGCTCCGATGAACTGCTTTCGCTGGTCCCCAAACTTCAGGAATTTAAGCGTTCAACTAGGCTGGCATCTCGCTTTCACCCTTTCACTCCAATTGCTTTATGTCTCGCATTTCCCGCCTGTGGAACTTCCTCCCCTTTTCCTGTTTTCCTGATGGCAATAATCTCCAACTATTCAAATGTAATGTCAATCGACGCCTACAGATGTCTTGATCTATTCCCTATCCTTCTCTTCATTCTTTCCTCTATCACTCCTGTTTTCTTTCGCTCCAACTCTCTGTAACCCCTTGCGTGCTAGTGGCTTCCCGCTTTGCTTGGGGTGAAATGCTTAAAAAAAATCTGGCTAATAAAAGAATGTAAATTCTTGACAGCTAATATTCTGGAGATGAATATTTAAATCTAAAAAAAAAAAAAAAAAGAAAAAAAAAAGTGAGAAGATATATTGCTTACGTAATCTGTATTATGATGAGGTCGTGCTAAGCACAAGTAATTAATCCACCAATACTTTTTATTGCACTGAACACATTTGCGTTCCCTGTTGCATCTGGCACAATTCGGGACACAGGAACCACTTCCACCAACTGCTGAGAGTTTACCTCGGCCTGGAAGAGGAAGAAAATAACACAAGATATGACATTTCATGATTACACAAAATATAAATCTAAGTTCGAACAAATGTGTGTGTTGTTTATTCCGCATTTGAATAACAAATGTCGTGGAATTTTTTGTTGATATTTCGATGTTTTATAAGTGGTAACATTTCGGAAAAAATCATTAGAAAGAATGTCATCAGACAGTTCCAGTTACACAGTGGCCGGCCAGAAGACAGCTTCACAGGCACAGTGGCCGGCCGGAAGACAGCTTCACAGGCACAGTGGCCGGCCGGAAGACAGCTTCACAGGCACAGTGGCCGGCCGGAAGACAGCTCCACAGGCACAGTGGCCGGCCGGAAGACAGCTCCACAGGAACAGTGGCCGACCGGAAGACAGCTCCACAGGAACAGTGGCCGACCGGAAGACAGATCTAGAGTCAATCGGAAGCAGACAGATCGATAGATAGAAGGTAATGCTAGGAACAACATAAAAACATAGGTCAGGGAATAAACCTCGATGTGTGATGTCATAGAAGTGTTGATACCACAAAAATGGGAGCGAACAGGAGCCATATCAAGAAGAAATTATAATAAATGTAGTGAACCTTTTCTCGATTGCTGCCCAATGTGTAGCAATCGTAGGGGAAGACTTAATAAAACATGCAGAACTGAAATAGAATCGTTCTCTGGTAAGATGTGAGACAGAATAGCATGGTCACAGTGGAATCCCTGTGGTTAATGATGACTATGATATATACATCAGAATGTACAGAAAATTCTCGGTCTGGCGCACTTCCCAAAATTTAATCTAATGATTAAATATCAGAATTTTTGGGAAGGGCTTCTTTGGTCGGATCGAGAACTTTTTAGCACCAGATTGTGTTGGTGGACATATATGTATATAAGTAAGATAAATTACTTGGTAGCTGAGGTAGTTGTATAATTCGCGAGCAGTTTGAAACCGTCAGTGAGTTAATTTTCTATTTTGAAAATTGGTGCAATATAATTTTGTGCTGAGCGAAATTAAGTGAATATATTTTCTGTTTAGATTATTAAAACGTTTAGAAAGAAAACTGTTAGTCTCGATGGTTTCGTTACTCATGTAGTTCTGATGCTAATTGTCTGAGTTTGTATTCGCGTACGAATCAAAACTTCGAATGTGTATTTTTTCGCGCAAAACTTAGGAGATTATCGCAACACAACATTCCTATATAGCATTTAACTCCAATTTCAAGAGCTAATCTTAAGGAATATCTAACAGAAGCGAATTTAACTATAAGTTGGATTGCTCTAAATTCTAATACGATGCTTAAACACAGTAAAATTTTTGTGCTGTGAATTTGGTGAGAGATCTACATTATTTTGGGAATCAAAAGTGTTTCTGATGTTTAAACAACAGTATAAAGATTTTGGCCGAGTATGAAACATTAAAAATGGACGTCGTGTAGCTATCCTCTTACACGATTATATCAAAGTATCTCTATAATAGGCAGGATGTGTGTGTGTGTGTGTGTGTAACGAATGCACAGCCTCAATTTTCGACGGATTTGCACCAAAATTTACATGCACATGCTCCAAGTTAGTGAGAAGGCCAAGACCGACTTTTCATTTCCTAACTCCCATCGATAATGGAAATAATCGATTTTTTTTCATGCTTCTACGGCACTTTTCATGTAGTTTGCGGCCATTTTCTACTGGCCAGAGTGAGAGCCTATAGCTGGCTGCCACGAATAGGCAGGAAGATTCTATTGGCCAGCGTGAGAGCCAACAAGTGACTGACACGAATATTAACTAACATGGAAAAAATCGATAGCTGCATTCGTCACAAGTGGGAAAAATTTAAATCTGCATGGCACTTTACTCCAATTGGCTCATTCGCTCGCTTAAACTCAACGTTGATTCTGATTCCGCAGAACTGGGTTGGGTGTGAAAAAGTATTTGTTGTTAACATTCTTTTTTCATTCGGTTTTTCCCGTTACGAGTCCTTTTTTAAAGCTGATCGTTTTGTGTTCATTTTGTTTAGTTCTTTTTTCGTAACAGATTTAATGTTTAGTTTAGAGCTTAGAGAAAATTCGCAGTGTGACACTATTTAGTGGTCGCGTGAAAATTAAAAGCGAGAAGAAGCTATCACGAAAGACTTACTGAGCGACGTTATTTTTTTTTAACAAAGAAAAGTGGTAAAGATTTTATTTTCATTTGCGAAAAGAAAAAAGTATATTTTTTCGCAGAAGACAGGAAATTCGTAAGATCTCGGATCTGTCGGAATTAATTTATGCTATGACGTGGCGAATAAAAGATAGCAATCTGCCCATGGCAATAATGAAAATTTCAAATTGGTCAAGTGGCCTACAACATAGAATGCTGGAAGATAATCGTAATCAGGTCACGCACTGATCGAGAAAGGCATCAGCTGAGGCCACCCCAGAGAGAAAGGGAAGGAATAAACCATTAACTATCTTTCGGAGATATCATTTGGTTTTGAAAAGACACATGTTCTATGTTCAGACCCTGGACATGATAAAAGTTTGTTACCGGGACAGATAATTGGCGACAGGGTGCGGAAACGTCCAGTTGACCACCCATTTGACGCTTGGCGAAAATCTCCTTGATAAACTCCAGATGACATTCAGTTAAGATATAGATTAAGGACCACACTACGAGTCGTAGGGGTCAGGTGAAAAAAAAAGGAAGTAATTTTTTTTCCTTTGAGCGATAATTGTAAACACCCGCGCTGCCGAGCGTCATGGCGTGAGCGGTGGGCGAAGGTAAATATATGAGAAGGAGGGGAGGCCTATTGACGCCTATGAGGGGATTGGTGTGAGATACCACTATGAGAAAGAAGGAAAACTTGTTGACGCCCTCTGAGGGGATTGATGTGAGATACCAATATGAGAAAGGAAGAATTTAGGACGACGATTCCACTAAGAACCCCTCTAAAGCAAAAAGTAATGGACTTCCAAAAATGGAAAGTGATAAATTTTCCTGCCTGAAAACAAAGAAAATCCTTATTATGGATTTAGAATTATAGAGGAACCCAAACCACGGCAAGCCCACACGCGGTTTAAGTCGGCGTCCATATAAACGGAGCAGTTGGAGTTCCGAGGAGACGTAGACGGAGACAGAGTTGAGCTGGGAGCTCTAACACCAGCCTCGCAGGAAGCTGACTGAAGATCCACGGGTTCCGACTTAGACTTCTAACCAAGAACAATTTATTTTTGAAGAACGACTTAGACACTCACCACCAAAACAAGTTTTGCCAATATCGCCTGAAGATACCAAAAACCAGTTATTGAAAAACAACTTAAGATATTAAGACTCGCCTAACAAACGCAAAGTGTCACGTATCTATAGAAGCGGTTTGGGAGAAAGACGCAGTCCTGTATTCAACAACCAGATATAAAAATATTTGTTTTTCTTTTTTTAAAACACATTTGAATATTTCGACTTGTTTCTTTATTTTCTTTTACATATACTTGTGCCATGTCACCTTTGCTCGAATTCGGCTTGCATAACGGCCCGGCGACTGATTGATTTCGTCTACCTAAGATCAAATCACAATGTGGGTAGGTTAGACTAGAAATCAAAGCAGTTACTTTGGTAACCAGACGTTGGAGGCGAGCTGGGAATGACAAAGATGATATCGAATCTAACCAGATTCCCATCCGAATCAGCCAAGGTTTAGAACGTCACACTTGGTGCCGTGAAAACAGGATCACGTCACATTTGGCGCCGCGACCAATACCAAGTCACATTGGTCGTCACAGGATAGCACGGGGGCCAAGATTCCGGGTTGACGTCACAACAGTGTGAGAAGTAAGAAGTAAGGCATGTAGCAAGATCAGCACGGCAAAGGGCACTCATTTAAAGGCAAGGAAGTGCAAAAATATTTTAAGTCAAGTGATAGCGATTGCTGTATGAGTCGTACGATTTTTGAATCAAGCACGGGCAACGCCGGGCCATGCTGCTAGTCTACCTGACTTTTCCCTTCAAAAAATATTTACCGAGTCTTTATAATGTTGAGATAATCTGGTAGACTAATATTTGCCCAGATCAGTGCTTGCACTTAAATCAACTCCATAATACTGCAACATCAAGTATGAAAAGATATAACTAATAAACTATTAGTTGACTGCCATTTTGTTTGTGAAAAGGTCTTGGTTCTTCTACCCTAAACCTGAACAAATGAAGATTTTTTTTAATAGCTTCTTCATCTGTCTATAGACTTTTCAGTATCCCCCCTCATTACCAAAATAAGTAAATAAATAAAACAGAAAAAGGTGTTAATGAAAGTTCATATCATATTATTTCAAAGATGAATTTGTCAGCCTCTGGAATGCGATGTTGACATTGTACACGAGTAACACACAGCTTCCTGTCAACTTTGATATTTGTAAATGTCATCTTGGAGAATCAATTGAAATAAAACGAGATTTGCATATAAAGAACATTCAAGATGATGGCTTTATAATATTTGATTGAGTAACAAGAGATGAAAAATCTATTCTCACACGTCATATTCAATCTCAGACTTCTGCCAAAACAATTATAAAAGCAAAGTAAAATTAATAAATAACCCAGTAATTTCACAGAGCATTTGCATGGAACAACGAGATGGTAATAATACAGAGAATATACGGCAATGACATTTTCATTGGGGATATTGCCCGTATGTATGGAGGAATTTTTTTTTACTGAATATAAACAAAAATAAAGGGCTAACAAATACAAATTTTTAATTCAAAATAAAAAAAAATGAAGAAATTCTTACAATTATTACTGTGATATATCTCTCAATATAGCCCTGTGTCAGACTATATAAAAGAAGATATTATATTTCCATGAAACAATGCCTTTAATAAAAAGTAATAATCGTAAATTTAGATGGGCAGCATTACGAAATAACTACTGCAAATAAAAGTGACTATTGTTGACTTCAATATACAGTTATATATATAGGTTTATTTAAAAAAAACATGCTAAAATCGCTACACAATGGCAATTATGTTTCAACACTTCAAATGTGTCTCCTCGAGCGATGGTAAATTACTAGCGAGTGAACGATTAATTTAATTTCAAAAACAGAATATTTTTTCTTAAGAAAAAAATAAAAACAAAAGAAAAAAAAAACGCAAAATTAAAAATTGGGTTTACCCTGATTAACCAATAGAATTGTCTGAATATAAACTCTAGACAATTTCATTATGGACAGATACAAATGGGTACATTATTTCGTAATATGTATAGAAGTCTGGCGTTCAAGTTTCATAAGAAGTAAAAAAGAAAAAAGCAGGAAGGTAATTTAATATAATGCTAGCTAGTTATATGCTCCACCACCTACCCACATAAAATTTTGTATTTGATATAAAAGGCCCCTTTAAGAAACTGGTAATTAACTTAAACCGTTTGAAAAAAAAAAATAAAGATCATAAATAAAACAAAAACTAATTTGGCAAATTATAATGCGACCATTAAGTAAAGAGCATCCATATGTTTATAATACTAATTAATCACCTGTTCATCCATATAAGTTATTTAAAATAGGTCTCTCATTTTATATATATATAATAAAACGGTTTAAACACTAATATCCCATAGTTATAATTTATTACATTGGAATCGTAATTACGATGCAATTCATCAGACATTTGGATCGTAATTACGATTCCAATGTAATGAATCATAACCATGGAATATTAGTGTTTAAGCCTTTTTATTATTAGGTTGGTGCCAAAAAATGTCGTTTTTTGACGTTCAATTCAAAAGAAAAACGACATTATTTTTGCACCAACCTAATATATTCTTACTCTCTCCTGGACATTGAGTTCCAGCTGGATTCTATCCGGTTGGAAATTTATATATATATATATATATATATATATATGTGTGTGTGTGTATTAATATTATATATATATATATATATATATATATATGTGTGTGTGTGTGTGTATATTAATATTATATATATATATATATATGTGTGTGTGTGTATATTAATATTATATATATATATATATATATGTGTGTGTGTGTGTATTAATATTATATGTGTGTATGTATGTATATATATATATATATATATATGGGCACCTCGAGGCGGTGTAATTACGACCAAGTTGTGAGTTCGATCCTCACTGGGTGGCCCCCTACTTTCAGCCTTGTGCCACATCCGGGCTACGCTTGGAAAATCGCTATATATATATATATATATATATATGTTTGTGTGTGTATATTAATCACTAATTATCTATCTATATATGTGTGTATATTAATCACTAATAATATCTATCTATATATGTGTGTGTGTGTGTGTATATATATTAATCACACACATATATATATATATATGAAACTACGTTCTCTTGTGAAGCCATCACTTTAATCATTCGATTGTTACTGTAATTTGATGATAACTGCATGACTTACACTTGTGTCTTTATTATTATAGTTTTCAAACGATTAATTTGTTTTATATTCTTTGTTGTTATGACCTGGATATATTATTGGACATTCTTCAGTTGTATATTGCATAAAGTCTTTTTGAATTTCTTAGTTTCGTTTCTTTTTCTGAATTGACCTAAAACATCATAGAATCACAGGACTGTGCGATAATGTCTTGTGTTAATAGAGTTCAAACGAAAAGAGATGATACTGAAAAACTATTTGGAACTAAAATGATCTTCAATATAACCCAAGGCAGGAAATTATTCAGAAAAATTGATTAATGGAAGTAATTCAGAAATAAAATTAAATCAGTTTTACCTTTAAAGTTGTTAGCAACAAGTTGTATACTTCCGCCTGCACCGCCACCCAATCCCACGGTCTGAGCATCAGTTCCATCGACAGAGATCAAACCATCTATCTCCATCTCATTCCGTGCTTTCAGTGTAACGATACCTCCGCCCTCACCTCCAATAGTCTTCGAGCTTGAGAAACTTCCAGCGCCACCATATCTGATGGGATTCAAGACACTGTCATAGGCAATGGGTGCGTGGTTTCCATGTGAACCACGTCCTCCGAGGCCACCATGGGAAGCACCCGAACTTGAGCGACCATCCCACACAGCTTGTCGTTTTCCAGTTCCTGGACGGAATCCCTTTCCGCTGGCATCGATGAGGCCATTGGTATCAATCCTGATGTTTTTAGCTTAAACAGAAGAAAAACAATATTATTATTAGAATAATAATAATAATAATACCTATACACGGTTTTATCACATAGAGTTAACCTTTTTCATACAATAACTACATCAAACTCATACTTAAATGGAATAACGCAAGTTAATCGGTAACTGGCCTTGGTGCGATATTAAATAAATTCGCTAGACAAGCCAATTGCTTGCTCGAGTGCCAATTTTCCCCAGTCCTGTGCCAGTCTAAGCTAATTTTAATAAATAAATTTACTTTTCTTGTGGCTGAAAAAGTCTCTTTCCTGTAGATGGTTTTGATCCGGGGAACTTCGAATGCTCGTTTTCGGGCAATCTTCCAATCAATTTGTTTTAAATCTCTCTAAACTCAGTGTAGAAAATGTAATCATTATTAGAAATAGCATTGAAATTACGGTTCATTTATTCCTCAGTTTATTGAGAACCTGGTAGTGTCTATATTCTCTCGACGAAACAAGTGATAGATTGTGGTAGGTTTACGTGGTACCGAAGATAGATAGTGCCACGACTAGAGAACAAGCTCCCAGTTAACTCACGCACGTGACTTTTATCTACTTTAACTGCTAAGCTATAAGAATTGGGGGAATTGATTTTGACTAGTATTTACATCTTATTTTATCTTCGTTTTTACTTGCTTTTCATGACATCTGTACTCTGACCTTTCCTTACCCATATATAATGAAATCGCGTTTAAAATTATGAATGTCGCTTGAGGCAGTCGATATATTGATGTCTAAAATGACAATGTAAGACATTATTCGCAATTAAAAATATAAACTTTTTCTGACATGCAACATTGCAGTTTGAAATATCGGGTAGGCCAAAAAGTTCGTTCGGATTTATTAATTTTCTACTTAAACGAACAAGCTTTTTGGCCAACCCAATGTAATCTCCGATGTCGGAGAAATATCTACGAATATTTTTTTTATTATAACTTTCAGCATTAAATTCATTAGTTTATTACATCCAAATGTATAGGATCCCCAATGAGTATTGAACCCTTTACAACAGTAATAGTGCTCGGGACGCCTTGCTGGTATTTTCCGGAGGGGCGTCTTAATACCTACATATTAAGTTTAACCTGCTGTTAATGGTACACGATTCTCAGTGAGAATAAAACTGATTATAAAGATTAATTTTCTGTGATGCTAGGATTACGGCCTCATCACGGTGAAACACCGGTTCCCATATGATCACCAAAGTTAAGCAACTTCGAGCCTTGATGGGTGACTGCTTCGTAATACCAGTTGTTGCAGGCTTGAATGTGCGGGTGCTTTTAATGGATAATGACACGAAATTTTTTAGCGCACAGCAGAGTCCCAATTCCAGTTGGGTTCGTTATATTCACTTACGCGCAAATATCATTGGGAAAGGTATGAATCAATCACTTCTCCCTCATCTATGGGTTAATTAGTAAGACCTGTGTCGCTAAATCATTATCTAAAAAAACAAATTCTTACAATATAAAAATATGTTCTGGATTTTATTAACCTTCAAAGGGTTGATAAACCGTAGAAAACGAATCAAGTAATCAATTGTCCTTGTTCAGATGCTTATAGTTTAGTAAGTTTTGAGAATTTTCGCCCTGTCTGTGCCAATGGAAGATAATTCGTATTACTTAATTATTAATTTGTTGTTGTTTTACGGGTTCTGTTCATCCCACTCTACCTGCTTTTATATCCTTTCTTTTAAAATAAATCTGTGTATAATAATCTCAGGAAGATTGTCTTGCGCCTGTTTTTCATATATAGCTTATATGACTCGAAAGTCAGAATTCGAACTCTTAGATTTATCCTATCTATAAATATTTTCTAGTTTAAATAACTCGCAAAAGGTTGATAGGCCGTAGAAAACGATCGAAACTGTTATACTTTCTTGCTAACGCTTGTAACACAGTTAAAAATGTTGCATATACTTAGTAAGCTTAGTCTAGTCTGATTCGGTGTCAATCCTAAGCCATAGAGATCAAATCAACTTTCAGTATTAATTTTTGAATTGATGGCTAGCCATGACTTCACTGCTTGCACACCAATGTATGTAGTCGCTAATCTGGCAGATATGCACCTATTACTATCTCTACTACAAGCCTTAATCTATAGTAATTAGCCCACGCTATATGTAATCCTATGACCTGCTAACACCTTTTCTGTACTTCTAGCAATTCCCATTCTTTTCTGGTACTCAGTGTCCATCTCTAGTAATATCTGATCTTTTTCTTATTCTTTAGTACTGTTCGTTTATAGTTCACCATTAAGTTTCCATTAATCTAAGTACATACTACCCGACACAGGGATTGAACTCACAATTAGTATGAAACTAAATTCACAAACCAACGCTTTAATTTACTAGGCTATTGAACCACAGGACTCGGTCGAAACGGGGCGAGCAATAATTGAGTAGTATTAAAAAAATAAGAACTAGACGAGTTATCTCCCCTAGATACGGGCAGTGGAATGATAACAGTCTCCCCCGTGAGATTAAATAAAGGGTTCCGTTCGGAAATCCCTGTAGCTTACTCGGATCGACATACGTCATGAGAGCTGGTGGGTGCAACGGCCGAAATTTTGTGACAACAACAAAGATGAGGAAAACAGTCCACATGTAAATAACGTAAATAATCAATTTCTTTAAAAAAAATTTATTTTTCATTTCTAGTTTGTTTTGCGACGGAGTTACACCAAAGTTTTTTTTTTTTTTTTACATTTACCTGTAACATTAATGTTGTTGGCAGTCACTATACCTCCACCGTGGATAGTGAAATTTTCCTCCAGAATGATTGACAAAGAGTCATTAGTCTTTCCCTGGTAGGTGAAATGGCCTCCGTCATTAATGGTAATGCTTTTTAGGTAGAAATTACTCGGCCTCGTAGAATTAAGCAGTGTTGGCGGGTAGACATCAAATCTTCCGTTCAGAGAGAGAATCAATGAATTGAGACCTCTTATTAGGCCACCGTGTAGCGTCACGTGGCTGTCTTTGAGAAAAGTTTCATAGGGCAAATTCATGGAAGCGTTCTGAAAAGACGAGAAAGAAATTGTTGAGTTGAATATTTATTTCAACCCCCTCTCACGAATATTTACAGATATAAAGATTCACTCACACACACATTATATATATATATATATATATATATATATATATATAGATAGATAGATAGATAGATAGAGGTAGGTAAAATCACATTTTATCCATTTATAATTTTAGATTAAATTTGATAATTATTCACGCAATACAAAGCCCATAATCCACTTAAGGTAGAAGATTGCTGATTAAGATTTATTCACATAAGAGGTGGAGGTTGGAAGTGCAGCTTATGCAGATATCTAGCAAAGATAACGGTTAATCTTAGAACGAAGAGATTCAGATTGTAGTGATTATGTAAGCATGCTCTCTTGAGTCTGCTCCACGATGTAATGGAACTTCCCTCTTATCAATGGGATAAAAAAAAAAAGAGAATCGGTAGGATTCGTTCCTATGTACATAGTATGGCGTATATTTGTTTTTTTGTTTTGTTTTATGCCATATCTCAAGATCAATGGATCATTTAATGCCAACAAAGTTGTAGAATAATATAGGAGAGATAAAATAATCATTCCTTGTAGAATAAGTTTGGCACAAGACTAAATGTTGTAGCTGCATATAGATTGGAATATCATTGTTTAGTTACTCATATTTTTTAGTACAATGCCACTTCTCTTAGAAAATGTAATATCTTGGATGGTTTTGATTTGCTGAAAAAGGTCTTTTAAATTGTTCTCATTGTAATGTTTTGCTCGTTAGGACAAAGTCTACACAATCCAACAATATATCTTTTTTCCGTAAATCCGTCCTGACATGCAGTGCATGTTAGGGCTTATGCACCTTCTAGTAAATGGTGATGGGTAATGTAGGTGTGTCCTATGTGAAGGCAGGTCAGCCCTAACCGCTTTTCTCTATTGTTATTGCATTTTGTGTTCCATTCTCCAATGGTGGGTTTAATGTTCAGAAGTTTGTGACTTTTAAAGATTTTCCATTCGGTTTGCCATTTATTTGCGATCACTTTGACAACAGTCCTATAATCGGTGTGTAGTATTTTCGTGTTTGTTATTCTCTTTTATTGCTCTCTTTGTTTCTGCCTTGTTTCCACGTGTACCAAGGTGGCTCGGTAGCCAACAAAAGATTATTTCTTTTGTTTTTGAACAGTTGAATTCTATCCAGCACTCGGATGACTAAAGGCTATTAGCTTTTCTTATTTTTCAATGCAGTTAATGCAGATAACTCATCATCCACAAGGCCACTCATACACGTCTGGATCGTTAGGACTGTGTAGCTCTAGACCTGATATAGCAAGAGTATTCAATTTGTTTTCTAATCTGTCTCTTGAAAAGCTAGAGCATAGCAGGAGGAGCTAGGAACCGTACAGAGAACCGATCATTTTTCAACAATCATATTTTAGTGTTTAACAAAAGGTTTATAGAAATAAATGGATAAAGAAATTTAAATCAAAATGCATTTTTAATATTCCATTTCCCAACGCGGAAATACCAGAATCCTGAATCGAATTTAATATCAATAAGAAATCTTTACTCAAAAAGGTACTGATTTTTCGTGACCTTAATATATACACAGGATTCACTCTAAGAGAGACGAAAATGGGCTTTACACGAAATCATTAGAGAAGCCAAGCGTACGACAATTGCATTTGAAGTTAGCTTCATAATCAGAAAGAACTGAACCTCAAAGCAGGTCAGCAGTTGACCATGATATGTTGGCCGGCCCAACTGAATTCAGAATCTGCCCACGATGGGCAACCGGAAGGCAAGAAGATCAACATTCCCAAAGATAAAATCCCCAAAACTAAACACACCCTCAAGCCGTCATTAACTGACGCAGTCCAAAAGCGAATGAAAGATTCAGTCCCGTATTCTTATTAGACGTTAAACGATAATGTTATAGAATGGAATGGAAGTGATGGATTGTCAGTGGTCAGGAATTAATGCAAGTATAAGTGACAAAATAAAGCGATTATATTCATAATATAGACGGATTGTTAATAATTGTACCAAAGAGAAACATCTGAAATCTTAACCAAAAGCATTGCCAGCGATCAGGAATGAAATCAAGCATTATGCGGAAAATATGTTTATTTTTAAATATTAATTCACTAGAATTTTTCGTTAGTATGTTTAAATCCTCACAGTATTTAATATTGTTGAAGTTATAGCTAACATTTTTGTCGGGATATACGCTTCGTTCAATTTCGCATACCAATCGATTAAATTTTAATAAGCTGATTTGGCTGTTAAAATACTTAGACAAAAACCCTACATCGCGGTCTAATAATTTCTTTAATTTAATTTTATTGGACTTCACGGTAAACTATTTTAAACAAAATTTCTTTTTTTCCTTTTAACACCTAATGTAATGAATATGCATACTCCCGGATTGCCCTTCACAGTAATATGATTGGCTGGTGTCAGCCATAAATAGAAACTACTGTGGAGGTACAGAACGACGCCTATAACGCTACGCACAAATCTTTGCCTATTGCCTATTAAGACGAGGATCCGTTCATTACGGTTACCTGCTAGATTGTCCTACCCGGTTATAGTAGTCAGCAAACACTTTGCTACTTCGAACAAATATATCCCTTTCCGGGACATATCAGTAGGGATCTCATCCTCGTCGCTACTGTAACCGAATAGGACAATCTAGCAAGTAACCGTAATGGACTGGTTCTCATCGTAGTGGTAGGCAATAGGCGAAGATTATAGGCGTAGCCAATAGGCGTTGTCCTGTATTTATGGCTGATACCAGCCAATAATATTACTGTGAGGGGGGACCCAGGTGTATGCATATTCATTACATCAACAGCAAAGAATACATCCCTAGGATTTCTAAACACATGTAACATATAACTGGCCATGCGTAAAAATATATTTCTGGAGCCAAATACTAGCATTTTAAGCGATTCAGTATATTCGAAAACTTAAATGTACACAACAAACAATATTGCATTTTTATTAAAAAAATATTTTTTTTTATTCTACTCATTAAATTGTTTTTAAGATAGTGGCAGAATTTTGCACTTTAAATAATAAAACGTTTAATTTATCCAACAAAATTAATGAAAATTTATTGTACTAAGCTACGCACCCTAGTAAAGCCAATTGTCCGTCCTGTGTATGATGATAAACTACATCCACGACCTGGGTAAGACGAAAAGCTACGTCCAACATCAAGGCCTCTGATCAGGAGGTTTTGAGGAGCATAGAACCACCTCTTAATTGCTGGTGTCCCAAGGTCCCCCCTGACCCGGGGTGGTAGCACCTGTTAGGGTTCCGGCTATGGGCAAAATAGGTAACCCCAAACTGGGGTCAAAAGACTACGAAAGTGTAAAAATAGGTTTTAATACCAGAAATATTGTCAAAATTATTACCAGCAATAAATTTTTAAAGGAAAATTATTTCCAGCAATACACTTTTTAAAAAAGAAAATGTAAATATTATCAGGTATACATCTTTAAAAAAAAAATATTAGCAGTTAAACATTTTCGAAAAAATATTACCAGTGATACATTTTTGAAGAAAAAAATATTACCAGGAATAAAAATATTTTCGGCATTAAATAACCCATTGTTTTTGATATGCCGTAAAACAAACCAAACCAAAACCAACTGTACTTTTTACTCCCTTACCGATTTGCACTTCAATGTATGGCTATTTTAGAGGGTGTAACGCCCGGCCGGTAGTCACAGAATTTTATGTATAATATATATTGATACATACAGATTTTTAATGATTGTACCATGCAAGTACATTTGAAATATTAAGCAGAGGCATAGTCATAAAACAGGAATTAAATGAAGGATTACTGTACAAAATAGAACTGTTTGTATAATATAAATATATGTTAATGACTTACTGGTTAACTATTGTTGTAAGCTAGGGAAGGTTACTGAATAGAATAATTAAACGATAATACTTAGGACAAGAACAACACATATAAGATTCGACAACGGTGCGTAGAAATAGTCAAATGCTAAGAGTGAGTCAAGTGAATTTCACAATTATTCTCCAACTGCAGGATATCTATTAACCGCCCCACGCGGTCAGCTGCGGCACAAAGCAGAATTTAATGTGGCGTATCCGAGCGCGACCAAAAACAGATCGGCCAAAAATTCCCCGTATAAAAACGGGTCGGGTAGCTGTTTCCCGAGATGATACTCTGCCCTTCGACATAGCATCGTCTGGGGATCCTTTCTACCCCGAGACAGATAGTTTGACAAGCAAAGCTGGAGACGAATCTCCAACTGTAGACCAACATAAAGTATTTACTATTGTAAATATGTGAATGAGGTCATACCCATTATCGTCCGTAGGTATGCTACAACGAAAATAATTACATTCCAGGAATCAATTTACATGCAGCTTCTATTATTCTAAACCTTTGCTGAATAGACTAGGCATTCATCGACGAGGCAACGCGGCTTAGGTGGCGCATCAACTGGTCGAAGACCAAGCTGGTGCACGTAAGAGATCATTATCATTAGTAGCAACCCCGTCGAGTTCGCCACCAATATCGTGACATCTCATAATAAGCCAACCTGCGAGTTTACATCTTCTCTGTCCTTTCCTTCTACTATACGGCACAAAAATGGAGCCTCTAAACAAGACTCGAGCCTCCTGCGTCCATGGTTTCGAGTTCCAAGCGAGCAGGACCGTCGGGTGCACTTGTTCGATCTTGTGTCTAGTGAGGAGCTCCGCCGGAAGACAGGCCAGTCGAGCATCTTTCACAACATTACATCACTGTGTTCGCTGGTTAGGTAATGTCATAGAACGTTCTGATGACACCATACCAGAGTCATCTACCAGTTCGACCCACCATCTATAAACTGGTGATGACCTCGCGGTAACCTCCACAGCCACTTAAAAGTATGTTAACCACAAGGACCACCAGCAGATTAATCTGGCGAGGGGGATGTTCAGATGCTAATACTTTAAGAACTAGCTTTCCTGGGTACAACGCCTTCATGGCATGAGGTTTATAGTAAAATTCATCGTTATCTGATTGGTACATTTCCAGCTGCCGGGGGATCGTTTATATTGATTTCACGCGAATAAAGTTGCGTTTCCCTTAGTTTTGACCTATCGCTAAATTTAAATGCAACTGTCATCCGTCATTTTGTGTCTTCTTGAATCCTGTTTTTTATTGTACTTTCTCCTCGTTAACGTTTTCTAAGTGTCTTTCATTTTCAATAAGTCCTTGCATCTTAGTGGCTTTATTGTCTGGCTTGAGATGAAATGATAAAAAAAATGGGTCCACAAGTAAAAAGCATTGAACTATTAGTATTTCTGATCTCATCGTTATATATGTAATGGTGTATGTCTCAAATATTAGGTATGCTTATCACCAGTACGTACTACGGCTTACTGCCACATCACGTTCAAACACCGGCCCCCGTACAATCACCTAAGTTAAGCAATGTCGAGCAAAGACAGGTGACTGCTTGAGAATACCAGCTGCTGCAAGACTGGATGTGCAGATGGTGTAATGGATAATAGTGCAAAATTGGGAAAGGTATGAATCCACATCTTCCCCCAGCTATGGGTTAATTAGTATGAATAGTGTTATTTAAAACATTATTATCTAAAAAAATAAAATAAATAAAATTGCATATGAAATATTTAGATTTCGACATTAGATAACACAAAGGTTGATATGCCGCTAAAAAAAAGAAAGAAAAAAAAAACAGCCAATCAACAGTACGTTTACAGTGTGCATGCCGTCATGAATTGTAATTTAAAGCATAACAAATTATAGCACCCATTTGCTTTTTTGATATGAAAAGACCAAGTTCGTCTTAGAGATCATGATTATTCCCGAAGCATCGTGAAATGCCAGTAACGAGACATTTCGTCCAAAATGTTTAGCAAACTACATTCCTGTCGGTCCATCGGATATGAAAGTAAAATGAACGTCAGTCCCAGTTCTGTTTTTCGTACTATTAAACCTTACACACACCTCGAACCTTAAAATCAAGAACACCACAAACCTCGTAAAGAACCACATCAAACGATAAAGCCGCCTTTTCTCCAAAATCAATGTTCAGCCACATTTGCGGTTCCACGTATACAACGGCCGTGTTGTCACCGGCGACATAGGTTACTGTGAGTGTACGAGGGCTTTTGACCGGGATACCCTTCAAGTCAGTACTCAAAAGTCCAATCCGCGCGTTCTTTCCCACATCCAACACATCGATTTTGTCTTCACCATTATGACGGTCTGAAGAAATGGTAATTCGAGTTTTTCGATTCTGCAAGCAACAAAAGAAAAGAAAATAGAATTATTTAAAAACTTTCAAAAACTGTATGAGCGTAGATTCTCTAATGAATATATATATATATATATATATATATATATATATATATATATATATATATATATATGTGTGTGTGTGTGTGTGTGTGTCTGAACATTAAAATAGAGATTCAATTCTTTGATATCAGTGTTTCTTTTCCTTTCATATTTTCGAAGATCTATATGTAGTGTATAAATTGTAACAGTGATCTTACGTCAGCAGAGGAAAGTGATATTTTAAACATTGTTACGCATTTGAGAATATGAAAGAGAGAAAATCATTTTTAACATTTAATAAAAGAAATTTAAAAGAAAACCTACTGGTTTAATTTTCAATTGAATGACATAAGAAATGACAAATTTTATCCGTCTCAAAAACATCTCTCGCATACAATATTTTTTTATGAACCATGTCCCTTTAGGACCTAGGCGATCATGGCCCTCAACATTTTCCTGTCCCTTGTAGCTCTTAATAAGTTTTGTCTTGTAGTTAGTTATTTCCCCCAAACCTTGTTCTACCATCCATTTACTAAATCTCATCAAGTATATAACGCGCTGTTTTCCACTGCCCCTCTTTCCCTTCATCTGTCCTGTGAGTATCAGATTTTCTAAGCCCTCCTTTCTCATTACCTGCCCCATGAATTAGTTGTTAACATCTTCAGTTATTCTTCCTGTAGAACCACATTTTTATTGCTTCAAGTCTCTTAATCACTGAAGAGATTGCCCAGCATTTGCTGCCATACAGGAGGACATATATCTCATGACAGTTCAGCAGCCTTTTCTTTGTTTATAGTCCTTCTCGCTTACGTTGTGGTTCTACAGAAGGATGCCGAGGATACCATGGTCCTAACATGTGAGCAAAACAAGGTTTTGGAGGAAACGAAACATATACTTAAAATCAGGAAGAGGCAGTTGTAATTTCTGGGATACGTAATGAGGAAGGATGGCTTGGAAAATCAGATACTCACAGAATGGATAGAGGGAAAGAAGGACAGGTGAAATATACTTGATGAACTTGAGTAAATATATATCAGAACAGAATTTGGGAGAAGTAATAAAAAGACAAAACTTATTAAATGCTATAATAGACAGGAAGATGTGAACGGCCATGATCGTCTACATCCTGAAGAGATACAGCAGCTAAATAATTCTACAGATTTAGTTCGCTACCTACGTTTTCAAGTCCGAGGCGCTCATGTAAGTGGCTGCAAAGGAAAAGTTTTTAAAGCAGTCTAACATCTGATTTTAATTAGGAAGATATAATTACTTTGTAAAAAAAAACGTCAGAAATAATAAATTAGTTATTTCATTGTAATTGAAACAATGTTCATCGTTATCTTGTCTTCTTAATTACTATTCTTTTGTTCTCCCTCCTCTTAATAAATTTTTTTCTCATATTCTTTCACGTTCAGTAACCACTTCCATCTTAGTGGCGTTGTTGTTTTACTTGGGGTGAAATGATTAGAAAATTTAAAATAAATAAGTAACCGATAAGTCCGATTACTACGATGGTTCAAATATTTCTATTTTCCAAATTATGCCATCATTAGTGAGTTGGCTGTTTAAAAAATATCGGACATTTTGATTGCTTTTACATATTTAAATTACCTTAAGTAAAATAAAATAACATCGTCTGCTGAATTATTTTTAAATTATTAAGAGAAATGTTCGTAAGACGGGCTTGGTGAAGAAGAAAGAAATAAGGGAAGATAAGTCTTTAACCTCTCCGGCCAATACCTCATAAATAATGGACTTTGATGGTATGTAAAGATGAGGAAAAGAAACTACTTGATTTCATTGAGAAAGAGAGAAAGGAAAAAAGAAAAAGAGAAAGGAAAAAAGAAAAAGAGAAAGGAAAAAAGAAAAAGAGAAAGGAAAAAAGAAAAAGAGAAAGGAAAAAAGAAAAAGAGAAAGGAAAAAAGAAAAAGAGAAAGGAAAAAAGAAAAAGAGAAAGGAAAAAAGAAAAAGAGAAAGGAAAAAAGAAAAAGAGAAAGGAAAAAAGAAAAAGAGAAAGGAAAAAAGAAAAAGAGAAAGGAAAAAAGAAAAAGAGAAAGCAAAAAAGAAAATGAGAAAGGAAAAAAGAAAAAGAGAAAGCAAAAAAGAAAATGAGAAAGGAAAAAAGAAAAAGAGAAAGCAAAAAAGAAAATGAGAAAGCAAAAAAGAAAAAGAGAAAGCAAAAAAGAAAAAGAGAAAGAAAGAGAGAAAAAGAGAAAGAAAGAAAAAAAGAAAGAGAAAGAAGTGTTTAATGGCTGTTTCAGTAAAATAGAATAGGTGATCCATTCAACTATTTTCATTTCTACCAGACAAGCATTCATATGTATAATACTTAATGTTATTGCAATATTTTGTTAAAGTTTTTAAGCTCAACTTTTTAATGATAGGGTAATTTCTACGCATATTTTATTGTCGTAGAACTTATGAGTTTACCGCGACGTTTTGTCCAGAATAGAAACAAAAAAGAAACTCAAATTTAACAACACGAAGAGGCAGTTGATATTTCTGTGCACATTATGAAGAAGGTGGGCTTGAAAAATGTTGTACAAACGAGGCATATTGATGGAAAGAGGGACAGAAAGAGAGACAGAAGAAACGCATAACATATTTGATGGGCTTGAGCAAATGGATGGCAGAGCAGAGTTTGGCTCTGATATGTCTCGGAAAGGGATTGGTTCGAAGTAGCAAAGTGGTTTTGGACTACTGTAACCAAGTAGGACAACCTAGCAGGTGACCGTAATGGACTGGTCCTCGTCGTAGTGGTAAGCAATAGGCGAATTCAATAGGCGTCCTTTTTTGTACCTCCACATCAGTCTGTATTTATGGCTGACACCAGCCAATCATATTACTGTGAGGGGGACCCAGGTGTATGCATATTCATTACATCAGGCTCAAATAACAAAAAGACAAAACTTAAAAGCTACAAGAAACAGGAAGAGGTGGAGGCCCCTAATCGCCTACGTCCTGAAGGCACAAGAGTCTTTCTTGTAGAAATAAATAAGATTTGGGAGTCATTAATTAATAAATAACGAAATGTATAGTTTGGCGTATCACGATTAACTGCGTCCGGCAACAAAGCCTCAAGAACACATGGCACAGTGGATTAAGGTGTTAGTTAACTCCAGTGACAGGACCTAAAGCGTTCGAGTTCAATACCTGGTTATGGCAGTGGAGAACTTAGAGAGAAATTAAAAGGAGATAACTGATAACTGACATCTATTCGACATAGCACGTGGAACTAGAACAGTCTACCCCAGCAAGGGAAATAGAGGGTTCAGTTCGACATTCCAACCACCTGAAGAAGGTCGGAGCGTACAACGGCCGAAACGTTGTGATAAATATGGCAAAAGAGATGAGGATGATAGTCCGAGCAATGTAAATAGTGGCCTCTGATAAATCAGAAGGTTTTGAGAAACTGGGAATCACATTACTGTCGTTCCCAGGACCACCCTGACGTGAGGTGCTAGGACCTGTTATGGTCTCAGGTATAGACAAATATTGAACCTCCAAACAAAAATTAAAACACTAGGAAAATATAAAAATACATTTCTATAGTAGAAATACCAGCAATACATTTTTATAAAAAATATTACCAACTACCAAAATATATAACACCTACAGCAGATCAACTACACACTATATATCTACAAAATATGTTTGCATTGAAACTATAACATTATGTAAATATATGTAGTTGAAGTCATAAAATTGCATTAAAATATTTAGATTTCGGCATTAAATAATCTATAGAACAAAAATAACCAAACTAATGAAAAAAGAAAGCAAGTGAAAAAGAATCCTCAGAGATTGCAGTCAATCCTGACTAGAAGCAGCAGCCTTCATCAACAGTCAGGTTAGGTTTAAGGCTCCAAGCCGTCCACTTAGTGAATTAAAGCGTTGATTTGTGAATATGGCGACATACTCATTACCAGTTCAACCCACGATTCCGATAGTATATATTTAGACTCAGTTGAAATTGGTGAGTAATAAGTGAGACGTACTAAATAAGAACTAAGAGAGTTATCAATGGACAGCGGAATGAGAACAATTTACCCCCATGGATTAAATAAAAGGTTCACTTTGAAATTTCTTGGAGGTTACTCGAATCGACAAACATCTGATGAAGACCGGAGGATGAAACAGCCGAAACCTTGCGATAACAACAATAAAACAAGTGATGAGGGACAATAGTCCGCATGTAAATAATTTAATGATGCTATACATCATAGAATATATATTTATGTTTGAACAGCACGCCAGATCAAATGATAATTCCCATTCGGGTTTCAGGTTCGATTCTTGTCGGAGAAGTACATATTTTCGACGAAAATTTCTCGAACATCAACGCAGGTAAATGTAATTAACATGGTTTAATTAAAAAAAAAACAAAAAACAGAGCATTTACTAAATAAAAATTATACCTATAAAATAACGTATGAACAGAACATATATTAAAAAATTGTCGGACTCCATCCATTCCATAGTGTGTATATATATATATATATATATATATATATATATATATATATATAAAATGTACACACACACACACACACACACACACATTACATTCGTTAATTAAAAATTAATTTACACGCTTTTTAAATTCCCAGAATAAATAAACTTGGTAAGTCATGGGATGAAACCGGTTGTTTTTATTTTAGCTTTTGCTTTTAAAAATGCCTTATAAATATTGTCTTTTCCTATCTATTATTAAATTTTGTACCACGAAAAACTTATATATATATATATATATATATATATATATATATGTGTGTGTGTGTGTATTCCATATGGCGCTTAGTAGTGTCTTTGGAGTTTGACGCTCTTCCGTTTTCAGTATACTCCATGCTCAGCGTAGTTTGTTTTTTTTAAGACATCGGTGCTTTTGATAAAACGTTTCAGTATAATTTAGGAATAACGTGAAGGAAAGATAGGCGGAAGCGTATAAAAAAAAAAAAGAAAAAAGTGGTATATGTCCTGAGATTCGACACCGTAATGTGCAGCATTACGAGTCACTGGTTCTTTATATGTATATTAATTGGAATAAAGGAAGGGAAGATATCACAACATTCTTTATAAGACTGAAATTTGTCCTACAGTCATATTCTCTCTCCACTTGTTCAATAGGATAATTTGCCTTTATATTGCAGTGAAACATTTAAACACTGCGTCTTGGTGCTTTAGCTAGAAAGATACCGTAAGTCTCATTAGGTGCGTTGGCATAGGAAGACTAGTGTCTACTCAAATTGAGTGCATGTCAACTATCCATATTTACGTTTGATATTTCTGTCATCGTGTCCTCAATGGTTTAATGGTTTACAGTATAGAAAATAGAATCGGGGAGCCGAGTTCAAATTCCAGCTAAGACGGTGTTAAACTTTGCACTAATGCCTTTTTAAAATGATATCAGTCCATCTGCCACATTTAAGATTAAAATAAAAAGAAGGTTGTTCAGCTTTTAATGGAAACCAGCCTGGAAGAAAAACAACGTTGAATTTTTTACGACGAATGGAGCTGTTTAAGGTGTTTAAATGTCACATTTGTTTTTTATCTGAAATCTCCTGTAAACAAACTGACGCCAGTGCCTATTGGTTTACGAATGAACATTTGGGAAGCTTTGAGTTGTACAGAAATCAAGAAGTTGATTTCAGCTTACTCATGTAATAATACAGAAACGAATTTTGGCAAACTTGGACATTCGTGCCCCCCCCAAAAAAAAACAGGACGGTTTTTGTCTTGACACTGATATCATTTTAACTACTTTCACTTCTCGGTAATGTGTATGGTTTTAAAAAACGATGTTTAGAATAGAAATAAATCCTAAGCATGTGATGAATGAATTTATATATTTTTGGTTCTTAAGAATTTACAACAATAATATTAAACACTATTTATCTATTAGATTGTTTATTTACAAAAATAATTTTAGATTTACAGCATTCTCAAAACTTATATAATTAAAACAAATGCAATGTTTATCATTTCATAATTTATAAAGAAATAAATATGAAAACTGATTTTTTATTCACAAATTTATAAACATTATTATAATATGTGAACCAACTATAAGGAAATCCTTAGTATTTACCATTTTATACAGTTCGAATCGATTGGCAATTAACAAAGATTTTTCTAATCAGTCCAGTAATTTAAATAATCTGATAGATAAATATATTTTATTATTTTTGTTGTCAATTCTCAAGAACAACGAAAGTGTATAAATTCACTTTCGCATGTTTAAGTCATAATTCTAATCATTTCTTTTTAAAACAAACATTTCCGAGGAGTGAAGGTAGTTAAAATAATAGCGGTGTCAAGGGAAAACCGTCCTTTTGAGACTCCGATTTTCTGTGAGCACGTACGTCCGCCCCAAATTTTCTATAAAGGCTATGTATTCTAAGCGGATAATAAACATGTATGTTTTTCGACTATTATGAAAAAGAGCAAATTCGTAACCTCTAATGTGATCTACATTCTTATATTCACAGAAAACGAAACCAACACTTATCGGCTTAATCACTAATATAATTTCCGTGGCAAAAACATTGTGAAAATAATTGTATGGAAATACGCAAATGAGTATTAATTAATTTAAAATGGCGCTGAAAAACGTCTATTGATTACAACGGATGTTCATTAATTCTGTTCAAGATCTAGCTGTCTCATGTCATTGTAAATAACACTTAAGAACGGGTAATTAATCAGGAGATAGTTAAACATAATTAAGAGATAATTTTGTTGGTATTTGCCTGAGCAATTTCACACACCTTGTTAGCTTCATCAAGCAATCATTTAGGTTAGATAATATGAGAAGCGTATAAAGTTTTGTAACTAAGTTTTGAGCAAATAATGTTTTTAATTCAGGTTCTCATACTAACCATTACGGATAAGGAATATGAATTTTAAACAATTCATAATTAAAAACTATATGTGTTATTTTCCTTGTGAGTTCGTTTCAAACATCCTTGTCGCCACTGTTATATTCCGTGCTAAGGGAATAAACACATAACACCAAGTAGATAATAGAAGAAAGGTTTATTGTACACAAGTACAATATGAAATATGGTTCAGTTATACACACAGGTCATCTAGTAGTGAGTGCCACTAATCGGAAGGTCGGACGTGCTTGCGTCGTCTCGCTTTCACGCCTCTTTTGAGTCTCTTGTAGACGGTTGACTTTATAGGTACTTGCTACCTCTAGTGTGATCATTCACGGGTGGGGGGTGCTGAGTGATTATTCCATTACATTAATATGCAAGAATAAACGTGTAAATGATGTAAGTAAACTCCCAGTTCTACAGAGAGGACGTTTAAACAGAAATTCTGTAATGATAAAGCATTATTCAACTCAGTGATGTATAGAAATGTTATATAAAGATACCTACGGGAAGTTAAAGAGAAAACGTATTAGGTTGGTGAAAAAATAATGACGTAATAATGTCGTTTTTTGACGTATTTTTAACGACATTATTAAGTCATTATTTTTGCACCAACCTAATACATCCAGCGACAGAATGGAATATCGTTTAAAAAAGCACGGGTCTTTAATGAGGGTTGGGTATAATGCAGAAGAATAAACATTTGCCATGCTTATTGAATCAACGTCGTATAATATTCAAAAGACAGTTTCGGAGAACTAGAAGGACGTGTACCTATGTTCCATAGACTACTAAGTGGAGGACTTGGAGCCTTAAACCTAACCTGACTGTTGATGAAGGCTGCTGCTTCTAGTCAGGATTGACTGCAATCTCTGAGGCTTCTTTTTCACTTGCTTTCTTTTTTCATTAGTTTGGTTATTTTTGTTCTATAGATTAATTAATGCTGAAATCTAAATATTTTAATGCAATTTTATGACTTCAACTACATATATTTACATAATGTTATAGTTTCAGTGCAAACATATTTTGTAGATATATGTGTGTAGTTGATCTGTTGTAGGTGTTATATATTTTGGTAGTTGGTAATATTTTTTATAAAAATGTATTGCTGGTATTTCTACTATAGAAATGTATTTTTATATTTTCCTAGTGTTTTAATTTTTGTTTGGAGGTTCAATACTTGTCTATACCTGAGACCATAACAGGTCCTAGCACCTCACGTCATACAGCGAGGCAATTCTGAGAGAATTGGAAATCCTACCGGATTTAGCGTCGGCGGCCACAATCCCCAACAATATAAGCTATGTAGATGACACAGTACTGATAGCAGCCACGGAAAAGAAATTACAAATCTTCTACAGAAGGTAGCGACGGAGAATGAGAAAAAGGGACTAAGCATAAAATTCCTCATATCCGGAAGGCCTTCTTACTCCGGTTTTCAGAGATTCTACTGTATGTATTAATTACGTAAAGATGTATGCAAAAGATGTTTATTCAAATATGATCCTTTTAATGTGATGGAAGTTTATATGTGAAAGACTCCAATGATTTTAATATACAGTTATAATATTTCTGTTGCAATAATAACCTAATTCAAAAAGATTTTTTTTTTATGTTCGTTGATGGATTTTCCAAAATGCATGCAGAAATGAAAACAGCTGTTTTTAGGTGAAAGTAAAAATATTTATGAAAGAGTGAAATTTCAAAACCTCAAAAAAGAAGGAAGGTCTCAATAAGCAGGAGTCCTTGAAAGCGTACAGAATTTTTATTTTATTGAGTTATTTGTGATAATTGTACGTATAGTTTTAAGTATTAGAGCAGAAATGTTTTTAGCAAAGAAATTAAAAGCAATTAGTATTATTTTTCATTGTTTGTCATGTAATTACACTGTTATGTTTTGCATATCTCTCTTCGTAATAGTAGTCGTAGTACAGTTCTCCGTGTCCTGAATAGCAACCGAGCTTGCTAGTCATAGCCATCCTATGTTCGCCGGTTGTTCTCTATTTATACTTGTTCATTTAATTTGCGTACGATACTACATAAGTAAATAATTTTCAAAAAAGAAAATGCTTGTGTATAAATTTCAAAACCTGATTGAGTTGAAATGAAATAAAAGTTGAAAAAAAAAGATACAAACACGTTGACCATTACACAAGCAATAAGCACACAATTACGAGTTAAAAGGTAGGAAAAAAATATATATATTTATTTAGCTCAGCAAATAGAATTACTTATACGTTAATATTTTACGCAGATTTATAAAGGCTATATCTCTTTAGAACGCAAGTAGATAATATCTCTCCAGATTCCTTTTTTTATCTATTCATTGCCTTGTGTTACGGAGATAGACAATGGTGTGGCTCTCCATTACCTTCTCTGGTTTTGAATTCAGAGTATCTCCTTCTAGATTGCATTAGAAATACACAGAAAGAAACATATCCGGACGTAATCTGTTCATTTCCTCTGAATAAGTATACATGAGGAAGTTTTAAAATGCTATTAAAAATAGCATTTTGTTATTTTACCAAAAACTCTTAATACGCGTAGAGGACAAACAGAGAATACGACAATGACGCAATCAAATTGAATAATGCGGCATCGTACCGAAGTCCCCTTGCGCAGTGTCGTCTGTCATTTCATCCCAAAGGACAAATTGACGAAGAGTTTGGATTGAATTTTAATGAGCAGTCGTTCATTTCTAATTGCGATATTGTTACAAAAATGATTCTGCCTCCGGAGTATATAGAGAAACTAAAATTTAATTAGTTGTCAAGTAAATCTGATTGAAAGTTAGTTGACGGTATTAATAAAAAAAAAATCCTATAACTTTTCAACGTCCAAGAGCAGTGTGTGCATCGCCAACTTTTCTGACATCCAATGCAGTCAATACTAAAATCCATAGCTAAACCCCTTAAGGTTAAGGGCTATTTGGCCTCCTCAGACCAGGCTGAAAAGTGAAGCAGTTGTCAGGTTTGCGATCGTGTTATTTTAAAGCTAAGAGCAGTGTGCGCATTGCCGATTTTAACCTTTAAGTCAAGGGATTGGATATCGTAAATCAATGCTATTAGTGAAGTAATTTTTTTTATTAGAATTACATTTTGTCCAGTTATTCATCTGGAATTTTCATCTATACAATTACCTATTGTCATGCGTACGAAAGAATTATACTTTTAAAATCATTAAAATAAAAATAAACAAAGATGATAAGAAATATATATATATATATATATATATATATATATATATAAGGACAGAATGGGTGATAAAAATGTCTAACAGAAGAAAAGACGTGGAATCCAAAACCTCCAATTATAGGTAAATATTAAGACAGTCTAGTCTCTGTAGCCATGGTTGGAGACCAGAATAGGAGAAGGACACTGAATTCAAATCCGGAGCCAGAGTCCCTAAGGGAGTCTGATGTCATGTTCAATTTCACTCAGGCAACTCTTGTGACCACGCAGGTGCAAAGCTGTATTGGCCTCTGCCTTTCCCTTAGACATAATCGGTAGCGTGGAGAGGAGAGACCTGATGCATGGGCAATTGCTGATCCCTCATAAAAAAGAACATTGCCTGGAGAGTGCATAACTCTTCGGGCGCAGATCTATATTTCTCGAAACCGACGGACGTTTTACGATTATATATATATATATATATATATATATATATATATATATATATATATATATATAAAATAACATCCAATATTTCTCGATAGTTATTAAATTCAGCTAAATAAAAAAGAAATGTATACGGAATTGTGTGTATGCCAAATCAGTTATACTAAGTTGGTCTGTCATCCTATAAGTTTTTGAAATCCTGGATTCATCTGAAATAAAATGCTGACCATTGTCGGCAATACGTAATTATAGCTGGACATTACTTTGAAAATTTTGTAGATAAACACCATACAGTGGAAGTACCAAGTGAGGATAAAACTCGAAACATTTCCGAATTTATTTGGAAACTTTTAAGTTACGTTTCACTTCAGGAATTTTGGGATGTCAACGAACAATCGTTGCCACTTTCGGGATGTCAACGAACAATCGTTGCCACTTTCGGGATGTCAACGAACAATCGTTGCCGCTTTCGGGATGTCAACGAACAATCGTTGCCACTTTCGGGATGTCAACGAACAATCGTTGCCGCTTTCGGGATGTCAACGAACAATCGTTGCCACTTTCGGGATGTCAACGAACAATCGTTGCCACTTTCGGGATGTCAACGAACAATCGTTGCCATTTTTATGATGCTCGTTGTAATAGGGACTTTGTAATCGCAGATACAACTATAGTAACGCCGTTGAACCATACTGATGTCAGACGCCGTCGAATATCACTCGCAATAATAGTACTTGTTCATTAATACTCGCTCGAAATGTAATCACCGTATAGTGATCAGAATAGTGATCCGTATAGTGATCAGTATAGAGAAATAAACTGAATAAGGAAGGGAATAGCAGTCCGTATGATAATAGAGGATAGAATAGAAATAGCGTCACGATACTTTCTACTTATGCGTTTCACTCATGGTCACATGATACACTTAATTCAATAATGAGTTCGCCTGTGTTTGCTCACCGGCGATCTATGTTCAAACTCAAGTGTCGGCAGCGACACTTTATCCCTATATAACAAGGACATGGGCGATCGTAGCTTTCCACAACTTCCTATCCTTTATAATTCTAAACAATGTTCATCATCTTACTATACTTAACAGCGCCTGCTCTGCCATCAATTTACATAAGATCCTTAGGAACGTTACAGGCTGATTCCCTCTGCTTCTTTTGCCGGCTTGTGAATGCTAAATTCGCCAAGCCCCTTTTTCTTAATAGTAGTAACCGATGACTTATGTAAAACATTAGTAATACAAGACCTTTAGTAATCCGACGATGTGGTTATTTCAACCTGGATGGAACCATTTTAAAAATCTCCGAATACGAGTACTTACTCCTTTTCCGCCCTGATTGTAAATGTACAATGTCCGGTTTCCTTGGGATTGTCCTTCTCCGACGTCATTCAGTAGTACGGTCCCTGCTGCCCCATTTTCAGCTTGACCAGTGCCGCCCTGGGAGAAATTTTGGCCAATGAAGAAGTTATGGACATATTGGATAGACATGCGGCCACCACCTCCTCCATTTCTTCCGGAACCACCTTTAGCCTGCAAATTAAAAAAAGAAAAAAGAAGAAAAGATGAACAATGGAAATTTTATATGGCGTGTTAACTATATATATATATATATATATATATATATATACAAATATCTGGGGATGTATGGAGATAATGTGCTTCCAATGTTCAGATTTTGAAGAATTAGACTATTTTCAAAATAAACACTATGTAATTATTTATACAAAAACTCAAACACGGATTTCGCCGACTATATCCCCGTGCAGAGAGGTAAAACTTCCCTCAAAATTAATTTCCTGTTTGCCGTACCTATGTCTAACTTTCTGACACTTTTGCAAGGAAGACGTTTACCTATATATTGTTTATCAAAATGACAATTCTGCAACTAATCGAGAAATATCGATATACAGTATAAGCAACTCGACTCTGATTACAGGTAGCGAAGGCTAGTTGTTAAACTTTAGCCATAAGAAAAAAAAAAAAAAAAAAAAAAAAAAAAAAAAAGAGAAAATACTTTAAAATCATAGATTGTTGAATTTGTTTACGATTTTTCTACAATGTGTAGGTTGTTTAAAACCAAAAAATGATTTCAGATTGTATGAGGTCGGTTATAATACCCGGTGTTCGGAATAGGTCCCCCGTTTAAGACTGACGGTGTTCGACGTTGCTTAACATCGGGTATTAAAATCATTAAATAATAGAATAAAGACATTTATTATGGTTTTTGTCGATTTTATTTTTATTGAATTACTTATTTTACAGAGACATTACGAATGCATTTCACTTTTCAAAGAAACTTTACATGCGAATTGAATTATTTTATATATGATTAGAATCAATTTTTGTTTTTAATCTTAAAGAGATTGGCACGCTTTGGTGTTTCTTTTCGATTCCTGATTGACTGCGCAGAGGAATTCCCGCAGTAGGCTTCCATTTCTTTCTACAGCAGACTGGCTCTCAACCAAGGCTATGGGTCTATCCTGCTATTTAACTCGTTGCACAAGTTACATTTATTTCCAACCACACATGATCCTTAATTTCGGCTAAATAATATGGTTATTTTAGCTGAAAAAATATTTAGTCAAGACAATTTTAAAATTTCTAGATGTTAACAAAAACCCACCTCGAATGTTCCTGTTCCATCCAAAAGTTTAGTTGAAATAAAAATGCTGCCGCCTGAACCACCACCGGCAAATTTCGGGTTACTGCCATCTTCGCCGTTAGCAGAAACTTTTCCATCCACTTTCAGGGTGTCGTTGACTTGAAATTCAAGGACTCCGCCTCCAAATCCGCCTAAGAAAAAATGAAAACAACAGTGTTTGTAAGTAATTTTCCGTAGTATTAACACTAATCCTCATTACAGTGTAACCCGGATATAAGAGAGTTGTCGGGACCGGAGAACAAGTCTCTTATATCCTGGTTTGGTCTATTATATATACATTAACACAGGCTCTAATTTGGGACCAGAGAAAATCGCTCTTATATCCGGGTCTCTTATATCCGGGTTACACTGTATAAGGAAACGATCTGTTATATTATCTCTTGTATGAAGTAAATAAAATATGTGACCCCCATGATACAAGCATTTTTAGGGATTAATCGTATAGCTTGTTGACTGTGTGTATGCTAATAAACCAGAACCATTGACCCCACTTTATTTTGCTATGTAAAATATGCAATTCTCATATAGTTCTAAGTCACCTTCCTCCTCTTGTGATCACAGGTGTCTACTCGCCAATTTTTTCGTAAAATTTATTCATATTTTCATCATTGTATAGCTGTAATTGCTGAAATAATTTCTGAAACTAAATGAAACTTAACTGAAATAAAATGAAAGATTTTAATGGTTTATAAAACTTTCGTTTAATGTTCATTTTCTGCTTTGGCTAAAATCCCTCCCCTTAAACTTGAAGTTTAAATGGAAGTAAATCAAGACAGAAAACCCTGAGTGGAACCCCGAAGGTGGTTTGCTATCAACACTAACAAGTTTCCGACAACTCCTGCAACCAAGCCGTCCCAAAATGTAATGTTCTGTATTCCTTTGAATCTTTTTGGTACGTCCGAGATGCGGGGGTGGGGTAGCATGTAGTCTGGACATCGCACGACCTCTATATACAGTCTCCTCGGCCTGTGCCCTGGAAGGGTCACTCCAGATTCACCACAAAATGACTGAATTTTTACCGAACAAGGCGCTATCTTTATTTTACGTGATAAATGAATGCCTACTATATACTACTACTATAGATATGAAATCCACAGTACTATCCAGTGATGAAACAGTTGTATTTGTATAAATGATTATCCTTGTAATTTTACTGTGAGGGACATTTTTAAAAGACCTCAAATCCAAAACAAAGAAAAACATTTTTTTTTTACCTTTATGAACAATGTTTCCTTCTTTTCCATCACCTCCACCGCTGCCCAAATGTCTTGGTGAGCTGAACGAGCCGTACGCCTGCGGGGAAGATTCCTGTTCTGACCCAGCACCTCCCTCCCCGCCATAGCTGGCACCAGTTCCATAGGGTCCAATCGTGTAACCAGCACCAGGGCCCTCTGAAGAAGATAGAAAAAACTTTTAATTAAGAATATTATTTTAAAGGAAAAAAATCGTAGTTAATTTAAATACATTTATTCTCAATGAAAAATACAAATATGTGTTCCATTCTACCATCTTCTTCCATCTACGCTCCTTCTATCTATCTTCTAAATAACAAAAGGCAAATTCTATCTGTCCGTCCGTGTGCCTGAAACCCGTCTAACTAAGACTACACTTGCTCTACGTAGACCTGCCATTTTGGAATCAGGATGATCCCGGGATTGAAAATATGCCCTTCACCTGATGCATGAACATCCAGCATTGGGATTTTTTTCCGGTTGAGAAGGGAACTGTTAAAAATTCAAATTCTATCTCTCTCTCATATATATATATATATATATATATATATATATATATATATATATATATATATAGGGAAAATTCTGAAATTCCTCTAACTCTGGCTACACTTGCTCTACGTAGACATATACCGTTTTGGAATTTGGATGAACCCGTGATTGAAAATTTGCCCTTCATCTGGTGCTTAAACATCCGTCATTGGGATTTGTGTCCGGATGAAAAGGCAACAGTTAAATATAGAAACTTTAAAATAACTGAAACAAATTTGTAATTTGAAAAGTTTTAAAATTATACTGAGTTTAAATAACGCAAAAAATTCATTTCATTTTTTGTTTTAAATTCAGTTTAAAATATCGCCAAAACGTTGTGAATTGAAGAAATCAATTTTTATTACTTCAAAATGCAAGGATGTGAAATTTGGAATTCCGCAGAATTTGGGATTTGAAAAACAAAATTTTCTGCCTGAATTGGAATTTCGGCCTAAATTGGACTTCTGATCCAAATCGATCTTTTAGCCGGAATTGGACTTATAGCTCTCCCCAGAAGTTAGCTTAAAAGCTCGCACGGAGTGCGGCATTTTAGCGAGTTAAAAATATCGCGCGAATCGACTGTGGGGACATAACTCTAGCAACCAGAGGGGATTTTACTGTGTATGCGAGAAGACATGCGCCTTTGCAGCTACTCAGTCAGCAGTAATATATCAGAGTGAGTGAGATTGTGTGGTTTTGTAACTAATACATTTATACTGATTTTGCGTCAAGTTTGGTTTGAAACGTGAACATTTGTCTGTGTAAACTGTTCGAATAATTAAGAAATAATTCTGATAAAATAATTTGAAGCCTCGGTACCATTTTTTATGGGATCCGTTCATTGAATCCATGAACGGATCCCATAAAAATGGTACCGAGGCTTCAAATTGGAATAATAATTCTTTTAACAACGGCCTGGGTTTTGGAAGCCATTCAAAAAGCAGAACACATGAATAAGTTGAATGATTGAAAAAACGGCGTGAATTAAAAGATCACGAGATATCATGGACTTTAACCACACCACCAATTTGCATATGCCTTGCAGGGATTTTTTTTCTCAAAAGACGCATCACGTTTAGCTATTGCCCAACCCTCCAGGATGAACACACTAGCTTTTGGTTGGATTGTGCATGTGGTGTGGAATTGGTAGCAGCTCGTAACGAGAAATCGGAGAGTAGTGTCTGAATTCCAATCGAGTTCGTTACATT
This sequence comes from Acanthosepion lycidas, assembly GCA_963932145.1. Taxonomy (NCBI): domain Eukaryota; kingdom Metazoa; phylum Mollusca; class Cephalopoda; order Sepiida; family Sepiidae; genus Acanthosepion; species Acanthosepion lycidas. The sequence continues at coordinate 37,989,576 of OZ010590.1, forward strand.
CCCTTTTGCAGAAATACACCAAGCAAAATGTGAAGCGATCTCCATAAATCCAACAGGGAAAACCTGGTTAGAAACCATTTTGGAAGAAGGACACCTCTGAATTCAAAACCGTGTGTAGCCCTGACGAAGATCATCCGATGCAAGTTTCGAAAAGTTCATAAAACGGCAATTACTCCAACTATGATTGCTTTGGTCTATTATAAACTTCCGTGTTTTCCCAAAGTTAAAATCGTAATTGAAAAGGAGGAAAATCCAAACCGTGGGCGGTATTAAGGAGATGGTAACAAGGAAGCAGATAGCTACCAAGAAATAAGGCTATGGAAACCTTTCTGTAAATTAGTGTAATTTCCAATGAACCAAATCGCGCCATTACCCAGGTGGGCTATTCATTCATAAATATTAAATAGTTGGATTCTATCCTGAGAGATCTTGTATTTATTCATGGGGTTAAGAAATGAATTGATCCCAGGTACAAGTTATGATTTTGAATACTGATTTTCAAGCCAATGTCATTTTTTTTTAAGTTGGCGGAACACAATCTTTCTACTATCATTTCCAATCCAGTTGGTTTCTTATATATAACCTGAGTAAATATCCAAAATGGTGACTTTGATAATTTATAAGGTAGTTTCGCAAAACACCGTTAGCAATTTCTCAGGGACACTCGAGAATTCTTCTCATTGTGTTACTTGACTAAGTACCATCGTCTTTTATGTGATGTGTCCCTTCAGAACGTAAGTGTTCATGGCTCTTCACAGCTCCGTATCCATTGTAACTCTAAGCAATATTTGACTCTTTATCCCTCTCGATTCATGCAAGTTCATTTGGTAGGTTATTCTGCCCCGCTTATCTTCAATATGTCCTGTGTTTGTCAAATTTTCCATGTCTACTTTTCTCATTTTGCTGAATTATCTCACCGATAATTAATACTAATTAACAAAATTAACAAATGGAAATAAGCGTTCCGTTATCATTTTTAATTTGTCTCCTGTTCATAGCTTGGCTAAGTTTAATAAAAGCCTTAACAACGGCCTGTAGCGATTATTTAGGCTGTGCATGCCGCAAGTCAGTACCTCTACGTTCGATCCCCATTATAAATCTCGTCTTATACACTGGAAACATCTAAGAATTTTAATAAACATTTTATGAATACGAAACAGATTTTTTACAAAACAATGCACTCGATGCATTAGTTTTTCAACTAACAATAATTTCGATTTAAAGAATGCAGGTTTTATTAAAAGAGAACTTAATTTAAGGCAAATATCTATTGAAAGTGCACTAATCCAACCGATATATTTATGTCCAGGAACATAAAACGTATCTAGTTTTGTGACAAAATTAATATTGATAGGAGATATATTAAAACAGTAATGAAAATAGAATTAAAAGCAGTTGTGACAAAACATAATGAACTCGAGAAAGTTTATTTATCTTAATACAAAGGACGTCCAAAAGTTAAATTTAAACTAAGCATCCCTGTATTTTTGCCGATTTTGAGGTCGAATAATAACCTGTCTTTGTTAACCCTTACACATAGGGCTGATACTATCGAGAGAATCATTAGTATGAACGAGTTGTGAGTTCGATCTTCAATGGTTCCTTCATACTTTCGGCTTGTGTCACATCTAAGCTATGCTAAGTAAATGACTGTTGAACCGACTATGTTCATTTTTTTGCCATTCGATAAATCCCTATTAATCTAAAATGATGTCCATGGACCTGCCTGACTTCCGCTAGTGCCTTGGATATTTCTGAGCATCCCTATACTAAAAACTTTGATAAACCAATAACAGTCGTTTATATAAATAAATACTTGTTACAAAATGAAATTCTTACATTTACCTTGATAAAGTCCGTCCCTCAGTGGACGAAACGCGTCAGCTAAGTTCTCCTTTTGTCTTTTAAATATATATATATATATATATATATATATATTACAGTTTGAAGCCAAATGCCCCCCCCCCCCCAAAAAAAAAAATATCATGGTATGAACTTGACAGAAATGTGAAATAAATATATATATATATATATATATATATAAAAATGAAGAAAAAAAAAAAAAGAGCTCTTATTGTCATTGAAAAAAATAATGGAATCAGTTAATATACTCTGAGAAACAACGAATGCCAAAGATATATTTTGACGAGAGCAAAATTTAATCATAAATTTCTTTTTTTCTTTTTGTCATAATAAAATTTCTAATAGAAAATAATGTCCCAATTTTTA
>OZ010590.1:37994304-38026804 GCA_963932145.1 Acanthosepion lycidas
AATTTGGGACCAGATAACTCTCTTATATCCGGGTTACACTGTATACAACTTCGTTTTCTAACTTTATTGGAAACTAAAACATTTGTTTCGAATTCTGTTAAAGACCGCAAGGTTAGCTAAATACTTGTAGCCGTTATACATATAAGTCTTGGATGCCCTATATAATTTATTTGGTCCGTACTTGACCTCAAACTAGAATCATAATATTTGTTTTGGGTATCGCAAAGTACATTCCTCCAGATTTTTTCCTGTGTACGCCATGTCGGATGATCTTTAAAAATCATTTAATACTTTTCTTTGTTCATTCACCGAACGGACGATGAATTTTCACCTATCGCGATCAACGGTTGTTCTCTCAGTGAACGTCTATTGCGACTTAAATTCAACCAGTACCTCAAGTATCGAGAATGGGCAAAATGGTCAGTTTCCTGGACTGCTCCTGATATCCTCTACCTTTACAAGATTCCAATCAGGGTGGAAATGGAGTACTGCTACTGTATATGGACAGAAACTGACCAGTCATCACTTTCTAGTCTCGATAGTCCAAAAGCCTCTCCGCATCCTTGTGGTTAATTAATTATTTTTCACCGACGAATCGTCGCAAGCCTTTGACTGCTCTATCGTTAATTTCATAGAAAGTGTTGACGATCGACATTCCTTAGTTCCAACGGTTCTAACCTTCGTGGGTAAGACCCACCATGCAAAGCATTGGAGCGAACCATACGCATTCCTTTCGTATTCCACGAGTTAGATGCAAGCTCCGGTCGAGCAGGGCTTTCCCAAGAAACGATTTTCTGGAACAGATTTCCAAGAGGATAATTCCCCGATCCTTACAAAACTAACTTGTTACTCTATTTATTTCCCCCATAAACTATACTACTTACCCTATGCCCGTTTACCCTGAGTGACTCTAGGAACTTACACACAGTGATCATCATTGTGTAATATATATATATATATATATATATATATATATATATATATATATATATATAAGGTTGGTGCAAAAATAATGTAGGTTTTTGACGTATTTTAACGTCAAAAACCGACATTATTTTTGCACCAACCTAATATATATATTATTTCTTAGTCAGGAACAAAACCGAGCTAAGTTAATAAATTACAGTGGTGACTAAAAAAAGAACAATATATTGTACTCACCGAGGTTAGGTCGGGAGTGCGAAGTATGTGCTCTGTCGGCGTCTAAAATAATGACTTTCTCCCAGGTTGAACCAAGGTCAAAGGATTGACGATTTTTATCGACGCTCTGGTCTCGTCGTATCACGTTGAACGAGACCTTGAGAATTTAAAAGGTGCTCCTTTCAGTCGCAAGTTCAGTTTCTTTTTCTTTACAGAACCTTTGTAGAGCTCGCTTGTTATGCAGAGGAGAGTGCCGAGTGTTACCAGTCATTTGACTTTTGTTGCCGTTACAAGAAAGACTTCGCTTGTAAGCAATGTCAGATTTTTCGTTGCAAGCCTTGAAACCGTCTTTCCTTCCTCCCCTCCCTTACTCGTCGGTGAAATAATTCCGACAATACTTAAAGCTATGAAACCGCAGGCTAGCGAGGGAACTTTTGTTAAGTTTTAAAAAAAAATCATTTTATTAATCCGCCTACATTTAACACCTGATGGGATGACATTACAGTTAATGAACAATGAACAATGGTATGTAAACGCTAGGAGAAAAACCATACAGGTGAAGATAGGAATTTGAACAAGCAAGAGCTGATAGATTTAACACAGAACCATGAACAACATTTGTTTCGGAATCTTTACGATTGCTGTGGATAGATAAAATTACCTTAACATTAAACGTCTGGCTGAAAATTCCTCTTCAAAAAACATTAAAATGTTATCTTCTATTAGAGATAACCCCCCCCCCCAAAAAAAAAACATAACTTTTCATTACGACGTTTATTAGTCAGGTCTTATCTCTCTCAATTGGTAAGTCTTTCAGATAGAAAAAAACAACAAAAAACAAAAAATATACTACAAATTCGTTTTTTGACGTGTCATCTTCTTTGTCGCAACGCTATAGATGATAAGTAATACCAAGATGAGCTACTTTATACGTGAGTTATCTTTCCTTGAATTTTGGCAACTTCATTTATTATTGACAAGGCAGACTCAAAATGGACGCCGCGGTTTAGTTGTTTTCTAGTTCGACAATCGGAGCAGTTGTCATGTAACTGACAGATATAGTTATATTATTTACGTACTTTATAACCGCGGAATTGCCGTAGAGCGAGCTGCATAATGGTCATCGAAAAATGAAGCTTGCCGAAAGATAAAGGTTACAGAGATGTGACGCTCATGAAATGCCAAAGATCCTAAATATAAGAAATGATCGCAGTAATAACAAAGGACGCGGAAATATTCTTGCGATCCTTACAATAAGACATAATTTATACATTCACTAGTCATTTAAGTTCATATATGTCTTATGTCTTACACGCGAGCACACACACATTTCATATATTAGGTTGGTGCAAAAATAATGGCGTAGTAATGTCGTTTTTTGACGTTAAAAATACGTCAAAAAACGACATTATTACGTCATTTTTGCACCAACCTTATATATATATATATATATATATATATATATATATATATATATATATATAAACACATACATATATAGTTAGAGAGAGAAAGACAAAACACATATATATATAATATATTATGAATTAACTGATTTAAAAAAGTTTCTTCGCTACACAAGAGTTACCGTGTTTCAAAACGGAAAACTTCAAATTTAATTATATAATAAAATTGAAAGCATTAGTTCTGTTTCATCTTCAAGCGAATTTTGGAATAACTTATAATAAAAAGAAGGAACAGTACGATATATAATCCGGTGTTCGGTTTTTGAAACATGGCAATTCCTGTGTAGCGAAGAAACCATATTTTAAATCAGTTAATTTATAATACTTATACTCTGTAAATTTACATTGAGCACTGTTTTGTAAAAATAAAGATATCAATAAGAACACCGGATTATATATATTACTGTTCTCTCTTTTTATTATAATATATATATATATATATATATATATATATATATATATATGTGTGTGTGTGTGTGTGTGTGTATCTTTTTATATAAGTTTCTAATCAGCCAATATTGTGGCACCAATTTAATGAATTTAAGAATTTAAAGCAGTTTTATGGCACCCTGCCGAATTTCATTTCATGCAAAGGTATGGCGATGAAGTGTTTTAGGTGATATTTGAACGCAGCACGGTCTTTTGTGTCAAACGGATTTGAGTATTTCAAAAACTGCCCTTTTCACTGCTGTATCGCTATTTCCATTTACAGGTAGAGAGAAATCTATGGAGAGTCAAGTTTCCATACATCGAGAAACGACATGGTCGTAAAAAATAAATTTTTCATCGATTCCAAGATCTGGTGCCCGAATCCAAATGAAATCCAAGATCTGAAATGCTGATTTTAAAATAAGTCATGTTACATCAGATTGACATGATTTGTTATGTCTAAGAAACTATTTAACATGTTCCCCTTCACGTTCAATACAACGCAGAACACTATCAGCAACACCTCCACAAGTCATTTGACACATTTCGCATATTAATTTCAAAGAATGTGTCTGAAATTGCTTGTTTTAATAAAGGGATATTTTTCAGTTTGATCCTGTAAACACGGTCAATCAGTAGATCTCAAAAGAAACAGTAGGTTGATGCTATGTCTGGTGATCGTGATGAACACTCAATTGCTGTACGTCCGTCTAACCACATCAGCTCCAAAATTAAGATTTAACCATTCTCGAACACATAAGTCATAGTTGGGCGACATCATGTTGAAAGTAAATCTGCCGGACTAATTAAAAATCCATTTCTTCCGCACCCAAAAAGGCGTGACTTTTGCCTCACCCTGTATAATTTAATCAGGCATATTCGTCGGTTATTGCAAAAGCGATTTTATTTATAACGTTTCTGAGATAGAATTTTTAACAAAATAAGTTATCCAAAGGAAACACATGAGAAAGTTCTCTTGCTGTTTTTGAGCACTGTATACATTTTTTTGCGTTTTCTTTTCTGTGATCATTATACACTCACCGGTCACTTATTAGATATTTTCCCGGGTTGAACGTTTACCTTTAAAACAACCTCAGTAATTCAAGGAATGAATTCGACGAAGCACACTTTCGAAAAGTCGATCCATGGTATTATTAAGGCTCCCCGTAATTCTAGTTTGGTTGTCTACAGACTGAGGTTTCGATTTTTCCTTTCTACCACATCCCAAAGGTGCTCTCTAGAACAGATCTGATAACGATGGGGGCCACTTTAACACAGAAAATTCATTGCTAAGTTCCAGGAGCCAATATACTACCATTATTCCCTTGTAACTAGCTGCGTTGGCCTGCTGGAAGTGTCCATTAGAGTGTGACTGCATCTTAGTCATAAATTGAGGCACTTCTTAAGCCACAAAATTTAGGTAGTTATTTAACTATATTATTGGTACCAAGAGTTAAAATGTATTCTACGAAAATAGTCCCATACCATTACCGTAAACCATTGATACAAGGTATGAGAAATATTTATTTTCATGTTTATTACTCCAAATTCTGAACAAAGCATCCGAATGCTGCATCGAAAATTGACTCGTCAATCTAGACAATCTTTTTTCGTTTTGTCCAGTTTTTGTGAATGACTATCAGCTTGCACCAATGTGGCCATTTTTGTCTAAGCTCTTTCCTCAATAAGTTATTTCCGACCACTGCAATCTTTTTTTCTGATCATTCTCTCTGACAAGAACGATGATTGTGCGCAAAACCAAAGAGATTAAGAATCTTATATAGAGAGATCATAGGAACAACGTCTTTCTCAATGAAGAGTGCAGGTTTTGTCCAAATGACTGTCAAGGAATAGTGGAAGTTTTCGCTGCAAAATGCATCTATATTTGTTCTGAATTGATATCTTCAAAGCGTACTAGAACGTTCGAAGGGGCAATACAGTGTAACATAAGAGACCCGGATATAAGAGATATTTACTCTGGTCCCAAATTAGAGCCTGTGTTAATGTATACAAAATAGACCAAACCCGGATATGAGAGACTTCTTCTCCGGTCCCGACAACTCGCTTATATCCGGGTTACACTGTACATTCAATTCCATGCCATAATCGATGTTGCGCATCAGGGAGTTCAAAAGCAATCTCAAAAATCGATCAAATGAGAGCTGATTGGAAAATTAATATAGTGAATCAAAACTTTTTCGATAATTTCAATTTCCTCACTAATATATCTGCTTGATTCTGACAGATTTTTAGAAAAGGCCGATTCCTAACACTTCTGCAGGAACAACAGATGCCATGAAGATATTGCACTGCTGGTTTTGGGGCTGATTTCAACATGTCCTTTATCTTGGATTACTTTCAATTTCTCACCAAATATGGCCGAGGTCAACTTGAAAATGACAGTGCTTTCTTTCATTAAGAGTCTGTTTCAGTGCTTGGCAAAAGCTGTCTAAATTAAATATTCTTATATTTTGGACGCTGGGATAATAAGTGTAATTCTACTCCAAAGAAGTAACATGACAATTCTTAGACGTAAAGGTATGAAATGGTAAAATGAAACAATGGATTTCCTCCGCATGTTTGCCAGGAAAATAGCGATAGAGTAGCGACAGTCTTGCAGTGTTGAGTCATAGGGAACATGGTTGTAAAAAAATAAGATACTTGGTGAGTTAGTAATCGTGTCTTCAGTGATATTTGTGGTATTCAGTTGTAATGTGCACTTTTGAGTTGGGCAATTGACTTTGGACGACTTAGTTGGTGGAATCGTTTAATTTCTAAGTGATATGATCTAAAACTGATTTAACTAATCTCAGATGATTTTAAATCTAATCAAATCCCATGGTATTTCTCTGCCTTCCCACTTCTGGAAAATATACTACAGGGTATATTTATTAAGAGAACCACTTCGACGTGTACATGAGATCACAATCTCCATGCTTCCGTTGCATTTGCCTTCAGTATATTACTGGCATCATGAAATAGCCCTAATTTTATCCCCATTAATGGGTAAACAATATATAAATTTTTATATACCAAGAACAACTTTAGTGAAAAAAATAAACTATGACAAAGTGGAAATAGCTTACGTGTGACGCGTTTCGTCCTTTAGGACTACATCGGACTAAAATGATCATTACGTTGATGTGATTACATATAAACACAAAGAAAAGAGGGTACTGAGAATTTTAGTTATTTTATTTTTAATATACGAGGGATAATCGAAAAGTATCTGGAATGGGGCTGTAAAAAGAAAACTACAACACATACCAATTCAGCACATAATCTCCTTCGAAATAGTCACCTTCTGAATTCATACACTTTATTCGGTGTCGTTCCCTTTGATGGAAGCATTTATGGAACTACTTTCTCGGGGATAGCGAGCAGCACTCTCTTAGCATTCTCTTGGATTTCCTTGACATCTTGTAACCTTGTTCCTTTTAAGTGTGATTTGATTTTTTGAAAGAGGAAAAATATTGCAAGAGGTTGTGATTTGGGAATATGGTGGTTTTCCGGTATGGAGAATGTTTTTCGTGTCAAGAAAGTTGCTACACAAGCCGTAGTCATTGATGGAATCTCTGTGGTGTGGTGAGACAACCACACTCTATACATTTAGCTTCCAAGCACTGTTACAAAAAACATAAGTCAGCCAGAAACTTATAACTCGGTATGTATGCACAACAGACCTCAAGGTCAGTCTGTAACAAGCGGCTTCACTCTGCATACTTTAGGTCAGTTACCATAGCAACAGTCTCGATTCATTTTGATCAAACCTATTATAGTATGTTTTAGGTAAATAGTATAGTCACTTTCATTCAGTTTCTTTTTGTTCATGTTTCTATTAATACACTATTGTTAAAATGTTGATCATTGCCCAAGGCATGAAGAAAAATGTCAGATGATCTACTGTTATTTAGTTCCCTTCCCACAGATATAAGATGTAATACAGTGACTTTTAAGTGGATCACCGCATTAATATATGTAAACAAAAAGAGTAAAATATTGCCAAATGTTTAGTGGGGAATACTAAGTTCATATATTTCTTCTTAGTGAGGGCAAATACTTGTGATGCAACAAGCATTTCGAGGAAAAACATATGCACATCGTTGATATGTACTGTCAACAGTTGGAATAACTACTTTAGAAAGCTAGGAAAATTATGAATTAACTGCTATACAAAAAATAACATTTTCAGTACCAATGCTTTATCTCTTATGTGTGAAGGCTAAGTAAAGAACTACAGAGATTTAGGAAAGATTAAATATAATCGCTAGAAACAGGTGTTAGTTTTAGTAGGGTGTAGAAGACAAAACGACAAGAAGGCGCGAATTCTAAAAAAATGAGGCGTTATGTAACAGGTAAATCAGCGAAAATATGAATTAGCTGGTTTGTTTGTTTTTGTTTTACGGCATAGCAATCTGAATGGGTTATTTAATGCCGACAAGATTGTATTGCTGGTACTATTGTTTTTCCTTCAAAAATGTATTTCTGACAATAATGTATTGCTGTTAATAATCATTTACAAAAATGTATTGCTGGTAATATTTTTTTCCCTCAAAAATGTATTAATGGTATTGAAACCTATTTTTACACTTTCAAAGTGTTTTAACCCCAGTTTGATGGTTAACTATTTGCCCATAGCTGAGACCCTAACAGGTGCTACCATCTTGGGTCAGGGTGAACCTGGTAACACCCGCATTTAGGAAGTGGTTCCATGCTCCTCAAAGCCTCCAGATCAGAGGCCTTGCAGTTGGACGTAGTTTATCGTCTTACCCAAGACGCGGATGTAGTTTATCGTCATACCCAGAACGGATGAATTAGCCTTGAAACAGTTCAAAACAGCCGAAACTCTAATAAGTAGCTTTTAAAAAAAAAAACGTATCTTAGTTATAATTTCAAAAAGAAAAATAACCCCAAATTATTTTATATTTAAATACTGACCTTTATTATGGTATCCAGTGCCATCAGCTTGAATTGTGCCCATCACATCAACAGTCAAGTTTTGAACTACGGCTAACAGATATGTGGCCTTTAGAACTCCACCGGGAAAGACGTGCAAATGCTTGCCAATCAATAAGCGAGGCAAGCGGCCATTTTTAGCGATCATTGTTCCTCGATTACGGATAGAGATTGAACCAAATGTGATTTCGTCGATTCTGTTGGCATTTACGTCGACCATTTTTTCCACAATGAGAGTACCTGGAGAAAGAAAAAAAAATGACGGATGTTTAACTGTGTTTGTCATGTTTCTCTAGTTTTGCGATATCAGGCGTAGGTCATAGTAAACACTGTGTTAGCGCCAACGGAATTTGAACCGGGCATACGTAGGCAAGATTTCTACTTTTTTTTTTTTTTTTTTATCGCTGTCCACTGACTTTAACGCTACTTTCAACGGTCCCGCGCGTGATTACGTTTCTTCATTAACAACCTGAATAAGTCTGGCAGAAGGGAAAGGCATTTAATGGCTATAATGAAAAAAAAAAAAATACGAAAATGTTGGCCTAATATTCATATTGAAGCAACACCAATTTAAAAGAAGAGATTATCACATTTATTAAGGAAAACCTTACTCGATTAACAAAATGTATAAAACGATAAACGCATTCTATTTACATTATTCGGACTATTGTCCTCATCTTTGTCGCCATATTTATCACAACGTTTCGGCCGTTATACGCTCCGGCCTTCTTCGGTTGGAATGTCGAACTGAACCCTTTATTTAGCTCACTGGCTAGACTGTTCTAGTTCCACGTGCCATGTCTAATGGATGTAAGTAATCTCCTGTTAATTCTCCTTTGAAAGTTCTCCACTGTCTTAACCAGGTAAATATAAATGTAAATAGTGTACATAATACCTCATCTCAGAAAAATAGACAGATACTGATAAACGCATTGATAGTAAATATTTCAATAGGAATGCAATAAAAAGAAATTCATTGTTAGAATTAAACATAACTCATCAGCAGGAAAGTTGAGCTTATGTCTTCGTTCTCCACGGAGAATTGACCTACTAGGCAATAGCCAATAGGATTAAAGCGTTGGTTCGTCAGATTGATGATATTGTGGGTTCAATCCCTGGGTCTACTAGTGTATACTTGGACTCTGAGGAAACAGGATGAGTACTATTAGTAAAAATTAACTTCCACTTCCGTCCCCAAAACTGCTGCGTTGTGGAACAGATTCATGGCAGGATGGTTTATACAACCTTGACTTCTTCAAATAACAGTTAAGTTTCTTGCATAACACCAGAAACTTTACTTCATGGCTTTTCTTACAAAAATACAACTCTAACTTGAGTTGCCCTTGGGCCTTGTATTGGGCGAATATTAGCATATAAATATTAAATAAAAGAGTCAGTTCGAATTCCGCGTAGGTTACCCGTATTGACATACACCTGATGAAGACCGGAGGGTTCAACTGCCGAAACGTTGTGATAGCAATAACAAATATATGAACAATAAGCTGCATGTAAATAGTCTAAATAATGATAACTCCTCATCTCAGAAATTCAGAGATAAATTTCTGAAAGAATAAGTCTATGCATTATGAAACGGCATTGATATATATTTTACTATAGAAGTTTATAGAGTTACAGTTTAATAAAGAACCGCAATGCAAACTAATTAGCTGGAGAAATCAGCATCAATGATTTCCTTTACAATGTAAAGGTTTGTTGTTGTTGCTTAAATGCAATGAAAATGTTTGTTGTTGTTGTTGTTGTTGTTGTGTAAAGGCAAAATAAATGTTGTTGTGTAAAGGCAACGGAAATGTTTGTTGTTGTGTAAATGCAATGGAAATATTTGTTGTTGTCGTGTAAATGCAATGGTAATGTTTGTTGTTGTTGTCGTGTAAATGCAATGGTAATGTTTGTTGTTGTTGTTGTCGTGTAAATGCAATGGTAATGTTTGTTGTTGTTGTTGTCGTGTAAATGCAATGGTAATGTTTGTTGTTGTTGTTGTTGTCGTGTAAATGCAATGGTAATGTTTGTTGTTGTTGTCGTGTAAATGCAATGGTAATGTTTGTTGTTGTTGTTGTGTAAAGGCAAAATAAATGTTGTTGTGTAAAGGCAACGGAAATATTTGTTGTTGTTGTGTAAATGCAATGGTAAAGTTTGTTTTTGTTGTTGTGTAGATGCAATGGCAATGTTTGTTGTTGTTGTGTAAATGCAATGGTAATGTTGTTGTCGTGTAAATGCAATGGTAATGTTGTTGTCGTGTAAATGCAATGGTAATGTTTGTTGTTGTTGTCGTGTAAATGCAATGGTAATGTTTGTTGTTGTTGTCGTGTAAATGCAATGGTAATGTTTGTTGTTGTTGTCGTGTAAATGCAATGGTAATGTTTGTTGTTGTTGTCGTGTAAATGCAATGGTAATGTTTGTTGTTGTTGTCGTGTAAATGCAATGGTAATGTTTGTTGTTGTTGTTGTCGTGTAAATGCAATGGTAATGTTTGTTGTTGTTCTTGTGTAAATGCAATGGTAATGTTTGTTGTTGTTGTTGTCGTGTAAATGCAATGGAAATGTTTGTTGTTGTTGTCGTGTAAATGCAATGGAAATGTTTGTTGTTGTTGTGTAAAGGCAATGGAAATGTTTGTTGTGTAAAGGCAACGGAAATATTTGTTGTTGTGTAAATGCAATGGTAAAGTTTGTTTTTGTTGTTGTGTAAATGCAATGGTAATGTTTGTTGTTGTTGTTGTCGTGTAAATGCAATGGCAATGTTTGTTGTTGTTGTTGTCGTGTAAATGCAATGGCAATGTTTGTTGTTGTTGTGTAAATGCAATGGTAATGTTTGTTGTTGTTGTTGTTGTGTAAAGGCCAAATAAATGTCTAAATGCAATGGAAATATTTGTTGTAGTGTAAAGGCAAAATAAATGTTGTGTAAAGGCAACGGAAATGTTTGTTGTTGTGTAAATGCAATGGTAATGTTTGTTGTTGTCGTGTAAATGCAATGGTAATGTTTGTTGTTGTTGTTGTTGCTGTTGTTGTTGTCGTGTAAATGCAATGGTAATGTTGTTGTTGTCGTGCAAATGCAATGGTAATGTTTGTTGTTGTTGTGCAAATGCAATGGTAATTGTTGTTGTGCAAATGTAATGGTAATTGTTGTTGTCGTGCAAAGCAATGGTAATTGTTGTTGTTGTTGTCGTGCAAATGCAATGGTAATTGTTGTTGTTGTGCAAATGCAATGGTAATTGTTGTTGTTGTGCAAATGCAATGGTAATTGTTGTTGTTGTGCAAATGCAATGGTAATTGTTGTTGTTGTTGTTGTCGTGCAAATGCAATGGTAATGTTTTGTTGTTGTTGTCGTGCAAATGCAACAGAAATGTTTGTTGTCGTGTAAATGCAACGGAAATGTTTGTTGTGTAAATGCAATGGTAATATTTGTTGTTGTTGAGTAATGCAATGGAAATGAAATATAAATTGTTATTTTGTTGATGCGTAAAAGCAATATAAATGTTTTTTTGTTGTGTAAATGCAATGTAAATGTTTTTATTATAGACGGAAAAAAATCACAGAAATTAAATATTTTCTTTCTATGTAGATAATTAATAACGGATTTCAGAGAGCCTGTATCTTTGGTGAAAACCTGTTTCACATTGCATCACCCTGCTTTGATTTGCAGAAAAGACCCAATACGATCACTGTGTGTCTGCGCCATATCGGACCTTCGACGTTTGTGTTTCGATTTTTGTAATCATTTTGTTTTCTTTTATTTCTCTAAGGGAATTACTGTTTTGCACCACATATAAGTACCGTCGGAAATAGTCATTCAGCTGGGAATTTGTCAATAAGCCTGGCTTTTCAAATAAATGTTACCCCGGTAACTTTTTATATGTATAATAAACGGGTAACAAAATGATGGTGCTACAGAGAATAACAACATTTGGAAAGTATTAAGAGTCTTATGATATAAACGCAGTGTTGAAGATAATCGCGCCTGTGCTTGTATATGGTACACATAAGTACTTGTCTACGGCCACGTCACAGTGAAACACCGATTTCCGTACGATCATCGAAGTTAAGCAACCATTGAGCATGGTCAGTATCTAGATTTGGTGACCACTTGAAAATACCAGGTGCTGTAATCTTGGGTGTGTGGGTGGTGTAATGGATAATGGCTCGGAATTGTTAATCTGAGAACAGAGTTCAAATTCCCGTTGGTTTCGTCATATTCAATTACTTCCAAATAGTCTTGGGGAAGGTATGAACCCACCACTTTTTCCCCACCTGTGGGTTAATTAGTAAGACACGTATAACTAAACTAGGATTATCTAAAAAAATTCTTACAATCTAAAATTATTTTCTGTCTTTAAATAATCTGCAAATGCTTGGTAAGCCGTAAAAAAAAGCGTAAAGGCATGTTAAGCCGTTAAAAAGGCGTAAAGGCTTGTTAAACCGTAAAAACCTTAAAGGCTTGGTAAGCCGTAAAAACCTTAAAGGCTTGGTAAGCCGTAAAAACCTTAAAGGCTTGGTAAGCCGTAAAAAACGTAAAGGCTTGGTAAGCCGTAAAAAACGTAAAGGCTTGGTAAGCCGTAAAAAACGTAAAGGCTTGGTAAGTACTTCTTGTGGCTTGTTCTGTGTCCGAGAATCGCGTATTACTCACCAGCATCAACGGACAGTGTTCGAGATTTGGTTAACAAAGAAAAAAAAAACAAAAAAAAAAACAGATATTGAATTATTGTATTTAAGGCAAGCTAATTGTCTACTCTTAGAAGATTAGCACAATGCCATCTTAAATATATCTGCCGTATTCTTCATCGAGTCGGGCTATACGTAATGAATATAGAGAGGGATACTTCATTCTTGACGAAAAAGTTAGTCGACCAATAATGTCACACATTTTAAAAGAGGTCATACATTTTCGACCTTTTCACATATTTTAAGCTCATGTAAACTGAATTTTGCAGCTAAATCGTCAATAATCGGCCAGTTTCTTTTATACTCACCGCCATCCGTAACAATCATGTTTTCAACGTTTTTCAGAACTCCTTCTACTGAGACAATGACACCGGCAACGCGTAATTCTCCTTGAAGCGTTGCTTCTCCTCCTTTGTAGATGGACAGGTCAAGTGGCAATTTACCGTCGCCAATATAGAGAGATTGGTTAAAACCAATGTGGAGGTGTCCACTCCGATCTCCTTGCATTAACTGGACCTTAACGCTAATTGACGAAGTATGAGTAATTGGGTTGACGAACGCGATTTGCGCATCTCTCATGACAATCAGATTATCCAAGACAATGATGGATGGCAAAGTGCTGAGATTTGCAATCGGTGGGTAAGCAGATGGAATCACCCAGGCAACACAACTGCTGTTAGAGATGTCGGAGTAACCACTTTCGACTTCTTTTTGGTTGTCTTTGACCTTTAAATTGTTGTTTGCAACAAGGAGTGTTCGGTTTTCGGCGAATTTCTTCGGATCGATATTCGGGTTTGGAAGACGATGGAGATAAACGGTTCCTGGTCCTCCATTTTCGGCTTTCACGCTAAAGCCTCCATGGGCCTTAAAGGAGCCTGTTAAAAAATAAAGAGATTTTGGTTTGATTTAAAAAAAAAAAAAAAAAAATGAAAAATTATGACGAAGTCAACTATTTTTACTAAGTATTTCACACAATAAATATTTCGATTCCAAAGAATTATTACAAAAGTAAAAATTCTATACTCCTGTTATCATTCACATGAAGAGAAATCCTTCGTTAGATTCCAAAGAATGGTGCTACAGAATCGCAAACAAAGAACTTTATCAAATAGTAGAAATCATATCACTTGAAGACTTTCCACAGCGACAAGAACAAAAATCGATAGCATATTTATCTTGGAGAGAAAATGAAAAAATAAAGAGGTTAAATTTTCATATTACATTAAGCGAAAAGGTTAGGCAAGAGCGATAACAGATAGTGGACTTGAGAAACCTATGTTCATAAAGAAGTTTATTAAGTGAAAAAGATTTATACATTTCAATCAGCAGTAAATCTAACAGATCAGTGGATGAATATCAAATGTTTCTTTAAAGGGAATGAATCATTACAACATTACATAAGTGGATGGATAATTATCTCAATTGAAAAGAGAGGCCACCCCACCCTCAGCGTCACAAACGCGAACATGATCTGAAGGGGATTATTAGCTTACAGCCACACCATAATGAATCACCGGTTTTCCTATGATAAGTTAAGTAACGTCGAGCCTGGTCACTACCTAGATGGCTGACTGCTTAGGAATACCAAGTAAGCTTGGATGTATGGGTAGTGTAATGGATAATGTCTCGAGATTCTTAATCGGAAAGCAGAATTCCAATTTCCGTTGGGTTCGTTATATTAACTTACGGGAAACACCCTTGAAATACCCTTGAAAATACCCTTGGAAAAGGGTATGAATCCAACTCTTCTCCCCCTCATCCGGCTATAGGCTAATTATTAGGTTGGTGCGAAAATAATGACGTAATAATGTCGTTTTTTGACGCATTTTTTAACGACAAAAAACGACATTATTACGTCATTATTTTTGCACCAACCTAATAGTAAAACTTCTATCACTTAAAATCTGATTATCTGAATAAATTCATACAATCTAAAACTATTTTCTGGTTTTAAATAACCTATAAAGGGTTAATAAGGGGTAAAAAAAACGAATCAATGAAATTAAATCAAATAAGCTGCATTAAGGGAGGAACTATTTCGGTGATTTCCTTTCTCCTTATTTGTACGTCACTATCAAACTTACCTTTTGCATATGCTGAAGCATTTAGATGTCAGTAGTACGAAAACCTGGTCTCTAGAGTTAAGCGTTGTTTTTGTCCTCTCTTCATGTTTCAGATAGCCTTGCTTTTTTATTAGACAAAGCAAATACCATGTAATATCGAAGTAGAATAGAAACAGTTTACAAACACGCACCACTTGGGAGTATATAACTATAATATTACCTTTCTAAAATGATTGCATTTTTTCATATGCTAGTGTTGTGGCAGGATAAATCGTGGCTATTCCCCACGACAATGCACCTGCTCACAACTCCCTGAATATCCCGCATTTGCTGGCTGAGAAGAACATCGACGTAATAGGAAAAACCTCACTATTGACCTGATCTTGCTCCGTGTGAATGTCTTCATTTCCTCAAAATCAAAGGCGACCGTTTTGGAAGTGTCGAGGTTATCAAGAAGTCCGTAACGACGGAGTTGAGGGGCATCCATGAAGAATCTTTCCAGCAGGGAACAGAAGCGTGACCGATGGATGGAAAAGTGCATTTGACTCCATGGAGAAACTATGTAGTTTGCTGTTTGGAATTGAAATACATTGTTTGGGACACCAGTCGCGTTATTTTTCAGACACACCTCTAGTGTTTGTACCTCACCGGTAGCACGACTTGGGGTTTCATGCTCAACGCAGTCTTCAGGTGCTGAGTATATACAGAAAGCTACGTAATTTAACTTTTCATAAAATATCTGGTTTATGCAATATTAGCACAGTCATATACGAGCATTTCATTTTTTTTATTTTAAAAGATATATTTAGCATTTAAAATAAACTATACATACACAAACACACACACACACATATATATATATATATATATATATATACACACACACACACACAAAATTTACTTTAGATTTGCGAATATTAATTTTTTATATTACGCTTAAAGAGAGATTACTGGCTCTTTTAGAAAAAAAAGAAGCAATTTGCATTAAAAATTTATCTGGATCAATGTTTATTTTTATGCCTACATGTAACGATCAATTCATTTCTTTTGTTTAATAAGCTAGGGTTATTTAAATGTTTTAAAATAACTAATTTTTCATCAAGACATAAATTACGTCTATCACTTTCCCATTGCAAGATTGGTCTTACAATATCCTACTCAATAATGATTGTATTACCATCTATCTTTAATTGACAGAAAGCAGTGCTGTTTAGTGGGGGAGAGAGAGGTGCTATTTATGTAACTTACATTGCTTAAAATCATTCGAGGAGTTGTCTGAATATTTAATCGAAAGCCTCTGTAAAGACAACAGACCTGTCGACATGGATAGAAAATGCATTCCTATTTTCCACCTGAAAAATCACATCCAAATGACGTGGTATACCACTAAACCACTAGAAGTCATTACAACAAAGCAAAGATCAATTAGCTTATTTAAGGAAGGCTTATTTCTCGTTGGAACATTTTACAGTCTGTATCTTAACTTCATTTCCCTATCTGACACGTAAAAAACAATCTTTAAGCAATTATTCCATTTTTTAAAAATTCGGCATTATGTCTTACTATAAACATCTAATGAGCACAAGTGTTTGAATAGACATCTGTTTTAATTTTAATTCTTTTTAAACAGTCACATTGATATCTACTGTCTTAAAAACAGGGAGAAAGTAAATTGATCCTGATTTTGCATCTAATCAATTCTCGTAATTGAATGGCAAAAGATACTTGTCTTGAAGTTAGCTTCTCACATTAAAAAGAAAACTCCGGTTAAGACAGAGTTGAGTGAGGCATTTTATTTACGAATTTTGATTTCTAGATTGTATATATTAACATCACTGTTATAAAAAAAAAAAGAGGGGAATTACTGAAACCTTTATAGGAAAAGCTATTAATAAATGCAAGAATCAGTATATATTATTAATAACGTTGCAGAGGTAATCTAGACTCCTAATTATTAGGTTGGTGCAAAAATAATAACGTAATAATGTCGTTTTTTGACATTAAAAAATACACCAAAAATGACATTATTACGTCATTATTTTTGCACCAACCTAATATTAAAAATGCATAAATCCCTTGCTTAATTCAAAATATAAAACAATATAAAATACACATGCGCATCTATGTCATTAGAAAAAACTATAAAGTTACAGCGTTTTTTTTTTTGTTTTTTTTTTTAAATGCCATATTCCTTTAGATTGTAGGCGATCACGATTCGTCAGAGGATATATTTGTTAATTATTTATTATTATATTACAATGAATTCTGGAAAAAGAGGAGCCCCTTTGACTACTCCACCGTTTTGAATTCAGAATATCTTTCTTCATGATCGACTACCACAGAAGACGAAAGAACCCAGTTTATTCTACTATTTAATCCATATGTCGGGAGTAGAAATGTAATTATACCTTTTTTGAGGGGATTTATGCGAAAGTGAACACAGCATACTTGACTGGAATTTGAACTCGTCTCGCCAATTCCATTTTCAGCTCCGGTAATCCGAAAATTTAAGGCTATTGCTAAATAATTTAGATTAATTCTAAACAAAACATAGCTGACGAGAGAAGATTATATCTGTGCGAAAGCGAACATGATAGACGGGAGCGGAATTTGAACTCGGTTCGTCGATTCCACCTTTCGCGCCGGTAACCGTTACACTAACAGCTCATCTCCCCTCCAAAGTATAGACTTACCCAAAAAGTTGTTCTTCACATAATAGAGGGCTATTCTTCCTCCAGCACCTCCTCCACCTCCTTCAGCAACGTTTCCATGGTAACCAGCACCACCAAGAGCTTGAATATATCCAGTGCCGTCAATAGTGTGAGTTTCCAGCCACACACTACCACCGCTTCCGCCTCCAGCTCTCACCGATCTCCAGTCCCCGCCATCTGCACTTAGAGTTCCATCTACAGTGAGGAAATGGAGAACTTCAAGTTTTAGACGACCTGCTCCGAGACCTCCTAAATGCGGGAATGATGAATGGCCTCCGTTTTTACCGAATTCTGTCGGTGCCAAGAAGGAATCGAATGCGACACCCGCTTTGATCTCATTGTAACCCTGGCCTCCAGTTCCTCCATGTCCAGCACCAGAACAACCTTGTTTGGTTCGGCAAAAACCAATACCAATTCCTGAATGAAAATAAATAAATAAATAAAATAAATAAAAAAATAAAAATATACTGTCTGCCAAAGTCGATTATTATCAAACTCAGTTTTGAGTGACATAAATAGTTGCACTGCGCCTCGTCGGAAAACAAAACAAATAATATTCAAATGTTGATCTAGGTACATACTCTCCCTAGATCAACATTTGAATATTATTTGTTTTGTACTATTTAATGCTGATGCCTTAGGAAAATACTCCTTTCACATCTATATCCTACATTTTGCAACTCTCCTTGTCAAATATGACAATAAATGTAAAATCATTTTACTGTTATTATTGCCTGATCGCTAAAGTATTTATGAGGGAATATATTTTGAAAAATGCTCACTCACCCATTCTAATAATATTTTTGTCACGATAAGATAGTATAAAGGAAGACGTAGGTTCATGCCTTTTACCCTGTTATGCCTTTCGCAAACAGTTTAATGCAGTCAGAAGGAAGTTAAAGAAATTCATTTTGTATGATCGATGACGGCTGACACACTCATAAGAATATGGAGAAGAACATCTAAATAAATAATGCAGTTGCTTAGTTGTAATATTGCATGGAAGGTCAATTCCTGCGGTTGAAACAAAGGGGAGACTCACTCCCTTCGTTTTTATCTTCCGGCTTTCATGTCAACGACAATCTTCTAAAGTTAAAATGCAATGCCAATCGTCATCATATGTCTTCTTAAATCCTCATAAACGACTGCGTTATAGTAGCATTATTGCTTCGCTTCCAGTGAAAGGATTAAAAAGATGTTTTCAGAGAAGAGGGCAGTTTTGTACGATCTTTTATGTGTCAAGTCCCTTCAGGACGTTGGCGATCATAGCTGGCCAAAATGTCCTGCCCTTCGTAGTTCTTATTAAAAATCTATCTTTTTTTTCCGAGATCTTCTAAATCCTGTATTGCCATTCATTTACTTGGGCTCGCTAGATAGCCTAAGCGTTGTTTTCCTTGGGCCTTTAATCTGTCCTGTGAGTATCGAATTTTCCAAGCCCTCTTTCTTCAAACTGTCTCTGATATTAAGTATAAGCGTCCTTTTTGTTTCCATTTTCTCTAAAACTTTGCCGTTGATCACATGCTCGGTCTGTGATATTCGCAGCATCCTCCTCTAGAACCACTTGAAAAAATTAAATATAATAATAATCGTCACCTTGGGTCTCCTTGAATCCTGTCCTTTTACTTTCCTGTTTTATTTTCAGTAATCTATTGCATAACAGTGACTTTTATTGACTTGCGAGGGGTGGGGGAAGATGATTAATAAGGTTTATCATTCTTAATAACACCTGTGCTATCCATTTTCACAAGCTTGTCAGGTAGGTGACTATTTTGAGTTTTCATTATGTCCTCCGTTTACACAAGATCATTAGGTAGGGTATTTTCAGCTTTCATCTACCCCTTTCGTTTCTAATATGCCCTTTTAGTGTAAAATCTTTAGAAATATCAACTATGTCTCTGATGTTAACTATAATTGTCATTTTGCCTCTATTATCAAATTCTTGCTGTTCCCAGATTATATATATATATATATATATATATATATATATATATATATATATATATATTAAATATACAGTACTATTAAACACATAGCTGGGAACATTATTCTTTTCAAAAATTGTATAGCTGGCAACATTATTTTTCCGAAAACATTATCTGAAGCCTTGTTGTTGGGCGTAGTTTATCGTCATACCCAGGATGCAAAACGTATACCTGGCAACATTATTTTTTCCGAAAACATATAGCTAACAACATTATTGTTTCAAAAACGTATAGTTGACAACATTATTTTTTTCCAAAAAATGTATAGCTGGCAACATTATTGTTCCGAAAACATTATCTGAGGCCTTGTTGTTGGACGTAGTTTATCGTCTTACCCAGGACGCATAGTGACCAGAGATGTTAGCATCTGTTGGTGACCCAACTATGGGTAAATAGTGAACCTCCAAACAAAAATCAACAATACATTTTTTATAATAAAATGACCAACAATACATTTATAGCAAAATGACAATCAATGCAAAACTGAAAAAAAAAAAAAAAATATAAAAAATGTTTTTATTGTAAAATTACCAACCATATATTTTATGATCTACAAACTCTCTCTCTCTCTCTCTATATATATATATATATATATATATATATATATATATATAAAACATATCATTACCCTGAAACAAAATATGTTATTGAAAGCAGAAAATTATGTACAAAATATTTAAATTTTGGTATGAAATAACTCATATGCCGCTAAACAACATCCACCAACCAACAATACCTATTCATAGCAACATTACCAACAATACCTATTCATAGCAACATTACCAACAATACCTATTCATAGCAACATTACCAACAATACCTATTCATAGCAACATTACCAACAATACCTATTCATAGCAACATTACCAACAATACCTATTCATAGCAACATTACCAACAATACCTATTCATAGCAACATTACCAACAATACCTATTCATAGCAACATTACCAGCAAAATTTACGTATAAAATATTTAAATTTGGGTATTAAATAACTTGTAAGCCGCTAAACAAAATCAACTAACCAACAAATCTATATAAAGTAAAATGAACAATAAATTTCATCTGTTGTTGATGGCATACAATTGTGTTCCAAATATATTTAGTTGAAACCGTAAAATCGAGTTCAAAATATTTAGAGTTCGGCCTTAAATAACCCATGAAGATGTTGATATGCCGCTGCATCAAAGAACTAACCAAACATCACATTAAAGGAAATCCAAATAAAGCAAATGTTAAGTTATTAAAATCAGAACTTCTAATTTTGAAATTAAATGTTTAGAAAAAATCCTATCATGTGAAATAACTACACTTATTTCGTCACTGTTCATAGCGTCATGCAACTTGTTTGAAAATTCTGCCCTCTAAGGAAAGAGTTTTCAGGAGCCGTGGCAAATGTGTAATTCATTGGTTTTCAAGCAGTGATATTCAAGTGAAATTCCGCTGACAGACAAAGTGATTCATTTAGATATTTTTGCATGTTGTTGGTAAATAAATGTCCACAAAAAATGGAGTTGGTTAGAATTCGATGGTTTTGCGAGGACGATCAAACAAATCATCATGGTCGAAGGTTTGGGAGTGCCTTCCTTCTTCAAAACATTGATCACCCAGATACTGCTTGCTCTCACAGAAACAGAAATTGGCTTCTATTCAGCATAATTTCTGTAGAAACAAGTTTGACCTGGAGTGAGTCTGAAACAGGGACCATCGTGTGTGTGTATATATATATATATATATACACACACACATAGAGAGAGAGAGAGAGAGAGAGAATTATATATATATATAGAGAGGGAGAGAGAGAAAGAGAGTAATTATTTATATATATATATATATACATACACAGAGAGAGAGAGAGAAAGTAATTATATATATATATATATATATATATATATACACACACACACACAGAGAGAGAGAAAGTAATTATATATATATATATATATATATATATATATATATATAGAGAGAGAGAGAGAGTAATTATATATATATATATATATATATATATGAGAGAGAGAGAGATTATATATAAATACTGTTCTGTGCAAAAGCAAGTGAACCACTATGATAATATTCTAAATATTCTCTCTTTTTCTCCATGATTAACAAGTCTAAATTAAATTATATATTCATTAAGAAAAAAAAAACCTTCATTAAATCAATTATATCCACTTTCAAACTTTTTAATTAAGGTGGAATAAAAATATTAATTAAAATTAAAAATGAAGCCTTGCAAATATAAGTGAGCCTTTACATTTAATATTTGGTGACGGTTCCTTTTGAGGTTAAGATGTCAAAATTTTTTCTATCATTTTTGAGTTTTTGACAGTAGTGAGTGTCGAATTTTGACCATTCTTCTTGCTAAAACTGGCACAATTGCTTGATTTTACCTAGGTTTCTTGTATGCCCTGCCTTATTTCCCTTGTATTTAGAGCAGAACATTCACTTGGCCATTCCAATGAAATTTGTTTTTATGAACCCATTCTTTTGTTGATTTGCTATGATTCTTCGGCTCATTGTCCTGTTGGAAGTTATAGCCTTGACATAAACCCAAATTTTGAACCAAGTAGAAAACACTTTCAAAATTGCTTGGTATCTTGCAGAGTCCATTGTGACATCAAGCATGCTGTTTTGCCTGTTTCAACTGCAGCAAAGCACCCCCAAATCATAATGCTGTCATTTGCCGTGTTTAATGGTCGGTATCAAATTCTTCTCTTCAAAAGCCGTATTAGCAGCTCGCCAAATCTAACAACTATTGTTTCTTCCAAAGTCTCTAGTTTGGTCTCGTCCGACCATAAGACCTTTTGCTAGATTGTTTCTATTTTATTAATATGAGCTTTGACGCAGTTGAGCAGAAGATGCTTGTGGTATTCCCTAAGCAATGGCTTATTCTAGGTATTCTACTATAAATATCAGTATTGTTCAGATTTCATCGCCCTGTAGAAGTATGCACATTGATCCCGACATTAGCCAGTGAGCATTGGAGAACTGCAAATGTCACAGCAGGATTTACCTGGGCTTTTTGAAAAAAAAATGTCTACTTGTTGTTCTTGTTTTTCGAAGATTGCCACTTTTGTTTGCGATGTAGTCATACAAATAGCCTTCCATTTATGAATACGTACTCCCCAAATCGTTTTCATAGCTTTTTGTAGCTTTCTCTGTCATTATAAGTTTCAAATATGCGATTTGTTAAGCTTCGGGAAGTTTTTTTTTTTTGGTCTTTGCATATATATATTTTTTAAATTTAGTCACTAACTGCACACATTTGCATACAGAACGTGTTATACTGTTTGACTGCAATATACACAGCTTACTAAAAAATTTGTCAATTTGATTTTTACATGTGCACGAAAAATTATTTTCACTGGCAACCATGTTAAACAAAAATACAGAGTATAATTTTAAGGGTTCACTTACTTTTGCACATATAAATTTTTAATTAATATTTTTATTCCAGCTTGATGAAAATCTTTGAAAGTGTTTGTAATTAATTTAATAAGAGTTTTTTTTTTTCTTAATGAATATATAGTTTAATTATCATTTGCTGAATATCTGGAAAAATACAAATTATTCTAAATATTATTATAGGGGTTCACTTACTTTTGTACACCGCAGTGTGTGTGTATATATATATATATATATATATATATATAGAGAGAGAGAGAGAGAGATTATATATATATATAGAGAGAGAGAGAGAGATTATATATATATATATATAGAGGGAGAGAGAGAGAGATTATATATATATATATATATAGAGGGAGAGAGAGAAGAGATTATATATATATATATATATATATATATAGAGAGAGAGAGAGAAGAGATTATATATATATATATATATATATATATATATATATATAGAGAGAGAGAGAGAGAGAAAGTGAGTGTGTGTATAGAGAGAGAGAGAGAGAATGTAGCGTGTGATATTTTTTTCCATAATTATTTGTTCCTCTGCTCGTATCTTGTCACGTTGAAGCAATCAGATATAAAATTAATTCCTATCCTGATTCGAACAACGACCCTGGCCACAAGCAGGAAGGTGATATAGCCACTACGCCCGCGTTCTTGTTCTTCCTTAACGCCACAGTAAAATTAACTTAAAAAAAAAAAAAAAAAAAAAAAAAAGAAAGAAAAAGTAGCCAAAATCACAGATAGTAATCTAATTCTTGGTAGAATGTCAAAATGATTTCATCTTATTTCGAAGTGCTAATCCATACGGAACTATTATTACCACTTCTGCCGAGTAATATGCTATTTATGAAAGTGATACTTGACAAGTTCATACCTTTATTTGCGACCATTTCTGGTCCTCCTTTATTGGCTGTGATTTGTCCAAATGGCTCGACTGTGATGTTGACAAACTTGAGAACCATATCGTTGGAAAATAACTGAAAATAGAAAGAATCATTATAATTCGACTACCATTAAATTCCTTGATATTTATGAAACATAGCTTTATACATTACAGGCTCAAATGTGGGAAATACAGTTAGGAAGATTGTATTGTGTTAGACTTCTAAGAGCAGCCAATCTCGATGCCAAGAACAACTTTAATTTAAATCGTCGTTTTTGTCCTCTTAGGATTATGAGTAGGAAATCTTTCTAAACAATTTATGGATTTTACATTATTTATATTCGGATTACTTTTCTCGTCGTTATTGGTATCACACCGTTTCGACCGTTTTGCCTAGAGATTCTCATCAGCTCTTTGCCGATTCGTATAGCCTTCAAAGAATTTAATACTGAAACTATTATTTAACAAACAGTGTGTGCGGATAGATTGTTTTCATTCCGCTGGATATGTCCAGGGATATCACGTCTTGCCTTATTGCTCGCTATGTTCCTATACTGCTAGGCCCAGGGATTGAACTCACAATTACTATGTTGACAAATTCACGAAGCAACGCTTTAATCCACTAGAGTATTCTCTCGTAAGAAAGAAATTTCTTTATTTGTTTTGTTTATCAATAAACCGCAGACAGAATCTCGAGGAATTTTGAAAAATATTTTAAAATTAAATTAAATCAGTCATTGACTTTTGACCGACCTTCATATATTGGCTTCAGGGAAGAGTAACCTGTCATAAGAGACTTTATTAAGTAATGTTTTGTTTTTTTTTCGTTGGCGTATACAGGATGACTGAAAAGTAACTCCTCATTTTAAAACACTTTAATAATTATTTTTAAAGAAATGGGGTATGAGCCACCCAGGAATCGTGTTAAGTAATTTCACCAGAAACTATTATGGTATGAAAGACAACTTCCTGTATTCGCCCTTCAAGTTCCTACAAAGTCTTATTTTGGTATAGTAGACATGCTCCTTTAACCCCCCCCCCAAAAAAAAAAAACGTCATAGGATGTTAAGTCAGAACTAATGGCTGGCCACTCATACATAAAATAGGGACTTACTTTCGATCACCCTGTATATTACGAATCAAAGTTTTCTTTAGACTTACAACAGTAATTTTTTTGTTGACATATAGATAAGTACAGAATAGACACGAGTCAGAAACTAAATAACATCGTTAGAGTGCGTGGGTTAATCATAGACTGCAAAGGACAAAATAAAGACAAAGCTTTTCTAAAATGAGAACATTATAACATTAACATTACTTCATTAACTTCCATAAATGTTCTAGTATTTTGATAGTCTATTCACTGAGCAGAAAACACCTAAACACACAAATATATATAGTGTAGGTTGATATATTTATTTCTATGTTTGTGTATATGTGCATATATATATATATATATATATATATGTATGTATGTATGTATGTGCATAGGTAAACTTTTGTATGTTTCTATTAGGTTGGTGCAAAAATAATATCGGTTTCTGACGTTAAAAAGTACGGCAAAAACCGACATTATTTTTGCAGCAACCTAATATTTGTAGTGAAGAATGTGTGTACACATACGTATGTATGTATTTCTTTTTTTTCCTACATACTGTTATATATTTATACTCGTGTACGTGTACTAATGTGTATATAAGTATATATGAGATATTTATATATATTTGTTTGTTTAGGAGTTTTCTTTTTTATTTATTAGATAGTGTTATTTTTAAGTATTACATTTTGCCTGGACATTTGAATTTGGTGATTTTTGTATGCGTGTTTATGCGTATATATATATATATTTATTTTTCTATCCATTTCTATTTATTTTAATATCCTTTTTCTTTATGTTGTTCATTGACGAATATTTGTTTTTCTATTCTATCCATATTAAATTTTATCTATTCAACCATTTTTATCTATAAATCTCTGCCCGTATGAGTTTTATTTTAATAGTATGTTTGAATTCGATTAATAACACATTCAAATTTGAATATTTTGAATTTTATAGTAAAATTTAATATTAATTAGTTAGAATGAATATTATTTTAGTCTAACCCTAACATTAAAGGATTAATTAATTACTATAACCAAGGTTCGTTTTCAAGGTTTTGAATTCTCATATACTTGTATTTTGATTGCAAATTCCAGCTTGTGTAAAAGCGTTTCCCCTAGCGAGGGATGTTTGATTGATTCGAACATTTTAAAACCCTTTATTCTACATTCAACACCATCACTTGATAAGACACCAGAAGGGTTGAAACTAAATGGCTATTTTGGTATTGATTTTATAACATATTTATGTTATAACTTTCGAATAAATAATTATATTTGCTCTACTCTGTATTGAGCAATCTTTTAAGAATAGTATTTTTTGGTTATTGGAATTTATTCCGTATACACCAATCCTATACTTGGGTATATATATATATATATATATATATATATATATATATATATATCACACCACACAAAAAAGAGAATGTTTAACATCGGGAAACACAAGAAAAAATTAAATCACTTTAAAAATATATGGAAACATACACTCTTTGCCTGAAGAAGGTCGCGAGGCCCGAAACCCGTGTTACAAAATTATGGAAAATAAACCATAATATATATTTTTAACAGAAAAATCCACATTACAACCAAAACCGTTTGCGGTTTCTCTCTTCTTTTTAATATATATATATATATATATATATATATATATATATCCTTCTAAAATGCAATAGGGGAAGAGATGTTTGCCGGAAGCGATCACCAGTGCATTAAAAGACAGACTTTCTGAAGTTTTACATGGGGTGATAGGATCATATATATATATGTAGGTTTAATAAAGTGATTAATGAAATTCGAGGAATAAAAAGCCAAGAAAATGATAGTAATATTGGCAATAAGATTGATGATATTTATTATATATTAGACTTTTGACTAAATGGAAGCATGAAGAGAAAGATTTTAAAGTCGGAATTTTCAGACAATTTTTTTATTCCTTGTCTCATTGACAAAGTACACAGGCGTGTAAATATAATATCATCAATCTTATTGCCATTATCATTTTGTTGTATTCTTCAAATTTCATTAACCGGCCTATTAAATACACACACACACATATATATATATATATATATATATATATATATATATATATATATATTTAGACAGCAATCTTTCTTTCATGCAAGTTTTATGAAATATGACAGACGAAGCACTTTGATTAATTTTTTTTTTTTTTTATATAGTTTTTCATGTGATCTCATAATTTTTGCTTTCTGTAAAGTAGAAAAATTATATAAATATTGTCCAAACGTTTTTTTTTTTCCGAGCGCTTTTGTCTATACATTTAGCCATTTTAAAGGTTGAAATATATTAACTGTTAACTAGAAATAGATTGTTGTATGCATGTATTTATACTTTTCATTTTCAAAACACGCTCACGTGTCCATGTTCATAGTTGATGTCATTGGCTGATGTTTTTATTAATAATTATTTAGACACGTTTTATATAATTTATCTACTGAAAAGACAACAATTATAAGATTACATGAAAAATTATATAAAAATCTCAATGAAAGCAACTTGTATGTTATATTTAATGAAACTTTCATATATAAGATAATATAGACTGTGACATTTTGTGCATATTCCTATGTTACTCTGTGGTTAACTTGTCACGCTAAAGCATTCAGTCATAAAATTAAAGTAAGTAATTCTGTCCTAATTCGAACGTAGAACCTAGAGATAAGGGAGTAACAGACGCTACGCTTGCGTTATTGTTGTAATAGTTGTTGTTCTTGTCCAGCCCAGTAAAAATAATTTACACAAACTAAGTTCACGACATATCGAAACAACTTTCTTGGCAACTGACTCAATATTATCAATATTAATTATTGAGAAAAAAAATAACAAAAAAGTAAACCAAAAAAAAACCAAACAAAAAAAACCCAGAAATTCTTACCTTCGCCCCACTTCTAACTGAAAGCTTTTCTCCGATAACGTCAATACTAACGTTTTCTCTTGTTTTTAGCTGCACCTCACCAAATGTTTTTATATCAAAATTGTGGATTTTGTATGTAGTTGACGTGTTGAATTCTACGATGAAACGGCAATCAGCATTTACTGTAAAGGACTTGAGAGGTTCCAGTTTACCTGAAAAATTACAGGAAGATTGTAGATAAGTAAAATAACTAGAAAATAACAACCGTATATACCTAGATATATGTATATTAATATCTCTCCCTCTCTCTCTCTCTCTCTCTATATATATATATATATAGAGAGAGAGAGATAGAGTATATGATAACGGCTAATTGATATCACTTGAGAAAGTCAAAAAGATTATCCACTACTTCTTAAAAAATGAAGGAATTTAGCATTGAATTTAAAGTATCAAATGACAAAAACGAGATAGAAGCTTCGTGCCTGGTGTATAGCTTTTTAAATTAAAGTTTTTAAAGTTTGTATGAATTAATAGCAAAAGTACTTAAAAAAAATGAAAGCATGAAAAGAGTCGTGGAAAACCCCGATCGCCTACACCCTGAAAGGATTTGGCACAAAAAAAAAGAAATGGTACTCTACTGTAGAAAAATATTTAACAAGCTATCATAGTCGAGTTCACTGTTATGCAAAGTTTTGTCATTATAACGTTTGTTATTTGTGTGGCCATTTTAAATCGATATTAAGCTTGAAAAGTAACGTGATAATGAAGTCTGATTTTTTGGGGTCAATTCGCTGAGTTCAAACCTGACTATCTGATTCTCTACAATAACCTCGTGTCAAACTATGATGAGGAAATATAAGGTATTTACAGTATAGTAGTGAACGCTAAAGACATTGTTCATATCAATTCCTGACACAGATGAAAAATTCTGAGTCATAAAGAAGAAGAGTAGAGTTAGAGTATTTAACACTCACAAGACACATTAGACTCTAGAGAAGTAGGAGTAACAGATTGTAACTAACTGATAAATGTTAGTGTGAATTGATAGCCGAAGAATACCAAACGAGGAGTAGAAAAACGTAAAAAAAATATCAATGCATCGCTTCATATATCAAGGACCAAACATTTGGGTAAGCGAATTGGACTAATTATATATAAATTCAAGAATATAAAACATTTAAAATCGCATAGGTAATAACTGTTATTTCATGAGCTTTAAAAAACAGCTCTCAAGATATAAAAATTATTACCTATGGCATTTTAAATGTTTGATAACATTTAATTACTAATAATTTTTCTCTGTCTTTTGACATAGAACTCTCCCTTGATCTATAACCTCCTGGAAAGTCCATACGGATTACTATATATATATATATATATATATATATATATATATATATATATGTGTGTGTGTGTGTGTGAAATGGACAAAGTCCGACAATTATTTTAAGACATTTTTTATGTTTATACGTTCTTTTTATAGATACAAATATTTAAGTAAATGCTCTGTTTATAATAAACAGTATTAACCACATTTACTGGCCTGAATATCCGAGAAATTTTCATAGAAAATATGCGTCCTCCCACAGGAATCGAACCTGTATCCTATACGGCACCGTCATATAGCCTGATGTGCTTTACCGAATAGGCCACAGAGGTGTGTTTCGGTTAGCAAGGTCGACTTTACTGTTTTTAAATCATGGAGAATTGTAGTTTAAAAACAGTAAAAATCGACCTTGCCATTGTTAAACAGAACACTTCTCGGTTGACTTACACGTTGAACGCAGACTAGCCACAAGTGTACACGAATGAGAGCTGGGAACTAGTCTACATGCTAACACAGCGCCATCTACCATAAAAGGTCTTTAAATTTAATAACTCAAAAACGAAGACTTATCAAATTCATTATTCAATGTTTTTCTTCTGTATCCTTTGCCTCTGATTTTTTTCCCGTGAGTGTTAAATTTGCCGAACATTCACCTCCTTACGTGCTCCCAAGATTTCAGATGCTTCTGTGCCATTCTTAGAAAAAAGGGTTTTGTATTACGTTGGTGCAAAAATAATGACCTAATAATGTAGTTTTTTGACGTATTTTTTAACATAAAAAACGACATTATTACGTCATTATTTTGCACCAACCTAATACTTATATTGTTTTTTTTTTCTTCAATGTGTATTTTAAATTTTCTTGTGTTACACCCTTTGTCCATTTTCAGTAATTTTCAAATGAGCCATTTTGGTCATTTAAAATCTTTTTTTAGCATTCTTTACCACAGTTGGTGATTAGACATATACTATCTTAAATTTTTCGTGTTTTGCTTCATCGAATTCCTTTGTGTAATCTGCACACAAAATTGCTTGGCTTATTCTGACTCTAAAAATTATATTTCTGGTTCTAGACACTGGAAGAAATTCACATTATTCCACACACATTAAATAGCTCAAGATTTCAGGATCAGATGTAGGTGCTAAAATATAAATATCTTTTCCTTTTCCCTACCAAAACATCCTACACGTGATATCCCATACAGTTACATAACCTACTAATGCGTGTTAGTAAGAAGTAGAATAATATCAGAAACAAAATTGGAGATAATGCGACAAAATTAAAAGATTTAGAACGACGCTTTTCTCCGACGTGTGTTAGGCGCAGATTCAGTTTGGAACTCTTCGTACAGAAAATGCTTTTGGGATTTTTGAGGATAAAAATAGGCAAACAAAAAAAACAAAAACCAAATTAAATTACCTAATCAAATTCAACACCCAGAAAGTTCTAGTTTTAAATTTATTTATTTATACCAGGGTGGGCTGAAAATTTCATAGGCTGATTACAAATGAGTAATGTTACGGCTAATGGATAACGGCTCGGATTGAGGAATCGGAGAGCCGAGTTCGAATTCCAGTCGAATCCATTAGATTCAATTACGTGCTAATACCCTTGGGCATGGTATGAATCTTTCCTCCCAGATATGTGTTAATAGCAGGACAGACCGTGTTCTTTAGCCTTGGATGACAGCTAGTCTACCGCAGAAAGAAATGGCAACCTAAAGCGGGAAAAATCTGCATCGTTAGTCATATATCGAAAGATACATGATCGCCTAAGCGTGTATCACGTATGGCACATAACTGAGTGAATAAATGAAAAACCGAAGGAGCAGTGTTTGGTGAATATGGCGTGTAGAGTAACACGTCCCACCCAAGCGGCAAAGATTTTTGTCGGGTACTATCCTGATGGAAAACAACACCTTTCCTTTTCCTCAGTTCTGGGTTTTTTTTTCTTTAATTCGCCCAGTTGAGAGCAGTACTTTTCATAATCAATTAACTGGTTACTTTGCAGAAGCTCATTGTACAGGATTCATTTCCAATCTCAACAGATGCACCGCATGGCTTTCTTAGGATGAAGACCTGCTTTTGAGGTGGCTAAAGTTGGCTCATGTCAATTACCCGAGGATTTTTGTCGCTAAACATTGTTGTAAACGACCCATTTTATCACCACATGTCAAAATATGCATTTTCATTACGTTTATATAGCAAATCACAGATGAAATGTGATCAAAAAGATTCTTTTAACATAGATCATGTGGTACCACAAAATTGTAGCGATTTGAGTACCCAACCTTGACTAGTGCTCATGGATTATGGATTTTGATAAATCTAGTGTTTCTGCCAAATCCCGCGTTGTGTAATATAAGAGTATTCTCAATCAGTGTCTTGATTTGGTCGTCATCTGTAGTGGGGATGTCTACCAGAGAATTCTTCATCAACCAGGCTACAATCGCCAAATATAAACTTAGCTAACCACTTCCGTGCAGTTCTGTCAGCTAAAGGATCTTCATCGTACACAGTACATATTTTTGTTGCTTGCGAGGCATTTTTACATTTACGGTAAAAAAAAAAAAAAAAAAGCATTAAGTGTCTAAAATGTACCTTTTTAATCTTCCATTTTCATAGGGATGCAAAATGGACATGAATTAATTTTAAACTTTCTTTCTCAAGAGGTAGTCTGAAGTATGTCTAATCGGTAATCTAAACTGTCATACATGTTGATAAAGTTGACGTGTTCTAACGTGTTGGAACATGAACAGCTAAAAATCGACATGAACTTTCCGAACATAATATTAGGTTGGTGCAAAAATAATGTCGTTTTCTCACATATGTTACTATGTGAGAAAACGACATTATTTTTGCAACCTAATAATAATACGTAAATGTTTGCACCAAGATTTTCGAAAATTTAGTTTGTGATGTCCCTTATTAAATAAGTATATATTATATGGTTCGGTTTTGAAACGCTGATCTGCGTGTGTAACCTTCACAAAATAAAACAATTTAATAATCAAAATTAATAAACCTTAGACCGTGAGGCGTAAAGGTCAAAGAGTCATTTCATTTTACCTGAAGGCATTCTCTTTCTGGATCTCGATATCACAAAGAAACCGTCAATTTGATCTTGTCAATCAAAGTCGTTTGCAACGTCCCCCTTACAAAGCGAAACTCTCGGTTGCTACAATTCAGCCTTGACACGTGAAGACTTAATTGATTTTAAAATTTCATGATTTAGACTGGCTCCTACGAGAAGCGATCGAAGTATCCATATGAGCAATAGCAGCGGATACATTAAGGGTGGAGAGGGAAAAGGATGGGATTACGGGAGGGCAACATACGAGGAAACTAAGAGCCATAGAAAAGATTAGGGAGAAAGATTTAAAGCGTGGGAAGGAGAAAAGAAACAATGAAAATGAGTGAGAGGTAATTGTTGAGGGAGAGAGGCAATCAAATAGAGGATAAATTA
>OZ010590.1:38031804-38051804 GCA_963932145.1 Acanthosepion lycidas
AACGGAGTGGAGAGAGAAAGAAAAAAGGGAGAGAGCCAAACGGAGTGGAGAGAGAAAGAAAAAAGGGAGAGAGCCAAACGGAGTGGAGAGAGAAAGAAAAAAGGGAGAGAGCCAAACGGAGTGGAGAGAGAAAGAAAAAAGGGAGAGAGCCAAACGGAGTGGAGAGAGAAAGAAAAAAGGGAGAGAGCCAAACGGAGTGGAGAGAGAAACAAAAAAGGGAGAGACCCAAACGGAGTGGAGAGAGAAAAAAGGAGAGACCCAAACGGACTGGAGAGAAAAAAATGAGACAGAGCCAAACGGAGTGGAGAGAGAAAATGGATTGGAGCGAGGAAAAAAAAGAAGAAAAAAAACAATGCCAAACGGATTGGAGCGAAAGAAAAAAATAAGGAGAAAAAAAAAAAAAAAAAAAAAGAGCGCCAAACGGATTGGAGCGAGAAAAAAAAAAGCAAAAAAAAGTGCTCGAAACGGATTGGAGCGAAAAAAAAAAAAAAATTAAAAATAAAAAGATCGCCAAACCAAAAAAATAAAAATAAAATCAAAAGTACAAAACGGAGTGGAGGAAAAAAAAATCAAAAACAAAAAACGAGAACGCAACAGAGTGAAGAAAAAAAAAAAAAAAAGAGTGCGAAATGGAGTGGAGAAAGAAAAATGCGATCGAAACGGATTAGAGAAAAAAAAAGAGAAAATAGATATAAACAGAATAGAACAGTGGAACAAAAGTGGAATTGAGTGCGTTTCGATATTGTCGGAGAGGAGCGAAAGTCAACGAAAGGTGAAAGAAAAAAAAAAGAAAAGAAAATCGTGCGGTTTCAATCGAAGTCAACTTTTGAACTTTTTTAGTACTTAACCGACTTTTCAGATTTAATCTGACAATTCGGCACGCGAATGAAATTGATTGACGCTAAATGAGCGGCACTATTTATTGCTTCCAAACCGACAATCTCGTTGTAACTCTTTCTCCAAAGCAGAAACGTGATCAGAATGCGCTGTGCCTATTAAAATAATTAAAGTTACAACACATTACGGTAACTTCTTTGTAACTCCAACTGGCACCTGAACACTTCGCCCAGTGCTTAAAACACAAATAAATGTCAATTTGATTCTGGCCTTGGCTTGTTGAAAGATTTCTTAAGAGGAATAATATCCATTCAGTTTTCTCAGACAAAACTCCTCATCTCCTGTATTCATCACAGCGTTTTAGTCATTCCCAGGCATTACATTGGTGTACATCATTTATCAGGCTTCATACGAATATTTTGTTAGTTGCATTACCAAGATATATAATTTGCCACGTGCATAATGGCGATATAATGATTGCTATGACGATATACGTGTAAAAAAACCATGAAAACTAACAAGGATACTTAAAAAGTTATAGAAGTAGAAAGCTCAATGGAATGATCTATGTCATGGATAATTCTAAGAGACAGAAAGCGGTCAATGTCAGTCAGTTATGTGCTACACGGGATACACGCTTAGGGGATCATGTATCGGAAGATACATGAATGACGAGGCGGATTTTTTTTTACTGCAGTTGGTTGCCATTTCTTTCAGCGGTAGACCAGTTGCCATCCAAAAAAACCCAGTCTGTCCTATTTATCCATAGCTAGGGAGTGGGGAGAAAAAAGGATTCATACCTTTCCTAAGTAAGGGGAATGTAATAGATTCGACTGGAATTCGAACTCTGCTCTACGATTCCTCAATCCAAGCCGCTATCCATTACTCCACCGTGTCTCCTTATAGACCAGACAAATGATTAATGATGGTGGAGTGGGGGGAAAATGAATAATTTCCTTACTGGAAACATACATTTATTTACTGAACAGTTAGTGTTACTTTTCCAATGAGTTTTATAAAATATTTCTCTTCAAAAAAGTTATTTTCAGGCAAATAGATTTCTCAAGACACCCGATGGAAGTTTACATTCAGACCTTTCGTTTAAAAATAGTGTAGAAAGTCAACATCTTCATTATATTCTAGCTGCCTGTGCTATCCATTTTAGTTGGTACTGCTGTCGTAAGTCTTCAAGTGACGTCTTTTTGGCTATTTGGTAAAATTGTTTTCTTTGGGATTCCGTAGCGCCGAATCTGCTGAAGGATTGTCTTAAGACCTAGAGGATTCATTCGGTTGATACCGTTTTTAAATATTGATATGAGAAAAATGGTTTTGCGTAAATAGTTTTGACATTTCTAAGCATCACAACCAAATGTGAGTCTGAATCAAACGAGGTTATTTAAGAATATAGCTAGAGTTCTTAAGCGACAAAAATTGTGGTGGGCAAAACAGATAGAACAGAAATAAAAGATGGACTAAAAAGTTTATGGCAGTCTTTGAAACATTGCTGAAGAGAATGTAAAGCTCACGTTCTGACCAGGTGTGTTGGGCCCACGCACAGAATATCGAAATTAAATACAATATTAGGCATAAAAGATTTAAGTATCGTGTCAATTTTTTTAGACTGAGAATTTGTTCAGCGAAACTACAAATACCAATGGGAAAACAAATAAATCCTTATGTACATATTGTTTTTTATTCCTTTTATTTTAATTTATTGTCGACATTATTTGTGCGCCAGGATTTATTTTTAGCGACATCAATAATATATACAGACGAGCTTTTTTTTTTTTTAGTTTGCAATAACAAAATAAACAGAAAATTGTTGGCGAAAAAAAAAAAAAAAAAAAAAAAAAAGAAATAGGTTCTATTTGTTTCTAATTCGTTTGCAATGAAAAACAGGAATAACATTTTTACGAAATATTCTTCGAAATTCGTATTTCAGTTTACATAAATATTTTTCTTATCCGGGTATTAATAAAAAGAGGTATGATATTATTGCATCGAATGGTTGTAATATTTTTTTCTTTCCCCCTTAAAAGAAAGTCCTTCTTTCCGATCGAGGAACCAATAATTTTTGTTTTCAGAGAGTATGCTTACCAATTTTGAGAGCTCCAGTCGAAACTGTTTAGTTATGTACAGAGAAAAACTTTGTATATAAAAGCAAATAATGAAACATCTTGAGTGTAAAGGGGAATCTGGTCAACCCGACAATGGACCCAGGGTTGGCTTCGTGTGGTGCAGTAAGCACCAGGAGTTACACCCTATCCCACAGTTGACTGTTGAGAGAGAACATTCTAATAAGAGTAGGTTGTACTGACATAATTTGCATACAGCCGACAATGCACAAGCATTAACCAATAGTTAACATGCGTCGGAGCTATATAACACCAGCTTTTTTTCGGTTGTGAGGGAGGGAAAGCGCTCTCAACGTGGGAACCAGCGAAGTGGGGAGTTTTCCTTTACTTTACTGAGGAAACTAGACAAGACGAACACCTAACGATTTCATAACTTTACATCATTTTACGTTAAAAGTTTTCTTTCTGTCCAGCGAGAATGCCTATCAAATTTGAAAGCTTCAGACGAAATTGTTTAGTTATGTTCTGTGAAAAACGTTGCCTATATATAAAAGCAAATAAAACAGCTAACGATTTCACAATTATGACTTCCATGAGTGCATTAATAACTAAGTGAATATCTGTTAGTATTAAGATATCCTACCTATTGAACCAATCTATATACTGCATCTGGATTTATGGCGCACGGCTACCTAGGTTATTATATTGCGGTCATATATTGCTTAGGCGTTTTTGGTTTAGTGGATACACTTATTTAAGTAGATGCTCAGTTTATTTATAAAACGGTATATTTATTTTCGTCTGCCGGCCTGAATATTCGAGAAATCTTGTTAAAGACAAATGCACATTCTCCAGCAGGATTCAAACCGGCGTCCCACATAGCAGGAGAAACCGACAGGCTTATACCGACTCAACTATGGAATGCGTCGCCGATGAATCAAAGTTGAACAATGTCTTATAAACGCAAACCTTTCTCCGACTCTCGAAACAGTCGTTTCAGTAATAAAAGCGAATTAACAAGTGAAAAATCCATTGTCGAATTATTTTGTTAACATTAGGATATGAAACTGAGCAGATACGATTGTTTGGAGAGTCGAAAAAAGATCCATGTTCTTGAGCGACTAGTAAAAGTTACCCAAACTTTGGAAAATTTTAGGCAAAGCTGAGCGTGTAAATTTATATATATATATATATATATATATATATATATATATGTAAATATATATAATGTGTGTTGGCCTTGCCTCTGAGAATAAGTTTTCTATATTAAGTTTGAGCAGCGATATCAGAGTGTTAAAAAAAATGTCGGAATTAATTAGTAGGTGCAGGCAAAACAGTAAACACTAATTGTGCCACCTTCCACCTGACTTGTATCCAGATAAGGTTTCGAATAAAAACGACAATACTGAAAAAAGAAAGAGAAAATAGGACTAAGGCAAAGTTACCTACTCAGTAAAGTTCTCGATGCCGAAACTGATCTAAAAACGCTTAACGACATTAAATCTTATGAAAGAATGGTCCTAGTCGGAACCAGTTTCACGCTCATTCAATCTTCAGATGACTTGAAAGAAAATGAAAGGGAGGGATGAGCTTTATATAACACATGAATAGGCCTAAAGCATCATGGGAATTTTTTTCATTAAAACCCGTAAATAACCACATATATACAGGAAGAAAAGAAAATAGGCAAAGAAAAAAACTGTAGGCTGGCTAAAGTACAAATTGATGTATTGTAGGCAATCTTTTTGCCGTATATGTCCTTCTGTAGACTTAAGTAGATGTCAAAAAAAAAAAAAAAAAAAAAAAAAAGCATAATTTCTTCAGGTTTGCAACAGCGAAGAAAAATATACATCAGACTGTTTAAAATTGAAAGTATAAAAAAAAAACCAACTAAAAACATCTTAATATTAAGCGATAACGTATTTGTATGTCTTTGCGAAACCAAATTGCTTGCTGTCGATGTATAGATACGTTTACAAGATACCGCAACATGTCGGTCTCTAGCGTTTGTGTTATAAAAAAGCGCTTATTGCTATTTCAACAGCAGTGTAAGTATGCAACAGCGTCCAATGCAACCTATTTGGTAACGTATTTTTATTATATGTTTGTTAGGGATGTCATTTATATTAGTCTATATGGCAGATTATCCGATCAAAATCAAAATCAAAATGGCGGCATCTATAGACAATCGCAGTATCTTTATAGTCATTTACTTCAAGAAAAAGACAATTCCGTACTCTTTCCAAAACAGGTCAACACAGGCATGAACAAAATGCTATAAAATGCAGCAATGAAAGTGTTAATACATAGAGGTTATTAGTAACTATAATGTTGGACTATTATAAACATAGCTATTCTCGGTCAACAACCAACATTAAGCAAGTAACTTTCTGGTTAATATTTGAACGAGTGGGTGTTTTAGAATCTTCACATCTCACCTTTCAAGATGATATCAACTTTGCGGCATTCCAGAACATCTGGAAGAGTTAGGTCTGTTAGAGGTTGAGCCAGAAGTGCGAACTGCATTCGTTCCCTTTGAGCTTTTATCTGGAAGAATTGTCGCGATTTGACACTCAAACGCCCACTACCATCACCTATGATTTTCTGTGCCGTGATTCCGACATTTGCTCCCGATATTTCCAGAGAGCCGCCTCCGATTATATGAAGCTGGAGAAAGAAAAAATGAAATTCTTCATTCTTTTTTAAACGACAGCATTTTTAGAATATTAAAAGAAAAAAAAAATACATCTTACGTTTGAGTGACATTTATGGCTACCGAAGAATTTTTCATTCATTGATTTATCTTAATTAGATTTATTATTAGTTCTAGAATGATTTAAAAGGTTCTTTGCAACTAGTCTTTAACACATGCACAGATATAAACATGTACAGTCATTCCTGAGAGATAAAGCGAATATTGTAATAAAGCGAGTGAGTTTTTTTTTGTCTGCCCAGTTCATATGAAAAACATTTAATCTATTATGTGTGAAATAGATTTAGGTCTGAAAAACAAAAAAAATAAAGGATGAACTATAAACAATCCTAATTTAAAAACATGTATTTTATTGCTACCAAAATGTGACATTATTACTTTTGACGATGTTGTTCGTCCTGTCGGTCACTCGATGTAGAGGTTTACAGATTAATAGGTAGAGTTTATGCGGATATGGACAGAAGATAACGGTTAACCCTAAAATTGAACAAGATAGTGATCGGAGAAGCAGACTTTTGGGTGTCGGTTCAACAAGGCAGCGTTTGGTATGATGAAGCTGCTTGAGTGGAACTTCCATCTCACCAGGGGAATATGAGGTGAAAGAGGGTGGTTCACTACAATTTGTGGCATGGTGGGTCTTAGCCATGAGGGTTTGGACTATGGTTCATTTGAACTGTCTTAGTGGATATAGCGATAGAGCAGCGTGGGGTTTGTGACATCTTGTCTGTGAGAAAGGGGTTGCAGAGAGTAGTACCCGTGAGAATTACACGATTTTCTTGTTTCAATTTTATTTTCTTTTTCCTCACTGTAGTCAGACATCGTCATTGGCATGGCCTTTCCGTTTTTTTCAATGATCAAAACGGAACAGTCCCTTATTTGAGAGGTATTGGCAGGGCGTTGGTTTCTTTCACTGAAATCAAACGGCGTCTCTTCCTTTTCCATCTTTCCTCGTAAACAAAACGAAATAGTCCATTACTTATATGGTTTTGGCAGCGGTAACATAGGTGCTAATTAAGAGAGGAAAGAAGAGACACATAGAGTTATAGGTGGACACAAAGGGCATTACAGATCGGTGACACTGTTTCGTGCCTAAAGACTGGTTTCAATCCCCAAAAGAACTGTAACTGCTGGGCGCACACAATTATATTTACATACGTTCTGTTCCTGCTATTGATCAATCTTACCCATAAATATAGCATACCTTAAAACTATATTTGTAGCCCTGGCAGTTGTCTGGTAAATAAGTAATAGGATTTTCGGTTGTGTTACTGTTATATTCCGTGCTAATAGAATATATACTTGAAAAATACGGAGGATAAAATAAGTAAAGGTCTATTGTAAAAACCAGTACAATAAGAATAAAGGTACAGTTATGCACAAGATCGTCCCAAGTCAATCCAGTAGTGAGTGCTACTATTAGAAGGTCGGTAGTTCTCGCATAACTCTGAGTCGCACTCAACAGATCCCAGCTAGAAATATTTACCAGCCTCCTCACCTGATAGGATGTAGCACAAGGCCGAATTTAATATGGAGTAATCCGAGCCCGTAGGATCGTCCAAAAATTCTTCGTAACCCCGCATAAACGGGTTCGGGTCTGTCTACATCCACGGACAAAACTCTGCACTTCGACATAGCATCGTCTGGGTTCCTCTCTGCATGAAGGTAGAGAGTTTGACAACAGCCAAGATCTGAGTAACAGATACCAGCTAGTCGGTATTTACTAGCCCCCCACAAGGTCAGATGTGGCACAAGGTCGAGTTTAACGTGGGACATCTAAGCCCTTAGGCTCGGACAAAAATTGCCCGTAGAACCCACATAAACGGGATCGGGTCGGTCAATCTCTCCGAACGAGACTTTGTCATTCGGCATAACCTCGTCCGGGTTCCTCTCTGCCCGAAGACAGTGAGTTCGACCGTATAGCTGAAAAGATTTCAGCTAGGATATTTGCCAACCGCTCCACGCGGTCAGATGTGGCACAAGGCCGAATTTAACGTGGGGTTTCCGGGCCGGTAGGCTCGGGGAAAAATTCTCCGTAGAACCCGCATAAACGGGGTTGGGTTGGTCTACCTCCCCGAACGAGAGACTGCCCTTCGGCACAGACTCGTCCGGGTTCCTCTCTTCTCAGAGGCAGAGAGTTCGACCAGCAAGCTGAAAAACATTTCGACTAGTCTCTATAGTCTGTTTATCGGTAGTTACTACCTATAGTGTAGTCACTCTTGGGGATGACAGGTTATTCCATTACATCAGTTACAACACAGAGCAGTATATATAGGAGGAAGGGTTTCTGCATGAATCATGTAATCAATTGTACTTCAGATATAAATTTTTTTAATAGAAAATGAAAAGCTATTAAACTATGCGTAAGCGAAATATTTTAATACCCAGTAAAAAGATATTTATCATTATATGCACTCTTATAGATAGGGTTTGATAAGCATGAAAGTAGTTTGATATATGAATGCAATCATTTTTATAATAAAATCATTTAAAATACATTGCTACAGTAAAAGACTGCTACATTTGCAGTGTCGCTATATATGGAATCGTTAGAGAGAATGAACGTCTAGTATTTCTTTAATAAATACCACGCTTTATATCAAAGGTTCCATAAACAGCTAGTATCCAAATCATCCGCAATGCATTCCTATAGTAAAATTGTTTAAAATGCATTATCATATTAAAACACTGCTACACATGTTTTTGATAGATATATCTTTTCTTTCTATTAAGTAAATGAGTTTGACAATCCTTTCTGCGGCATTAATATATTTATAATCTTCAAATGCATTGACAAATCTTACAGAATATTTAAAGGTAGCAAAAATTACACTCCAAAATTATAGGTTCTTTATCGAAAGGTTTAGAAAAAACTGAAGTGTCGTTCAGAAAAAAAAAGCACGTAAAAATTGACTACGTTTGACTAGTTTAGTCTGAAAAATGCTTAATAAATAAGACGAAATCAAATCCTACCTCATCGAATTCGTGATTTGATCTTGGGTCTTCCTGTTGCAGTATTACAGCAGAACCGACAGCATTACAATAGTCGGTTTGAACAGAGCCATCAGGATCTTCAGAGACGTAAACTTCCAGTTCGGCTAGCGAGGATGAACTACCCTTTATATGGTTCAGTGTTATTTTCAACTGAAAATACGAAAAGTGGAAATAAATTAAAAACGAATTCACAGTTGGCAGCTCAAAAAAAAAAAAAAAAAAAAAAAAAAAAAAAAATCCAGTTTCTTGTTAAAGGCTTAATTTTAACATTATTTCTACTTGATTGCATCATTATTCCTCTTGTCAATGGTATTCCGAAATGAACATAACATGGTTAGTGAATGCACAAATG
The DNA here is from genome assembly GCA_963932145.1 of Acanthosepion lycidas. Classification (NCBI taxonomy): domain Eukaryota; kingdom Metazoa; phylum Mollusca; class Cephalopoda; order Sepiida; family Sepiidae; genus Acanthosepion; species Acanthosepion lycidas. The sequence goes on from OZ010590.1 coordinate 38,040,773, forward strand.
ACCAAGTCGTCCAAGTATTATTTTCTTTCGTCCGGATTCCGAATATTTTAAAATTTTTCATAATGGCCACACACATCTTATATATGGTAGAAAAAGTAACCATATAAGAAAGGTATATAAATTTAATACGTTTCGTTTCTATTTAAGCTTCAAAAATTCTTTTTCCTAAAAATTATGATGAAGTTTAAACAAAAGCTGGAAATATTAAATTTATACAGGTTTCCTATTTGGGCCTTATTCGCACATTCTGTGGGATTTTAATCATATTTGATTCCAATTCATAGTTTGTTTATATATATGTGTGTGTGTGTGTGTGTGTGTGTGTGTGTGTGTGTGTGAAAATATATAGAAAATAGGAAAGAACTCGTTAGGTAAATAAACCAAAGTTCTTTAGTATTTTTTGTTATTATTTTAAAAAAATAGTGCTCGATACAAAAGTAGAGCATAAATATAATTATTTAAAATATGATTCCAACACGCTACATAAGAGTTCTCATGAGAACTCTTATGTAGCGTGTTGGAATCATATTTTTAAATAAATAAATAATCATATATATATATATATATATATATATATATATATGATTGGTGTAGTATAATCAATATCACAATGCAGCAGTCATACAAGGAATAAATGCGTAAGGTTAATGTAATAAATGGCGAATTCAGTTCGCGAATAAATTTAAAAGTATTAACCCACTAACCACTTGTTGCGTGATGCGATCCTTGTTTTTAGATATTTCGTATGTTTCATAAATATGCGCATACTTTCGATAGAAATAAAGAAAAATAATATCCCTACCAGATGATGATAGGATGACGTATCGAAAGTACTAGCATATTTATGAAACATTCGGATTATGTAATTGATTTAACATATTTACCATATAACACGCATATTCTAAATTAAAAATCTCAGATCAAAAAGCACTTAATAATTAATCGTCAAACCACGGAATTATTGATCCCTTCTTATATTTAGTGAAAGAAAGCCACAAAAATAATTAAAAAAATGACAGTCTTTCTTGCATGCACGGCATAATACAAATGTTTTTTTCTATAAGCGAAATTATTCATGGGTTCAAAAAAGAGAAGCAGGGCTGACGCTTCAAATTAGATTAAACAAATATTTCGAAAAGGAAACGCCCATTGTCAGATGGCAAACAATTAGGTATTTGCAAACATTTTGCGCAGTATTTTCTTCCTCGAATTTTACTGATTATTCATCGCTAAGTATAAACAAACATACAATTTTTTTTTATTTAAGAGCGAAACTACAAACAGGAGTCTATATTCGAACTTCATTAATAAACATTTACAAACAGTGATTTGTTTTTGCAGGCCCCAAGTGTTTCCATCATGAATTTGGCTTCACTTCCATTAGCCACATGTTAGTGTTTTGTTTAATGCTACTTCACTTACGCTTTTGATAAAATGGCTGCTTCACGTAAAAATGCGAAATTGGATTGGGAATGCAAGTAACGACATTAGAGGCGAATTTGTTTAAAATATTCTGGAAGTAAAGCAGCAATGGTTCATTGAAAAAAAAGTTCTATCTTTTATTCATGTTACAAGTGGTTTGAATTGATTTCCCTTGCTTTTGTATCTGGAATGTTAAGATTCATGGCTATTTTCGTCGTTACATCTGGCCAGTCTGAGGATAAGTAATTCCAAGAGGAAGTCAGATAAAGGAGAAGACAATATATATATGTACATGTGTGTGCGTGTGCGTGTGTGTGTATGTATATATATATATATATATATATTTTTATGTTTATACGTTCTTTTATATATATATATATATATATATATATATCTCGAGACGGCATAAGGGTTAGCAAAATGTCTCGCTAGAACAATTACGACTGAGTAGCGTGTTCGATCCTCACTTAGCGCCCCATACTTTCAGCCTCGTGTCACATCTAAGCTAAGCTTGGAAAATCACTATATATATATTATATATAAAAAGGGAGAGCGAGAAAGACCAATCTTGCAGGAAGAAGAGAAAAAGCGTTTCTCTGTATGAAGACAGAAAGTCATCTCAGCAAGAAGTGACTTCATGCCTTTCCAAAGCACAATAGTTTAAAAGCAAAAAAAAAGAAAAAGTGAACGATTTAATTAGATACAGAAATTTAGTTTTATTAAAAAAATATCGACATATAAAATATACATGCATTTACTATAGAAATATAATAAGATTTTCAGGTTAAAATACTAATTATTATATGTTTGGGAAATTTGAGAGGGTAATTATCCAATTAGAAGGACAGAAGTATACTATACGACAAACCATTCAAATTAATAAAAATATATATAAATAATATTCTATATTTTGCTCAATATCAGGGATAGAGCATATGTAAATAGAAATATGAACGTCAAAAAAAAAAAAAAAAAGAAAAAAAGTTTACTCAGTATGACAGTAGGTAGCGATTGACAGTAGGATCAGCTGATTAAACAAAAGCCCGAATAGTGCAACTGAACACAGATCTTTCCCGATTCTCGAAACACATCTGCTCTGTTTCGTATCCTAAACGAAGACATTTTTTTTAGGAAATGGATTTAATCCGACGTATTTTTAATTAATTTGAGTAAATGCTCTGTTTTTATTATTAAACAGTATATTTATTTATTCCGTAGGGTATAACTGCTTCTAACAAGATTTCTCGAATATTCACTTCGCTAGATTTTAAGTATATTGTCTAATAATAAAAACAGAGGATCTAGTCAGATACTAGTATCGAGTAAATATAACGTTTAAACAAATTATATATATATATATATATATATATATATATATATATATGGTGTATTTAGGCAGCAATCCTTCTTTTTTGCAAGTGTCATTAAGTATGACATACAACGTGTTCTTAGTAAGTTTTTTTTTTTTATATATAATTTCTCATGTGATCTGGTAATTTTTTTTCGGTAGATACATTATATAAAAACTGTCCAAATATTTTTCCGAGCGCTCTCGGTTATACATTTAGCCATTTTCAAGGTTGAATATATCAACTCTTAACTAGAAACTGATTTTTATATCTTGACCGTGTTTTGAAAATTAACCATTATATAAATACATACAACAATCTATTTCTAGTTAACAGTTAATATATTTTATCCTTGAAGATGGCTAAATGTATAGCCGAAAACGCTCGAAAACAAAAAACAAAAGAAAGCAAAAAACAAAAAACAGCAAAACAAAAAAAAACAAAGCAAAAAAAAAAACAAAGCAAAACAAAAAGCAAAATAAAAAACAAAACAAACATTTGGACTGTTTTTATATAATTTATCTATTGAAAAGAAAAATAAAGCTCACATAAGAAATTATATAAAAAACTTAAACAAAGCACCTTGTCGGTCATATTTAATGAAATTTTCATATATATATATATATATATATATATATATATATATAGTGTGTGTGGCACGGTGGTTAGCAGGGCTTGGATTAAGGAATTATAAATTCGAAATCTAATTCCATTCAAGTTCATTACATTCTCGTATGTTCTAATACTCTGGGGAAAGAGTATTCTCTCTTCTCCCCCAGGTATAGATAAAATATTAGGATAGACTGGGTGGAAACCCGTTTAGGAGTAGTAATTCAAACCTTCAGAAGAGAAAATGAAGAAGTCAAAAGATGAGAAAGAAATGCTCGACAAAATCGAACTAATCCTCCACTAATATTACCATGAAGTCAATTCCATCGGCTCTTTTATGCAAGAATTGGTCTACTTAGTCATCAATGTCACCATTATAAAAGCAGCGATCAGCAAAGAAGAAATCAAATTCTTTGATATGAAATGATGACTTATAAAATAATTTAATACCGACCTTATTAACTTTTCGTTTGATTTCAACGAGTCCGTGTTGGTCTGGCTCTTGCTGGGTTTTGCATCCTTCCGTCGATACAAATCCGTTGGTATGGACCATCTGGATGCCTTGGTAGTAACTCTTTACATTGTAGGCAGTCACATAACGAGGACTGAATAAAATAGATGATAAATATAGTTTAAATTTAGGAAACATAGAAATTCCGTAGATTATCTTTAATATTAAAGTGTCATTTAGTGCTTATTTGCTAGAAAAAGACATTTTTGTAGTTGGCTTAAAGGTTGTTTTGCGACAAACAAAAAGTGGTGAACAAATATTAGCTAATTGTAGATTACTTGATTTTACGACATTGCGTTATTTAATGTCGATTATTATTTCTATCCTCAAGGTAAGGATCGAACTAATTACCTTAAAATATATTGTACTAGCAGCTATATCCAGCTGGTCGATCAGAAAAAGCGTTCAATTAGAATGAAGCAAAAACAGCATCATGTTTAGATGTAAGAGAGGCTATCTTCAATTACTTTAAAGTACTTTCATTAAAATCATTTTGAATTAATGCAGTTACTGATATAATAGAAGTAGTCTGTATTTATTCAATCGGAGTTAGCCGAGGACATGAAGGGGTAAAACAGACAACATGAAAACACACTTCAGACCACAATTATTTTTAAGGTTTTTGAAATTCAACATGTCAGTGTGCTACCAGGAATGTAAAAGAGGATACATTTATAAAGCAATTGCTAAGTTTTATGAAAATTGGCTGAAAGATCAACGAAAATATAAGAAACCATTAAAAATAGCGGGTTTTCACTATATGGGCGAACTAAATTATCAAGTTAAATGACTGCTAAACAATTTAACTTATTGTTGGCTACAATTGAGTGAAGTTTATAGTAGATTGCTTGATAACCGAGGGAATTAATTGTTTAAAATTTGTGTTGAAATCCATTTGCTTTTTTTCGCTAAACGCAGTGGCGTAGTAATAAAAATGAGGTATCGTTGAGCCCATCGCGATGTAAGTAAACTACATAACGAGTTTGAACAAAATCGGGGTAAAAATTGAATTTATCAATTTTTGACCGTCTTTATTGATTATCGATTTAAAAAAAAATCGAATTTTTACGCTAAGAAGCTATCTCTTACAATGTACAATATATGTACCAAGGTTGGTCAAAATGGCTGGATGGATCTCGAGTGAAAAGATATCAGACAGACATCCTCTTATATATATATATATATATATATATATATATATATGTATGTGTGTATGTAGAGTATAGTTTTACGATGCATCATGAAAAAATGCTAAAAAGTATTTAATTTTAGAAACATTTTCTATGCAGAAATGATGTTAAAATAAAGATAAAACCAGGTCAGAAATTTATTTTAATCTCATGCAAGCTGTTATAAGAATTTCGTACTATGAAAAATTTCATTTAAATGATCATGTTTCTTTTGAATTTCAATTTAATTCATGTGGGTTTATTATGAAACTTTTCCAGTTGAATCTTAGCAAGAACACATTCATACATTAATGAAAAGTGCACGTTTCATTGTTCAAAATGCAAGGAAGATTATACAATAGATATTTCAGAAGTAAAAACACGGTAAAAAAAAGATGCACAAATTACTGCGCATTTAACTCTGCAATCTAGAATCGAAATCAGTAATTCATTTCATCAGTAGAGAAATCATTTCACAAATTGGCAGTTTCCGGTACGTTTTTAGATTACTTATATAGTAAACAATTGATTATTAAAAAAAAATAAACAAAAACTAGAAAGAACACTGATGTTTAAGTTCAGAAAGAGGTGAAAATTCTGAATCACATAATGAGGAAAGATTGTTTGGCGAATTAAACACTCATAAGATATATTAATGGTAAAATGGATAGATAGACACGGTCAATAACCTACCTTATGAGTTTGGGTGAATGGGTCGCAGAAGGGGGACAAAGGGGAGTGCCAAAGTCTTAAACGATGCTTAGAGCCACAAAAGACAGGAAGATGCGGAGGGCATAATGCTCTACGTTCTGAAGGCAGACTACACAAGAAAGATCGATAGCTACCTTGCATATTTCCACGATAATATGAACAGATTAAAATAAAGTCAACAACAAAGAAAAAAACAGGAAATTCTTTATCAAATAATAAAAATAATACACAATTGTGCAAATTGTTTTGATGGAGTTAATATTAATTTGTCGGTTGGTTTTCTGGATAGACAATATTCAAAATAAAACAAATTATATTTTGGAGAAGATTATGTATATGTTAATTATTTCCTAATCCACAAAATCCCAGATAAGTACGAGAATATATGTGTATGAAAATAGAACTGTGAGAGCAGCTTGCAATTTTATTAGATGTATGCTATTTTCAAGTCAGTTTTGCGAGGCAGTAGGAAGCGCCATCTGCCTTACAAAGATCGGTTTTGTTATTCAAACATTGTAAAAAGGGAAAAATTAAATTTAATTTCATATCTAAATATTTATCTTTAAGATGAAATAAACGTAAAACCAGAGAAAAACGGACCGTCAATTTAAATATGGGTAACCACAAAAATAAAGTTTAAATTCATCAAATCTGTGAGGTTAATAAATAAAACATCCATTGCTTGTTTAGAAATTGCTTTGTTTTCATGAGGATTTAGTGTTGGCTTTTTTGAGCTGTGGTCGGATAGGTCTAACAACTCCATTAGAACACATTTAAACCCACACACAAACTTACCAGACTCCACCCGAAACCTACCAGTAGAAAATACAAACATAATAACCTCATCCATATGTAAAAGAAGATTAAAAAATAATGGAAGCCTTAATATTAAAAAAGAAAAAAGCTCAGCAGACAATAATATTAGCTACAAACACGGCCAGAATGTGCTCTATTCGGAAAATAAAGCATTCCTATAACTCTAGAAACATACACACAACCTATACACGCAGTTAAACAGCAAAAATAAAATCATCCTTCATATAATATATATAAATGTATAGTTGAAAGTGCTCGGAATTACAGAGCATTTGGACAGTTTCTACACAGTGTGCAGAAAAGAAAATGCTCATTCGAACATACCAAAAATTAATTAAAAAGCCTAATCTCAGTACCTTTTCGCTTTTAATGAAACTCACACACGCATATATATATATATATATATATATATATATATATATATATATAGGTGTGTCTGTGTGTGTGTGTGTGAGAGAGAGAGAGTATGAAACCACGCACCTTATAGGAAATGAATAAAACTCTTGAAATGTGACATAACTAATTCATTTAGTTGAAATGGGCACCATTTTTATGAATGGCTGTTCTATAAATTCTTGATTTCATCTTTAAATGTTTTTCATCCTTTGATGTCATAAATGGTTCAAATGCTTCGATTACCTCTTCCTTATCGGAGAATGTTTCATTGCGTATGAAAAGCTCAAAATACTTAAATAAGTGATAAACAGTAGGAGAGATATCAGGTGAATATGGAGAATGAGGCAAAATTTCATAATTCAGGTTAGGCAGCTATTGAAATATTGAGAAGCATACAGCCGTGCAGCAAAATTGGCAACCCCTATATATAATATATATATATATATATATAAAATATATATCTATACACATGTATATCACCTAAAACCCAATTTTAGCGTTGTAAATAACGGCACCTTGAGTTACAAGAATTTGGTTCCAGCAACAGTTTTACTTACCTATTACACACACACACTGCAAAATGTCTCGGTCTGAAATGATATACTTTACAGAAACCCTTGTGTAAAGTATTTGCGAAGATTTTGGAAAATGTGTCGGGCCGATAAATTTGCAGCAATCCATCAATAGAAATTTTTGTAAAATACAAAGACTCGATAAACAATATGTAAATGATAAAGCGTAAAGATCATAGCGTACATATCGTTTAAATTTTCACAATCAGCAATTTTATTTTTCATTAAATATTTTTGTTATTGCATGTCTGTTCTACTACAGTGTTTTCAGGAATTTCTCAAGGAAATTATATAAAATTAGATAAAATTGAGGCAGGGGAAGATAACTTAATAAATCCAGAAAAATACTTATTTTTATCCAAAGTGTCAATTATTGAGGTGTCAAGTATAGCTTTAATCAGAGCCGTATGTGATAAACGTATAGAAAAAGTGTAATTAAATAGTTGTCTATCTTCAAATATATCTAAGAAACATGACGAGATTTTCTTATTTTTTGATCATGAGAAATTTAGATCGCACATATACATTATAACATACAAGATGCGTGAAATTGGGCATCTCGAGGCGGTGTAATGGTTAACAAGCCACAATTACCCTATACAGAAAGATGCATTGCTGGAATTTTTATACTTTCGTATTGTTTTGTTTAGGGTTGCACTATTTTCACATAACTGGGAGCCCAAGAGGTGCTACCACCCGGGTCAGGGTGAAGCTAGAAACAAAAGCAATTGATGATAAAATATGTTGAGTACTATTTGGCTTTAAAAATGTATTTTTGGTCATTTCACGAAAATATGAAGTGTTTGTATTTTTTATATAAAAATGAATCGCTAGTATTTTTTAATATAAAGTGTGTTTTATAGTTTCATGTTCTTTTTCTTTTTGGGTTCATTATTTGTTCATAGTTTGAACCCTAACAGGTGCTACCACCGCGGATCATACTGGACTTGGGAGCATTTACAATTAAGAGGTGGTTCCACATTCTTGAAAAGCTCCAAACCTCCGACTATAGGTTTTGCTGCCGGATGTAGCTTATCGTTATATTTGAAGAATTAATGCTGAAAAAGCAATGAAGAATGGTTTTTAAGAAGTAAAAAAAAAAAAAATTAAAGAATATGAATAAGGAATATTGCCGAAAAGTAAAGAAAAACAAAGATGAGAAGTAGAAGGGAAAATGTTTCTAAAAGAGATAAAGATGGAGATGAAGATACAAGTTTGTAAAAACAAAAATTGCCACATCTGAGCCACGCTTGGAAAATCGTTACAAGATGCGTGAAATATCGTTACTCCAGCAAAGGATACTCAAAAATAAAAGTTTAAATATTTTGGTTGTTAAGGCTTAATGTTGACTTCATTAAAAAAATCGCATTAACATATTAGCTCCGAAGCAATTATCCTATCAGCTGAAAATAAATATTGTCTCTTATATATGCCAGCTGATCAATAAATATACAGTATCCTAGCATGACCATTCATAGAATTTTGAGCTGAAATCTTCACTGCGATTAAGAAACGTCGGATTAAGGGCATTGACAATGAATTAGGTTTGGTTAATTTAACGACATATTGAACCATGTCGGATCATTTAATGCCGAATCAGTATTTAAACATGAAATCAAATGGATGAGACCGGTAGAGCTTGCGGAGGACTGTGATTTGTAGGATCTTATAGACTGGGGGTAAAAAGTAACAATTAAAGAACTTTACCAAATCCCAAAGATCACATCACGTGAAGACTCCCAAAAGCGGCAACAACTGAAATGGACAGCAGTTGTAAGTCCAAGTTACAACATGACACAATCGAGATGTTATCATTCTATATTACTTCCAACAAAAGATTAGGAAGTAAACTCCCATCACTACTAGAAAGAGCAATAACAGACTCGAGAAACTTATTTTCCTGAAAAACCTCAAGAGAAAAATAAAATCTATAAATTCCAACCTCCAAGTAACAGTTCGGCCAATGAATGCCGAAAGTTTCCTGTTAATCCTATCATTGCCATAAGTTTTATTTATAACCAGTTATTCTGCGAGTCATATTGGTACTACGTATCCGAGTATTACCTGCCGTATGGTCGGGTCATCAGCTTCTAAACCAATTTCCGTATCAGGTCTTTCTGATGAGAGGGTGGGTAAAGCCCTATCACAGGGTGGATGCTAGGTCGATCTACGAATGCGAGGCATTTTAAGTAACCCAAAACTACATTCGGCAGCAAGGGCTCTGATCGTGTGATTGGAGGCTTTGAGGAGAGTGGAACCAATTCCTAATTGCTGTTGTTCCCAGGTTCACCCTGGCCCGGTGTTGGAGCATATTGTTAGAATCCCAGTTATGGTTAAATAGTGGACCCACAAAAGAAAAAAAAAAGAAAAAATAGTATGAAAGACTAAAAATAAAATTTTATTAAAAAATTGCATATTTATATAAAAAAATACCTACAATACACACATATATATATATGATATAGATATATATGATATAGATATGATATATATATATCATACACATATATACATATATATATATATGATATATATATATGATATATATATATCATACACACATATATATATATATATCATACACATATATATATATATCATACACATATATATATATATCATACACATATATATATATATATATATCATACACATATATATATATATATATATCATACACATATATATATATATATATCATACACATATATATATATATATATATCATACACTATATATATATATATATCATACACATATATATATATATATATATATCATACACATATATATATATATATATATATATCATACACTATATATATATATATATATATCATACACATATATATATATATATATATATCATACACATATATATATATATATATATATCATACACATATATATATATATATATATATCATACACATATATATATATATATATATATATCATACACATATATATATATATATATATATATCATACACTATATATATATATATATATATAACACATATATATATATATATCATACACATATATATATATATATATATATCATACACATATATATATATATATATATATCATACACATATATATATATATATATATATCATACACATATATATATATATATATATCATACACATATATATATATATATATATATCATACACATATATATATATATATATATATCATACACATATATATATATATATATATATCATACACATATATATATATATATATATCATACACATATATATATATATATATATCATACACATATATATATATATATATCATACACATATATATATATATATATCATACACATATATATATATATATATATCATACACATATATATATATATATATCATACACATATATATATATATATCATACACATATATATATATATATATCATACACATATATATATATATATATCATACACATATA
>OZ010590.1:38056804-38064304 GCA_963932145.1 Acanthosepion lycidas
TTATAAATTGAAATTCTGTCAAATATGTCGTTTTTTTCTGCTGAATATTTCCCGTGAAAATAAGAGAAAAAAAAAATCACGTTAATCAACCACCGTGCCACAAAAGATTTTCACGATGTGTGTGTGTGGGGGGTAGTAGTAATGACAAGGCGTTTGTGTTTGAATAAATGAATAAGTATAAAACACAAATAATTTTTTTCACGCTTCTTCGATTTTGTTATTTTAAATACTTCGTTTAAATATTCATTTTTTTTAAAAATGTATTTTCATTTCTAAATTCAAAATTTTTACAAAGTTTCTATTTATGTGTATGTGTTTAAATCTATGGTCTTATTTCGTAACATTTAAATGTATACCCTTTAAAAATGTTCCTAAGTCGGCCGTGATATTTTCATTTGCTCCTAGGTGTGACGTTGTTAAAAAAGGATGCGAAACATTGCCTTACTCAAATTCAAATCAGTTAAGTTGGAAAACTTTAGTTTATTCTGCTCACCCGTTCGATAAATCCTTAAAAAAATGCCGTTTACTAATACTTAGACAACGTCTTCTAAAGGCAGGAACTCAAGCAGATATTTATTCGTTCTTTGAAGAGTATTTTTAAAGAAGTGAATAGAGACATCCTACTGGTGGCAGAAGAGTTATTTTGAATAGAGAAAATTCTATATTTTTTTCAGTTTATTTTGTTTTAAAAAGTTGTCACTTTAGAGTCAACGACTAATTTTTTAAAAGAGAGATTAAGCTAAAAACCACGAGAATAAAATAAAAACAACGCTATTATTTATTTGTGTTTTACGAAATATAAAAATTAACCGAACAAAACGTCGAGATAACTCCTGCACTTGAAAATTACCTCTGAGAATATTTGTCTGTGTGCTTATAGACATGTTTGATGACGATGAAAGATAACAACCCCTAATTCTCTCAGCGTTTCTAGTTTGACCTTTCTTTGAAAATCGCTGGTTATCGATTCAAAAACCTGGACAAAAAAATGCTCTATGTAAATTAAAATAAACTTTCTCTGTGTGTGTTTCTCTCGGGTTCAGATAAGACGTTTTTTTCTCAGTGCCTCAGATAATACAGTCTTATTTTTCGGCTCTCTCATTATATATACATATATATATATATATATATATATATATATATATATATATATATAGTACCAGAATTGCCTATTTTTTTTCTGGGTGGCAAAGCCTTATGGGCAGCAAGTTTTCGTCAAATTGCTTGATGTCAAAAAGTTAGGATAGAGCGTTAACAATTAATTTGGAGAAGTTTATCACTTAGCTGTGTGGCCATGCCTACAACGCAGTCCCGTGAGCTCATCGAGATAAAATGTTCACTCCTCAGGGCTTGTTGTCGTCAGAGAAGATTTTCACTTGATTTGCACACAAAATTTTATATACAGACAAAAACAATATGCTCACTACAAATATGCAACCTTGTTTCGGTGCATTTAGTTGCACTTCGACTGGTGAAAACCAAAAATGGTTATGAAGAATTGTTTGTAAGCAGGCCGCTCGTGGAACATCCTTTCCTTTTTTCTATTTGTTTGAAAAAAAAAAAAAAAAAAAAAAAATTAACCATTCGAGGTGCAAGTAAATGCACAGAAACAAGGTTGTATCTTTGTAGTGAGTAAATTGTTTTTGTCTTTTTGAAAAAATTATAATAATTATTGCTCTACTCTCAGTATTGAGCCCTCTTTTGAATTAATGCTGTGAACGTTAGAATTTATATTATTTTCGTTCTCATTGCATTGGTATACACACACACACTATATATATATATATATATATATATATATGATTGTGTTTTGACAATACTCAAGGGCATTTTACCTTAAGGAATCCTTTCAACCAATACTTCATCAGAAAGAACACATTTGCGAATTTAATGACGAAAATATTCCATATAAGAGAAAGCAACGCGGATATAATAAGAGAAAGCAACGCGGATATAATAAGAGAAAGCAACGCGGATATAATAAGAGAAAGCAACGCGGATATAATAAGAGAAAGCAACGCGGATATAATAAGAGAAAGCAACGCGGATATAATAAGAGAAAGCAACGCGGATATAATAAGAGAAAGCAACGCGGATATAATAAGAGAAAGCAACGCGGATATAATAAGAGAAAGCAACGCGGATATAATAAGAGAAAGCAACGCGGATATAATAAGAGAAAGCAACGCGGATATAATAAGAGAAAGCAACGCGGATATAATAAGAGAAAGCAACGCGGATATAATAAGAGAAAGCAACGCGGATATAATAAGAGAAAGCAACGCGGATATAATAAGAGAAAGCAACGCGGATATAATAAGAGAAAGCAACGCGGATATAATAAGAGAAAGCAACGCGGATATAATAAGAGAAAGCAACGCGGATATAATAAGAGAAAGCAACGCGGATATAATAAGAGAAAGCAACGCGGATATAATAAGAGAAAGCAACGCGGATATAATAAGAGAAAGCAACGCGGATATAATAAGAGAAAGCAACGCGGATATAATAAGAGAAAGCAACGCGGATATAATAAGAGAAAGCAACGCGGATATAAGATAGATTTTCTCTGGTCCAAAATTAGAGCCTGTGTTAATGTATATATAATAGACCAAACCAGGATATAAGAGACTTCTTCTCCGGTCCCGACAACTCTCTTATATCCGGGTTAGCAGAAATAAGGTGAGAAGGAAAAATTAAGGAACACAAAACATTTATTGGTAAAATAATTTAAGAATAAAAAAGTAGTTTCAAGGGAGTATTACATGGAAAAAAAGCTACTAACGAACTTATAAAAGATTTAGGGTGCTAATGAAATGCCCCTTCTGTTTGCTCAGAGTCGATTGATGTAACTTAATGTGAAGGCGTAAATGATGAGCGGACCAAGTTCTGTGCAAAAGTATGAAAGAATTATTCACATATTTGTTGGCACAGTCTGGGTTGTCAAGCAAGTGTTGGCCAATGGCCAAGTCATGCGCAAAAAGAGACTCAAGCTACCCAGTTTTCTACTGGCAGGATCGTGCTGACTAATTCATAACATTCAAGTGAACAGGCGACATTATGGAATATAGAGATAAGCTTATGTATAATAAAAGTTCACAAAGTTGAAATCTCCATGTACACATATTCAGACTCCTTGCAAAGATCTGTTTTTGTAGGAAAAGTCAATTGCTTTTAGAGCAGTTCAGTGAACTCTTATCCGTTTTTCGATTTGTGGGGGGATGGACATCGATTCACATATATTTTTTATATATACAATCCATTCCACTCAGTGAAACTTGAACTACGATTGGTGAACAGAAGCTAACTTTCATAAGCTTAGCTGAGGAAGCATTTTTCTTTCCGTCTCTCCATACTTTTTTTTTCTGTAATAGCAGCATGCGATACGAAAGCGTTTTTGACTTCGGGATATATCATCATTTTCTTCTGTACAGCTTAGTAAGTAAAATTGTCGATTCAGTAATCGAGTTTAACCACTAATTTTTAAATATTTTCCTCGGTCTTAAAAAAATAATACACATTTCAAATTTATGAATCTCAAAGAAGTCTTAACCTAATACAGTGTTCACGCGACAACTTAGACTACATTTAAATGTCAAATTTTGTTGTGCAGCTTAACATTTTCATAATTGGTATTAACCCCTTCCCTGGCGTAGACGTGTGAATAGACTTTTACCGAAAGTGTCTTTTTCCGGCACGGACGAATAAACATGTCAAAGAATAACCTTCAAAAGCCAGCTACAGATGTGCTTATACGCCGATCATGATTCTTTTCATGCCCTTCTCAGTTTTATACGAGTTCAATTGTTTACTCATACATCTGGTATAGGTGTTAGCCACCGCTCGGGTACATGGTGCCTCAGTTTCTTAGTTTATATATATATATATATATATATATATATATATATATATAAGAAACGTTTTTCTCAAAATAATTGGCCGGGAAGGGGTTAACTGACTAAAAGTAGTAAAATTTTCATGATGTAATTATGATAATAAAATTAATTTTTGTTGTGTTTTTATCCCAAATATTTCTAACAGCTTACTTGGCGAAGTAAGACTTCATAATGCAACCGGGGTTTTGTTTTATCATCGTAAAGAAATATACATTTATAAGTATAGCTATTATATTAATGTATATTCTTTTACATTTCTGATACATATGATTGCTACTAGTTATAAGATAGATACGACATAAAAAGATAAGATATTCCATAACTGAATGATGAGAACACATGTTGCAAAAAGGCAAAATTATAGGTACGTTCAAAGCTGGCCGTCATTGTTCAGATGTGGATGGTGTGCTCACATCAGAAGGTCACTAGTATGAATATAGTGTTGGTAAGTAATCCTTTTATTGGAAACTTTGGAATGTAACGAATTGACTCAAGGATATAAAATAATATATTTCAATTTATTTTTTAGAGCGATGAGCGAGTTCTTTGATATTCGGTGTCACAAAAATGTTCATTTATAAGGTGGATACTGGCAATATACTTCGAGAAAATCAGGAGATTGTGGTTTTTGAAGTAAGACAACGATAGGGGTAGTAGTAATATTAGAAATAGGTCAGTGTTAGTCTACTGCATTTACTCGCTATTAAGCAGGGCAGAAAGATAATTAGCAAATAATCCTTTAAAGACTTCTTAACTCGTGACTCATTTTGCTGCGGTCGCTTCCCTGTTTAGTCATTCTCGCCATCCTTTCTGCTTCTAGCTCAGAGGCGTGAGCTTATATCCTTCTGACCAGGATCCCAGACTCTGGCGCTAACATTGGTTTCGGCTAACATCAAAAGTCTCTTTGTGTCCATTTTTTTAATTGGGCAAAATTATTGTACGGCGACCCTTTCTTTTTCATTTTTTTTTATAACGGAAGTTATGCATGGAACCTCACTAATGTTTGGCATCATTCAGTGACAAATATGCTCTGATCGTGCAAACCTCCGGCGTTTTTCTTCTTTCATTTGAGAGTTGCCTTCTATTTAGGAGACACGGTGGAGTAATGGATAGCGGCCCGGATTGAGGAATAGGAGTGCTAAGTTCGAATTCCAATCGAATCCATTACATTCACTTAAGTGTTAATACCCTTGGAAAAAGTATGAATCCGCTTCATCTCCCCCAGCTATGGGAAAAAAGCAGGACCGGGTTTTATAACCTGAGATAAGGCTATAGATCCGCAGAAAGAAATGGCAACACACTGCGGGAAATATATACCTCGTCAGTCATGTATCGAAATATACATGATCGCCTAAGTGAGTATGACTTTTCTTTAATTGATACTTACACACACAATATATATATATATATATATATATATATATATATATATATATATATATATGACAGAGGAAAAAGAGAAGGGATTTTACAGTAAAGCACAGATGCTTTATTTTAATTTGAATTCTTTTTACTTTTGTTTTTATATTTTATTTTCCTCTATTACCCGTTTTTTTAATCGGGATTCACTACGGTTATAAACATCAAACTGTAAGATATTTTAGAATTGACTGATGAGAACACAATGTTTGAAATGGAAAAAAGTCAAACTTATAGCTGTGCTCAATGCTGACTGCTATTGCTTATAAGAAAAATATAACCTCAAAAGATATTGCATAATTAGTGAGAGATGAGAACAAAATGCTGGAAACTGCGAAAACGTAAAGTCAGTTCATTGTTGATGAGTATGCCAATGTAATGTAGAGGATGAATGTAAGGTCTTGGACAAGATGTTTTGCCGAGTGATGCAGATCCCAAGATTTAAGGTAAAGTGTTTATTTTTGAAATGTTATTCTCCTTTGACATCTGCTAAAGATAATATTTGTTTAAAAATTTGCTAAAAATGTTTCTAAGACACTATATTAATGCGATGGCTCCAGTCACTCAAGGTTTCAATACTATAGTCATCTTTGGTATCATACTAAAAGTTAGATACGGGAACATAAATCAGTATTTAAGTGAAGGTCATCTCTGGGAAAGATACAAAATGATGCAAGTAATTCGAAAGTCGAAACAGCAGAAAGTTTAACCAACTGATAGAGAGACTGAAGAAAATTATAACATTCCACATAGGTATTTTATTTTGTATAAATAGAGGCTTAGTTATGTGCACACACACATATATATATATATATATATATATATATATCATTGTTAGCTACCTGAGGAGACGTTTTATTAAACGTCGAAACAAAATGTACAATTTTGTAATACTTACATGATCTCTCTCTCTCTCTCTATATATATATATATATATATATATATATATATATATACACAGACATTTTCGCGGCATATGTTATCTGGTTTTTATTCTAAATATAAATCTATGTTGCACTTAGCATTATAAAAATTTCCACCCACCAAAATATTATCACTTTACAATAACTATTTCGCGTGTTTGCTGTTGTGGCACGTAAGGGTTTCCTTACTTTGATCGATTCATCAGTAGCAGTAACGGAAGTAATTAACAGAGAACAAGAAGTACCAGAACTTATAAAAACGCTGTCCGATCCCTATTCGCCTTTTTTTACGCTTTTCCTTTTCAGTTGCCGTCACCTTCGAGATTTTCTCCCAACTCTTATTGCAGAAGACCCGAGTCCTGTCAGCTTGACCTGAGATTTCTCGTTCCTCGTGGGAACAAGCGGAGAAATCTCCCTTCGAGACCTCTACCTAAATGAAAAAACTACTCTACAGAAGATCCGTAACAGTTCTAGCAGTTTCACACTTAGATTTCTTGTTTCTCATAGGAACAAGCGGATAAGTCTCTTTCTATTAAATATCTACTCAAGAGAAAAACTTAACTGGTAAACCCAACTTTTTTACCGAGAAATACCACTATTATACACATTCTTTTCAGCCACGAATAAAAGCTGTTAAACAGTTATTTCAAGCTTCGAGTTTGTTTAATCCATCCTGTACACTGACAAGTACATACACACACACACAACCAGAGAAATACCAACAATTTTTATAAGGATAGACATTGGAATAAGTAACTCACACGATATATGGCTTCTATAAATATATAATGAAATTTTTACCAAAATTGATATTGACCAATTTTAGATGAAAATATTGACGTAATAAGATCAATTTGATTGTAGCCTAACGGCGAAAAATATTTACAGACATTTTTATATTCAAAATATTTTTTTTCAATGCACTGGATATCCATTGCATAAATGAAAATTTATATTAAATTAAAAAGAAATCCAGCTCCTAACTACGTTTTAGGCTACGGACACACTGATCTATCCTCTTATAGAAAACATTCTCTCTTACACACATTATATATATAACTGGACTCTCCCATCGTTTTAGACGTATGAGGGTCATGCAGTCTACTTCTTCGAACCAACAGATTATATATATATATATATATATATATATATATATATATATTTATTTATTTATATTTATACACACACAGGTAACAAATCTGTGCGAAAATAATCCAAGTAGATCCTATTAATATAAAATATTAAAGCTGACCCACAAAAGA